>CP106718.1:41005520-42255520 GCA_025503065.1 Gossypium bickii | reverse complement strand
GTATCACCCATTCACATTTCAAATAGTACCAAACCACATTCGAATACAAACAATAATTCATAGCATGAACAAACCATTTCATCAAAACACATGAACAAAGTTTAACCAAAATAGATAGCTATATTCGCATGGCTAAATATATATATATGATCAAGCATCATTAGTATTACAACTTAGTCTAGCCTATACATGCCTTTTTAGCTCAAAAACTAAGTTTATCAATACCAAAAGAGAGTCGATAGTATGGTTGACTTCTTCAAGGATCCTTCGAGTCCGTAGCTTGAACCAAAAATCTATAAAATAGAAGTAGACAAGAGCACACAGTAAGCTTGCTAGCTTAGTAAGTCTTAAGCAAAAACATTATCATATACGGTAGTAAAACATTTAAACATCCAACTCATGACCTTAAATAAACATTTATTATCTTATACATATATATATACATTATGGCCGAATATGCATATAATTACATCACTAACTTGTACATTTCTTTATACCTTTACAGTTACCTTTAACTACATATGCTTTCATTTAGCCAATTTTCTTATCACTTTAATCTTCCTTTTTCTCAATAACATCACATACATACATCTATATACACATATATGCATATTCATAGATCACTTAAGTCTGCTGAACTCGGGGTCCGAAATCATAACACCGGCATTAAGCCTGCTAGGCAATAAGCCCAAAATATATCACCGGCACGAGGCCTGCTAGGTATAAAGCCTGAAACATATCACCTGCACGAGGCCTGCTAGGCATAAAGCCCGGAACATATCACCGGCACGAGGCCTGCTAGGCATAAAGCCTGAGTATCAATGTAGTTAATCATTCCACACACATTTCATAATTATATCACATATCCAATTCAACTATGCTTATTCACATTACACAATAGAATCATTACATTATTGTACAACCCACAATTCATATCGAGATATTCATTCATATCACATTATCAATTTATGCATTCAATCTAATTTACTTATATACATTCGGCTATGACATAAACTTGTACTCCAATATATCGAACATCATCATTTAACATGTTCATAAATAATTCTTTGATACATTTCAGCTTAAGGACTTACCTCGACCGTCGACGAACCGCGTAAACCGGCTATTCGATAATCTTTGATTTTCCCCGATCCAAATTCAATTTTCTTTGTTCTTGATCTAAACACATTAAAATTCAGCTTCTTCAAGTACATTTCATTTCAATTTAATCCTCAAACACATAAATGAACAATTTACCATTTTACCCCTACTATTTCACATTTTTACATTTTAGTAATAATTGAACAAAGCACAAAATACACAAAATTCCACTATTACCCCCTAAAGCCGAATGTGTATAGGGACTATACTAGTCCATTTCTTTCATTTATTTCATGTTTTAGTCCTTCAGGAATTTATTTTTTTTCAAATTAGTCCCTAACACTCAATTTCACCAAAACTTCTAATTTTAAAAATGATGATTTAACACATACTATTAATAATCTACCATCAAACATTTCATGCCATGCATATACAACCATAGCCGAATCTTAATGTGCCATAATCTCAAAAATTACCACATGGGTTGTATAGCATTCAAAGCAACAATTCCAAAAATGTAAAAATTATTAAAACTAAGCAAAATACATACCCCAAATTAAGCTCCAAGTTGCCAAAATTTAAGCTTCAACAATGGAGTTTTCTTCCTCCTACATTCGGCCAAGAAGAAGAACAAGGTTTGTTCTCTTTCTTTCCACTTTGTTTCATTATTTTATGTCTTAAAATGTAAAAGTAATATTTGTTTATTTATCACCTAAAAACATGCTATTATAAAAACAAAAATTTCATCTAATTTCCCACATATGCCGTCCACTTTAGTAACATTGGATCAATTGTCCTTTAAGGACCTCACTTTAATAAAGCCATCACAATTTAGCACATAATCAATTAAAAAGGTCACATTTAACAATTATGCAATTTAGTTCTTTATCCAAATTTAACACGCAGACATACAAATAAATTCTCAGAAATTTAACACATGTTAATTCACTTATCAACAAGACAGAAAATAATATTAAAATTTTATTCGGACTCAGATTTGTGGTCCCGAAACCACTGTTCCGATTAGGGTCAACTTTGGACTGTTACAGATATTCATTTCATACGTCAACAAGGGACAAGTTAGCTTATCAATGGAAAGTGAGTTGAGATCCTTTGACTCTTCTATTGCCGTCACTTTGGGTTCCCAAGATGTTTGGAGACTATGCAACATCTTCTTTACTATCTCCTTGTTATGATATGTCTTTCCAAGAGCTTTGAGACCGTTGATAATATGAGTGAAGCGATCGAACATCTCATTGATTCCTTCTTTCACTTTTTCCTTAAACAATTCATAATCAATGGTGAGAAAACTTATCTTGGACTCTTTAACTCTACTTGTCCCTTCATGGGTGACTTCAAGCTTGTCCTATATTTCTTTTGCTATGTCACATAATGAGACTTTATTGTACTCATTTGGACTAAGAGCACAAATAGAGTGTGCATAGCCTTCGCATTTAATTGCACATTCTTGATATCATTTTCATCCCATTCACTCTCTTCCTTTAGGACAATAACACCTTCGACCCTCTTTATTGGAATGGATGGTCCATTAGTAACTATCCTCCAAACTTCATAGTTATTAGCTTGGATGAATAGTTTCATTCTCGTCCTCTAATATGAGTAGTTGGTGCCATTCAATAGTGGAGGCCTCATGGTGGAATGTCCTTCTCCCAATATAGTGGAAATTTGCTCCGATGCCATGAAGGAAATTTCTTGACTTGTAGCTTCTATCTTGAATCCCTTAAGGATCTTCTCTCTTGGTGGTAAAACAGTCTTTAGAGTTCAAGCTCTGATACCAATTGATAGCTCGATGAAGCAAACCAAAAATGCCAAGAGGGATTGAATTATCTTTTAAAAAATTTAGTGAAAGAAAAGGCAAGAATGAAACAAAAAACACAAAGAATTTAGAGTGGTTCGGCCCCAATTGCCTACTCCACTACCTTAGCTTTCCACCACTAAGGATTTTCCCAAATTCACTAATTTGTTCAACCTTTAAGGACAATTAACCTTACAACTCCTTAAGATTTCTACCCCAAATATTAAGTTTCAAACCCTCTCAAAGAGATACAAATGAGAAAACAAAGAAACAATCCTTACAAGATAAAATTGTTTGCAAAGTGAAGCACAAATACAATGAGAAACACTTGAGCAAAAGAATACAGATAAAACTCATAAGTGTATGTAAGAAGAATATGAAAAAATTTAAGCTCTAAGGTTTTTTTTAATTGATGATTTTTGCTTGAAAGTGCTTTCTTGGATGTCGTAAGACTTTGAAATATGGTATTTATATCCCCTAATATATTTCCAGCCGTTGAGGTTGTTGGTGAAGTTAATATGGTCGTTAGGGATGTAAAACCAGAGTATTTATTTCACCTACAACTACGAGTATCGATACCTACAAAAATGGTATCGATATTTTTTGTCATAAATGCTAATTCAGTGATTGTTGGAATAAAATAATCGATACTTAAAAAATATTTTATCGATACTTCCTGAAATAGGTATCAATACCGGATCAATACTTCGTAGGGTTTTTGATAAACAAAATACTATTTTGGTATCATTTTTAAGACATGTATCGATTATTTTCAAAAAGTATCGATATCGGAAACATGGTATCGATAATTTTTAGGGTTTCTAAAAATAGAATGCCTTTTTGGTCTCGATTTTTCTAAGGGTATCGATATTTCCAAAATTATCGATACCTTTTGTCTTGGAGAAAATTTGACTTGTTTGAAAATCATTTTAAAATGATTTTAACTTGATTGAAATCATTTTGACTTGGATAAAATCATTTGCACTTGATTTTAAAATTGTTTCAAAGTTTTATCTTTTAGACTTCAAATTTAAAAATTATTTTGTCAGTTTTAGCTTATATCCAAAAACACTTTTAATTTGTTATATTAAAATCTTTTATCAAATAAAGCTTAGTTTAAAAATTTTTTATTATGTATGGCATGGGGGTGTTGTCATGATGATGTCTTTTTGAAGAATGAACTTTTTATATTTGAGCTTATGCTTTTGAAACCGTAGGTTTGATGAAAATTCAATAAAGTTATTACATTTTATAATAATCCCAAATTTATTCAACTTCGATTGATCAAAGTTTCACTCCTCTTATATATATATATATATATATATATATATATATATATATATATATATATATATAGTACATGAGGAATGGTGTAATTTAAATTTTGGTTTGCGTCTAATATGATTTTGAAGAAATAGTGATTTCAAAGCATTGACACACCATTCCTGGATCCTCCTTAAGGATCGGGTTTGGGGCGTCACACATTGCTAACAGAAAGGAATTCTCACTTTCATGATGAGGTAGTAGAGTTACTTGTTCTTAGCTTCGGTTTGGATACACACGATAATTATAAAGCTTTTTGGGTGGAAGATATCTACAAACTTATGAATGATTTTTATCCGAGAGATTTTACGGAGTAAGAAAAGCTACACATGAAGAATCAATTGGAACATTTTCAAATTGATGCTCATCAAAACACAGAGTTGCAAAAAGCTTCTATAGTTGCCGAGTTGTGTCAAGTGCTAGCTAAGACAAACAAGTCAAGTATTTATCCTCTTCTTGATAGAATTATTCATCTTGTGTTGACTTTTCCCATATCTACTACAACAATCGAACAAGCATTTTCAACCATGGTAATTGTGAAGACAAGGCTTAATAATAGAATGGAGAATGATTTTCATTTAACTTACTTGGTGACATACATCGAAAATGAGCTAGCTCAAGAATTTTCAATAGATTTTATCATTGATGAGTTCGATCTTATGAAAAAGCGGAGCGTGCAATTTAGGATGCCTAGTATTGAGAAATAGGACTAAGGCCAAGTTTTTTTAATTTAATTTTTGGAATTACAATGATATTTATGAAATTTTTAGTATAGTATTAGTTTTTTTTTTTTGTATATTGGAAATAAATATTTAATTTTAAATAGTGCAAAATTTTTCTTTTAATTTTTTTTACAGTTAAATCGTTAATACTTTTTAAAAAACATTAAATTAGTTTATTTGATAAAAAATTATCCGAAAAGAATTGACACTTTTTGCATTAAAAAAAAAGTCATTCGAATGTAAGTAAATCCTAAATCTGTAATATGAAAGACAATTGTAAGAACACATTTATTTTTCTTTAAATTTAATCACTATACCAAATTATGTAAAAATATGCGATATATGAATTACAACATGAGTAACATGAATAAATAAATTATATAAAATACCATATAACATGAAGAAACATAAAAACATGAATCAAATATACGAACAAGATTGAAATAAAACAATATATAATCGTATGCGTGAATTTATAGCTCATATTATCATGTATAAAAAATATAATATAAACTTGAAATATAAAATTTAAATTTAATAATTAATACCATAATTACCCTTATTCAAATAATTGTTTTGTTTTTCTTTGCTTTGTTGCCTCAAATGCAAAGCATCTCCGATCCAAGTTCTTCAATTTTATGACTTTGGGAGCCGTAAGCATTAAATTTTGCAAAGGTCAAACAAGAAGAATTTACATATATGTAAACAAAATTTAAATTGACGTAATTCAAAAGACAAATTCATCTTGGAGACAACACTAATCTCTAGACATATATTTTGACTTTAAGACACAAACCATAAATAACCAAATACCATTTGTTTCCTTGTTTTAATTTATGTTTTTTAATTAGCAAAGATTCAAATTTATTACATTCCCCGTTGAATCAGTAATTTCAACATAATTTCTAATGTCAACTGCCTCCAATTTGTCCTTTTTATTTTTATTTTTGGATTTTTCATATATTTTTATTCCTACAAAGTTAGCTCATAAACTAATCACATCGGATTATAGGTAAAATTTATATGTAATGAAGTTTAAATATTAACTATGACAATATGATATTGTTGGTAATGTAATTTTTAGGGTGGGTTTTGTTTGATGAGTAGATTTTATTCGGATTATTTTATTTGTTTGTACTCGTGATTATGCTTGTAAATTTTGATAGGTTTTTGTAATTAGTAAGGTAGTGATTAAATCACTTGTCTTATATAGAATTCTAATACTTTAATCATATTTTACTGATAAAATAATTTTATATTTAGAAAGGGATACTTTTTTTTTTAAGTGAATACCATCCTTACTAATTGCCTAACCTAATTCCTTAAATTCTCGACTCTCAGCATAGTTAAAGAGTAAATAGTTTGCATGCTCTAATTATATAGTAACACGAATACCATAAAAACCCAAAATTTGGTCTCAATATAAGTATAATTTACAGGTAGGAACCGTCAGAGAAACAAAATTCATCTCTTCTTTGTACCAGAAAGAAATTAATACTAAACTAGTGCATATAAGAAATGGTTTTCAAGCTTTACTTCTTCATCATCTTTTTCTTTCTTATATCATCTATAATGGGTGATTATAGGTGTCAAACGAGATGCGGATATAAGGAGATTAACTTCCCATTTCAGCTCAAAAATCAACCCAATGAATACCGCTGTGGGTACCCAGGTTTTGATGTCTCATGCAATAACCAGACCGACACCATCATCCATTTCCCTCTTCCGGTAACTTCACCGCTCAAATAATCGGAAATGTTGAACAAATTATCGAAATAGGCGTTCCAAATGGTTGCCTTGCGAAACGTCTCCCGGAAGGATTCGATCTCTCTGGTACTCCATTCCAGACAGTTTACCTACAAAACTTCACGCTTCTCAACTGCTCGAATGATGTACCCTTTTGGTATCCAGAATTTGTAACATATATTTCTTGTCTTAGTAGTGAAAATAATTACACTGTGGCAATATCCGTGGATCGACCTGATTGTTGAATTATGAACTCCATGCACCCCATGCAAAGTCCAAAAGCCACTCAAGCTTCCTAGCTATGCTGCTAATGCTATCTCATGTGAACCAAGTTTGTTTTCGTTTGATTTTGTAATCCAATACCAATGTAACTTAGTTTGGTTTACTTTGAACCATGTTAGGTTAATATTTCATGTCATTTTGATTGTGACAAAGCTGACCATACCAACTAAGTTAAGCTTGCAAGCAATTATTTCAAGTTTCCATAAGTTTAAGTGGGATTAGGTATGTTTAGGTAATGATTTGTTGTAATCTACATTGACCATAGCTTGTATATGTAAAGGCAATGTATCTTTGATGATTGTAATGAAAGATCAGTTGCATTTCATCCTGCAAAAAGCTTCATTTTTCCTTGACTTTCGTTTTCTATTCAATATTCTGTTACATATCCTTCTTTCTTCTTCAGCAAGTCTCGAGACTTGTTTAACAAGTCATTGTCTTATACTTGCTGCTAACTGCTGTAAACCCCAACACTGATTTGTTCGTGCCATTTTCGTCGTGTCTGGAAATAGCGACGGTTTCGGTGTCGTCGCTGCTAAAATGGGAATATTTTACTGATACGATGTGGTTAACGTGGAATGAACTGGATTGTAAAAGGTGTTTAAAAAGAGGAGGAGTTTGCAAGTACAACAAAAATATAGGCTTCGACGTTGGATGCTCAGTTGATTTGGATCCAGGTATGCTTTAATTTTGCAAATTAGCCTTCAAAAGCCAATATCAGTTTTTGTTATATTATAATGATTCCACTTTAATCAGGTTCTTCAAACCTTGCCAAATATTTTGCAATTTTTTTGGCGGTTAGTGTCTTCTTCATTGTGGGGCTTGTCATTTGCATCTCAAGGATGAAGTGCTGCCTTCATAAATGGCGAAACACCAACACTGAAACATTCACCTATGGCTCAACCATCTTACAATCAAACGCAGTGAAAAAGGGTTTGGACCAACGAGTGATCGAAATGTATCCGACGATGATGGTCGGTGGAAGCCGGGAATTACCGAATCCTAATGACTCCATATGTTCGATCTGTCTGGTTGAATACCAAGGCAAAGACACTTTAAAGACTATACCAAGTTGCATGCATTATTTTCATGCTAATTGTGTAGATGAGTGGCTTAAACGTAATGCAACCTGTCCTTTTATGTCGTGAGTATGACATTATCTTAAGTTGATTGAGTTTTATTTTATTTGGTATTATTATTGTTGCAACAAAAATTAAAAGACATGAAGTAGAACTTATTTAAACATATTTTTTTTCAGTTTCTTATTCACGAATAAAAAATTATAAATAATTTAAATATTATATCAAAAATTTATCCTTTGATTGTATTTGTCATCTTATCTAAAAACAATCAAATTTCTTTTGTGAATTCCGAACTTAGTTGATTTATGCTCTTATTTTAAGAGATGAAATCTAACAAATTTTAAATTCAAATGTAATAATAATAAAAAGATCTAATTGTTTTTATTTTTAATTAAATACCATTTTTTTATAAAAATTTTTAAAAATATTGTTGATTATATTAGGCATTGTTTTTCTTTTACTTTATTATTAGGATCTTTATTAATTAGTTTTACTTAGGGATATCAACCAATAAATACCTAATAATAGTTGAATTGTCTGACATGGGTTTTTATTCATAAAATGTTAATGGATACTGTAATAATTTTGAAGGCATAAATTAGAATGCACTTAAACGCATTGCTTAAGGCCTTTGGGTTCCAAGGAATGCCATGCATTCTACAAATATGATAAAAGAAGCTATTAGGGGCAGGGGCGAATTTAGGGGTGGCATGGCCCCGACCCTCGTTAAAATGTAAAATTGCTATTTAGGTCTTTAAATTTTTTTAAAAAAAAATTAAAAGGTAAAATTGCATTTTGGCTGCCCTAAAATTATAAAAATTCAATCTAATCCTTTAAAAATTATAAAGATATAGACTATAAAAAATTAAAATTTCATCCGGCCCCCTTATAAAATTATTCTGGCTTCTCCCCTGATTGGGGGTTGTTTTAGCAAAATGATTACATAAACAAAATTGTCTTTCATGGTTTCCAGCTTTGAAGATCAAGTAAACAAACAAGAAATCACAGTCAAAATGCTCAACATCAGCTACAAACAATACTAATAAGGAAATTATCCATAACGCCAGCCTCCTAAGGTTGTTTCGTTTGATTGGATTCTCTATTAAAAACAGTTCTTCCTTCTCTTTTTATACCAAAAATAAAATATTTTCTTCGTTCGTGGGCCGTGATACCAGAGGAAGAACACAATTTTTCTCTTTTTTGTTAATTGAGTTGAATTTTTCCTTGAATCGTTAAATGGCCTCTTTAAATTTCTTCTGGGAACACCTGTCACCGTGATTGTGGTGTGTATTATTTATTACAATGTTAGAGTTCATTGCTATGATCATGGCCAGCACTAGGGGCGAAGCCAGGGGGCTAGCATGGGCCCCGGCCCCCCTAAAATGTAAAATTGATATTTAAGCCCTTAAATTTTTTTAAAAAATTTAAATTAGTAAAGGTAAAATTACACTTTGGCCCCCCTAAAATTATAAAAATTCGATTTACTCTTTTACAAATTATAAAGATATAAACTATAAAAAATTAAAATTTCATCTGGCCCCCTTAAAAAATTGTTCTGGCTTCGCCCCTGGCCAGCACCCAAATGTTGAAATCTCCAGCTTGAGTGTAGAGCAGCAATAATCTTTTGTTACTATAATTGGTCTCGATAGTTCAAGGATAGAAGCCTATCCAATTACATTGCTTGGTTAAAACTTGAAGCTTCCAAGGCCTAATGGTAATACTTGTTCGATATGTTTAACGGAATATCAAGCCAAAGAGACGATAAGAACCATACCTTATTGCAGTCACTACTTTCATGCTAACTGCATTGATGAGTGGCTTAAGTTAAATGCAACTTGCCCTATTTGTCACAATATGCCAGACTATGACTCTGCTCATTTGCTTACCTATTCCACATTATCCTCATCACCGAGATCGCCACTATAGTTGACTAGTTTTGTATAAATAATATGCTTTTTTATTTTGTTTTTTTTTTGGGGGGGGGAGGGTGGGTTTAAAGTATGTATATGTTATACATAGTGCAAATAATCTTCATATATGAGAACTTATTTTCTTGATATGCTTGAATATGGCTAATCTAGCTCTTTTCACAAGTTCATTTTTCTCCTCTTTGAGTTATTAAAATTCAAAATTACCCCAAGTTTTTCCTTTGCCGGGAACCTTACCATCAAGTGAGTCACTTACTATAATAGATCCCTTTTTGTAAGCATCAATAACGGTTTAAATGTTATAGTGTAGTGGAAAAAATTGAACATAAATACCTCTAGTCATTGCTTGAACCAAATGCCAAAATTCAAATGTTGTTACACCACTGTTGAGCACGTCAAACCACCAACAAGGTTGTTGAATTTAGCCATACAAAAAATTGAAAACCGCCAAAGTCTTCTAAGCATTCTAAAACCTCACTAGATGGAATATTTTTTGTTTTTGATTTTTTGGTGCAGAGGGACCTTAAGTTTAATTACTATTTATAGTGGTTGTTCCCCATCAAGAACCACCAACCAAATGTCTCACTATCACACAAACAAATGTGTAAAAGTAGTGGACAACAAAATGTGGGGTCATTCTCACGAACCAAAAGCAGTTCCAACGTTCTCCCAATGGGTTCGCATTGTCCATGGATACTTAAAGTCGAAACATAATGCATGAATCATGGTGATATTTTTCTTAGAATTTGAGTAATATCTTCCATGTATCACAATATATCATGTTTCAACGCTTTAGCCCAAATTTCTTAATGAATAAACTAAATGTTTATTCTAGGTCTACAATTTAGTAACATTTCTCGAAATAATAAAATTAATATGTGCACAAATTATGAGAAACATCAAGCTTAACAAAGTTTCTTTATAATCTTTCTTATAACGAACTTTACAATGTGGGAATAAGTCCCATAGTGACAACATGATCCTTAATTTGTGTGATGGCATACCTTTAATCAAATGATCAGCTAACATTTGCTTCATGCTAATGTGCTCAATGACCACTTTCTTCTCTTTAACACGTTCCCTTATGGCTAGGTACTTATTGCCGATATGTTTACTTCGGCTTTCACTTTTGTTATTCTTAGCCATAAAGACAACAGTTGAATTGTCACAATATATCGTCAATGGCCTAGAAATCGAGTCCACAAGTCTAAGCCCAAAAGTGAAACTCTTCAACAATACTACATTTATTCCCTATACCTAACTCGATCATCGAATCTGAGAACCAAATGTCACAATTAAACCATATTACCTAACAACATTTCTGACCTAACTTATTCACAATTCTTAGACCACACCAGATTTAAAATCATGCTTACCATATGACTTTATTATAATTTCTTAGCTATCAAACATGTTTTATGAATAAACATCCCATAAAACTTCTTATTATACGAGTAATAAAATTAGTTTATTATAGTTCTTACAATTGTTTCATTTACTGAATTTATAAATATATTATATGCATGCCGATCTTGAATTCTACTAACTGAGCTTAACCTAACCCTGAGGCGTAGCCTCTAGGGGTACCCTTTTATGCGCATGATACTGCTAAACGCCATCCCTATGGACTTGGCGATGTTTGGCTTGATCCCTCCACACAGATCTCGAGTCATTCCTTGATCCTGCAATCAGGGTAACACACTCATTAGTTCAAATGAACTTAGTGAGAATATATACAAAAATATTCATAAATGACTCTTGGAGTCTTGTATATTAAAGAATTAATGCACATAATAAAACTCCCTAAGTAACATAGGAGATTTTGTAGTTTGACTGGCGCAGACGACACCTATACATTCTTCTTGAACGATTCATTGGCAAACATATCAGGGGTAAACTTGGATGTAATCGTACTCTTTCTAATAAACCCTTTTGAAATTGGCTTTGCCAGGCTTCATTTTAGACTTTTATTATATCATACAAGAAGATACAAATTATCAACTAACTTTGGCTGACTTGCAGACATTTTGCCAAAAGACGGATTCTTACCCTAATTCCTTTATTCTGCGTTAAACTCAGTATCGTCTTACTGTATTATCCCAACATTTACTTACTTCCTTATATGTGACCTTCAAGTATATGTTTTAGTGAATAGTTTAAGAACTACTCCTTTCTTGTGGAATTGTACTTGTAAGATAGCCTCATAGGTTTTCTTTTTCAAGATAGTCTAAATAGATATTCCTCTTCATTTGATAGTCATTGACGGACTTTCTAGAACCAATGGTCCTTAGCAAATTTTCCCTATGAGATAGTCCTTGACGGACTTTCCTGAATAGATAGTCCTTACAAACATTCTCTTCATTTGGTAGTCCCTGGCGGACTTTACAGAACAGTTAGTCCTTAGCAGACATTCTATATAAGATAGTCCTTGGTGGACCTGCCTTTCTTTGGCGATCGCTTTGCCAAGAAACACTTAGAAATATTATCTCGAGAACCTTCTCGCTTTCTCAGAACCAATGTTGTCTTGTTTGTTACCTCTGGCGGACTCTTAATGGCAGATACTTATGTAACAACCTATTTTCAATGAAATCAAAATAGTGGTTTCGGGACCACAAATTTAAGTTCGAAAGGAAATTATTTTAATATTATTTCATGGTCTGTATTACGATAGAAATGTCGTATGAAACATAAAGAAATTTTTACCAATTACATGTTTAATTTCATAAACGAACCAAATTGCATAAATTACAAAAGTTGAATTCTAGTAGTTGAAGGGATCAAATGGCTATGGAATTCAAAATTTGTGGTCCTTATATAACAAATAGACCATTTAGAGGAGTTAGTAGATAAGTATGATTAGTCATCATTGGGAATTTAGTAAAAGAAAAGGATTAAATTGGAAATATGATAAAATAAAGATGATAAATTAATTAAATAACAAAATATCATCATTTCATATCATCTTTCCCAAATTAAAAATATGGAAACCCTATTTAGAAGAGCTTGAAGGTAGCAAGCTTATTTGGCTTAATTGGGTAACTATCTTTGTCTCGTTTTTAATAATTTTCATGTTTTCGATATCGTAATAGTTTAATCTAGCTATCTCAGGGATTAATTAGCAAAGTTATCAAAGTACTAGGGTCTTTCCATGGATGAATATAGTTGAATTATGAAGTTTTATGGTAGAAAATGAAAGGTTGTTGATAGATAAACAACTTTTGTAAAGTGAATTTTAATGAAATTATGATTTAAGGACTAAATTATAAAGATGGAAAATTCATGGAAAAAATTTGAATTTTTTGAAATACATGGGGCTACTAGTGTGATATGTAAAAATTTGCTAGGCTCGAAATAAGGATTAAATTTCATGAATTTCATTTTCCGAGCCTAGGGATAAAATCGTAAATAATTAAAACTATAGGGGCAAAATGGTATTTTTTCCAAAAATATGAATTTGATTTAATTGATTATGAATTGACGTTAAATTCATTCGTATAGATCTGGATAGATCAAATACGAAGTTAGATCATGGAAAAGAAAAAGTATCAGATTAGTAGACAACAAATCAACGTACAATTGTCAAGATAAGCTCGTGTAACTAAATTGTATATTTATAAGTTTTAAATTGAATGTTGTGTATTTGAAATGTATAAGTGCCATGTATATGAGAGTAATCATATATCCGATGATTACTGACAAGTATTAAGTCCCGTTTGAATAAATGAAATTCGATGGATACAAGGTTCTCAAATTGGTTGTGGTTCGGCATTTGTTGCAGACACACCACAGCTCGAAAGAGCGCCTCGTTATTAGCTTTCATGAGCTTCCCATCATATGGTTCTTGCGTTATTAGCTCTCATGAGCCTCCCATCATATTGTTCTGGCGAGCTTCCTGATTAATAGCTCTTTGGAGCTTCCCGATATTGGCTCGTTTGAACTTCCCAAATATGGCTCTTATGAGCTTCTTGTTCCATGGCTCACATGAGCTTCTCATTATATGGCTCGAGAGAGAGCTTCCAATTTATGTGCTCGTATAAGCATTCCTGAATATGAATTGACAGATTATAATTTAGTACACTTCAGGTGTACTACCCGTGTATGCATTAAATAATGAATGATTCAACGAGCAAAGTTCTGATAAGAGACAATCTAAATTCGAGACAAATTATTACTGAAATATACCTAAAATACATGGATATGATTTATACATAGTATATGGACTTATGAGGTGGAATATATATGTATAAGTAAATTTGATTATTGTGAGCTCATACATGTTTCTCGATATTTGTATGAAATACGTGACTAACATGAGTGTTGAGGATATGTGTTTAGGTTTTTGGCCAAGTTATTTGGAGTATGATTTGTATGCTTACTTTAATGTGATTAAATGGAAAGTTAAATTCCATGTTATACAAACTTACTAAGCATTAAATGCTTACTCTGTTTATTTCTCCTATTTTATAGTAATTCGGAAGCTCGTTAAGGTTGGAAGCTGGTCAGAGCTACGTCACACTATCCATTGGCCTTTTCAGTATATATATATATATATATATATAGTAAACTCATTTTGGTTATAATGGCATGTATAGGCTAATTAGCCAATGACGGCATAAAGATGTTTTGGTTGTAACTAACCATTGGAATGGCTTGTGATGAACATAATTTGATATGTATGTAAGTGGCCTTATCATGTTTAATGTGTGCTAGTATGGTTGAATGATGGATAATTTATAAACATGTTGATGGTTCGTTTGAAGTTGGTAAGTAAAGATTCTTGAATGGTTGTGTTAAGATGTTAAGTATAAAGCTTGATTTTGGTTTGGTTCAATGTCTTATTAAGGAATATTCACATCTAAAAATGTTTGGTTAGGTTGATGCCAAGTTTGGGTAAGAAATGTGGCCTTGGAAATGGCCTATTTTGTCCACACGGGCAAAGATACGGGCGTGTGTCTCACTCGTGTGTCACACAGGGCCTAGCACAGGGGCTTGTGGTTTTGCCGTGTGTCCCCTGCATCTTTAAAATTACAAAACAAAATGTTCAGATATTCTCACATAGCTTAGCACACGGGTGTGTGGCTTGGCCGTGTGACCCCTCGACCAATTTAATGCAAATCAATATGCTCACACGGCCTAACAAACAGGCGTGTCGCTAGGCCGTGTAACCCCTGCACCTATTTAATGCAAATCAGTATGCTCACATGGCCTAGCACACGGACGTGTGGCTTGGCCGTATGACCCAAGTCAAAGAACCCTAATTTAGATAGGGACTGGGACACGACAGTGTGCCCCTAATTTGAATGTCCACACGGCCTGAGACACGGGCATGTTTCTTGACAATGTGAGACACACAGCCTGGCGACACGGGCGTGTGTCCCCTACACCTTGGAAAAATTTTGATATTTTTCAAAAAATTTCCTGAGTACCTAGACTAGTCCCAACTTATTTCTAATGTGTATTTTGTGGCTCAAGGGCTCATATAAGGGACAATATGATTGATTTATGATATAAATGTTAAATGATATGAAATGTCTGTATTTGATCTGTAAATTTTGGTAATGCTCCGTAACCCTATTCTGGCGATGGATATGGGTTAGGGGTGTTACATTTATTGGTATCAGAGCTACGGTTTAGTCGATTCTCGGACTAACGTAGCATGTACAAGTCTAGCTATACATGCCATTATATAACATGTGATAGTGTGATATATCCTGACCATTTTAAAACATGTTTTTCATATAGTAATGTCATCCAACCAAGCTGAATCCGAAGAAGCTAAGAGTAATGCTAAGCTTCAGTTCAAAGAGCAACCTTAAGTACTAGAAAGCCCGTATCTGAGGGCCGATGAGGAGAGGCTAAAGAAGTTTTCTTCCAATTGATGAATGAGTGATTTACAGAATTTGTAAAAACAAATCCGACTGTACAACAAACTCCACCTGCTCTTGTTTCTCAACCGATTCCCAATATGCCTCAAGCTACAAAATTTACTAGAATTGGTAAGCCTCCTGTTGATAAAATCTGTAAATATGGGGAAAAATAATTTAGAGCTACCATCGAAGATAGTCCTAAGAGGGCTGAATTCTGGTTGGAAAACACTATCAGAGTTCTGGATAAACTATCTTGTACATCGACCAAATGTCTTAAATGTGCGATGTCTCTGTTAAAAGATTCGGCTTACCAATGGTGGAACACATTAATTTTAGTTGTACTGAAAGAAAGGATCACTTGGGAATTTTTCCAAACTAAGTTCAAAACGAAATATATGAGTCAGAGATTCCTTGGTCAGAAACAGAAAGAATTTTTAGAGCTTAAACAGGGGCATATGACATTATCTGAGTATGAACAGGAATTTGTCCGACTGAGAAATATGCCAGAGTGTATCCTTACTAAAATTACCATGTGTAAACAGATTGAAGAAGGGTTAAATGAAGACATAAAATTGTTAGTCAGAATTCTTGAATTAAAATAATTTGTTGTACTGGTTGACCGAGCACATAGAGCTGAAGAATTGAGTAAAGAAAAGAGACAGGTTGAGATGGAATCCAGAACTTCAAGTAAAAGATTTACAGGGAAGTCATATCAGTCGGCCTCAAAGAAATTAAAGAAATATCATGACCGTTCTACCACCTCTGCGGGGTACTCTGAGAGAGATAGAGGTATTCAATGCTCTAGTCCAAGATCTCGGGTTATATCGGTAGCAACTACGGGAAGTGTTAGAAATACCAAACCTAGATGCAAGCACTGTAATAAATAGTATTTTGGTGAGTGCCGCATGAAAAGCGAAGCTTGTTTTATATATGGCGCTTCTGACCACTATCTACGAGACTACCCAAAAAAGCCTGAAAAAGATACCGTTCAAACTTCAAGGCTGAGCAACCCCGCCACGAGAGGTAGACTACCTCGTAATCCCAGTAATGTGAGTGGTAGCCGGGTACGACAAAAGATTCAACCTTTAGATCTGAAGCTCGAACAACAGGTAGAACATATGCTATTCGTTCACGTGAGGATACTTTTGCACCTGATGTTATCATTAGTTCTTTCTCTCTTCTTGATACTGATATAACTACTTTAATTGATCCCAGTTTAACTCATTCATACATTTTCAAAAATTTACTGTTTAGTAAAAATTTGCCTGTCGAGTCCACTGAATTCGTGGTTAAAGTATCAAGCCTCTTAAGCCAGTATGTGATGGTGGATAAAATTTGCAAGAATTGTTCATTAATGGTACGGGGTTACTATTTCTCGGTTGATTTGATGTTATTACCATTTGATGAATTTGATGTGATTCTAGGTATGGATTGGTTAACTCAGCATGATGCCGTGGTAAATTGTAAATAGAAGCACATTGTGTTGAAATGTTAGAATGGTGAAATACTTTGTATTGAATCAAATAAAATAGATGGGCTGTCTAATGTAATATCATCCATGTCAGCACAGAAACATGTTAGAAAAGGTTATGATGCTTATCTTACCTATGTGTTGGACACTAAAGTATCTGAGTAGAAGATTGAATCAGTGCCAGTTGTTTGTGAATATCTTGATGTATTTCCAGAGGAGTTACCTAGATTATCGCCGGTTAGAGAGGTTAAATTTCTATAGATCTTGTTCCGAAGGCAACACCGGTATCTATAACACCATACAGAATGGCCCCTACAGAATTAAAAGAATTAAAAGCACAATTGTAAGAACTGATTGACAGGGGTTTTGCTTGACCTAGTTCATCACCTTGAAGTGCACCGATTCTATTTGTTAAGAAGAAAGATGGATCTTTGATATTATGTATTGATTACCAGCAACTCAAAAAAGTCACAATCAAGAATGAGTATACACTGCCTCATATTAATGACTTGTTTGATCAGTTGAAGGGTGCTACAGTGTTTTCAAAGATAGATATCCATTCTGGCTACTATCAGTTATGAGTGAAAGACTCCAATGTACCAAAAACAACATTAATAACCAGGTACGGGCACTATGAATTTCGGGTGACGTCGTTTTGTTTAACTAATGCACCTTTGGTATTTATGGATTTGATGAATAGAATTTTCAGACAGTATCTGGATAGATTTGTGGTGGTATTTATTGATGATATTCTAGTATATTCCCGATATGAAAATGAATATGCTGATCATTTGAGAATTGTTTTGCAAACTCTACGTGATAAAAAACTATATGCTAAATTTAGCAAACGTCAATTCTGGGTTTGGGAAGTTGGTTTTTTTGGACATATTGTATCTGCTGAAGGCATTAGAGTGGATCCGAAAAACTTTCAGCAATTGTTAAATAGAAACCACCGAAAAATGTGTCTGAAGTCAGAAGTTTTCTGGGATTAGCTGGTTATTATCGGAGATCTGTAAAAGGGTTTTTGGTGATAGCTTTGTCGATGACACGGTTATTACGAAAATATGTGAAATGCACTAATAAATATCAGCGAAGTTTTGATCGGTTGAAAGCCCTGTTGACTGAAGCACCAGTTCTAGTTCAGCCTGAGTTGGGTAAGGATTTTTTGATTTACAGTGATGCGTTATTAAATGGTTTAGGCTGTGTTTTGATGCAAGAAGGTAAAGTAATAGCCTATGCTTCCAGACAACTAAAACCACATGAAAAGATTTACCTGATACATAACTTAGAATTAGCAGCTATTGTCTTGGCACTAAAAGTTTGGCGACACTACTTGTTTTGTGAAAAATGTCACATATTCACCGATCATAAAAGTTTAAATTACCTGATGTCGCAAAAAGATTTGAATTTGAGATAGCGCAAATGGCTTGAATTGTTGAAAGATTATGATTTGATTATCAATTATCATTCAGGAAAGGAAAATGTGGTGGCGGGTGCTCTGAGTAGAAAGTTTTTATTTCTTTACGAGTAATGAATAGTTGATTGTCATTGTCTGATGATGGTTCGATCTTAGCAGAGTTAAAAGCTAAACCAACATTTCTACAGCAGATTTGCAAAGCCCAAAAAAATGATGATGAATTATAAGCTAAACGAGTGCAATGTGAGTCGACTTCCGATTCAGAATTTCAAATTGGACCCGATGGTTTTCTGTTATTCCGAGGTAGAGTCTGTGTACCAAAGAGTTCAGAGCTTGTACAAAAAATTTTACACGAAGCTCATAGTTGTACCATGTCTGTTCATCCGAGGAGTAATAAAATGTATAATGATTTGAAATAGATGTACTGGTGGCCGATAATGAAACTTGATATTTCTGAATTTGTATCTAGATGTTTGATATGTCAGCAAGTTAAAGCTGAAAATTAGGTACCTTCAGGAGTTTACAGCCAGTAACGATACCGGAATAGAAATGGGAAAAAGTTACTATAGACTTTGTGTTAGGGTTACCCCTATCTCCAAAAAAGAAAGATGCCATTTGGGTAATCGTCGGCCGTTTGACAAAGTCTGTACACTTTATTCCGGTACATATGGATTTCTCCCTGGACAGATTAGCAGAATTATATGTTTCTGAAATTGTTAGACTACATGGAGTGCCAGTCTCCATTATTTCAGACAGTGATCCACGGTTTACATCCGATTATGGAACAAGTTACAAGAAACTCTAGGTACGCAATTACATTTTTGTACTGCATTTCATCCTTAGACCGATGGTCAGTCAGAGCTTGTGATTCAGATTCTTGAAGATATGCTTTTGTGCTGTGTTTTAGAGTTCGAAGGCAATCGGGAGAAATATCTGCCAATAGTCAAATTCACATATAATAATAGTTATCAATCAAGCATTAAAATGGAACCGTATGAAGCTCTATATGGTCATAAATGTAGAACTTCATTGTATTGGATTGAGCTTAGTGAGAATACATGGAGTTGATCTGATCTGTAAAACTGAAGAAAAAGTGAAAGTGATCTGAGACAGTTTAAAAGCAGCTTCTGATCGTCAGAAATCTTATGTGGATCTTAAACGAAAAGAAATAGAATTTCAAGTTGGCGACAAGTATTCTTGAAAGTTTCGCTTTGGAAGAAAGTTCTTCAGTTTGCCCGTAAAGGAAAACCAAGTCCACGATTTATCGGGCCGTATGAGATTATTGAAAGAATCAAACCTGTTACGTACCCATTAGCTCTACCACCAGAACTTGATAGAATTTAATGTTTTCATGTGTCTATGTTGCGAGGGTATCAGTCAGATCCTTCACATGTTATCTCTCCGACGGATGTCAAGATTCGGCCTGATATGACATACATTGAGGAATCGATCAGAATTCTGACACGTATGACCCTTGCACCTATTTAATGCATGTGTGGCTTGGCCGTGTGACCCAAGTCAGAGAACACTCTAATTAATCCATGAGCTGGGACATGGCCGTGTGCCCCTAATTTGAATGCCCACACGACCTGAGACATGGGCATGTCTCTTGACTGTGTGAGACACATAGCCTGGCCACACGGGCGTGTGTCCCTTGCACCTTGGAAAAATTGTGATATTTCCCCAGACTAGTCCCAACTTGTTTCTAATGTGTATTTTGGGGCTCAATGGCTCATATAAGGGAAAATAGGATTGATTTCTGATATGAATGTTAAATAATATGAAATGTTCTTATTTGATCTGTAAATTCTGGTAATGCTTCGTAACCCTGTTTTGACGACGGATATGGGTTAGGGGTGTTCCAACTTATTTGCAATCACTTTGAAGGAAAATTCTCTTTTTCTACATATATCCACGTACAAGACACTTTCACATATTCTTCTTGCCTTCACATCTTGGTGAGGCCTCTTATCCGCAGCTTACTAGTGCTCCCAAAGGCGCCATAACTGTTATGACAGAATTTTCATCACGCGAGTCATATAGTGGGTTTCACATATATGCCATGACGACTTTCATTTTTATTGTCCTGGCGGACTTCATCTTCCATAAGGGTGAACCTCTCCTCCACTGGATAATTCCATGGCTAGCAATATGGGTGAACCTCTTGCTCCATAAAGCCATTAGACCGTTTCCAGGATGTTACTCCATAGAATGAGTAGATCATTCTAGATGTTGCTCCGTAGAGTCAATAAACTGTTTATCCAACCAAACCTCTTCAAATCCTCTTGTTAATTAGAACACCTACATGTTCACTTACAAGGCCAAGCCATTCATATTTCAATGGCTCTAATTTCCATTCAATCCACCCATTCCTCAATTGCATCAAGTTTCCTATCTTGAAGTAAACCGCCAATAATTCCCTCTGTACTTCACATTTTATGAATAGGTATATCACACACATTATGAACACAATTCATTCATACCAAGTAACACCTCTAACCCCTCTCTGTCAACGGATTAGGGTTACGAGCATTATTACTAAATCAATCATAATTTAAATGTAAGCTATTTCATTCAAATAATAGTAAAAATTATGCATACAATTCTAAATATGAGTTTTCAAGTCCCTAAAAATGATTTTAGAACTATTAGGGGCTAATTTGAAATAATTCTAGAAGTTCGAAGTGAAAACTCAAAATGCCTAAAAACAAGGGACACACTGCTTTATGGCCAGGCCGTTTGGAATACCCCAAGCCATGTGACTTTCGAAATTGAGACATACTGCCGTGTCCTAGCCCGTGTCCTTACCCGTGTAACTCACTAACTTGAGACACACGGCCGTGTCCCAGCCCATGTCTCTACTCGTGTAACTCTCTAACTTGGGCCACACAGGTGTGTTGCAGACCGTGTGTCAACCCGTATGTGACACTACACTTATGCAATTATTCTACATGTTCAAGGCACACGCCTATTTGTGACACACAGCCATGTGACAGACCATGTGCACCTAAATGTACCTTGAAATTAAGCAACTCAAATACCAACCATTTAACCCATCTAAAACACAATTAAAGATACACAAAACATGCCAAAACAACCATCTTAAGTGCCTAACCAATGTACCCTCATTGGTACCACATTTTATATTTTCAAAACACATCAATAAGGCACCATCCAAATCAAGATTTCATGCATACCAAATTCACCCATATTAAGCTAACATACAGCTACCTAAGACACCAAACTTCAAGTTACACACATATCAAAACCTTGTGTTAACTGACATACCACACATATAACTTTAACCACTAACATACACATATATACAAATAACCATCATTATACTTGAAACCCAAATAAGCATCACATTAACAAGCCAACTATAAACTAAGAATTCTTAGGTAAATGCCATTACAAAATGAAATATCACCACATTTGAGCTCAGAATTGTTGTTGGGTGCTGAACCGGCTATCAAAAGAGATGTACCTAACCTGCGCAACGAAAACAAAACCGCACGCTGAGTAAAACTCAATTATATTTCAATAATCCGAACATTTTAAGACAGAATATGATACATGAAGTACTCAACTTAAATTATACAATCATACTACTACATAAATATGCAATTACGAGAATCACAACTTCTTTTTCATGTATATTACCACATTATTTCATATTATGCTCAACTTTTACAAGTATTCATACTTAGTTGGTTTTTAACATATATTTCAATTCACACCACTTGTTATATAAATAGCTTTTCATAGATCATTTAACAATTCACTAATATAATGGCACAATCCAACCCCATTTTCAATCCATGAGTGCATTACTCATATATTTCATTTATGTTTACAACATAATTCACATTTCATTTTCCATTCCACTTTTCATTTCCATTTCACATATTTTTCCATTTCAATATCAATCATATAATTTTATTATTTAATTAACCCTATTAACATGACCCAGACTTAGATGGACACATGGATCCAGCCAACACACCAATTTGGCACCCAGTGCCTCATCAGATAAATCCAATGTAATAATTGCACCCAGCGCTATATAAATTGACACCAAGTGTATCATGGGTTAAACTGAAGCAAATTGGCACCTAGTGCCTCATCGAATCAAGGTCAAAGAAATCCCTGAAGTCTTCCTATCCTATGGCATGCAATCTATATCCGACTTAGCTCGAAATAGTTTATAGGGTTCCACTTCAATTACAAATACATCCAATGTCCAATTCTCATATTTGCACATTATCACATTTAAACATATATTCATTTCAATCTTCATATAATCAATACATTCATAATATATACCAAATAAATCCATTTCAATCAACTATGAATTCAATTCAATCTCAAAGTACCAAGGTAGTCACCTCAAATGCTTACCATATGCAATAATTCAAAATCCAATAATTAACACAAGTCGTGAATTCTGGGCTATTCGACGTCGATTTTATCTTTCCCTTTTTTCGTCGAGGATTCTGATACGATATTAGCTACGGAATAAAATAGTTAAAATACATTAATACTACACAATTCAATTCCATATTGAATTTTTCAAATTTTACACTATTTGCTTAAATTTCAATTTAGTCCCTAAACCGTGACTAATATTTAACTTCCACATTTAACTCTATATTTTTATACTAATTTCACTTTAAGCTAAATTTAACTCCCTATTTTGAATTATACCCTCAAATTTTGAATTTTTTTGCAATTTAGTCCCTATTACTCAAAATCAAGAAGTAACTTTACTATTTAGTCTTTTTTCACTTCTAACTTAGAAATCTATCTATTTAACCCCTAGTATTTAAACTATTCAACAATAACAACATTTACAATCTTAAGCAATACTAAAAATTACAATATGGGTCGGATAGCTCTAAGTATCAGGATTCCAAAATATATAAAAATTAAAAGAAAAGGGACTAAATTGACTAACCAACTGAAGTTGAAAGCTTCTAAGTCTTTAGGTTTGCCGTCCAACACTTCTCTTCTTTCTTTCTTTTATTTCCCATGAAATGTTTCATCCTTTCCCACTTTCTTTTCGTTTATTTTACTTTAATTTTATTTAGTATTAAAACGTATAACATATATATATATTAGATTATTACATATATATATGATTCACACCCTTAATGATAGTCCACTATACATATATAAATGTATAATTACTACTTTGATCTCTTAAATCTATAATTCAACTTTTAACCCATATGCAATTTAGTCCCTGTACCTTAACAATAGTTAATTTCACGAAATTTACTTAACCAAAATCTAATTCACTACTTACGACTTCGTTTTACAGAAACGATGTCTCAAACTTCATTTTTCGACACCCCTGACTATTGGGTCATTACATACCATATCATTGGGTATGCCACATTTCAATCACTACACAACTATACTTATTTAATAGAAACATTCGTGCAACTCTCATACTTGCACGGACCTACGCATGTATATAATACCCATACAATTCCAAAGAACAATACTCATACACAACTGTAGACGCAGAATAAATTTATTACAGAGTATGCAAAAAAAACATAGTAACCAGCAAACATCCAAAGGTGGAGTACAGAAACTAAATTGCGGTCTTTCCTTCTTGCCAGCTTAGCTTTTTCCAAATACCAGAGTCTCCTCCATCCTAGTTAGCTAAAAATGACACCAAACATACTAGTTAGCTCAATGGCATTCAAGCTTTAAAATTTAGAATCCAAAAAATTTGTAGACAAATTTTATAAAGAGCCTTAACTTCTCTTTTTTTTTCTCGAATCCACAAGTACAGGAAGATTAAGAAAATTACCAACTCATCAGATTCTCATCTTTTCATACTCAATCCTCATTTTCCTCGCTCCATGCAAAGCTTTCCCAAACTTTCTCTTCTTTAGAGCAATAAAAAAAACGATGCAAAAGAGAAGAAAATGAAATAGGATTAGAGAAAATTCACTTGGGAATAGCACATCTCATCTATATATATAACCTTCATGCACGACCACCGAAGGCCCTACCAAAACCAGCGACCGGAAATCATTATGCTCCCTACTATGGAACTTACAAGTTCCAACGTAACCAAACCAGATTTAGAAACCAACTAATTTTGATTTAGTCCTTGCACTTTTTAGATTTTACCATAGAGTCCGTCGAATCCACGACTTCTTTCAATCAACTCTCAATTTTTCCTTAATTCCAAACTTTAATAGAAACTGAGTGTGACACTCAATGTGAGGTAGCCTCAAAACATAAAACGAACTCAACCTCCATAGTAGAAGTACTAGTTAAGGTCTTCTAGATGCTCCTCCAAGATATGTAACCTAATGTTGATTTACGTGAATCAACACAACTGAAAAAGTCTGAATCGGAGTACCCAATCACCTCTGAATTGTCTGATCATTTGTACATAAGCATGCAGTCATTTGTCCCTTTAATATATCTCAAAACTTTCTTTGCAACTCTCTAGTGGTTAATAACTGGACTACTCTGATATTTTCTGAACATTTCAACTGCAAAAGTAATGCCAAGTCTTGTGTAGACATGAGCATACATCAAGCTTCCAACAACAAAAGCATATGGAATGTTTTTCATTTTCTCCATCTCAAACTCGTTCTTCGGGCACTGGTTCAAATTGAACTTATCACCCTTCACGATAGGAGCAACACTCTATGAATAATCTTTCATCTATAATCTTTCTAAAACTTTGTTGATATAAGTTTCTTAAGATAAACCTAAGATACCACGATTTTTATCACGATGAATCTTAATGCCAATGACATAATATGCATCACCCATATCTTTCATATGAAATTTTTTAGAAAGAAATTATTTTACCTCATGTAGAATACCCCTGTCATTTGTTGTAAAGAAAATCGCGTCCACATATAAAATAATGAAATAAATTTTACCCCTATTGACTTTCTGGTATATGAATTAATCCATGACATTCTCAACAAAACCAAACGAAGAGAAAACCTCATGGAATTTTAAATACCACTATCAGGGAACTTGTTTCAATCCATATATAGACTTCTTTAGCTTGCATACCTAGTGTTCACCATCTTTGGAGGAGAATCCTTCAGGTTGTTTCATGTATACCTCTTCCTCCAAGCCACCATTGAGAAAGGCGATTTTCACGTCTATTTCTTACAACTCAAGGTCAAAATGAGCTATTAATGCTAACACAATGCGCAAGGAATCTTTCTTAGATACAAGACTAAGAGTCTCAGAATAATTGATTCCTTCTTGCTGAGTGAATCCTTTCGTAACAAGTCTAACTTTATGTCTTTTTATGTTTCCCATTGAGTTTTTTTAAGACCCATTTACATCCAATGGCTTTTATGCCTTCAAGAAATGACACAAGATCCCAAACAACATTATATTTCATGGAATTCATCTCTTCTTTCATAGCGTTGTACCTCAATTCTGACTCTTTGCAACACATGGCTTGTGAAAATAACTCAGGATCATTCTTAGCTCCAATGTTATAGTCGGACTCTTGCAAATACATAATATAGTCACTAGAAATTGTCGATTCCCTTTCTCTAGTAGATCTCTTCAATGTTGAACCAATATTTTCTTGTAGATCATGTTGTTCAACTGTTGTTCAATAATTTTTTGGTTTTCTCGAACAGCTTGATCTACTAGAGTGTTTTCAGGAACTTGTAGATTTTCATAGATTAGTTGTTCAACACCCGGTTGAGCTTGAGGGTTGTAATGTATAATACCTAATCTCTCAGCCAAAGTGGAAGATTAACCTACAAGAATCGTGTCCTGAGATAGATCGCTCCCACTAATTAAGTTATTCTTAAGAAATTTTGCATTTCTCAATTTTACAATTCTAGTACTATAAGATGGATGATAAAATATGTATCTTTTGGACCTTTCATCATATCCAATGAAATACCCACTAATGGTCAATGGGTCCAGTTTCTTTTCTTATGGGTTATAAGCTCTTCCTTTAGACGGGCATCCCTATACACGTATATGTCACAAACTCGATTTCTAACCTTTGAACAACTCAAAAGGTGTATTCGTGACAACCATGGTTGGAACTCAGTTTAATATATACATATTCATTTTGAGAGCTTCAACTCATAAGGACTTAGGCAGCTTAGAGTGTAACACCCCTTACTTGTATTCGACACCTGAACCAGGTACGAGGCATTACCAAACTTAACTTTCTCAATCATATAATATCAATCCTTAAGAACTTCATTCCAAATTAAAACTTTTCATTCAAGACCATAATTTCCTTATTATAGGTCTACGAGACCCTAAACTTGCACCTGAAACGATTCGGGACCAAACTAAAAACTTTTGAACACTTAGAAAAATTTGACATAAAATAGGGCCACACGCCCGTGTGAACGGTGGGGCATGCCCGTGTGAACGGTGGGACACGCCCGTGTTCCACACCCGTGTGGATTTATTTTCCAATTAGAACCTACAGGGGTTTTCACATGGCCTGACACACGCCCGTGTCCATAACACGGCCATGACATGCCCATGTCTTCTCCCATGTGTGAAAACCTTGACATTCTGTTTATGACGTCATCGTCTCAATAAGGTCACACGGCCAAGGCACACGCCCGTGTCCTTAGACCGTGTGTCGAATTAAATTCCTAATTTTTGGTGCAGACTTCACACGGCCTGGGTACATGCTCGTCTCTTAGGCCGTGCCCCCCACACGGCTGATACACACGACCGTGTCTCTGCCCGTGTGTTTACTACTGAGCATACTGACTTGTCAACCTAGCATGCATAGGGACACACGACCTCTCAACACGCCTATGGGGCTGACCGTGTGTCACACACGACCTAGACACATGTCTGTGAGTCTACCCGTGTGAACAATTGTAAGGTTATCTACCAAGCCATTTGCCACCCTACTAAGCAACCACTAGAACAACCCGATTTAGGGCCTAGTCGGAATAATGGTGCGAGGCCACTAATCCGAGGTGAATTTATGAGTTTTTAAAGCTTATGCCATGATTGCATGTTAGTATGAAAGTTCATGAAGCAATTTTGCTAAATTGAGATTGAATGGTCCAAAAGGACTAAATTGCAAAAGATGCAAAATAAGAGTTTCTAGAAGCTTTTTGTATGAAATAGCTTTAGAGTATCAATTAGAAGTCCTTAACTAGAAATTTGCCCAAATTATAATTTTTAGACAAAATTGGACATGAGTTAGTAAAATAGTAATTTTTGAAGAGAATGGCATTTTGGTCATTTATCAATTAAATAATTAATAAAGGAAAAAGATAAAAAAAAATCATTCTCATCTTCTTCCTTGGTGCCTAAATTTTTAAGAACCCCATAGCTAGGGTTTGTTCATCTTTCAAGCTTGCTAATAAGTTCATTTGAGTCCCGTTTTTAATATTCTTCGTATTTTTAAAGTTCTCGTATTATGAATTAGCTATTTTTAGCTATAAAATGAGCTAAGGTGCATGATTAAAAATCTACCCATGAATGATATGCATGTTAAATGATGTTTTATGGAAATTTATAAGAGTTTGATGCTAGATAAACATCTTTTCCTTAATGAATTTCTTGAAAAATGATAGTGTGGATCAATTTGTAAAAGTTATGAAATTGGTCAAATACACTAGAAATAGTGAGAATTTATGATTGTTATAGTAGAGAAAATGAATCATCTAAGCATGAAGTTTAAGAAAGTTGAATGAAAATCATTTTACGAGCCTAGGGGAAAAAGTGCAAATATGAGAAAGTATAGGGCAAAATAGTAATTTTGCCAAAATATGAGTAATGAGTCAATTTAGTAAATGTGAGTATTAAATGATCTATTTATGATTATAGATCAAGAAAAATGAAGCCCGGATCAAAATCGAGGCAAGAACAAAGTCGAGGACTAAATTGCATATCTACATACATTTTTGTATTTTGAGGTAAGTTTGTATGATTTCTAAGCTTTATGATTTTTATCATTTCAATTGCTTAGTATAATGTACACTATTACGATGGAATGTTTAAAGCTATGTTGAACAAAGAAATCAATAAGATTAATCATGAGAAAGTCCTGATCGAAGATGAATTACCCAGGATACTTGGTCTACCACTTGAAATGAGAAAGCCCGTGTAAGACCAAGCCAAGGCATGGCATCGGCAAACAAGCAAGTTATCATTTAAGTCCAAGGAAGCAAGCTTGGTATTGATCAAGTTATCAAGCAAGTTATCATGTAAGTCCAAGGCAAGCTTGACATTGAGCAAGTTATCATGTAAGTCTAAGGAAGTAAGCTTGGCATTGATCAAGTTACCAAGCAAGTTATCATGTAAGTCCAAGGCAAGCTTGGCATTGAGCAAGTTATCATGTAAGTCCAAGGTAATCTTGGCATCAATTCAAGAAGAGATATTCCATGTAAGACCGTATCTAGGATATGGCTTTGGCATCAAGTTCGTGGCAAGAGATTTAGTATCCTCGGTTATTCGCAGAAATTCATCAGGCAAATGTGTAAAGTTAAAATGAGATAACAAGAAAGCTAAGAAAGAAAAGCTATCATTAAGTTGAAATTGAATATTATTTATATTATGTATGAAGAATTAGAGATCATGATTATTACATTAAAGCATGCTGATCAATGTGATCAAGTGATACAGGTACCTTGTTTACCTTACAAGTATGAGAATAGTGAGTATCATGAGTCAAGTAAGAATCATGTATAAGTAAGCTTTTTTTGATGAAATTATGATATCATTATTATATCAAATGGTTTATATTAAGCAAATATGTTTATATGTGCTTTACATGCAAACTTACTAAGCTAAATGCTTACGTCTTTAATTCTTTCTTTCTATGTAGTTCCGCCAAGCTAAATTGTAGATCGTCGGAGTCAGAGCTTGTAGCACACTATCAATCTTCATTTTGGTATAGCCAAATTATTTTACTAAGTATGGCATGTATAGGAAACATTCATTTTGGGAACATGTTTTAAAAAGGGCCATTGTATAGGCTGTCAAACCATTGTTCTTTTGTATATGCCTAAGTGGTTGGCCAAAATTGACTATATGTATGTTGATAAATTCAATGAAGCATGTTGTATAGTTCATGAAATGTGTTGTGTTGATCTTGATTTCAGGATGGCAAATGGCTTGGTAAATAGCCTCTAAGTGCCTGCACGGTTAGAGATATGGGCGTGTGTTTAGGCCGTGTGCATGAGCCGTGTAGGACACACGATTTAGGAATGGGCATGTGCCCAGGCCGTGTGGATCAAGTCATCAGCTCCCCACGGTCGGAAGACATGGGCGTGTTAAGGAGTTCACGGGCGTGTCAGGCGTTTGACCCCTGTTTTTAAGAAAGGTTTTCGATCAAGTTTCGAAATTTTTCAGAGTTATGCTTAAGGCCTCGTAGGTCTATAGGACTAATAAATAGAATTTTTTAAGTCAGAACGAAATTTTACAACTCGTAAGTGTATGTTAAGTGTGTTCAAGCATCGTAATGTCTCATATCCAGTCTTTGCATCGGTCTCGGTTACGGAGTGTTACATTTAGTGGTATCAGAGCTACGATTTAGTCGATTCTAGGACTAACGTAGCACGAGCATGAGTCTAGCTATACATGCCATACGTAAGAATGTTTTTATAATGATAGTGTGACGAATCCTGATGGCTTAAATTATGTTTATACATATAGTAAATGGACCCGAAGGAGTTGTGGCAGATGATGTAGAAAGTAATCTGCCTGCTCCAACAGAAGGGACGGTGCCGAACGAGAATGAGAATAGACCCACTACAGTGAGTCAAGAAGGAGGAGAAGAGGCTAGAGAAGCCATCCTCCACATGATGAATACATGGTATACGGAGTTCGTTCGTACGAACCCGAATGCACAACCCCTCCACCCCCGCCTGTTTCACAACCTATCCCTGTAGCCCCTCAAGTAGTAGAGGTGGTAAGAGGAGATAAACCTCTAATTGATAGGATCAGGAAACATGGGGCAAAAAAATTCCAGGCTAGAAAAGACGATGATCCGGAAAAAGCTGAGTTCTGGATAGAAAATACCCTCAGGGTATTCAACGAGTTGTCATGCACCCCTGACGAATGCATGAAGTGTGTAGTCTCTCTTTTAAGAGACTCTGCTTACCAATGGTGGAACACCCTTGTATCAGTGGTACAAGGGGAAAAGGTTACATGGGAATTCTTCCAAGAAGAGTTTAAGAAAAAGTATATCAGCCAAAGGTTTGTAGACCAGAAAAGGAAGGAATTCCTAGAATTGAAGCAAGGCAAGATGTCAGTGACTAACTATGAGTGAGAGTTTGTACGAATCAGCAAGTACGCTCGCGAATGTGTATCCACTGAGGCTATTATGAGTAAGAGGTTTGAAGATGGGTTAAATGAGGACATCAAATTGTTTGTTGCTGTCCTAGAGCTAAAGGAATTCGTTGTGCTAGTGGAAAGGGCTTGTAAAGCTGAAGAACTAGCAAAAGAGAATAAGAAATCTGAAATGGAGTCTCGTGACTCTAGAAAAAGACAATGGAATAAGTCATTTCAATCTTCATCCAAGAAGTTAAGAGATTTCCCTACCCGATCGGCTACTTTCACTGGGTTTTCAAGGAAGGACAAGAGTAAGAATATTTAGGGAGTAAAGCACAGACTACTTCAGTTGCAAGCATTGGGAATATTAGATTCAACAGACTCGAATGCCCACAGTGTGGCAAACGTTATCTTGCAGAATGCCGAGCACATGAAAATGCATGTTTTAGATGTGGTTCCCAAGACCACTATATAAAAGATTGTCCAGAGATGACGAAAGAAGAAAGAACTCAGAACCCGAGATCCGGGAGTATGGTCCGAGGAAGACCTCAGAGGAACCCGGGAAGTAGGGCAAGTGGAAGAGGTAACCTCAGAGAGCAGGCCGTGAGACCCGAGGGTAGAGCACCTGCAAGGACTTATGCCATTTGCGCTCATGAAGAGGCATCTTTTCATGATGTTATTACAGGTACCTTTTCTCTTCATGATATTAAATTTATTGCTTTAATAGATCCCGGATCCACACACTCTTACATTTGCATGAAATTAGTATCCGGTTTGAGTATGCCTATAGATTCTACAGAATTTATGATTAAGGTGTCTAATCCTTTAGGCAAGAGTGTGTTAGTTGATAAAGTATGTAAAGATTGTCCATTAATTATCAGAGGTCATTGCTTTAAAGCAAATCTTATGTTGTTACCATTTGATGAGTTCGACCTCATTCTTGGCATGGATTGGTTGACTGCCCATGATGTAATAGTTAATTGTGGAAAGAAATACATTGAGATGAGATGTAAGAATGGGGATACACTTTATCTAGAATTAGATGAACAAGGTAAATTGCCAGTAATGATATCTCATACGACGGCACAGAGATATATAAAAAAAGGATATGAAGCATATCTGGCCTTTGTGATGAATGATAAAGAAACAGAGTTGAAGATTGAGTCCGTATCGATAGTAGGTGAGTACGTGGATGGTTTTCCTGAGGAATTACCATGACTACCACCAGTTAGAGAGGTTGAGTTTAGTATTGAGCTAGCTCCCGGTACTGTACCGATATCCATTACTCCATACAGAATGGCTCCAACAGAGTTGAAAGAGCTAAAGTCATAGTTGCAAGAGTTGACAGATAAAGGCTTTGCAAGATCAAGTTGTTCACCATGGGGTGCTCTGGTTTTATTTCTGAAAAAGAAAGATGGCACCATGAGATTGTGCATAGATTACCGTCAGCTTAATAAAGTGATAGTAAAGAACAAGTACCCACTGCCTAGGATCGATGATTTGTTCGATCAATTGAAAGGAGCCACTGTATTTTCCAAAATAGACTTGAGATCAGGGTACTACCAGCAGAGAGTAAAAGAGTCAGATGTATCCAGGACTACCTTTCGAACGAGGTATGGGCATTATGAATTTTTAGTCATGCCCTTTGGGTTGACCAATGCACCTGCAGTATTCATGGATTTAATGAACCGCATTTTTAGGCCGTACCTTGACAACTTTGTACTCGTTTTTATTGACGACATACTGATTTATTCCCGAGATGATATTGAGCATGCTGAGCACCTACGGATAGTTTTACAGACTCTTCGAGAAAGTCAGTTGTATGCCAAGTTCAGTAAAAGTGAATTTTGGCTTAAGGAAGTAGGATTTCTAGGACATATTATCTCGGGAGGTGGGGTCCGAGAGATCCAAGTAAGATCTCGGCCATAATGGACTGGAAACCACCGAAGAACATCTCTGAGATTAGAAGTTTTCTAGGCCTAGCCAGCTATTACAGACGAGTCGTCAAGGGGTTTTCCATGATTGCAACCCCGATGACTAAATTGTTGCAGAAAAATGTGAAGTTTGAGTCGACAGAACGATGCCAACAAAGTTTCGAGAAGTTGAAAGCAATGTTGACAGAAGCTCCAGTTTTAGTACAACCCGAGTCAGGGAAAGAATTTATAATCTACAGTAATGCATCCTTAAATGGATTGGGCTGTGTACTCATGCAAGAAAGCAAGGTGACTGCTTATGCCTCAAGACAGTTGAAGCCTCACAAAAAGAATTATCTGACACATGATCTAGAATTGGCTGCTATAGTCTTCACTTTGAAGATTTGGAGACACCATTTATATGGTGAAAGATGTCAGATATTTACTGATCACAAAAGTCTGAAGTACTTGATGACGCAGAAAGAGTTAAACTTAAGACAACGAAGATGGTTAGAGTTGATAAAAGACTATGAATTGGTCATTGACTACCATCCAGGAAAGGCGAATGCAGTCGCTGATGATTTAAGCAGAAAGTCCCTATTTGCCTTAAGAGCATTAAATTCAATGATATCTTTATCCGATGATGGTTCTATTTTAGCTGAGTTGAGAGCTAGACCAATGTTTCTTCATGAGATCTTGGAAGCTTAGAAATAAGATAGTGAATTACAAGTCAAGAGAGCTCAGTGCGAATCCGAAGTTGAATCTAACTTTCAGATTAATTCTGATGGATATTTGATATTTAAAGATAGAGTTTGTGTACTGAAAAAATAGGAGCTTATTTACAAAATTTTGTATGAAGCACATATTGTTTGTCTGTACATCCAGGAAGTTCAAAGATGTATATTGATTTAAAGCAACAGTATTGGTGGCCGAAAATGAAGAAAGATATTTCAGAGTTTGTTTCCAAGTGCATGATTTGTTAGCAAATAAAGGCTGAACACCAAGTACCTTCGGGTTTACTTCAGCCCATCTTGGTTCCCGAGTGGAAATGGGACCGTATCACCATGGATTTTGTAACGGGTTTATCGCTGTCACCAAGCAAGAAGTATGCTATATGGGTTGTTGTGGATAGACTCACGAAGTCATCCCATTTTGTCCTCGTACGAGTTGATTACTCATTCGACAAGTTAGAAAATTTGTATGTTCCAGAAATAGTAAGACTTCACGGAGTTCCTTTATCGATTATATCAGATAGGGATCCAGATTCACATCCAGATTTTGGAAGAAGCTATAAGAAGCCTTGGGTACAAGATTGAGTTTTAGCATAGCTTTTCATCCTCAAACTGATGGTCAGTCAGAGAGGTTAATTCAAGTACTTGAAGATATGCTCAGATGTTGTATTTTAGAATTTCAAGGCAGTTGGGAAAAGTTTCTCCCATTGATAGAATTTGCCTAAAGTAATAGTTTTCAGTCGAGTTTAAAGATGGTGCCTTATGAGGCTCTATATGGGCATAAGTGCAAAACACCATTGTTTTGGACTGAACTCAAGGAAAACCAAATTCACGGGGTTGATTTGGTTAAAGAAGCTGAAGAGAAAGTGAAAGTGATATGAGAATGTTTAAAAGCTGCATCAGACAGACAGAAATCCTATTCGGATTTAAAGAGAAAAGAGATAGAGTACCAAGTCGGGGATAAAGTTTTCTTGAAAGTGTCACCATGGAGAAATGTTCTCAGGTTTGGCCGGAAAGGCAAGTTAAGTCCACGTTTCATCGGACCTTATGAGATTACTGAGAGAGTTGGGTCGGTACCTTACCGTTTGGCCTTGCCATTAGATTGGAAAAGATACATGATGTGTTTCACGTGTCAATGTTGCGACGCTACAGATCAGATCCTTCACATGTAATTACCCCGTCAGAAATAGAGATTCAGCTCGACATGACTTATGGTGAAGAACCAGACAAGATTTTAGCTCGGGAAGTCAAGTAGTTGAGAAATAAAAGTATTACCTTAGTGAAAGTATTGTGGCAAAGACTTGGAATAGAAGAAGCTACATGGGAACCAGAAGAGAGTATCAGAAACCAGTATCCAAACCTTTTTGCTGGTAAGATTTTCGAGGACGAAAATCCCTAAGGGGGAGAATTGTAACAGCCCGATTTAGGGCCTAGTCAGAATAGTGGTGCAAGGCAACTAATCCGAGGTGAATTTATGATTTTTTAAAGCTTATGCCATGATTGCATGTTAGTATGAAAGTTTCATGAAGCAATTTTGCTAAATTGAGATTGAATGGTCCAAAAGGACTAAATTGCAAAAGATGCAAAATAAGAGTTTCTAGAAGCTTTTTGAATGAAATAGCTTTAGAGTATCAATTAGAAGTCCTTAACTAGCAATTTTCCCAAATTATAACTTTTGGACAAAATTGGACATGAGTTAGTAAAATAGAAATTTTTAAAGAGAAGGGCATTTTGGTCATTTATCAATTAAATGATTAATAAAGGAAAAGATGACAAAAATCATTCTCATCTTCTTCCTTGGTGCCAAACTTTTGAAGAACCCCATAGCTAGGGTTTGTTCATCTTTCAAGCCTGCTAGTAAGCTCATTTGAGTCCCGTTTCTAATATTCTTCGTATTTTTGAAGTTCTCGTATTATGAATTAGCAATTTTTAGCTATAAAATGAGCTAAGGTGCATGATCAAAAATCTACGCATGAATGATATGCATGTTAAATGATGATTTATGGAAATTTATAAGAGTTTGAAGTTAGATAAACATCTTTTCCTTGATGAATTTCATGAAAAATGATAGTATGGATCAATTTGTAAAAGTTATGAAATTGGTCAAATACACTAGAAATAGTGAGAATTGATGATTGTTATAGTATAGAAAATGAATCATCTAAGCATGAAGTTTAAGAAAGTTGAATGAAAATCATTTTACGAGCCTAGGGAAAAAAGGGCAAATATGAGAAAGTATAGGGGCAAAATAGTAATTTTGCCAAAATATGAGTAATGAGTCAATTTAGTCAATGTGAGTATTAAATGATCTATTTATGATTATAGATCAAGAAAAACGAAGCCCGGATCAAAACCGAGGCAAGAACAAAGCCAAGGACTAATTGTATACGAACATACATTTTGTATTTTGAGGTAAGTTTGTATGATTTCTAAGCTTTATGATTTTTATCATTTCAATTACTTAGTATAATGTACACTATTACGATGGAATGTTTAAAGCTATGTTCAACAAAGAAATCAATAAGATTAAGCATGAGAAAGTCTCGATCGAAGATGAATTACCCAGGATACTTGGCCTACCACATGAAATGAGAAAGCCCGTATAAGACCAAGCCAAGGCATGGCATTGGCAAACCAGCAAGTTATCATGTAAGTCCAAGGCAAGCATGGCATTGAGCAAGTTATCATGTAAGTCCAAGGAAGCAAGCTTGGCATTGATCAAGTTATCAAACAAGTTATCATGTAAGTCCAAGGTAAGTTTGGCATTGAGAAAGTTATCATGTAAGTCCAAGGTAATCTTGGCATTAAATCAAGAAGAGATATTCCATGTAAGACCGTATCTAGGATATGGCTTTGGCATCAAGTTCGTGGCAAGAGATTTAGTATCCTCGGTTATTCGCAGAAATTCATGGGGCGAATGTGTAAAGTTAAAATGAGATAACAAGTAAGCTAAGAAAGCAAAGCTATCATTAAGTTAAAATTGAATATTATTTATGTTATGTATGAAGAATTAGAGATCATGATTATTACATTAAAGCATGCTGATCAATGTGATCAAGTGATGCAGGTACCTTGTTTACCTTACAAGTATGAGAATGGTGAGTATCATGAGACAAGTAAGAATCATGTATGAGTAAGTAAGCTTTTTAGCTGAAATTATGATATTATTGTTATATCAAATGGTTTATATTAAGCAAGTATATTTATATTTGCTTTACATGCAAACTTATTACGCTAAATACTTACGTCTTTAATTTTTTCTTTCTATGTAGTTCCGCCAAGCTAAATTGTGGATCGTCGAAGTCGGAGCTTGTAGCACACTATCAATCTTCATTTTGGTATAGCCAAATTATTTTACTAAGTATGGAATGTATAGGAAACATTCATTTTGAGAACATGTTTTAAGAAGGGCCATTGTATAGGCTGTCAAACCATTGTTCTTTTGTATATGGCTAAGTGGTTGGCCAAAATTGACTATATGTATGTTGATAAATTCAGTGAAGCATGTTGTATAGTTCATGAAATGTATTGTGTTGATCTTGATTTCAGGGTGGCAAATGGCTTGGTAAATAGCCTCTAAGTGCCCGCACGATTAGAGACATAGGCGTGTGTCTAGGCCGTGCGTACCCTAAACCTTATTATTATTAGTTAGAATAGGCCATCGATAAATCCCACAGCCATGTGCATGAGCCGTGTAGAACACATGGTTTGGGAATAGGTGTGTGCCCAGGCCGTGTTGATCAAGTCAATAGCTCCCCACGGTTGGAAGACACGGGCGTGTCAAGACCGTGTGAATATAGTCAGTAGCTCCCCACGGTTGGAAGACATGGGCGTGGTATGGGGTACATAGGCGTGTCCCAAGTCACATGGGCGTGTGACCCCTATTTTTAAGAAAGGTTTTCGATCAAGTTCCGAAAGTTTTCAGAGTTATGCTTAAGGCCTCGTAGGTCTATAACATATATGAACAGATTAATAAAGAGAAGTTTTTAAGTCGGAACGAAATTTTACAGCTCGTAAGTGTATGTTAAGTGTGTTCAAGCATGGTAATGTCTCGTATCCAGTCTTTGCATCGGTCTCGGGTACGGGGTGTTACATTAAGTGGTATCAGAGCTACGGTTTAGTCGATTCTAAGACTAACGTAGCACGAGCATGAGTCTAGCTATACATGCCATACGAAAGAATGTTTTTATAATGATAGTGTGACGACTCTTGACAACTTAAATTATGTTTATACATATAGTAAATGGATCCCGAAGGAGTTGTGGCAGATGATGTAGAAAGTAATGCGCCTGCTCCCGCAGAAGGGACGGTGCCGAACGAGAATGAGAATATCCCCACTTTGGTGAGTCAAGGAGGAGGAGAAGAGGCTAGAGAAGCCTTCCTCCACATGATGAATACATGGTAAATGGAGTTCGTTCGTACGAACCTAAATGTACAACCCCCTCCACCCCCGCCTGTTCCACAACCTATCCCTACGGCCCCTCAGATAGTAGAGGTGGTAAGAGGAGATAAACCACCAATTGATAGGATCAGGAAACATGGTGCAGAAGAATTCCGGGCTAGAAAAGACGATGATCCGGATAAAGCTGAGTTCTGGATAGAAAATACAATCAGGGTGTTCAACGAGTTGTCATGCACCCCTGAAGAATGCATGAAGTGTGTAGTCTCTCTTTTAAGAGACTCTGCTTACCAATGGTGGAACACCCTTGTATCAGTGGTATCAAGGGAAAAGGTTACATGGGAATTTTTCCAAGAAGAGTTCAAGAAAAAGTATATCAGCCAAAGGTTTGTAGACCAAAAAAGGAAGGAATTCCTAGAACTAAAGCAAGACAAGATGTCAGTGACTGACTATGAGTGAGAGTTTGTATGACTCAGCAAGTACACTCGCGAATGTGTATCCACTGAGGCCATTATGAGTAAGAGGTTTGAAGATGGGTTAAATGAGGACATCAAATTGTTTGTTGCTGTCCTAGAGCTAAAGAAATTCGTTGTGCTAGTGGAAAGGGCTTGTAAAGCTGAAGAACAAGTAAAAAAGAAGAAGAAATCTGAAATGGAGTCTCGTGATTCTAGAAAGAGACAATGGAATAAGTCATTTCAATCTTCATTCAAGAAGTTAAGAGATTTCCCTACCTGAACGGCTACTTCCACTGGGTTTTCAAGGAAGGACAAGAGTAAGCAATATTCAGGGAGTAAAGCACAGACCACTTCAGTTGCAAGAGTTGGGAATATTAGACTCGACATACCCGAATGCCCACAGTGTGGCAAACGTCATCTTGGAGAATGCCGAGCACATGAAAATGCATGTTTTGGATGTGGTTCCCAAGACCACTATATAAAAGATTGTTCAGAGATGACAAAAGAAGAAAGAACTCAGAACCCGAGATCCGGGAGTATGGTCTGAGGAAGACCTCAGAGGAACCCGGGAAGTGGGGCAAGTGGAAGAGGTAACCGCAGAGAGTAGGCCACGAGACCCGAGGGTAGAGCGCCTACAAGGACTTATGCTATTTGCGCTCGCGAAGAGGCATCTTCTCATGATGTTATTACTGGTACCTTTTCTCTTCATGATATTAAAGTTATTGCTTTAATAGATCCCGGATCCACACACTCTTACATTTGCATGAAATTAGTACCCGGTTTGAGTATGCCTATAGATTCTACAGAATTTATGATTAAGGTGTCTAATCCTTTAGGCAAGAGTGTGTTAGTTGATAAAGTATGTAAAGATTGTCCATTAATGATTAGAGGTCATTGCTTTAAAGCAAATCTTATGTTGTTACCATTTGATGAGTTCGACCTCATTCTTGGTATCGATTGGTTGACTGCCCATGATGTAATAGTTAATTGTGGAAAGAAATACATTGAGATGAAATGTGAGAATGGGGATACACTTTATTTAGAATTAGATGAACAAGGTAAATTGCCAGTAATGATCTCTCATATGACGGCACAGAGATATATAAGAAAAGGATATGAAGCATATCTGGCCTTTGTGATAAAGATAAAAAAACAGAGTTGAAGATTGAGCCCGTATCGATAGTAGGTGAGTACGTGGATGTTTTTCCTGAGAAATTACCTAGGCTACCACCAGTTAGAGAGGTTGAGTTCAGTATTGAGTTAGCTCCTGGTACTGTACCGATATCCATTACTCCATACAAAATGGCTCCAACAGAGTTGAAAGAGCTAAAGTCACAGTTGCAAGAGTTGACAGATAAAGACTTTGCAAGATCAAGTTGTTCACCATGGGGTGCTCCGGTTTTATTTGTAAAAAAGAAAGATGGCACCATGAGATTGTGCATAGATTACTATCAGCTTAATAAAGTGATAGTAAAGAACAAGTACCCACTGCCTAGGATCGATGATTTGTTCGATCACTTGAAAGGAGCCACTGTGTTTTCCAAAATAGACTTGAGATCAGGGTACTACCAGCTAAGAGTAAAAGAGTCAGATGTATCCAAGACTACCTTTCGAATGAGGTATGGGCATTATGAATTTTTAGTCATGCCCTTTGGGTTGGCCAATGCACCTGCGGTATTCATGGATTTAATGAACTGCATTTTTAGGCCGTACCTCGACAACTTTGTAGTCATTTTTATCGACGACATACTGATTTATTCCCTAGATGAGATTAAGCATGCTGAGCACCTACGGATAGTTTTACAGACTCTTCGAGAAAGTCAGTTGTATGCCAAATTCAGTAAAAGTGAATTTTGGCTCAAGGAAGTAGGATTTCTGGGACATATTGTCTCGAGAGGTGGGGTCCGAGAGATCCAAGTAAGATCTCGGCCATAATGGACTGGAAACCACTGAAGAACGTCTCTGAGATTAGAAGTTTTCTAGGCCTAGCCGGCTATTACAGATGATTTGTCAAGGGGTTTTCCATGATTGCAACCCCGATGATTAAATTGTTGCAGAAAAATGTGAAGTTTGAATGGACAGAACGATGCCAAAAAAGTTTTGAGAAGTTGAAAGCAATGTTGACAGAAGCTCCAGTTTTAGTACAAACTGAGTCAGGGAAAGAATTTATAATTTACAGTGATGCATCCTTAAATGGATTGGGCTGTGTACTCATGCAAGAAGGCAAGGTGACTGCTTATGCTTCAAGACAGTTGAAGCCTCACGAAAAGAATTATCTGGCACATGATCTAGAATTGGCTGCTATAGTCTTCGTTTTGAAGATTTGGAGACATGGCGAAAGATGTCAGATTTTTACTGATCACAAAAGTCTGAAGTATTTGATGACGCAGAAAGAGTTAAACTTAAGACAACGAAGATGTTTAGAGTTGATAAAAGACTCTGAATTTGTCATTGACTACCATCCAGGAAAGGCGAATGTGGTCGCCCATGTTTTAAGCAGAAAGTCCCTATTTGCCTTAAGAGCATTGAATTCAATGATATCTTTATCCGATGATGGTTCTATTTTAGCTAAGTTGAGAGCTAGACCAATGTTTCTTCATGAGATCTTGGAAGCTCAGAAATAAGATAGTGAATTACAAGTCAAGAGAGCTCAGTGCGAATCTGAAGTTCAATCTGACTTTCAGATTAATTTCGATGGATATTTGATATTTAAAAATAGAGTTTGTGTACCGAGAAAATTGGAGCTTATTCAAAAAATTTTGTATGAAGCACATAATGGATGTTTGTCTGTACATCCAAGAAGTACAAAGATGTATAATGATTTAAAGCAACAGTATTGGTGGCCGAAAATGAAGAAAGATATTTCAGGGTTTGTTTCCAAGTGCACGATTTGTCAGCAAATAAAGGTTGAACACCAAGTACCTTCGGGTTTACTTCAGCCCATCTTGGTTTCCGAGTGGAAATGGGACAGTATCACCATGGATTTTGTAACGGGTTTATCGCTGTCACCAAGTAAGAAGGATGCTATATGGGCTATTGTGGATAGACTCACGAAGTCATCCCATTTTGTCCTGGTACGAGTTGATTACTCACTCGACAAGTTAGCAAATTTGTATGTTTTAGAAATAGTAAGACTTCACGGAGTTCCTTTATCGATTATATCGGATAGGGATCCGAGATTCACATCCAGATTTTGGAAGAAGCTACAAGAAGCCTTGGGTACAAGATTGAGTTTTAGCACAGCTTTTCATCCTCAAACTGACGGTCAGTCAGAGAGGTTAATTCAAGTACTTGAAGATATGCTCGGATGTTGTATTTTAGAATTTCAAGGCAGTTGGGAAAAGTTTCTCCCATTGATAGAATTTGCCTAAAATAATAGTTTTCAGTCGAGTCTAAAGATGGCGCCTTATGAGGTTCTATATGGGCGTAATGTGCAGAACACCTTTGTTTTGGACTAAACTCAAAGAAAACCATATTCACGGGGTTGATTTGGTTAAAGAAGCTGAAGAGAAAGTGAAAGTGATACGAGAATGTTTAAAAGTTGAATCAGACAGACAGAAATCCTATTCGGATTTAAAGAGAAAAGAGATAGAGTACCAAGTCGGGGATAAAGTTTTCTTAAAAGTGTCACCATGGAGAAAACTTCTCAGATTTGGTCGGAAAGGAAAGTTAAGTCCACGTTTCATCGGACCTTATGAGATTACTATGAGAGTTGGGCCGATAGCTTACCATTTGGCCTTGCCATCAGAACTGGAAAAGATACATGATGTGTTTCACGCGTTAATGTTGCGACGCTACAGATCAGATCCTTCACATGTAACTACCCCGTCAGAAATAGAGATTCAACCCGACATGACTTATGGTGAAGAACCAGTCAAGATTTTAGCTCGGGAAGTCAAGTAGTTGAGAAATAAAAGTATTGTCTTAGTGAAAGTATTGTGGCAAAGACTTGGAATAGAAGAAGATACATTGGAATCAAAAGAGAGTATGAGAAACCAGTATCCAAACCTTTTTGCTGGTAAGATTTTCGAGGACAAAAATCCCTAAGGGGGGAGAATTGTAACAGCCCGATTTAGGGCCTAGTCAGAATAGTGGTGCGAGGCCACTAATCCGAGGTGAATTTATGAGTTTTTAAAGCTTATGGCATGATTGCATGTTAGTATGAAAGTTTCATGAAGCAATTTTGCTAAATTGAGATTGAATGGTCCAAAAGGACTAAATTGCAAAAGATGCAAAATAAGAGTTTCTAGAAGCTTTTTGTATGAAAAAGCTTTTGAGTATCAATTAGAAGTCCTTAACTAGCAATTTTCCCAAATTATAATTTTTGGACAAAATTGGACATGAATTAGTAAAATAGAAATTTTTAAAGAGAAGGGCATTTTGGTCATTTATCAATTAAATGATTAATAAAGGAAAAAGATGACAAAAATCATTCTCATCTTCTTCCTTGGTGCCGAAATTTTGAAGAACCCCATAGCTAGGGCTTGTTCATCTTTCAAGCTTGCTAGTAAGTTCATTTGAGTCCCGTTTTTAATATTCTTCGTATTTTTGAAGTTCTCGTATTATGAATTAGTTATTTTTAACTATAAAATGAGTTAAGGTGCATGATCAAAAATCTACCCATGAATTATATGCATGTTAAATGATGATTTATGGAAATTTATAAGAGTTTGATGTTAGATAAACATCTTTTCCTTAATGAATTTCATGAAAAATGATAGTATGGATCAATTTGTAAAAGTTATGAAATTGGTCAAATACACTAGAAATAGTGAGAATTGATGATTGTTATAGTAGAGAAAATGAATCATCTAAGCATGAAGTTTAAGAAAGTTGAATGAAAATCATTTTACGAGCCTAGGGGAAAAAGTGCAAATATGAGAAAGTATAGGGGCAAGATAGTAATTTTGCCAAAATATGAGTAATGAGTCAATTTAGTCAATGTGAGTATTAAATGATCTATTTATGATTATAGATCAAGAAAAATGAAGCCCGGATCAAAACCGAGGCAAGAATAAAGTCGAGGACTAAATTGCATATCTACATACATTTTGTATTTTGAGGTAAGTTTGTATGATTTCTAAGCTTTATGATTTTTATCATTTCAATTGCTTAGTATAATGTACGCTATTACGATGGAATGTTTAAAGCTATGTTGAATAAAGAAATCAATAAGATTAAGCATGAGAAAGTCATACTTGGTCTACCACATGAAATGAGAAAGCCCGTATAAGACCAAGCCAAGGCATGGCATCGGCAAACAAACAAGTTATCATGTAAGTCCAAGGAAGCAAGCTTGGAATTAATCAAGTTATCAAGCAAGTTATCATGTAAGTCCAAGGCAAGCTTGGCATTGAGCAAGTTATCATGTATGTCCAAGGAAGCAAGCTTGGCATTGATCAAGTTATCAAGCAAGTTATCATGTAAGTCCAAAGCAAGCTTGGTATTGAGCAAGTTATCATGTAAGTCCAAGGTAATCTTGGCATTAATTCAAGAAGAGATATTCCATGTAAGACCGTATCTAGGATATGGCTTTGGCATCAAGTTCGTGGCAAGAGATTTAGTATCCTCGGTTTTTCATAGAAATTCATCGGGCAAATGTGTAAAGTTAAAATGAGATAACAAGAAAGCTAAGAAAGCAAAGCTATCATTAAGTTGAAATTGAATATTATTTATGTTATGTATGAAGAATTAGAGATCATGATTATTACATTAAAGCATGCTGATCAATGTGATCAAGTGATACAGGTACCTTGTTTACCTTACAAGTATGAGAATAGTGAGTATCATGAGACAAGTAAGAATCATGTATGAGTAAGTAAGCTTTATAGCTGAAATTATGATATCATTGTTATACCAAATGGTTTATATTAAGCAAGTATGTTGATATGTGCTTTACATGCAAACTTACTAAGCTAAATGCTTACGTCTTTAATTCTTTCTTTCTATGTAGTTCCGCCAAGCTAAATTGTGGATCGTCGGAGTCGGAGCTTGTAGCACACTATCAATCTTCATTTTGGTATGGCCAAATTATTTTACTAAGTATGGCATGTATAGGAAACATTCATTTTGAGAACATGTTTTAAGAAGGGCCATTGTATAGGCTATCAAACCATTGTTCTTTTGTATATGGCTAAGTGGTTGGCCAAAATTGACTATATGTATGTTGAAAAATTCAATGAAGCATGTTGTATAGTTCCTGAAATGTATTGTGTTGATCTTGATTTCAGGGTGGCAAATGGCTTGGTAAATAGCCTCTAAGTGCTCGCACGGTTAAAGATATAGGCGTGTGTCTAGGCCGTGCGTACCCTGCACCTTATTATTATTAGTTCAAATAGGCCACGGGTAAATCCCACGGCCATGTGCATGAGCCGTGTAGGACACACAGTTTGGGAATGGGCGTGTGCCCAGGCCGTGTGGATCAAGTCAGTAGCTCCCTACGGTTGGAAGACATGGGCGTGTCAAGGCCGTGGGAATATAGTCAATAGCTCCCCACAGTTGGAAGACATGGGCGTGTTAAGGGGTACACGGGCGTGTCCCAAGTCATATGGGCGTGTGACCCCTGTTTTTAAGAAAGGTTTTCGATCAAGTTCCGAAAGTTTTCAGAGTTATGCTTAAGGCCTCTTAGGTCTATAACTTATATGAATGGACTAATAAAGAGAAGTTTTTAAGTCGGAACGAAATTTTACAGCTCGTATGTGTATGTTAAGTGTGTTCAAGCATGGTAATGTCTTGTATCCAGTCTTTGCATCGGTCTCTGGTACGGGGTGTTACAACCCCACTTATACCAAATCAATTCAACCTATATCATGACCATAACGCACTTCCGAGAACCCAAAATCTAGACATCCACACAAACGTGCACTTCATGAATTTCATCTTCATTTATAAATATGAACTTGTCAAGTATTGGTCAATTTCTAATGACCATTTACAAAATGAATTGAACAAAATTAATAGCCAACACCAAAGCTAACATGTAACACCCCTAACCCGTATCCGTCGCCGAATTAGGGCTAAAGGCGTTACCAGAAAAATCAGAGACTTGTATAGACATTTCACAATACAAATCATTAGTCGCAATCAAAGTGTCCCTATTATAGGTCAATGAGACCTTAATCATACTTTGGAATATAGACGGGACTAAATCGAACACATACAAAATTTCTCAGAAGTTTAAAAACTTTTCTAGGTTACAGAGGTCACACGCCCGTGTGGGCAGGCCGTGTGCCTCCCACGGCTACTAGACACACCCATGTGTCCTGGCCGTGCCAAATCAGAGCATGTATATTGACTTATCCACACGGCCGCCAGGCACGCCCGTGTGCCATGGCCGTGTAACATTAGGCTAGCTACGACTTAACCACAAGGGTACCAGCACGCCTGCACGTACCATGGCCGTAAAGTTAGGCTAGCTACTTGACTTATCCACACGGCCATCGAGCACGCCGCGCAGCCACAACCGTAGGGCAAAACAGGCCATTTGCAAGGCCAAAATACCACCTACATTAGGGTCAAACCCACAAGCATTATACCAACTCAATCATGCATAATTGACAACCAAAAACATGTCAGATATTCAACAATTCTCCATATTCAATTTCATTTCCAATCATGTTAATTTGCACAACTAAAACACATACATAATCAAGCATGATTCATCCACATTTACCTTTCATATAACCAATACTTTGATCAAGCATACCTACTCAAATTTCATCCATATGCTTTCCATAAACTTGACCATTTCATAGTCATGTGATCATACCAAAGCCAACATCATATACCATATTCACAAGTGCATATTATCAACATTTAACTAGCCACATCACAAGGCTAATTTCATAACTCAAACTTATACCAAAATGATTAGCCTATACATGCCATATTTAGCTAAATACATATTTTCAAAGTACCAAAACAAGTTTGAGTAGTGAGATGACGATTCCTCGACGATTTGGAGCCTTTAGTAGCTTTGACGATCTATAAAACAGAGCAAACACACAGAGAATAAGCTTTCAAAAGCTTAGTAAGCCATACACAAATAAATTAGCACAGAATGCATATAACTATATTGATATAATGACATTATTGTTTCTCATAGAAAGTTCATCACATATATTCTTTGGCTCATTTGCTTAGCCATATCTTACCATATTCTTCAACTCAATATCACATATACACATGGCTCATTCAAGTATATCTTCACATATTATCTCATCATTTCCATACACATATCCATCATAGTAAGTTCATGTAGACACTTACCTTTTATACACACATAGTGTACTTTTCAAACGTATCTGAAACAGATATACAACTCACATAGTCGTTCATTTCTCGGACTTTTCTGTTGAACCGTTCGGAACTAAATAGGATACGCAGAGTACTCAGAATAATCGTACAATGCCAACGTCCCAGACGTTGTCTTACATGTAACCAGATATCGATGCCACTATCCCAAACAGGGTCTTACATGAATCAATATGATGCCAATGTCCTAGACATGGTCTTACACGTAAATCTCATCTCGATGCCAACATCCCAGACGTGGTCTTACACGAAATCTCGAATCAATGCCAACGTCTCAGACGTGGTCTTACATGATTTCACATAACAGACACCTATGTCATGTCATAGTTAATCCTATCTATTCCTAGGTTCGTATGGGACTTTTCGGACATTTATAACTTGTCGGTTCTATTTCGGAATTCATGTACACAACATATCATATCCATTCATCATTAAAGATAGTCATATGAACATACATAATTCAATACCAAATACAATTATTTGTAAATAGACTTACCTCGGATTCGGATATTTAATTGGATTCGATTATTCGACAACTTTCGCCTTTCCACGATCTAAGTCCGATTTCTTTGGTTCTTGATCTATACATATTCAGATTTAATTCTTTTATTCACTAATTCATCCAATTCAATCTAAATATACATATTTTGGGTTATTTATAAATTAACCCTCAAATTTTCACATTTAGACATTTTAGTCCCTATTTCACAAAATCACAAATTACACATTATTACAATATACCCATGCTTAGACAAATATTCATGTATCTCATACAAGTCCATACATTTCATTTATTTCACAATTTAGTCCCTCAAAATACTATTTACACAATTTTGCCCTAATTAGCTAAATTCATCAAAAATTCAAGAACAAAATATGTTCATTAAACACATATCTTTCACTTAACACCTAAACTCATCACAAAGCTCACCATTTCATGAATGGCACATCTCATATTCATCACCAATTCTTAAAAGTACAACATGGGCTTGATAGTAGACTAAGCAACAATCTCAAAAACATAAAAATCATCAAAAACCAAAGTCAAAACATACCTTAAATTTTTCAATACAATGGCCGGACCCTAGCTTGTGTTCTTTCTTTTCTTTCTTTTGTGAACTTCGGCTAACTATGGATGATAACTACCATCTTTCAATTGTTTTTTTATTTATTATCTTATTATTAACCCATTTATAAATTTATCCTTATTACAAAACATATATATAACATAAACATTAAGGGCATTAATGTCCTTTATCCATCCACTAACTAAATATTGGCATAATTGCTTCATAAGGCCATAAACATTCAAAAGCCACAACACATAGGTGCTTTAACAAATGGCATGCAAATATTACATTTAATGCAATTTAATCATTTTCCCTAATTAAGCACATAGACAGACAAGCTTTTTTATACGAGACTTTCACACATACTTAATCATGTATCAGAAGCACAAAAAATAATATTAAAATATTATTCTAACTCGGATTGTGGTCCTGAAACCACTGTTCCGACTAGGGTCTAAACCGGACTGTTACATAACAAATATGACATAACAAAATAACCAAGTTCTATACATGCCATACTCAAAATAAATCTAACTTTGCTATACCAAAGAGAAGTTGATAGTGTGATCTCCGAACTCTAACATTCCACGAATTCCTAAGCTAGCTTGGCAATACTACAAGGAAAAGGGAAATGAGAGGGGTAAGCATAAAGCTTAGTAAGTTTGCATGAAATAAATAACAACACAAAGGCTCATAATGGCAACCATCCATTGCATTGAATAAAAACACAAAGTCTTAATCACATTGCCATAACTTACTCATGCTTACTCTTACCATTTTCATATCATGTCTCATATCGTATACATCTCTCATGAATTACTCACATGTACCTGTATCACTTCATCACATAGCTTGAGCACTAATCTCATCTCTATTACAAGCTTAGCTATTTAACCATTGAATCACTTGGGGATACTCGAAAATACATAATCATTACCATTCACATAAATACGACACCAATGTCATATCCTAGATATGGTCTTACATGGGGTCACCTCTAGATGCCGATGCCATATCGCCGATATGGTCTTATACGGGATCTCATATCGATTATCGATGACATATCCCGGATATGGTCTTATATGATCCTCATATTCGATGCCGATGCCATAGCCCAGATATGGTCTTATACGGGATCTCAATTTGGTGTCGAGGCCATGTTCTAGACATGGTCTTATATGGGAACTTACCTTTCTCAAGTCTTGATGATATTATTCTCTCATTTATTAAACTCCAACCAGGACTTCCACATCAAAATTCTTATCATTTTCTCATTCAACACCATTACTCAAACTCATGGAAATTTTATACAACATGACTAATGTCAAACATTTAGAAACTTAATAACATGATGTTGAATTTATTGCACACAAACTTATCTCAATTTCAAAAGGCCAATTTGACGATCTAATCCGATACCTTGCCCTTTCCTCAGTCAAGGTTAATTCCTCGTTCTTCTTGATCTATAATAGCAAATTAGCTCATCCAATTATCACATTAATCAATGCATTTCAAAAATCATACTTTAGCAAAATTACCATTTTGCCCTTAAATGACCATTTTACCCCTAGGCTCGTAAATTAATTCTAATTAAATTTCTTCCTTTAATGAGCCTAGATGAAAATTTATTTCTCTTATAACAACCCTTAGTACTTATTCTTTCACACATTTAACACCTATTTTATAATCTTTGCAAAATAGGTCCTCTTAGACGTTTTCATGAAACACCTTTCATAAAAGTTATTTATCTAACAACTAAGACTCGTTTTCTTCCATAAAAATGTAGCAAATAACATAATTACTCACATGGAAAAACTCTAAACTTTCAACCATTTTGCAAAATAGTCCCCTCTTTAGCTAGCTTAAGCTTTAGGAGTTCCAAAAGTACAAATATCAACAATAAAGGACACCAAAATCACTTACTTGTAAGGAGAGAAGATTGCTGAAATTTTGAGCTCTAAAACCGCTTAGTTTGCTGCTAATTTTCGGTGGAGGAGAAGAGAAGAAAAGATGATATCTTTTCTTTCTTTATTTTATGATTAAAAATCAATTTAGCCACCAAATTTTCACCTAACCAAATGACAAGGTCTTTTCTTTGTCCCTATGGCTGGCCACCACCCTAAAAGGGTCTAATTACACATTTAGGACTTCCAATTAATATTCTATAGCTATTTGGCACCTCTAGCTTTTAAAATAGAACTTTCTCACTTTATGCGATTTAGTCCTTTTTTGCAATTAAGCACGAAATCGCTAAAATTAAAACACCAATATTTTCATGCACTCTTGTAATCTTGTTATAACACATAAAATAATATAATATAAAAATGATTTTCTCTGACCTCAAATTAGTGGTTCCATAACCACTATTCCGACTAGCCCCTAAATCGGGCTGTTACAATTCTCCCCCTTAACAATTTTCGTCCCCGATAATCTTACCGGTGAAGAGGTTGGGATATTGGTTTCTCATAGTCTCCTCGGGCTCCCAAGTAGCCTCTTGTACCCCGTGCCTTTGCCATAGTACTTTTAAAAGAGATATACTTTTGTTCCTCAACTGTTTAACCTCTCGTGCCAAAATCTTAACCGGCTCTTCACCATAAGTCATGTCCGGTTGAATTTCTACCTCTGATAGTACAATCACTTGCGAAGGGTCTGAACAGTATCGGCGTAACATAAACACATGGAAAACATCATGAATCTTTTCCAACTCAGGTGGCAAAGCCAAACGATAAGCTACCAGCCCCATCCTCTCGGTAATCTCATATGGTCCGATAAAGCGCAGACTCAATTTGCCTTTCCAGCCAAATCTGAGGACTTTTCTCCAGGGTGATACTTTCAGAAACACTCTATCACCAACTTGAAACTCGATCTCTTTCCGTTTCAACTCAGTATAGGACTTTTGTCTTCTGGCGCAGCTTTTAAACAATCGCGTATCACCTTTACTTTCTCCTCAGTTTCTCTAACTAAATTGACCCCGTGAATATGGTTTTCTCTGAGTTCTGTCCAATACAAGGGCGTTCAGCACTTATGCCCACACAAGGCCTCATAAGGCGCCATCTTCAAACTCGACTAAAAGTTGTTATTATAGGCGAATTCCACCAACGGTAAGTATTTCTCCCAATTACCTTGGAATTCCAAAACACAACATCGAAGCATGTCCTCAAGTATCTGTATTACTCTCTCTGACTGCCCATCAGTTTATGGATAGAAAGCTGTACTAAAGCTCAATTTTGTGCATAAAACCTCATGCAACTTTTTCCAAAAATGTGACGTAAATCTCCGATCTCTATCCAAAATAATCAACAACGGTACCCCGTGAAGTCTCACAATCTCTGTCACATACAACTCTACCAACTTATCAAGCGGGTAGTCGACCCGTACTGGTATGAAATGGGCTGACTTCGTGAGTCTATCAACCATGACCTATACAGCATCTTTCTTTTTCGGTGTCAATGGAAAACCCGTCATGAAGTCCATAGTAATACGGTCCCATTTCCACTCAGGAACCATAATAGGTTGAAGTAGACCCGAAGGTACTTGGTGTTCAGTCTTCACTTGTTGACAGGCATCTCGATAAAAACTTGAAAATGTCTTTCTTCATACTCGGCCACCAATACCATTTCTTCAAGTTATTATACATCTTCATGTTGCCTGGATGTACAGATAAACATCCACTATGCACTTCATGCAGAATCTTCCAAATAAGTTCATTGTCTTTGAGTACATAGACCCTATCTCGGAACATCAAACATCCATCAGGACTTATCCGAAAGTCCAACTCAACATTTGACTCACATTGTACTCTTTTAGCCTGTAAATCATTGTCGCCTTTCTGAGCTTCACAGGCCTCTTGGAGAAATGTTAGTTTAGCCCTCAACTCGTCTAGAATAGAACCATCATCTGAAAAAGCTACCCGTGTATTCATGGCTCTCAGCGCAAACAAGGATTTCCTGCTTAAGGCATCGGCGACCACGTTCGCCTTTCTCGGATGGTAGTCTATTACTAACTCGTAATCTTTTATCAACTCTAACCATCTCCGTTGCTTGAGGTTCAGCTCCTTTTGAGTCATCAAGTACTTTAAGCTCTTGTGATTTGTGAACACCCAACATTTCTCACCATACAAATGGTGTCTCCAAATCTTTAGTGCAAATACAATTGTAGCTAACTCCAAATCGTGGGTCGGGTAATTCTTCTCGTGCGGCTTTAATTGTCTAGAGGCATATGCTATCACCCTTCCCTCTTGCATGAGTACACAACCCAATCCATTCAAGGATGCATCAATGTAGGCTACAAATTCCTTTCTCGGCTCAGGTTGCACTAAAACAGGAGCCTCAGTCAACAACGCCTTTAGTGTCTCAAAACTCTGATGGCACTTTTTTGTCCATTCAAACTTCACATCTTTTTGCAATAGCCTCATCGTCGGAGTAGCTATTATGTAAAATCCCTTGACAAAAAGTCTATAGTAGCCAGCTAGGCCCAGAAAACTCCTCACCTCGGTTATGTTTCTTGGCAATTTCCATTTAATAATTGCTGAGATTTTACTCGAGTCGACTTTAATTCCATCTCCCGAGACAATGTGCCCCAAAAATTCAATTTCCTTAAACCAAAATTCCCTTTTACTAAACTTGGCTATTCTCAAAATTTGCAGAAATGTTCTCAAATGCTCGGCATACTTGTTCTATCCTGAGAGTAGATCAATATATCATCAATAAAGACTATTGCAAATTTATCCAAATATGGCCAAAAAATACAATTCATCACATTCATGAAAACTGCAGGGGCATTTGTTAACCTGAAAGGCGTGACCAAAAATTCATAGTGACTATACCTTGTCTGAAATGCAGTTTTTGGCACATCTGAGTCCTTGAATCTCAACTGATAATATCCAGACCTCAAATCTATCTTGGAAAACACCATGGCTCCCTTCAATTGATCAAACAAATCATCGATTCTTGGCAGCGGGTACTTGTTCTTCACAGTTACCTTATTGAGTTGCCGATAATCTATACATAATATCATGGAACCATCTTTCTTCTTCACAACTAATACGGAAGCACCCCACGGAGAATAACTCGGTACTGCGAAACCTTTTTCCGTTAACTCTTGTAACTGTACCTTAAGCTCTTTTAGCTCGGTTGGAGCCATTCTGTATGGAGCAATAGAAATAAAGGCAGTACCAAGAGCTAACTCAATCCCAAATTCAACCTCTCTAACTGGAAGTAACCCTAGCAATTCCTCTGGGAAAACATCTAGATACTCACATACTATAGGCACTGATTCAATTCTTAACTCAGTCTCCCTATCATTCATCACAAAGGCAAGATATGCTTCGCAACCCATTCTTAGATATTTCTGAGTCGACAAGGAAGATATCACTACTGGCAATCTGTCTTGCTCATCTGATTCAACACGAATAAGATCCCCACGTTCATACTTTAACTTAATAAACTTCCTTCTACAATTCACTATCACATTATGAGTAGTTAACCAATCCATCCCAATGATGATATCGAATTCATCAAATGGCAATAACATGAGATTAGACGGAAAATAATGACCCCTAATCATCAAAAGGCTACCTTTGCATACTCTATCGACCAATACACATTTACATAGGGGATTTGACACTCTTATCACCAATTTAGTAGATTCTACAGACATGTTCATGCTAGAGACTAATTTCATACAAATATACGAGTGGGTAGATCCCTAATCAATTAAAGGTATAACATGAGTATCGTAGAGAGAAAATGTACCCATGATCACATCGGGGGAGGACCCCTCTTCACGAGCATGAATGGCATATGTTCTCGCTGATGCTCTACCCTCAGATCTTACAGTCTACTCTATCGGTGTACTTTTGTTACCCATTTCATTACCCGGGTTTCTCTGTGGTTTTCCTCTAGCAATACTTCCCGGTCTTGCATTTTGAGGTTTCTCCTTCTCACCAGCCTCGGGGCAATGTCTGATAAAATGGTCTAGGGATCCACACTTGAAACAAGTTTTCTCATTTGCTCGACACTCCTCAGAATGACGTCTGCCACACTGTGGGAATTCTGATCTACTCGGTCAAGCGTTGCTGACACTAGCAACCGAAGTAGTCTGAGCTTTAGACCCGGGGTACTATCTACCCTTACTTTTGTTTGAAAACCCAACTGAGGTAGCTGATCGAGTAGTAAACTCTCTTGATTTCTTAGATGAAGATTGAAATGACTTGCCTAACTGTCTTTTCCTCGAGTCGCGAGACTCGGTTTCAGCTATTCTTTTCTCTTTGACCAGTTCTTTGGCCCTACAAGCTCTATCCACTAACACAACAATTCTTTCAGTTCTAAGACACCAACAAAATAAACGGATATCCTCATTTAACCCGTTCTCGAACCTTTTACACATAATGGCTTCTATCAATATAACTCTCGAGAATATTTGCTGAGCCTTGCGAACTCACGCTCATATTCAGTCACCGTCATTCGACCTTGCTTGAGCTTCAATAACTCCTTTCTTTTCTAGTCAATGAACCTTTGAGTAATGTACTTCTTTCAGAACTCCTCTTGGAAGAATTCCCAATTAACTCACTACATTGGTACCATCGACACAAGGGTGCTCCACTACTGATAGGCTGAATCTCTCAAGAGAGATACCACACACTTCATGCATTCTTCAGGTGTGCATGGCAACTCGTTGAATACTCTGATGGTATTCTGAAGCTAGAATTTTGCCCTCTCCGGATTATCATCTTTACTAGCCCGAAATTCTTCAGCTCATTGTTTTCGGATTTTGTCAACCGGAGGCCTTTCTCTTCTTACTATATCTACCACATGAGGAGCTACAGGGGTAGGCTGAGAAATAGGTAGGGTGGAGGGGGTTGAGCATTAGGATTTGCTTGTATATACTCAGTGTACCAGTTGCTCATTAAATGGAGAAAGGCTTCTCGAGCCTCTTCTCCCTGACCCAAAGTCTCGGGTCTACTATCTACTGGCGCAGTCCCTTGCGTGGGAATCGGCGCATTACTTGCAGCATCACGGACTGCAGCTCGATCGAAATCCATTTACTTTATAAAAACACACTATCACTATGTAAATACTCATACGTATGGCATGTATAGCTAGGCTCATACTCACGCTACATTAGCCTGAAAATCGACTAAACCATAGCTCTGATACCACTAAATGTAACACCCCTTATCCGTATTCGACACCTGAACTGGGTACGAGGCATTACCGAACTTAACTTGCTCAATCATACAATATCAATCCTTAAGAACTTCATTCCAAATTAAAATTTTTCATTCAAAACCATAATGTCCTTATTATAGGTCTACGAGACCCTAAACTTGCACCCGGAATGATTCAGGACCAAACTAGAAACTTTTAAACACTTAGAAAAAATTGACATAAAACAGGGCCACACGCCCGTATGAACGGTGGGACAGTGGCATATCACATGCCCGTGTTCCACACCTGTGTGGATTTATTTTCCAATTCGAACCTACAGGGGTTTTCTCATGGCCTGACACACGCTCATGTCCATGGCCCGTGTCCCTAACACGGCCATGACATGCTCGTGTCTTCGCCCGGGTATGAAAACCTTAACATTTTGTTTATGACGCAATCATCTCAATAAGCTCACACGGCCAAAGCACACGCCTATGTCCTTAGACCGTGTGTAGAATTAAATTCTTAATTTCAGGTGCAGACATCACACGGCCTGGGCACATGCCCAATTCTTAAGCCGTGTCCCTCACACGGTCAAGACACACGGCCGTGCCTCTGCCCGTGTGTTTACTATTCAGCATACTGACTTGTCAGCCTAGCATGCATAGGGACATACGGCCTCTCAAGACGCCAATGAGACTGACCGTGTGTCACATACGGCCTAGACACATGCCCGTGTGTCTACCTGTATGGACAATTATAAGGTTATCTACCAAGCCATTTGCCACCCTACTAAGCAACCACACTTTACCAAATCAATTCAACCTATATCATGACCATAAGGCACTTCTGAGAACCTAAAATCAAGACATCCACACAAACGTGCACTTCATGAATTTCATCTTCATTTATAAATATGAACTTGTCAAGTATTGGTCAATTTCCAATGACTATTTACAAAATGAATTGAATAACATTAATAGCCAACACTAAGGCTAACAAATATTACATAACAAAATAACCAAGTTCTATACATGCCATACTCAAAATAAATCTAACTTTGCTATACCAAAGAGAAGTTGATGACATTCCACGAATTCCCGAGCTAGCTTGGCAATACTACAAGGAAAAGGGAAATGAGAGGGGTAAGCATAAAGCCTAGTAAATTTGCATGAAATAAATAACAACACAAAGGCTCATAATGGCATCCATCCATTGTATTGAATAAAAACACAAAGTCTTAATCACATTGTTATAACTTACTCATGCTTACTCTTACCAACTTCATATCATGTCTCATATCGTATATATCTCTCATGAATTACTCACATCTACCTGTATCACTTCATCACATAGCTTTAGCACTAATCTCATCTCTATTATAAGCTTAGTTATTTACCCATTGAATCACTTGGGGATACTTGAAAATACATAATCATCACTATGCACATAAATACAACGCCAATGCCATATCCCAGATAAGGTCTTACATGGGGTCACATTTAGATGCCGATACCATATCCCCGATATGGTCTTATACGGGATCTCATATCGATTATCGATGCTATATCCTGGATATGGTCTTATACGATCCTCATATTCGATGTCGATGCCATATCCCAGATATGGTCTTATACGGGATCTCAATTAGGTGTCGAGGCCATGTTCTAGACATGGTCTTATACGGGAACTTACCTTTCTCAAGTCTTGATGATATTATTCTCTCATTTATTAAACTCCAACCAGGACTTCCACATCAAAATTCTCATCATTTTCTCAGTCAACACCATTACTCAAACTCATGGAAATTTTATACAACATGACTAATGTCAAACATTTAGAAGCTTAATAACATGATGTTGAATTTATTGCACACAAACTTATCTCAATTTTAAAATAGGCCTATTTGTAGATCTAGTCCAGTACCTTGCCCTTTCCTCGGTCAAGGTTAATTCCTCGTTATTCTTAATCTATAATAGCAAATTAGCTCATCTAATTATCACATTAATCAATACATTTCAAAATTCATACTTTGGCAAAATTACCATTTTGCCTTTAGACTTTCACAAAATGACCATTTTACCCCTAGGCTCGTAAATCAATTCTAATCAAATTTCTTCCTTTCATGAGCCTAGGTGAACATTTATTTCCCTTATAACAACCCTGAGTACTCATTATTTCACACATTTAACACCTATTTTATAACCTTTGCAAAGATGTCCTCTTAGATGTTTTCATGGAAACACCTTTCATAGAAGTTATTTATCTAGCAACTAAGACTCATTTTCTTCCATAAAAATGCAACAAACATCATAATTAATCACATGGAAAAACTCTAAACTTTCAACCATTTTTCAAAATAGTCCCCTCTTTAGCTAGCTTAAGCTTTAGGGGTTCCAAAAGTACAAATATCAACAATGAAGGACACCAAAATCACTTACTTGCAAGGAGAGAAGCTTGCTGAAATTTTGAGCTCTCAAATCCCTTAGTTTGCTGCTAATTTTTGGTGGAGGAGAAGAGAAGAAAAGATAATATATTTTCTTTCATTATTTTATGATTAAAAATCAATTTAGTCACCAAATTTTCACTTAACCAAATGACAAGGTCTTTTCTTTGTCTCTATGGCCGGCCACCACCCTAAAAAAGGCCTAACTGCACATTGGGACTTCCAATTAATATTCTATAGGTTTTTCGCAGCTTTAGCCTATAAAATAGAACTTTTGCACTTTATGCGATTTAGTCCTTTTTCGCAATTAAGCATGAAATCACTAAATTAAAGCACTAAAATTTTCATGCACTCTTGTAATCATGTTATAACACATAAAATAATATAATATAAAAAAGTGATTTTCTCCAACCTCAGATTAGTGGTTCTGAAACCACTGTTCCTACTAGCCCCTAAATCGGGCTGTTACATAAAGCTACTAAGCATACTTCGCACCATATCCATTAAAGTTTAGTTTCTTCTTTTCTTAATACCATTCTTAACAGGTGAGTCTCGCATAATGTATTGGTCAATTATATCATAATCTTGAAGAAACTTCATAAATGGACCAGGTGCTTGTTCATCCTTAATGTATCTACCATAATACACATAACCTCTATCGGTTCTTACAATCTTGATTTACTTGTCACATTGTTTTTCTAATTTAGCCTTAAAAGCTTTAAAAGTTTCTAATACTTCGCTCATATGATGAAGCATGTAGAGATACATGTATCTTGAGTAATCGTCTATGAAAGTGATGAAGTATCTATGAAATTATGTCACGAGTTGCAGTTCAAAGCCTGTGACCATCACACCAAATGTATCCGATGGAGGTCTATTGTGTAGATGGGGATCATTTTGGCCCGAAAGAACTGGTCTGGTTTGGTAAATTGTTGGAGAAGCCTATCAGATTAAAGCCTGGTTGGCCTAATAATGAAGATATGGCAACTTAGGCTATTTTGGTAACTAATCTTAGAAAATTGATAGAATCATATCTTGAAAAGATTAGATTAGATTTGATATGGAATATCTCCTAAATCCCTAAAATCAAGGGATATAGTTAATCTCGTCCGTCGATATAAATGTATCTTGACTGTCGGTTTTTGGGGAGCTCAACTATAAATAGAGAGCCTCCCCCTCATTTGTACTCACTTCATTCATTATTTTATTATTCTTTATGAATAAGAGAATAGTAAGAGCATTTACTCAAACATCTTGTATGTGCTCTTTCTGTTGTTCTTTTGTTGCTTCTTTTGGCATAAATCCCTTCCGCTATACAAATTGGTGCCTTGGAGAACTTCTAAAGGAATCCTCACTTGAGTAAAGGCTAACTTAGGTGAGTTTGGATGAACGGATCGCCTAAGGCCGCACAGATCGTGAAACAAAAGATCTAGTCTCATGAAAAGTGGTATCAAAGCTATTGGTTCAAAGGAACTGTTGGGATGTCGAAAGAAGAGTTCGAACAAAGGTGGGCCAAAAAGTCTTCGAGGGAGACGCTGTTGGCAGTATAAGAACGTGCGGTTAAACTTGAGGGATCCATGGAGGGCGTAAAGGAGGCACTCGATGGGGTCAAGGATCGCATAGGCAACTAGAAGAAGCAGTTCGAGAGTTCAAGGAACTCATGCTCCAAGTTTCAGATGTGACTGAGAAAGAAGCATTGCTTGCTTTTCAGAATGGATTGAAGCCGTGGGTCAAACAAGAGATGGAACAAAAAGGTGTCCAAAAGCTGTCAAAAGCCATGACGATAGTGGAATTTGTGTTCAAGCTTGATCTAAGGAAAGACAAGCTTGGGTCTTCCAAGTCCGAGGAAAGGGGCGTATGTGAAAAGGATCACAAGGAAGATAATAATGACAATGGCATCAGTGAAAATAGTGGTAATGGGAAACCATGAGTTTAGAAGAAGAAACCCAACAAGAAAAGGGACAAGTTGAAATGCTTTCTGGGACAAGTTAAAATGCTTTCTCTGCAACAGTCCACACATATTGAAGAAATGTCTGAAGAAATCCACGCGTTCTAAGAAAGAGAAGCCAGTAGGTAAGGCCTTGGGACTTGGTTCGAGCACAAGGAGTGTCGAAGCCAAGGAGGCTGAAAGCGAGAAGAAGCCAGTGGAGTACTTCTTATGTCATGGTCCGCATAGGTTGGAGAAGTGTCTGGAGAAGTCTATCATTGAAGGGGACGATGGAGCTGACAAGGAGCCTAAAAAGCCTAGTTCGAGCAAGGGAAAAGTCAAACCTAAGAGAGTAAGGAGGAGTAAAAAGAAACAAGTAAAGTGCTTATTGTGTCGTGGTCTGTATGAGTTGCGGAACTATCCAAAGCAAGCCGTAGTCAAAGGAAAGGCAACATCTGAGCTTGGTGAGTCATCGGAGGGGCTTCTAACCAAGGAAGATGTGAGTTTCTCATTGAACTTAGGGAAAAAGTTACGATGAAAATAGTGAAGCTAGGACCAATGAGGCTCAATTCGAGTGAAGCGTTAGAGTTGGCCGAGTCATCGACAAGGCTTCCACCTATGGGAGAGGCGGCTGGTGCATCGAACTTCAAGGAAAAATAAGTAATGCAAGTTGGACAGTTGACCAGAGTAAATGCAACGAGTAGGACTGTTTATGTTAAGAAGTGACGTAAGCCGAGGCAAAAGTCCCGAAAGAAGGGAAGAGCTAAGTCATCGAGACGAGACTGAGGTAAATCAAGTCAGTGCCATTCAAAAGTCGCAACGAGGGCGTTGTGAGAATGAGTGGGGGAAAATGTCACGGGCTGTAATTCAAAGCCCGTGACCATCTCACCAAATGCATTCGATGGATGTCTATTTTGTAGATGAAGATTATTTGGCCCGTAAGAACTGGCCCGATTTTGTAAGCTGTTGGAGAAGCATATCGGATTGAAGCCTGGTTGGCCCTATAATGAAGATATGGAAACTTAGGCTATTTTAGTAACTAATCGTAGAAGATTGATATAATCATATCTTGTACAGATTAGATTAGATTTGATATGGCATATATTCTAAATCCTTAAAATCAAGGGATATAGTTAATCTCGTCCGTCGATGTAAATGTATCTTGACCGTCGGTTTTTGGGAAGCTCAACTATAAATAGAGATCCTCTCCCTCAATTGTACTCACTCCATTTATTGTTTCATTATTCTTTGTGAATAAGAGAATATTGAAAGCATTTATTCAAACACCTTGTGTGCGTTCTTTCTATTGTTCTTCTGTTACTTCTTTTGGCATAAATCGCTTCTGCTATACAAATTGGTTCCTTTGAGGACTTTTAAAGGAATCCTCACTTGAGTAAAGGCTAACTTAGGTGAGTTTAGATGAATAAATCATCTAAGGCCGCACGGATCGCGAGACGAAAGATCTAGCCCCGTGACAAGTGGTATCAAAGCTATTGGTTTGGAGGAACCGTTGGGATTTCGAAAAAAGAGTTCGAACGAAGGTGGGTTAAAAAGTCTTTGAGGGAGATGCTGTCGACAGTAGAAGAACGTTTGGGTAAACTTGAGGGATTCATGGAGGACGTAAATGAGGCACTCGATGGGGTCAAGGATCGTATAGACAACTAGAAGCAGTAGTCTAGAGACTATGTAAAGATGTCTCTTGATTCCACTATGGATAAGGTAAACGAGTTGTTTAATTCATACAAGGATAAGCTACCAAAGAGGAACGATGCTCTCGAGGCCATGGTGATGGCTTTGAAGAAGGAAACAATGGCTACGACGATGGCTTTGAGCACCAGCACAGAGGAGCTTAAGGGAGAGCTGGCCTTGTGCCGAGCAGCCGTGAAGAAAGGATGGTCAAGTGCAGCACTCAGTAATGAGGATATCTCGAAGCCAAAAGAGTTTGTGGGGATAAGGTCTGCATGCGATATGGATAATTTCTTATGGAGAATCTTATGGAGGATGAAAAACTACTTCCGTGCTAAAGGCATCACCGATGATGCGGTTAAGGTAAACACTGCTTAAATGTTTCTTACTGATATTGCGCTTTTATGGTGGCAAGGCAAGACCATAGATAAAAGGCAATATGAGATTAGGACGTGGCAAGAGTTCCAATGTGAGTTGAAAGGACAGTTTTACTCAGAATTTACAGAGGAAGAAGCTTGGGTAAAGTTACAAAGGATAACGCAAAGGGGCACAATGGAGGAGTATGTTCGAGAGTTCAAAGAACTCATACTCCAAGTTTCAGATGTGACCGAGAAAGAAGCATTACTTGCTTTTCAGAATGGATTGAAGCCGTGGGTCAGACATGAGGTGGAACTGATAAACCATAATTTATACATATTTTAACCCCATGCTTGGCTTATTTTTTGGATGAATTTTTATTAGATTTGTGAATTCACTGCTCCTAAATCCTTTAATTTCATGTTTTACACTCAGGAGAGCTTAGGGAGTCGAAAAGAACGAGAAACGGGTCGATGAAAATAGGGCGATGAAAATCTGTCAGATTAGAGTCAAATCTAATAAGGGAATCCATAGATCGAGTTAATGCGACAATAGGGGTTTTAATTAGAAAGAGATTTCAATTAATCAACCTTGAGTCAATTTTTCTTAGTCTTGAAAGAGATATTAACATAATTTAGGGATTTCTACAGATTAAGTCAAGTGAATAAATCGTATGAATCAGAAGTAATAAGTGAAGTCTAGGTGGATTCTTTCTTGGGTATTGCCTCTATCACATAGTTGTCTAAAAGTATTTTCCCAATTCATTCTCTGTCGTGCTTTTAATTAATTAATTAGTTTTTGTTTAAAAGAAATCACTCCAATTCTTAGGCTAGATAATAAAAAGATAGTAATTACTAGTACTCCTGGTCCTTGTGGATACAATATTTCTGATCTTACTATAACTATACTAGATAACGATAGGTGCGCTTGCCTTTATTGTGATCATAGTTAGTTAGAGACACATTAGGAACAAAAAGATGTCTAAAAGCTGTCAAAAGTCATAACGGTAGTAGAATCTGTTGTCAAGCTTGGTCTAAGGAAAGACAAGCTTAGGTCTTTGAAGTCCGAGGAAAGAGGCGTATGTGAAAAAGATTATAAGAAAGATAATGATGGCAATGGCATCGGCGACTGGTGGTAATGGGAAACCACGAGTTGAGAAGAAGAAACCCAACAGGAAAAGGGACAAGTTGAAATGCTTTCGTTGCGATGATCCATACATGTTGAAAAAATGTCTGAAAAAATCTGCACTTTCTAAGAAAGAGAAGTCAATAGGTAAGGCCTTGGGACTTGGTTCGAGCGCAAGAGGTGTCAAAGCCAAGGAGGCCGAAAGCGAGAAGAAGCTAGTGGAGTGCTTCTTATGTCATGGTCTGCATAGGTTGCAGAAGTGTCCGGAGAAGTCTATCATCGAAGGGGATGATGGAGCTGACAAGGAGCCCAATAAGCCTCATTCGAGCAAGGGAAAATTCGAAGCCAAGAGGGAAAAATGGAATAAAAAGAAGCGAGTAAAGTGCTTCTTGTTCTATGGTCTGCATGAGTTGTAGAACTGTCCAAAGTAAGCCGTAGTCAAAAGAAAGGCAACGTCTGAGCTTGGTGAGTCATCGGAAGGGCTTCCACCAAAGGAAAAGGTGAGTTTCTCATTAAACATAGGGGAAAAAGTTACGATGAAAATAGTGAAGCTAAGACCAATGAGGCTCAATTCGTGTGAAGCGTCAGAGTTGCCTGAGTCATCGACAAGGCTTCCACCTATGGGAGAGGTGGGTGGTGCATCGGACTTCAAGGAAAAATAAGTTATGCAAGTTGGACAGTTGACCAGAGTAAATGCAACAACTAGGACGGTTCAAGTTAAAAAGTGACGTAAGTCGAGGAAAAAGTCTCGAAGGAAGGGAAAAGCTAAGGCATCGAGACGAGACTGAGGCGAATCAAGTCAGTGCCATTCGGAAGTCGCAATGAGGGTGTTGCGAGAATGGATTGGGGAGAATGTCACGGGCCACAATTCAAAGCCCGTGCTCATTGCACCAAATGCATCCGATGGAGGTCTATTGTGTAAATAGGGATCATTTGGCCTGCAAGAACTGGCTCGATTTGGTAAGCTGTTGGAGAAGCCTATTAGATTGAAGCCTGGTTGGCCCGATAATGAAGATATGACAACTTAGGCTATTTTGGTAACTAATCTTAGAAGATTGATAAAATCATATCTTGTAAAGATTAGATTAGATTTTATATGACATATATTCTAAATCCTTAAAATCAAGGGATATAGTTAACAAAATCAAGGGATATAGTTAACAAAATAAAGGGATATAGTTAATCTCGTCTGTCGATATAAATGTATCTTGACTATCGGTTTTTGTAACGCCCCAGTATTTCTATTTCTATTTTTGTAATTATTTAACACAACTGTCTGTCTGCTTCAGTGGTTATGTGTTCTGGGTGTGTGTGAGAGGTCCCAAGTTCAAGCTCTGCCTTTGGCAAATTTTGGGTATTTTTGGATTTAAGCCCTATGTCTATTCAATGGGCTTATATTTAATTGTCTATAATTCCATATCAGAATAAGCGTGCTGGTTCGAGTGGTAAGGCTGTTGGTGTGTTGGAGTATTGTGTTCGAATCCCTGAGTTAGCAATGGTGTTAAATTATTTTTGTTCTGTTATCTGATAGAGTTTTGGTTGAGCTAAAATTCTGAGGGAGTTATCAGGAGTGGGGTAGTGGAGAGAATTAAGGGATTGTGGGGAAAAACCTTGTATTTATTTTTGCTAAAATTCTTCTTTTCTCTTTTTTCTGAAAATCCCCAAATCTTTCTGACTTTTTATTTTCTTTCTTCTCTTCTACGTTGTTTCACATTAAAATTTTCATTTTCTTTCTTCTGTTGCTGTCGTTTTGCTGACCAATTGCTACTCTTACTTTTTGGGTTCTTCAATTGGGTTGGTAAGTTAAGACTTGGTTGTTAACGTCATATTTTGAATTTTGGGCAATATTAGAATAATCGATATTGGTGAGTAATTGATGATTCTATGAACGATTGTGTAGTAGAAGGCAATGAATCAGTGGTTTTCGCATCAATTGCTTAACTTTCATATTGTCGTATTGTGGTGGTAAGTATGGAACGTTGCTCGATTTAGTGGTTAATTCTAGTAAATCGATTGTTAATAGAACTTCTGGGATTCTGTTTTTAGGTGCTAGTAGTCTTAGGAGCGTTTTTACATCTAAACAGTATCAGGTATGTACCCGAAATGTAAGAAAATGAGTTTTCAGCAGAAGCCAAAAATGTTGCTGTCGATGCCACACGGCCGTGTGGTAGGCCGTGTGCAACGACACGGTCGTGTGATCGACGAAGGCCAGGCAGTGCGTAAGACACGACCATGTAATGGCCGGAGTGTGACCGTGTGAGCTACTCGGGCTAAATCTGACTGGGCGTTTGGGCCATACAGGCGTGTGAACTTTGGGCCAGGCCGTGTGGGCCCACACAGATAACCTACACAGGCATGTGGGCCCATTTATCTGAAATTTTCTATAAGGTCGCACGGGTCATCCTAATCGACAGTGGGCCTACTGTAGGGTCGGTAAATGCTATCTAACCCTAAAACCATAAGATTTATTAGACTGAAATATGGTTATGAGAATGCATATGTCTGTATATCTGTTATTTGTTTTTAAGAGCATGTTAAGCATGAATTATCTGTTAATGTTGTATGTATGTTCTGTTACTGTTATTGGGGCAGGATAATGTATGCTAGAGGAAGTGTTCTGAAAGATAGTTGATGCCTATTATTTGGCAGCATGGCTGCGTTATATCTGTTATGTGCCGCATCGGTACAACATGGTGTGTAGGGATGAGTTGGTGTTTTAAACCCCACATAGTGTGTAGGGATGGTCGGAGATGGTGTATAGAGAATGAGGGTAAGATAACTGGTTTTTGATTATGTTCTGTATATCTGTATCTGTATCTGATATGGGCTTAGACTCGAATCTGTATCTGTATCTGTATCTGTAATGGGCTTAAGCCCGAATCTATATTTGTTTGATTATGATTTTTTGTTGTGTGCATACTTAATTCTGTGGAGTTACACATTGAGTTTACGTAAACTCACTTTTTTCTATTTAATCTATACAGGTAATCCATAGAGTTTAACGGATCGGTGCAGCGAAGGACTCGATGGTGACCACACATTATCACTGGTTTATTTTTTATGGTTTTTTTTATGTTGTATTTTTTGGGTTGTATGGATTTTTTAACTGTCTAGCTTTGGTTTTAGGTTTTTGGATTTAACCTGCGTATTTTTATGATGGTTTCAGGTTAAGCATTGTTTTTCTAAAAATATGAACTATTTTTCTTAAACATGACGTTTTTCTAAGCTTCCACTAAATTAATACGTTTTAAGGTAAGTCGACTAATTAAACATATGTTTGAAATAAATAGAAGCAATTAAAGGTTATTATCCAGTTAGCTCCGTTTTTAAAATCCCTTCCATGTGACATCGTCAGATACGGCCGTAATGTCTAGGCCGGGTTTGGGGTGTTACATTTAGCGATATCAGAGCCAGGTTGCAAAACTCGGTAATGAATTTTGGGTTCCAAAATTTGGTTTCAAAGAATTGGATTTCAAAAGATTTTAAACATTCCAAAGTAAGCATGTGGTAGGCCGAGTATCAGGCGTCGATCCTGTAAATATTTCTGATTTCTGATAAAAAATTTTGAAAACATTACTGATAGTCTACTTGAAAACACTATAGTTTGTAAACTCTGAAACTGTAGTGAAACTGATTGAGATTAAAACTTTCGAAAACAACTCTGAATTTCTGATACTTTATGCATAAAACATCTACTGTTAATAAACAGAAATTGATGAATAAAATTTTCAATGAAGATAAACTCAAACTAGACAATGAGCGCACGAGGTATCTGTGAACGTGATACTCGAGGCCGAGGTAGAGGCTGTAAGGGGCTCAAGCTGAGTCCTCATCTCTGGGCAACATACTGAATCTAGACACGAGTGAGACATTTATGTCACCTACTACTGAGACTGGTCTCAGAGTCGTTCGGCTGGGGACGACGCACTATCTCAAGCCATGCTAAGGATATTAGAGAGGGTTGCTGGGCCCAAATCTGGATCTGGAGATTGAGGATCGGTAACTAAGCGACTTCAGTCTAATAGAGCTGAGTTGTTTAGAGGTGTCACAGTAGTCGCCCCTAATGTGGCTGAGTACTGGTTGGAGGCCACTAAGAGAATCATGGATGACTTGGACTGTACCTCCGAGCAGATATTGAAGGGTGCAGTCTCCTTGCTTTGCAACGAAGCATATCATTGGTGGTTAACTGTTAAGGAGGGCACTCAGTCTGACCGTTTGACTTGGGAGTTCTTTAATACTACATTTCAAAGCAAATATGTGGGAGCTAGCTATGTTGATGCTCGCAGGCGTGAGTTTCTGAACTTCACATAAGGTGATCGATCTGTGGCCGAATATGAGGCCAAATTTCTTAGGCTGAGTGACTATGCTCGAGGTATGGTGGCGTTGGAATATGAAAGATGTGTTAGGTTTGAGGACGACCTAAGGGATAAGCTGAGGGTTCTAATAGCTCCGCAGAGGGAGCATGAGTTTGCGGTTTTGGTAGAGAATGCAAAGATTGCTGAGGATGTTAAGCGCTCAGAACACCAGAATAGGGATCGTGAGAGAAGTAAGAACAAGAGGGATTTGTAGCCCTCGAGTTCGCATCTGATGGCCTAAGAAAATGCCGATCGATGGCGATTCGAGTGGGGTCCTCTGCTTTCTTCTGTTGTTCTCCGGGTTGCAACCATGCGAAGGATTGTGGTAGGCGCCATCCGGGCGAGTTTTGGAGGAGGATTGGGGCCTGTTTAAGATGTGGGTCTTTAGAGCATCGCATTCGGGAGTGTCCATTGAGGGCTAATCAACTGCAAGCTCCGACATCGTATCGCGCAGCCGCAGAGAGTAGTTCAGCAGCCACCTAGAGGCCGTAGTCAGGCTAAGGGTGGTAATGATATGGGCCGAGGATAGAGAGCAGCGGGCAGAGGTGCTGGTCAGACTGAGGCGAGGCAACTTGCTTTGGTTTATACTGCACGTCGCCAAGAGGACAAAGATGCTCCTGACGTCATCATCAGTACGTTCTTTATATTTGATGAACCTTACTCTGCTCTAATAGACATAGGATCTACTCATTCCTATATAGCCTGTTCTGTTTCCAAAAATCTGGGTTTATCGGTTGAAAGTACTTTTAGTGAGGTTACTGTGATAAATCCGTTAGGCCAGTCTATTCAAGTCAGTAAACTGTATAAGGATGTTTCATTAGAGGTGCAAGGGGATATATTTCTGGTTAATTTGATGGAGCTTCCATTTGGGGAGTTTGACCTGACTTTGGGTATGGACTAGTTGGTGACTGTTCATCTAATAGGGTCGTTCTGAGGCAAAGGATGATATAGAGATGGTTATGATTGGTGAGCGTCGAGACTATCTGTCACATATGATCTCTGTTTTAGTAGCTGAGAAACTGGTCCGAAAGGGATATGAGGCGTACTTGGCCTATATAAGTGTTTCAGAATCTGGAGACTCTTCTGTTGGGAATACCAAGACAGTAAGGGATTTTCTGAACATCTTTCCTAAGGAGTTACCGAGACTACCTTCGAATCGAGAGGTTGAGTTTGGGATCGAGCTTTTTTTGGGTACATCTTCGGTGTCCATCGCTCCCTACCATATGGCTCTGAAAGAGCTTACTGAGCTTGAGACTCAATTGCAAGAACTTCTGGATCGTGGCTTCATCTGTCCGAAAGTGTCTTCATGGGGAGCACCAATACTATTTGCTAAGAGGAAGGATGGGATCATGAGGATGTATATCGATTACCGGTAGTTGAACAAGTTGACTGTTAAGAATATGTATCCACTTCCAAGGATCGACGACTTATTTGATCATTTCTAAGGGGCTTCTGTGTTCTCTAAGATCGATCTCTGTTCAGGGTATCATCAGTTGAGGGTTAAGGAAGCTGATGTCCATAAGACTACATTTAGGACTCGGTATAGGCATTACGAGTTCCTAGTTATGCCTTTTGGTTTGATGAATGCACCAGCCGCATTCATGGATTTGATGAATTGATTCTTTCAGCTCTATCTGGATCAGTTCGTCATGGTCTTCATCGACGACATTCTGGTATAGTCTAAGACTGAGGACGAGCATGATGATAATCTTAGAGTAATACTTCAGATTCTGCTTAAGAAGCAGTTGTATGCTAAATTCAGCAAGTGTGAGTTCTGGCTACGTGAAGTGACTTTTCTGAGGCACGTAGTTTTTTCTGAAGGGATTCAAGTCGATCCTAGAAAGATCGAAGTTGTGTTGGATTGGAAACAACCTAAGAATGTATTTGAGATCCGTAGCTTTCTAGGTTTGGCGGGATATTATCGGTATTTCGTTGAAGGGTTCACTTTGATTGCTATGTCGTTGACTAAGCTTCTGCATAAAGGTGTTCCGTTTGTTTAGACTGATGTGCAACAATCGAGCTTCGAGAAGCTGAAAACTGTTCTGACCCAGGCTCCTATTCTGATACAGCCTAAATTCGGTAAAGAGTTTGTGATCTACAGCGATGCATCACACATCGGTTTAGGATGTGTTCTGATGCAAGATGGTAAGGTTGTGGCTTATACGTCTCGTCAGCTTAAGACACATGAAGGGAATTATCCGACGCATGACCTCAAGTTGGCTGCTGTGGTCTTTGCACTAAAAATTTGGAGGCACTATCTGTATGGTGAGAGATGTATCATCTACACCGATCACAAAAGCCTTAAGTATCTCCTTACTTAGAAAGAGTTGAACCTTAGACAGCGTAGATGGATTGAGCTACTCAAGGATTATGACTACACGATAGGGTATCATACCGGTAAGGCCAATTTGGTGGTCGATGCTCTAAGTCGTAGGGCAATGTCCGATTTGATGGCGATGTTGGCAGGCCTTAGTCTGTTCGATGATGGGAGTCTATTGGCTGAGTTGCAAGTTAAGCTGACTTGGATTGAGCAGATTTGGGATAAGTAGTTATGGGATGAGTCTCTGAGCTTAAGGTATTGACATATTGAGAGTGGTACTACAACCGATTTTGGGTTAAACAGTGATGGTGTGTTATGTTTTTGAGGACGGATCTGTTTGCCGAATGATTCTGGTCTGAGGCAGTCTATTCTGTGGAAGGCGCTTAGTATCCCTTATGCTAGGCATCCCGTCGGCAATAAGATGTATTGAGACATCCGTGAACTGTATTGATGGCCGGGGTTGAAGCGTGAGGTTACTGACTTTGTAGCACTCTATTTGACTTGTCAGCAGGTTAAGGCTGAGCATCAATTGCCTTCGGGTTTGTTGCAGCTAATTAAGATTCTTTTGTGGAAATGAAAGCGAGTAACGATGGACTTCGTAAGTGGGTTGCCCTTGACACCCACTAAGAAGGATTCTGTTTGGGTCATCTTGGATCGATTGACCGAGTCTACCCGCTTCATTCCGGTTCGAACTAATTATTCTCTACAGAAGCTAGGAAAGTTGTATATTTTTGAGATAGTTAGACTACACGGGGTTCCCGTATCGATTATTTCTGATAGAGATCCTTGCTTCACTTCTCGGTTCTAGAAGAAATTGCACGAGGCTCTTGGTTCAAGATTGGACATCAGTATTGCGTTCCATCCTCAAGCCATTGGTCAATCCAAGAGGGTGATTCAGATACTGGAGGATATGCTTCGGAGTTGTGTGATTGACTTCCGAGGTAGTTAGGAGGATTATTTACCTTTAGCTGAGTTCGCCTACAACAACAGTTTCCAAAGTTCTTTTATTTCCAAAATCCCAACTAGCAGACGAATGTCTTCATTAAGACCATCTTCGAATCTCTTGCACGTTATAGCTTCAGAAAATACACATTCCCGGGCATACTGACTCAGTCTGACAAATTCTCGTTCATATTCTGTAATAGATATACGGCCCTGCTTTAGTTCCAAAAATTCTATCCGTTTCTGATCAACGAATCTCTCACTGATATATTTCTTCCGAAACTCGATCTGAAAGAAATCCCATGTAAATTAGAGTTTTCCACCATTGATAAGCTGCATCTTGGAGTAATGATACCATACATTTTATGCATTCTTCTGGAGTTAGAGACATTTCATCAAATACTCAGATCGTGTTTTTTAACCAGAACTCAGCCTTTTTAGCATCATCATCTTTAGTAGCTCGGAACCATACTTACGGATCTTGTCAACAGGAGGCTTACTTAACAAATTTAGATTTGCAGTTGGAGGTATGTCAGATGTCTAAGAGGGATTAACCAGGGGTGGAGGTGGTGAAACAATCGGGTTATTCTTAACAAACTGAGTGAACCACTCACTCATCATTTGGAAGAAAGCTTGTCTAGCTTCTCCCTCTTGACCGCTCGTAGCCGGTCTCGATTCAAAAGGCGCTGTCCCTTGCGCGGGAGCAGGAGCATTACTTTATACGTCATCAGCTACGGCTCTTTCGGGATCCATTACTATACGAAAATCACATTTTATACATCAGGATTCATCACACTATCACAGTTCAGATATATGGCATGTATAGCTAGACTCGAGACGCTACGTTAGTCTGAGAATCGGCTAAACCGTAGCTCTGATACCAATCAAATGTAACACCCCTATCTCGTCTCCATTGTCGGATTAAGGTTAGGAGCGTTACCGGACAGATCAAAAATATTTACAGACAAAATCATACATTCAATCATCATTCTCAGACATAATGTCCCTTAAACGGGTCCTCGAGACCTTAATCATGCTTAAAAGTCGAGTCAGGACTAAACTGAAACACATATGAAATTTCATGAAAATTTTAAACTTTTCTAAAATACAGGGGAGACACGCCCGTGGAAGGAGACCGTGTGCCCTCCACGGCTTCTAGACACCCCAGTGTGTCCTTTCGTGTCTATACACTGACTTGGTCCCTACGGCCACCAGACACGGCCGTGTGTCATAGCCGTGGTCCTATACTGACTTCTCCACCACGATCACCAAACACGCCCGTGTTAAGGCCGTGTTGATTTTAGGCCACATTCTGCCAATTCGCCCACGGTCTTAGGCACGCTTGTGTGCCATAACCATGTGACATTATAGGCCATCTACATGGCCAAAATGCCACCCATAAGGGTCACACCTATAATCAACATATATCATCTCATTTCATTCACTTATGACTATCAAAACATACCAAATAGCCAACCAAAGCATGCATATTTGTCAACTAAGGAAATCACACTACAATCCATTCAATATTCATTCAATCTAACCATTCAAACCAATTCCAAACATACCAATTTGCATGATCAAATCTCAATTATGCTCAAGCACCAATCATCTATATACTTACCATTTCAAAACCATTTCATATATCTACTAATCAAATCATACCAAAACCACTTCACATATCATACTTCTTTAAGCATATATCAAAACATATCTAGCCAAATCACATGGCTAAGTTCACTTTACAACTTATACCAAGACTAGCCTATACATGCCATATCTAGCTATATACATATCCAAGGTGTACAAAAATGATATTAGTAGTGTGATGACGATCCTTGACGGTCCCGAGCCTTCAGTAGCTTTGACGACCTATAAAATAGAAAAAACACACACAGAGAGTAAGCTTTCCAAAAGCTTAGTAAGTCAATACACAAACAAACTTGATATGTAAATCATGTAAACATATAACCACTTTGGCATATTTCTTCTACAAGGTAAATTTCTCACACTTATACTTTAATTCATATTCTTGGCCAAATTGCCACATTTATCAATTCAAGAATCATAGACACATAGTTATTCATATATGCTTTCATATGACATATTTCTAATCCATCATAGTAAAACACATAGTCACTTACCTTATATACACATTTGGTGTATAATCAACATACCTGAATCGAACATTCATTTACTTAATCTATCAAAGCTTGGATTTGTCATTCGTATTTCAGACTTGCCCGTTGAACCATAAGGAATCCAGTAGGATACTTCAAAAGCTCGAAATAGTAGTACAATGCCATCGTCCCAGACGAGGTCTTACATGTACTCAGATATCAATGCCACTGTCCCGAACAGGGTCTTACACGAATCAAAATGATGCCAATGTCCCAGACATGGTCTTACACGTAAAGATCATAGTGATGCCAACGTCTTAGACGTGGTCTTATACGAAAAGCTTATATTGATGCCAACGTCCCAGACGTGGTCTTACACATAATCAGATATCGATGCCACTGTCCCGGACAGGGTCTTACACGGATCTCAAATCAATGCCAACGTCCCAGACGTGGTCTTACATGACGAAACAGAACAGATATATATGTCATGACATAGCTAAACCTAACTATTCCTAGGTTCGTACGGGACTTCTCAGACGTTGTCACTATACCGACCTTATCTCAGAATTCATATGCATAACATCACATAGATATTCATTATCCATAATAATCATGAGAACATTTACAATTTCATATAAATGCGTTTATTTGCATAGTGACTTACCTCGGATTCGGTTTATCGGAATAAAAACAGCTACTCGTTTACTTTCGCTTTCCCGCGATCTAAATTCGTTTTCCTCAGTTCTTGAACTAAACATATTTAGAATTAACCCTTTTATTCACTAATTCATTCAATTAAATCCAAGGACACACATTTAGGGCTATTTGCAAAATAACCCTCATATTTGCACAATTTAGCAATTTAGTCCATTTTTCTCAAAACATCAAATTCACAAAATCCACTTATACACAAGCTTGGCCGAATATATACACATCACATACAAGCCCACCTTTTTCATCAAATTCACAATTTAGTCCCTCAATTTGCCATTTTCTCAATTTAGCCCTATTTAGCTAAATTAATCAAAATTTCAAGAACAAAGTATGTTCATCAATTACATATCTATCATTTAACACCATAAAACATCACAAAACTCAACATAGCATCAACGGAATTTTACACAAACATCATCATTTCATGAAATTGAGACATGGGTTTTAAAGCTCTCGAAGCAACGATTGCAAAAACGTAAAAATTATCAAAAACCGAAGTAAAAAATTACCTTAATTATAGCTTGAGATAGCCGAAACCTTTAAAGCACTTGTTCTTCTATTTTCTTTGCTAATTTTGGCCAAAATGGGATGAATTAATGGCCATATTTTATGCTTATAATTTTTAAAGCATACATATTAGTCCATTTCTAAAATTGCCAATTTAATATTCATATAAGACAAACATATATAATGGTTATCATGACATTTCCACCATCCACTAATTATAAATTGGGATAATAACAACATTAGTCCTGCACATTAACAAAGCCACATCACATTAATACATTAACAATTAGAAGCAACTTTCACATTTAATGCAATTTAATCCTTTTGTCAAATTAGACACACAGACAATCAAATTAGCTCACGGAAATTTTTACCACATGCTTTGTCACATACAGAAAATAATATTAAAATATTATTCAAACTCGGATTCGTGGTCCCGAAACCACTGTTCCGACTAGGGTATAAACCGGACTGTTACACCTTTCATGATAGTGAGCTTCATTATTGTGAACTTCATGATTAGGGTGTTAGCTAATGACTTTTGAAAAGTTTTAAATTGTTTGTCAATAGCCATTAATAATTCTTGGACATTCTCATAATGCTCAATTGAGCCACAAACATCAGTAGAACCTTACTTTTTATGAACATGATACTTAAGCGATTAGATCGCTCCCATTTTTCATACAAAGCAAGAGCAACCTGAGTGTTGGTTTTAGTAATATGTGGCTCAAATTTATAGTCAATATCCAAGCACCCCAATTGGAGAAGAATACTATCCTTCCAGAACTTAAAGTTCTCACTAGTTAATTCAGGGATATCTACTCTATTATCAGACATATTCACAAGTTGTAAAATTGCAAAATAAATGAACATACATGCTTAACAAAAAATTGAGGTAAACATAAATCATAATTTACCAATGCAAATTATGTAAATAATAAATCTAATAACATAAAATTCTCCGTGGGCTAAATTTTTAGTTCAATTAGATCAATTTTATGATTAAATTATTTACTATCCTTTTGATAAAAAAAATATTAAATTCATTTTCGTAATTCCTGTGGATAACTATAAAATGCCATTTAATAATTTATCTTAATAAATTATGCAATGGAATTTAATATCTATACTTTCCATGTGTAATTTTTAACTTTAATAATTTTATTTAACTAAAGATGTTGTGACTAATTTTTAACTAAATAAAATTATGAAAATCACTTGGCTAAATATTAACCCTTAAAATTTTATTCAAGATTATTGCTAAGCCATTATGTAATATATAATGTATATAAACCTTATGAAATCCTTGCCACAATAAATAATTTCATTTAATTAAAGTATGAAATCCTTGCCACAATAAATAATTTCATTTAATTAAAGTTGTTGTGGCTAATTCTCTAATTAAATAAAAGTATTTGGATCTCTAAACATAAATTCTAAAGTTTTATTGCTAAATACCTTATGCAATAAGGGCCTATTTAGTAGTGTTTAAAAAAACACTTTTGGCTGAAATTTTTGACTTTGCAGAAGTGCTTTTCAAAAATTTTAGCTAAAATTTTTAACTTTTCCTCTCTCAAAAGCACTTTTGGTGCTTAATTACTTTTCACCCCTCCAATAACATAGTACTTTCCCCTTTTTTTTCTTGGTGCTTAATTACAAATGTGTTAAAATTATTAATTAAAAATAAAAATATTTTTTAAAATACTAATTATAAATATTTAATGGTTATATTTAAATATTTAAAATATATTTTATATATTCTAATTAAATTTTATAATAATATTTATTGCTTAAAAATATTTAAAATTTATATTTCATATATTAAAATATTAACAACAAGTTATAATAATTTTTTTATATTCTTACTAAAATATAATAATATTAACTAATTTAAATATTATTTAAATGCATATTTGTTACTTGATAATAACATGTCTAAAATGAACATTTTATTTCTCAAAAGCACTTTTTGACAGTAATGCTAAACACTCAAATTTTAAACCAAACTTTTCAAAAGCACTTCTCCACAGCACTTCTTAAAAGCACTTCTCTACAACACTTCTTAAAAGCACTTTTCCACCGCACTTTTCAAAATCATTGTCAAACTTACCCTAAGTCTAAAAAAAAAATTTATGCACCTAAAAAATGTATGTAACTAATAACCAAATAATTCACATGCAACCATTTACTTCAAGCACACAAAAATAAAATAAAAAAATTCAAACAACAAATTTCTAAAATTTTTACTAAATTATTTATAATACAATTAATTTTAGAAATTTCACTTTAAAAAAATCCAATGATTTTGTACAAAAGTTTGTAATAAAAATTCTCAAAAAAATTTAAAAAATAATTCAAAGAAACATGACATTGTTATTTTGAGAAATTTACAAACTTTTAAAATCGGACAAGGCAGAGATTAACCATGCTCGAATACCAAATGTAAGCATGAATAACGGTTTAAATGTTATAGCGCAGCAGAAAAGATAGAACATAAATACCTCCAACCATTGCCTAAGCCAAATGCCAAAATCTAAATATTGTTACACCACTGTCGAGCACGTCAAACCACCGACGAGGTCGTCGAATTTAGTCGTATGAAAATTTGAAAATCACCAAAGTTTTCTAAGTACTCGAAAACCTCACTAGATGAAATGTTTTTTTGTTTTTAATTTTTCGGTGCATAAAAACCTTAATCTTAGTTGGTATTTATAGTGGTAGTTCTCCATAAAAAATCACTAATTACATGTCCTGTTATCAAAAAAATATATATATACAAAAATAGTGGGCAACTGAAGTGGACAGCAAAACGTGAGCTCATTCTCACGAACCAAAAGCAGTTCCAATACTTTTCCAAGCTCAAACAGCTAGATCAATGCTTGCCTCACCAAGCCCAGGAGAACCAAGCCATATAGGCTTAGGAGATCAGGGCAAAATTACTGGCATATCTCCATTATCGACTTTAGCACCTTTAATGACCAAGTATGGTGGCTCAATAATGGGCTTTTGAATCATATTGGTAGCATCATTTACAGGCTGACAAATGACCACAACTCGTAGGCAAGTTTTCAAGCCGGGGCCATCCAAACTAATAGCATACTGCATACTGTCAGTAGAAGCTAAAGATAGGACCTCTGCATTAAAAGACTTGTCAATTGTGCGACTGAATCACTCCAAAAAACTTATGTCATCACTTTAATGACTAAAGATTAATAACATTATAAGATTAAATCATATCAATGAAATAAAATTTCATTTATTGCTGGTGGATGAATTTCATGTACCATTAATTAATAATAATATAATATCTCATCATTAAATAAAATAAAAAGATAAAAAAAAGACTTATAAATAAAATTAAAATTTTATTTAAACATAATTAAACATGACTTAATTATACTTATTAGAAATAAATATCAAAATTATATATGAACATTGATACAATCTAAAATATTATGCATCAACTTTACTTTGATGCATTTGTATATATCAAATTTTAATTTTAGTTCAATTTTCACATTTCACTAACCCTATTATCTATGTGGTACAATATTTCATTAAATTATGTGTAAATTGCTGACATAATACTTTATTGGATTAAAAAATAAACAATAAATTTAAATTAAACCCCAAGTTATAGCCTATTGGTCGAATATTCATCTTCTTCAAAAATAATTTGGGGTTTAATTTAAATTTATTTATTTATTCTTTAACTTAATAAAATATAATGTCAGCAATTTATACAAGACTTAACGAAAAATTGTGCCACGTAGATAATGAGATTAGTGAAATGTAAAAATTGGATCAAAATTAAAGTTTAATGTTTACAAATACACTATATTAAAGTTGATGTATAACATTATAAATTATATATATATATATCAAAGTTCATGTATAATTTGATATTTATCTCTAAATATCAATAACTCAAATTGAGCGTTTAAGGCTTTAGTTTTTGAGCTTAGAATTTAGTATATATTTATAATTATTTATTATTTAATAATATTAAAACAAACTTGTATATAAATCTTCCATTCTTTTTATTTTATTCAACAAGGATGTGCTATGTTATTATTCATTGATGGTGAAAGAAATTCTTATATCGAGAATGCATAGAATATTCTCCCTTATATCGAATTATAAAATATTTTTTAATATACCCTATAAAACACATGTGATATACTTCAATAATTTTCCTAAGTAAAAGTAAATTATCTAAAACACAGCCCCTAGTCCTAATAGTCTCCTCCAATTGGTTTATCTGTATCCAAATTTTTTATGCTCAAAGTAACTTCAAAGCTATTCTTTGTTCCTGGCTAGGCCTTGATTTGCAGAATTGAACAGCATAATTTGCTAGACCAAACCATCATCAACTTCCCAATTTCTGGTGATCTTAGGGTCCACGCCATCATTTATTCCACTGCCAAATTACTGATCACTGACCCTTGCATTCCCAAACGTCTCCTTCAGGGATTCCATCTCCCCGGTACTCCTTTTCACCCACCATACCCTGAAACCTACATATTTTTAAACTGTTCCTCCCAATCCAATATCTCAATGGTCTATCCTGGAATACGTTTTTCTTGCCTTAGTGGTATTAACTTTTCGATTTGGGGTATACCTACAATCAATTATAACCCATCTTCCTCGTTGAGTTGGTGTGTAGAGATAGGAAAGATTATGGTGCCCCTTAGGAACCCAAATCATAGGTACTTCATTGATGATATTGTGTTAACATGGAAACAACCCGGTGGTAATTGTTCCATAAAGAAAAGAGGTGTTTTTCGAATAAAGACATGTTTATTTAGATGATATATGCCATATGGAAGAGACCGTTGAATTTCAGGCTTAATTTTTATTAATTTACATTCGTTTTATAGGTTTTTCAAGCGGTACCAAATATGCCTTGACTTTTATCCTGGGAACACCCATCACCTTGATTGTGCTGTGTATTATTGTTTACAATTTTATTCCTTGCTGTGATCATGGGCAGCAGCCAAATGTTGAAATCTCCAGCTTCACTGCGGAGCAGACTGTAAATGGTCTCGATGGTGCAAGGATCGAAGCCTATCCAATTACTTTGCTTGGTGAAAACTTCAAGCTTTCAAGGCCTAATGATAATACATGTTCAATATGTCTATCGGAATATGAAGCCAAAGAGACAATAAGAACCATGCCTGATTGCAGTCACTACTTTCATGCTATAATTGCATTGACGAGTGGCTTAAGTTAAATGCTGCTTGCCCTGTTTGTCGCAATGCACCGAACCAGACCGTTCCACATCCTCATTATCGAGACCACCACTATAGAAGACTAATTTTGTATAAATATTTTTTTGGGGGATGGGGTGGCGGGGGAGGGTTCAAGTGTGTTTGTATTATACGTAGTGTTATAATCTTCAATATATTAGAATTGATTTTTTTGACATGCTTGATGGCTAATCTAGCTCTTTCCACAGGTTCATTGTCGTACCTCAAGTTCTTTATTTTCCCTGAACCTTTCATATATGTTTTTCTTTCCTGATAATTTGAACCCAGGATAATGAAAACAAAAATTTGAGCATTTAATAGTCTATGTATAAAATAATTATAAATAAACAGAATTGAATGCATGATAGAATAATTATATATAATAGAATTACTATAGAAGTACCATGGAGACTTCTACATTAAGAGTCATATTCTATTTTATTTTTTTATTCAAAAAATTAATAAATTAACATTATATATTAAAAAAATTAGAATTAATTATTCTATTAAAAATTCACTATTAAACAATGACAAGGTAGGAAACATCCAAGGTGAAATTATTTTTTTTTTTTAAATATAAAATCCAAGCTTGTATTATGGGAAAAAAAAAATAAAAGAAAATAGTATCATTGATCCTCACTGTACTAAGAATTGGATTGGATTTTGTCCTTCTACTCAAAAAATAAGAAAATCAGTCCATGTATATTAAATTAAAGGATAAATTGGTTCTACAATTAAAAATTCAGACATTTCTACTGTTAAGTGTTGGCGTTGCTAAGGGAGCAACCAAACGATGACATATGAATGCTACCTATACTTCATGTTGATGTGTACCTCAAATATTGTCATGTGATAAAAAAATATTTTTTTATGAATTTTTATTTTTTTCAAATATTGTCATGTCAGTATAAGGTACACATGGCATGCATCCAAGTATTTTTGTCTGGTTGCTCTGTCAAACACGTTAGCACTTATTAGTAGAAATGGATAGAATTTTTAATAATAGTATCAATTTACTCTTTAATCTAATGTACATAGACTAATTTGCTCATTTTTTAACTAGAGGCAATAAAGTGCAATTTGATTTCTAATACATGGATCTTCATGGTACTTTTATCTATTATTAATAATAATATGTCCAGTTAACATGTTTATTGTGCTTAACTTTGATAAATTCTTGAATGAGATGCTACTAATTTTGGGTTTATTATTTGATTTTTCGAATAGATGCAAAAGCAAACTCGAAAAGTAAAAAAGAATTGAAAATTTGGTTGCCATAAGAGTTTTGGTCCGAAGAACAAGTTGATGGACAATGATCTATTTTAAAACTTTTATTTTGAGGATTTATTTGTAAAAATAATATTTTAATTTTTTTAGTATTTTATCTTTTAGTATTTTTAGATAACTCTTTAATACTAGATTAAATTAAAGAGTTGAAGTAAAGTTTTATCACAATTCAAAGTCTGCTCGATTAACAGTTTAAGGTTTCTTTGTTTTATCTGTTTCGTTGTCTGTCGTTAGTAGCAGGTTAGGGGTTTTATCCATTTTTTTCAAATTGATTAAGCTTTTTGGTATACAAAATCATGGAAGACAAACTGGTAAACTTGAGTCTGGCAGAGGAAGAGTTCAGGGAGGAATTTAATCTATGTCTGGTTGGAAAAGTTCTAACTATTTGTGCTGTCCACTTTTCATCATTGAAGAATGTACTTGCGGAGTTCTGGCACCCAATTGAACGAGTTACAATTTTTGAAATTGAGGACAAACGGATCGATTTTACAACGATTTAGATTTAAAAAGGGTAGAAGATGGTATTTTATGGTTTTTTAAAAGGCACTTAATTCTTTTTCATAGATTGGAGAAGAAAGAGGACCCAAGTCAAGTTCTTATATTTCATACAAATTTTTGGGTGCAAATTCATAACTTACCACCAAGGTGTATGTCTGAAGGAATGGCAAGGCAACTTTGAAATTTCATACGCTTATTCACAAATTACAATATAGCAATTGTTATAAGAGGAATTAGGAAGTTTATGTGTATCAAGTTGAAGATGGATGTTCAGTGCCCATTGAAAAGAAAAAAGTGAATTATTCATAGGCAGAACAAATCTTTGTATGCAACATTCCAATATGAAAAATTATCTCTGTTTTATTTATTGTGTTGAAGACTAGGAATTGCAGAGAATTTTTGTCCCTTATGCCTTTCCCTAGAGGTGCAAGACGAGTATGGTTGGGATATTTCTCTAAGAGCACCCCCAAAAAGGGTTGAACAAATACGTAGTAAATAGTTAAAGGAGGAACCAAAAGAATGGGTTCGAATGGAGAAAGTTATGGGGGAACGTGAAAGTAGACGGCAAAAGGAACAATTAGGCAAGGGGCAATTGTATAGATCCAGAGGAAGAGAAGGGTTAAGTGACATGAATAAAAGGGAGTTGGAAGAGAGTTACGGATTTAGGATTGGAAGGGAAGCTAGGTGGGAAAATGAGACAAATATCGAGCACGAGGATAGTCCAATCAGTAATATCGACGGGAAAAAAAAAGACAAAGAACTAACCAATGAGGCAATAATAATAGTAATAAACTAATGGACACAGATTCATCTAATGATTTACCGATTGCCGCTTGCAAGTAGGCCGGCCTATCGTAATGAAAATTCTAAATTGGATGTTCGTGGTTTGGGGAAACCACGAGCAGTGAAGCGTCTCAAGAACAGCTTGAGACAAAATCAACCCCAAACTTGTGTTTCTTATAGAAACAAAAGTTAGTTTAAGAAGAATGGATGGAATAAAGAGGAAGTGTGGTTTTTCAAATGAAATTGATATTTGTACAAAGGGATCAAGAGGAAGTCTCTCATTAGGATGGAAATATGAGTTCTCAACCTCCTTAAAAATCTTTTTCAAAGTCACACATCGACACTGTAGTAAATGAGGGTAATGGGGAAGAAAATTAGAGATTCAAAAGATTTTATGGCTCTCCAATTGAAAATTTGAGAAAGGATTCCTATGACCTACTGAGACAACTGAAGGAAGATTTTCGTATGCCTTGGTTAGTGGTGGGGGGTTTCAATGAAGTAATGTTTTCATTCGAAAAAAGATAAGGGTGATTAAGAGAGAAACGTCAAATGTCAACCTTTAGAGAAGCACTTCAAGATTGCGATCTAAAGGACTTGGGCTTTTCAGAACAGTGGTTCACTTGGGAAAAAGGAAAATTTATAGAGAATAACATAAGAGAAAGACTTGATAGAGGACTGGAAAATTCGAATTGGTGGCTGTGTTTCCCAAGTTACTCAGTTTGTCATCTACCCCACAGCATATCAGACCAGTACCCGGTGATCGTTGATACAATATGTGGTAAAAAAGGATTTCAAATCCAAAAAGATATCCCCTTTCGATTGAATGTAAATTGGGTACTTAAAGAATGTTTCGAAGACCAAGTGAAACATGACTGGTATTTAAATGAGACAGAGCTGCCTTTGAAGCTTATTCGGAACAAAATTAAAAAAAAGTGTGAAGGTCAACAGAGGAAGAAGGCATAAGAAAAAGGAGGAGTTGAATACTAGGTTGGAAATGCTAAACAAGCAAGACCCAATTGAGGAAAGGCTGGTAGAAATAATAGAAGTAAAATTAGCCTTAAACATAGAAGCTGATAAGGAAGAACTCTTTTGGGAACAACAGGTAAGAACAAATTGGCTTCACATGGGAGACCGTAATACATCATTCTTCCATAATTCTGCTACGCAACGAAGGAAGAAGAACACAATAAATGTAATAGAAGATGATAATGAAAATTTGGTCGAAAGGGACAAGGAATTACTCTCATTAGCCACAAGTTATTTCAAAGATCTTTTTGCATCCAAATCAATACAGGATTGTGGGTAGCTAATGTCTGATTTTCAACCATGCATCAGTAGTCGCCTTAATGAAGAGCTCATGGTAAAATTTAAAGATGAAGAAGTGTTGGAAGCAATTAAATCAATGGCTCCTCTCAAGGCTTCAAGTATCGATGGCTATCCCACTTTTTTCTTCCAAAAATTTTGGCATATAGTGGGGAAAGACGTTATTAAATTTTGTTTAGAGGTATTGAACAATAGAAGGGATTTACATGATATAAACAAAACAAATATCGTGCTTATCCCAAAAATATTAGCTCCAAAAAATATGGGATAGTTTAAACTATAAGCCTGTGCAATGTGATTTATAAAATTATATCTAGAATGTTAATTAATAGATTTAGGAAAGCCCTAAGCATTTGTATTGATGAGACACAAGGAGCATTTGTACCAAGAAGGCAAATTTTCAGATAATATTTTAGTAGCCTATGAAGTCCTACATTCTCTTAAACAAAAAAAAAAAAAAAAAGGGAGGAAGTGGATCTTTTGCGCTAAAGCTTGACATGAGCAAAGCTTATGACAGAGTAGAGTGGGAGTTCTTGGAAAAAATGATGAGGAGTTTGGGATTTTGTTACGACTAGATATCATTAATTATGAGACGTGTTACAAGTGTTTCTTATACAGTCATATTGAACAGTAAAAGATGAGAAGAATTCAAGCCGTCAAGAGTGTTGAGGCAAGGATATCTGTTCAGCCCATATTTATTTATTTTCTATGTGAAAGGATTTTCAAGACTAATAAACATTGCAGAAAGGAAAAGGAAGATAAAGGGGATAAAAATGGGAAGAGCAGGATTATCAATTTCATTTTTTTTTTTTTTTGCAGATGATAGCATACGGTTTCGAAAGGGAACCATGGAAGGTGTAACAGCCTGTTTTCGGTAAAAGTGGAACAGTGGTTTCGAGACCACAAATATGATTTCGGAAGGAAAATTATTTTTATATTATTTTATGGTCTATAGTATGATAATAATGTCGTATAAAAATTTCGTAAAGAATTTACGGATTACATGTTTAATTTGATAAAGGACCAAATTGCAAAAAGTGCAAAAGTTGAGTTCTAATAGCTAAAGGGATTAAATAGCTATAGAATTTTAAAGTGAAGGTCCTTATATGGTAAATGACCATTTAAAAATGCTTAGTGGTTAAGGATGATGATTCATCCATGGAAAATAAAATAAAGAAAAGGATGAAATTGGAAAGTGAAAAAAAAATAAAAGATGGTAATTAATTAAATAAGGAAAATATCATCTTTTTCATCATCTTTCCCAAATAATTTCCACGAAAACCCTAGCTAAGAGAAAGTAGGTCAAGCAATCTTACTTTGATCAGTTAGGTATGTTTTCTTGCCCTGTTTTTAATTATTTTTATATTTTCGATATTGTAATAGCTTAATCTACCTATCTCGAGGACTGATTTGAAAAGTTATCAAAGAACTAGGGTTTTGCCATGGAGGAACTGTAACAGCTCGGTTTAGACCCTAGTCAGAATGGTGGTTTCGGGACCACAAATCTGAATTAGAAAAATGTTTTAATATTATTTTCTGTATTTACAGTATGAGATTAAGCGTGTGTGAAAGTTTCGTGAATTAATTTTATCAATTGGTTGCTTAATTTGAGAAAAGGGCTTAATCGCATAAATTGCAAAACTGACTTTTGTATTTGATAAAGTACTAATTTGCTATGGTTTATTAATCGATAAGTCCTTAAAATTAAATTTGGCCACTATATAGGTGAGTGGACGGTAAAGGACAACCATTATGTGTGTTTTGTAATCCAAATATTAAGGTTAATATGGTAATTATGTTAATAAGCTTATTATAATAAAACAAAACATGAAAATTAGTGATCCATTCATTTTTATTACCGAAAATAAGAAAAGAAAAAGAATGATTTTCAAGCTTTGGGTTCGACACTTCCAAGTCTTGATTAAGGTATGGATTTTGTTCGATTTTTGATAATTTCTATGTTTTTGTGATCGTTGCTTCGTGTTCTCTTAAGCCCATGCCTTAATTAATGAAATTGATGATGATTTTGAGTTATGCCATTGTTGATGTTTTGAGCTTTGTGATGTTAAATGGTGAAATATGAAAGCTTGATGTTAAATAAATATGTTTTGTATTGGGATTTTTGATGAAATTGATTATTATGGGTTAATTTGTGAAAATGAGAAATTGAAGGACTAAAATGTGAAATAAATGAAAGATATGAGCTTATATGGAATAGTGGAATATTCGGCCAAGCATGAGTATAAGGAAATTATGTGTATTTTGTGACTTTATGAAATAGGGACTAAAATAACAAAATGTGAAAATGTGAAGGCTAATTTGTAAAATGCCTCAAATATGTGTATATGGATTGAATTAAATGATTTGGTGAATAAAAGAGTTAAATTTGAATGTGTATAGATCAAGAACCAAAGAAAACAGAATTAGATCGGGGAAATCTAAAGTGGTCGAGTAATCGTTTATTTCCATCCGAATCCGTACGAGGTAAGTCGATATAAAAATAAATGTGTTTAAATTGAATTATTAATACTTTTATGTGAATGAATTGTGATATATGGCTATTTAAGCTGAATATGTGAAATTCGATAAAGTTTCGATAATGTAACGACGTCTGAAAAGTCTCGTACGAACCTCAGGAAGTAGTAAGGATACGTATGTCATGACATAGGATTCTGATATGTGTTATCGTGTAAGACCACGTCTGGGACGTTGGCATCAATTTATTATTTACGTGTAAGACCATGTCTGGGACATCGGCATCGTATTTGGTCTCGTGTAAGACCTTGTCTGGGACAATGGCATCGATACTGATTACATGTAAGACCACGAATGGGACGTTAGCATTATACGAGCTTTTCGAGCTATCCGAGTATCCTATTTGATTCTGAACGGTTCAACGGGCATTCCGAGTAATGAATGAGTATATGAATGTGCATTCGAATTCTGGTACGTATGTATGTATATGAAATTTATCAATGAAAGGTATGTATGTATATGATCATTTAATATGTGAACTACATTACATGATATGTGGTTATGAGTAAGTGAATATAATCACTTGAGATTTAAGAGAAATATGACTTGTGATTGTGTTATGTCATGAATCATATGTATGAAATAGTTTGTAATTGTTCTATATGATAAGTTTATTTGTATACGGCTTACTAAGCTTTTGAAAGCTTACTTTGTGTGTGTTTCAATTGTTTTATAGATTAGCGAAGCTACCAAAATCTTGGGGATCGTCGAGGATCATCACCAAACTATCGAACTATATTTTGGTACCTATTGAAAATGTACATATTGAAATATGGCATGTATAAGCTAGATAACTTTAATTATGTTATGAAATGTGTAAATATAGCCATGTGATACGGCTTGATAATGAATGTGATTATGGAGTGAATTTAGTGCATGCTATGTGATGAAAAATTTGGTATGTTTTGATGTGCTCAAGAATAGCCAAGAGAAATGGTCAATTTTGGTAAGTTCTATGGTTGATTTGGGAAATTTATATAATGAGAAATGCTATGAATTGAAATGGATTAATATGATGTATGAATCACATGTTGTTGATGTGAAATTGGTACTTTGAATTGGTATGTTTGATGTTGGATTTGTATATGGAAATGAATGATGTTGTTACAGGTTAAATTATGCATAATTGTTTATGTTTTTGGCTACCATTAGGACATTAATAGATGCTTTTTTAATTCTTATAGGTATGACCCAAATTTTGGGTGGCAATTTGGCCTTGCAAATGGCCTATATTTGCCCACACGGCTGAGCACACGGGCGTGTGTCTTAACTGTGTTTCTCAATGTTGCAATTCAAAGCAAGTCAGACTTGCACATGGGCCAGACATACAAACATGCGACAAGCCGTGTGATTCAAGTTAGTGTTGCACACGGGCCAGACACACGGGCGTGTGATAAGCCGTGTGATTCAAATCAGTTTTGCACATGGGCTGTGATATGGTCCAAGGCACGGCCTTGTGAGGCAAATGGCCTAGCCACACGGGCGTGTGCCCTGTTTTGAAAGAAAAACATTTCCAAGATCCGCAAAGTTTCCGTATAAGATCAGTTTAGTCCCGAACCTTCTCTAAAGCATGATTTAAGTCTTGTAGACTTTCTTAAGGGACTATATAAGTATTATTATTATGAAATGATGATGTATGATTGATGTTTTTGATATGAGTGTAAAATGTTTCGATTTGTCCGATAATGCCTTTTAACCCTAGTCCGGCGACGGATATGGGTTAGGGGTGTTACAATTTGTTGGTATCAAAGCACAGTTTAGTCGATTCTAGGACTAACGTAGCATGTGAGAGTCTAGCTGTATATGTCATATATACAAACTGTGATAGTGTGACGAATCCTGACAAATAAAATGTGTTTTCTGTGTAGTAAATGGTTCCCAAACGAGTAGTAGCTGACGATGTTGAAAGTAATGCGCCTACTCCTGCTCAAGGGACAGCGCAATCTGATTCTAGACTGGTTACTAGCGGTCAGGAAGGAGAGGCTAAACAAGCCTTCTTCCAAATGATGAATGAGTGGTTCACTTAGTATGTTAGAGCAAATCCGACTATTCCTCAACCCCTTCCCCCACCTAACCCCCCTAAGACTCCTGTTGTACCTTTAGTTACGAATTCAAATATGTTGAATAAGCCTCCGGTTGACAAAATTCGTAAATCTGGGGCCGAAGAGTTCAGGGCCACTAATGATGATGATGCTGAGAGAGCTGAGTTTTGGCTCGAGAATACAATTCGAGTATTTGATGAGATGTCGTGTACCCCTGATGAATGTATGAAATGTGCCATTTCTTTGTTCAGAGATGCAGCTTACTAATGGTGGAAAACTTTGACTTCTATTGTTCCGAAAGAACGAATTACCTGGGATTTCTTTCAATCCAAATTTCAGAAGAAATATATTAGTCAGAGATTCATTGATCAAAAGCGAAAAAAGTTTCTTGAATTGAAACAGGGTCGTATGTCTGTTATAGAATATGAGCGAGAATTTGTGAGATTGATTCAGTATGCATGAGAATGTGTCTCAACTGAGGCAATAATGTGTAAAAGGTTTGAAGACGGCTTGAGTGAAGATATCAGTTTGTTAGTCGGACTTCTGGAAATAAAAGAATTCGTTGTGCTTGTTGACCGAGCGTGTAAAGCTGAAGAACTCGAAAAAGAGAAAAGAAAAGCTGAGTCAGAAGCTAGAGATGTGAGAAAGAGATCCTCAAGTAAATCATTTCAGTCTATATCAAAGAAATTCCAAGATGAGTATAGCCGTTCAAAGGTTAATGCGGGACATTCAAGCAGAGATCGTGCAAGATCACATTCGAGCTTCCGAACTCCAGCTACTTCAATTGCAAGTGTTGCAAATGTTAGATCTGAGAGACTCGAGTGTAGACATTATGGTAAAAGACATCCAGGCAATATCGATTAAAGGATCGAGCTTGTTTCATATATGGATCTTTAGATCATTTTATCCGAGACTGTCTCGAGTCTATTAAGCAAGAGATTGTACAGAACCCGAAGTCAAATAATGCTTCAGCTAGGGTAGACCTCTTAGAAACATGGGAAATATGAGTGGTAGCCAGAGAGCTATGAAAGATACAGTTGCGAGATCTGAGGCTAGAACACCTGCCAAAGCTTACGCCATTCGAGCTCGTGAGGAAGCTTCGTCTTTAGATGTTATTATGGGTACATTTACTCTTCATGATACTTCTGTGATTGCATTGATAGACCCAAGATCAACTCATTCATATGTATGCATGAATTTAATATCCAGTAAGACTTTGCCTATAGAGTCTACTGAATTTGTAATTAGAGTATCGAACCCCTTAGGCAAAAGTGTCCTGGTTGATAAAGTGTGCAAGAATTGTCCGTTGATGTTTCAAGATATCTATTTTTTGGCTGATCTGATGTTATTACCTTTTGATGAATTTGATATAATCCTGGGTATGGATTGGCTAACTTTACGTGATGATGTTGTGAATTGCAAATGGAAGACTGTTGATTTGAGATGTAAGAATGATGAAATAATACGGGTTGAGTCCAATGATTTGAATGGGCTACCGGCAATGATATCTTCGATGAAAGCTCTGAATTATGTGAAAAAGGGTTGTGAAGCTTATATTACATATGTGATTGATACGAAAGTGACAGAAAAGAAAGTTGAATCTGTGCTTGTGGTTTGTGAGTACCCTGATGTGTTTCCTGAAGAATTCTTGGGACTACCTCCGATACGAGAAGTTGAGTTTGGCATTGAGTTAGTGCCGGGGACGACCCCTATCTCAATAGGTCCGTATAGAATGGCTCCAACAGAATTGAAAGAATTGAAGTCTCAGTTGCAAGAATTGATAGACAGAGGTTTCGCACGATCGATCTTTTCATCTTGGGGTGCTCCCGTTTTTTTTTTTTTTTTGTGAAAAAGAAAAATGGTACGATGAGATTGTGTATTGATTATCGTCAGTTAAACAAAGTGACCATTAAGAATAAATATCCTCTGCCCAGAATTGATGATTTGCTGAATAGTTGAAAGGAGCTTCTATGTTTTCAAAGATAGATTTGAGATCGGGATATTATCAGTTGGGAGTAAAAGATTCAGACATTCTAAAAACTGCCTTCTGAACGAGCTAAAGGCACTATAAGTTTTTAGTTATGCCTTTCAAATTAATAAATGTTCCTGCTGTCTTTATGGACTTGATGAATAGAATTTTCAGACCGTATTTTAATTGATTTTTTGTTGTATTCATCGACGACATTTTGATTTATTCGCGTGATGAAATTGAGCATACTGAACATTTGAGAATTGTGCTACAAACTCTGTGTGATAAGGAATTGTATGCAAATTTTAGTAAATATGAGTTTTGGTTGCGCAAAGTTGGCATTTTGGGGCATATTGTGTCAGCATACGGCATACAAGTTGATTTGAGCAAGATTTTAGCTATTTTAGAGTGGAAGCCTCCGAAAAATATGTCTGAAGTCCGTAGTTTTTTGGGACTTGCTGGTTATTATCGACGGTTTGTAAAAGGCTTTTTGATGATTGCAATTCCATTGACGAGATTGCTTCAGAAAGATGTGAAATTCGAATGGTCTGAAAAGTTTCAGAAAAGCTTTGATCAGTTGAAAGCCCTATTGACCGAAGCTCTAGTTCTAGTACAGCCAGAATCCGGTAAAGAATTTGTGATATATAGTGATGCTTCATTGAATGGTCTGGGATGTGTTTTGATTCAGGAAGGCAAAGTTATAGCTTATGCCTCGAGACAATTGAAACCACATGAAAAGAATTATCCAACGCACGACCTTGAATTAGCTACGATCGTGTTTGCTTTAAAAATTTGGTGCCACTATCTTTTCTATAAGAAATGTCATGTGTTTTCAGATCATAAAAGTCTGAAATATTTGATGGTTCAGAAAGATTTGAATCTGCGTCAGAGAAGATGGTTAGAAATGTTAAAAGACTATGAGCTAGTTAAGATTATCATCCGGGAAAAGCAAATGTTGTTGCTGATACTTTGAGTCGAAAATCACTGTTTGTGCTACGTGCGATGAATGCTCATTTAGTTTTATCTGATGATGGTTTGGTTTTAGCCGAAATGAAAGAAAGGTTGTTGTTCTTAAAGCAGGTTTGTAATGCTCAGAAAGTTGATAATGAAATTTTAGCGAAACGAGCTCAGTGTAATTTGAACTCTAATTCTAAATTTCGAGTTGATGTTGATGATTGTCTGAGATTCTGAGATCGGATTTGTGTTCCGAGAAATCAAGAGTTGATTCAGTTGATCTTGAAAGAAGCACATAGCAGTCGCTTATCTATTCATCCGGGAAGTACAAAGATGTATAATGATTTGAAACAACTTTACTGGTAGCCTGGAATGAAAAGAGATATCTCTAATTTTGTTTCGAAATGTTTGATCTGTCAACAAGTTAAAGCTGAACATCAGGTGTCTTCCGGTTTGTTACAACTGATTATGATTTTCGAGTGGAAATGGGATAGAGTGACGATGATTTTATTTCAGGTTTGCCTTTACTCCAAGGAAGAAAGATGCCATCTAGGTTATAGTTGATAGATTGACAAAATCAGCTCATTTTATTCTGGTGAGAACGGATTATTCGCTTGATAAGTTAGATGAGTTATACATTTATTATATTGTGAGATTGCACAATGTGCCACTATCTATTGTGTCTGACAGAGATCCGAGGTTTACTTCGCGATTTTGGAAGAAACTGCAAGAGGCTTTAGGTACGAAATTGTACTTTAATACTGCTTTCATCCACAGACAGATGGTCAATCCAAGCGGATTATTCAGATACTCGAGGATATGTTGAGATGTTGCATTCTTGAGTTTGAAGGTACGTGGGAACAATATTTTTCATTGATTGAATTCGCGTATAATAATAGTTTTCAATCGAGCATTAAAATGGCACCATACGAAGCCTTGTATGGTAGGAAATTTCGAACACCTCTGTACTGGTCCGGACTTAGTGAAAATAAAATCCACGGGGTTGATTTGATTAAAGAGACTGAACAGAAAGTGAAAGTGATACGAAATAGTCTAAAAGCAGCGTCTGATCGACAGAAATCATACGCAGATTTGAAATGAAAAGATATTGAATTCGAGACTGGTGATAAAGTATTTTTGAAAGTGTCTCCGTGGAAAAAAATACTTCAATTCGGTAAAAAGGGCAAGTTAAGTCTGATATTCATCGGGCCGTATAAGATCATTGAGCGTATCGGACCGGTTGCATATAGATTGTCACTACCACCTGAGCTAGAAAAGATTCATAATGTGTTTCACGTATCGATGCTTCGACGATACAAATCTGATACCTCGCATGTAATTTCTCCGTCTGAAATAGAAATTCAATCTGATATGACTTATGAAGAAGAACCGATCTGTATCTTAGCACGCGGGATTAAAGAATTACGAAGTAAGAGAATTTCGTTAGTAAAAGTATTGTGGCATTGACATGGGGTTGAAGAAGCTACGTGGGAGCCTGAAGACAACAATATTCAAATCTGTTCAACGGTAAGACTTTTGGGGATGAAAATCCCTAAGAGCGGAGAGTTGTAATAGCCCGGTTTAGACCTTAGTTGGAATGGTGGTTTCGGGACCACAAATCTGAGTCAAAAAAATGGTTTAATATTATTTTCCGTGTTTCCAGTGTGTGATTAAGCATGTGTGAAATTTTCATGAATTAATTTTATCGATTGGTTGCTTAATTTGAGAAAAGGGCTTAATCGCGTAAATTGCAAAAGTGACTTTCTATTTGTTAAAGTACTAGTTTGCTATGGTTTATTAATCGATAAGTCCTTAAAATTAAATTTGGCCACTATATAGGTGAGTGGAGGTAAAGGACAACCATTATGCGTGTTTTGTAATTTAAATATTAAGGTTAATATGGTAATTATGTTAATAAGCTTAATATAATAAAACAAAACATGAAAATTAGTGATCCATTCATCTATATTGCCGAAAATAAGAAAAGAAAAAGAATCATTTTCAAGCTTAGGGTTCGACACTTCCAAGTCTTGATTAAGGTATGGATTTGGTTCGGTTTTTGATAATTTTTATGCTTTTGTGATCGTTGCTTCGTGTTCTCTTAAGCCCATGCCTTAATTCATGAAATTGATGATGATTTTGAGTTATGCCATTGTTGATGTTGTGAGCTTTGTGATGTTAAATGGTGAAATATGAAAGCTTGATGTTAGTTAAATATGTTTTATATTGGGATTTTTGATGAAATTGATTATTATGGGGTTAATTTGTGAAAATGAGAAATTGAAGGACTAAAATGTGAAATAAATGAAAGATATGGGCTTATATGGAATAATGGAATATTCAACCAAGCATAACTATAAGGAAATTATGTGTATTTTGTGACTTTATGAAATAGGGATTAAAATGTCAAAATGTGAAAATGTGAAGGCTAATTTGTAAAATGCCCCAAATATGTGTATATGGACTGAATTAAAAGATTTGGTGAATAAAAGAGTTAAATTTGAATGTGTATAGATCAAGAACTAAAGAAAACGGAATTAGATTGGGGGAAATCTAAAGTGGTCTTGTAATCGTTTATTTCCATCCGAATCCGTACGAGGTAAGTCGATATACAAATAAATGTGTTTAAATTGAATTATTAATACTTTTATGTGAATGAATTGTTATATATGGCTATTTGAGCTGAATATGTGAAATCTGATAAAGTTTCGATAATGTAACAACGTCTGAAAAGTCCCGTACGAACCTTAGGAAGTAGTTAGGATACGTATGTCATGACATAGAATTCCGATATATGTTATCGTGTAAGACCACGTCTGGGACATTGGCATCGATTTTTTATTTACGTGTAAAACCATGTCTGGGACATTGGCATCGTATTTCGTTTTGTGTCAGACCCTGTCTGGGACAGTGGCATTGATACTAATTACATGTAAGACCATGTCTGAGACGTTAGCATGGTACGAGCTTTTCGAGCTATCCGAGTATCTTATTTGCTTCTGAACAGTTCAACAGGCATTCCGAATAATGAATGAGTATATGAATGTGCATTTGAATTCTGGTACGTATGTATGTATGTATATGAAATTTATCAATGAAAGGTATGTATGTATATGATCATTTAGTATGTGAACTACATTACATGATATGTGGTTATGAGTAAGTGAATATAATCACTTGAGATATAAGAGAAATATCACTTGTGATTGTGTTATGTCATGAATCATATGTATGAAATGGTTTATAATTGTTCTATATGATAAGTTTATTTGTATATGGCTTACTAAGCTTTTGAAAGCTTACTTTGTGTGTGTTTCAATTGTTTTATAGATTATCGAAGCTACCAAAATCTTGGGGATCGTCGAGGATCATCACCAAACTATCGAACTATATTTTGGTACCTATTGAAAATATACATATTGAAATATGGTATGTATAAGCTAGAGAACTTTAATTATGTTATGAAATGTGTAAATATAGCCATGTGATATGGCTTGATAATGAATGTGATTATGGAGTGAATTTAGTGCATGCTATGTGATGAAAAATTTGGTATGTTTTGATGTGCTCATGAATAGCCAAGAGAAATGGTCAATTTTGGTAAGTTCCATGGTTGATTTGGGAAATTTATATGATGAGAAATGCTATAAATTGAAATGGATTAATATGATGTATGAATCACATGTTTTTATGTGAAATTGGTACTTTGAATTGGTATGTTTGATGTTGGATTTTTATATGGAAATGAATGATGTTGATACGGGTCAAATTATGCATAATTGGTTATGTTTTAGCTGCATTTAGGATATAAATTGATGCTTGTTGATGCTTATAGGTATGACCCAAATTTTGGGTGGCAATTTGGCCTTGCAAATGGCCTATATTTGCCCACACGGTTGAGCACAAGGGCGTATGTCTCAACCGTGTCTCTCAAGGTTGCAATTCAAAGAAAGTCAGGCTTGCACATGGGCCAGACACACGGACGTGCGACAGGCTGTGTGATTCAAGTCAGTGTTGCACACGGGCCAGACACACGGGCGTGTTACAGGCCGTGTGATTCAAGTCAGATTTGCACATGGGCTGAGACATGTTCCAAGGCACGGCCTTGTGAGGCACACGGCTTAGCTACACGGGCGTGTGCCCTGTTTTGAAAGAAATTTTTTTCAAAAATCCATAAAGTTTCTGTATGAGATCGGTTTAGTCCCGAACCTTCTCTATAGCATGATTTGAGTCTTGTAGGCTTTCTTAAGGGACACTATCAGTATTATTATTATGAAATGATGATGTATGATTGATGTTGTGATATGAGTGTAAAATGTTCCGATTTGTCCAATAATGCCTCTTAACCCTAGTCTGGCGACGGATACGGGTTAGGGGTGTTTCATGAACATAGTTGAATTATAAAGTTTTATAATAGAAAATGAAAGGCTGTTGATAGATAAACAACTTTTGCAAAGGGAATTTTGATGAAATTATGATTTAGGGACTAAGTTGAAAAGATGTAAAATTCGTGGAAATATTCTGAATTTTATGAAATACATGGGCTATAAATTTTACATGTAAAAATCAGCTAGGCTTAGAATAAGGATTAAATTGCATGAATTTCATTTTTCGAACTTAGGGATGAAATCGTCATTAATTAAAAGTTTAGGGGCAAAATGGTAATTTTGTCTAAGATGTGAATTGAATTTAAATGAACATGAATTAATGTTAAATTCATTCATATAGATTCAGATAGACCAAATTTGGAGTTAGAACGAGGAAAAGAAAAAATGTCGGATTAGTTGATTTTACGTACACGAACATTTGTCGAGGTCAGTTCGTGTAACTAAATTGTGTATATTTATATGCTTGAATTGAATGTTGTGTATGTGAATTGTATAAATGTCATATACATGAAATTGGTTACATATCTGGCAAAGTTCGATAAATATTAAATCTCATTTGAATAATGGAATTCGATTAATACATGATTTCTCGATTGGTTGTGGCCCTGCCTATGTTGCAAACACACCATAGCTCTTACGAGTATTCTATTATAAGTTCTCTTGAGCTTCCTATTACATGGTCTTTGTGAGCATTCTGATCGGTAGTGATCCTGCATGTGTTGCAGACTACCGTAGCTCTTTGTGAGCGTTATGTTATATGATCGGTTGTGATCCTGCATATATTGCAGACACAAACGCAGCTTTTTGTGAGCGTCCTGATATTGCTCGCTTGAACTTCTCGATATATGGTAAATCAATTATGGTTATAATGACACGTATAGGTTAATTGGCCAATATCGGCATATAAATGCTTTAAGTGTAACTAGCCATTGGAATGGCTTGTGATGGAAATGTTTGGTATGTGTTTGAAATGGTTGATTGATAGAAATTATATTGGCATATTGATGATTGAATTAAGTTAACATATTTGATAAGATATACATATATGTGAATTTGGTAATTTAAGTGTGTATACTTGATTATATGAGGTATTATATCATGTATAGGACTCGATTTTGAGTGGGGTTAAATGACCTATAATAGCTTGTGAATGTGTTAAAGTGTTGGTGTAGGAGGATGACAAAATGGGGTGAGAAATATGGCTTGGAAAATAGCCTATTTTCATCCACATAGGCGTGTGTCTCAGCCGTGTGTGATACATGGCCTAACACATGGGCATGTGACCTGGCCATTTGTCCCCTACATCTTTAAAATTTCAAAATAGAATGCCAAAGTATTTACACACAGCCTAGCACAAGGGCGTGTGGCTCAACCGTGTGACCCAAGTCAGAGAGTTACACGGCCTGAGACACGGGCATGTCCCTGGCCGTGTGAGCCACACGGCCTGACCACATGGGCGTGTGACCCCTACACCTAGGAAAAATTTTGAGATTTTATAAAAAATTCTTTGAGTACCTAGTTTAGTCCCGACTCGTTCCTAATGCATGTTTTGGACCTCGAGGGTTCATATAAGGGACTTTATGATTGATTTCTGACATGAATACTATATGGTGTAAAATATATGTTATTTAATCTGTAAATTCTGCTAATGCTCCGTAACCTTGTTCCGATGATGGTTTCGGGTTAGGGTGTTACATTTATTGATATTAGAGCTACGGTTTAGTCAGTTCTCGGACTGAACGTAGCATATGTGAAGTTTAGAAATACGTGCCATTATATAACTTATGATAGTTTGATATCTCCCGACTCTGATGAGAATTGTTTTACTAATAGACAGATATGCTTTACAACCGAGTTAATTCCAATAATGTTGAAAGCAATACTCAAGTATCTGATTAAAAAGGTTGTTTATGATGAGTAGAGACTCATAAAGGTATGAATAAATGCTTGTAATGAACATGTTGACGATAAATGTCATGTTATACGTGTGTATATATGAAAGTCAAATTTTGAGGCTTTACAACCTCCACCCCTCATCAATACAGTTTTATACAATGAAATTCACAAGATTTATATTGATTAAGTTCACAAGTGTGAAACCGAAGAGTTCAGTGGTTAAATGATTACTAATGTGTTCAAAACTGAGAATGGGTTAGCAAGAAAAGACGATTTTAAAAGAGATATCAATCCTTTTTGAAGATTATTCGGAAATACACAATGTCACTGTTAAGGAAGAAATTATTCACGAGTAATCGACTTATTCAAGTATGGTATCTACAGAACGGATTAACCGAAATTTTTTTCTGAATTGGTTCCTTTAGTGAACTAAATAATGTGATATTATTGATGAATTTATTAGCCAGTGAAATAGTGATGGAATTGCAAAGATATCTGAATGCAGTTGTTATAATCGGGTATTTTACAGCAATTTCCTCTAGGTGTTATATATATTCTTTGATGCTCAGAGATATATATAACTGTTCATTTTCAGATGTGATTCTTATCACATAGAAAGGTTGGCTAATCATGATATTAGACAGAATTATTGTTAGTCTAGTTGATTTATGATCAACATTGCTCTATCTTTCTCTGGTTTTCTAAACTATTATGTTTGATAGAAGACTTGTTGAAAAGATTCATATGATACTATTTTCTACTTCAACTAGTTGAAGCTCTGAATTGCAAATATGCAATTTATATTGTCTCTATCATAGATGTTTCTAGTGCGTATGTGCAATATTACTCTTCTGGATTTTCTCTGGGATATCATCAATCTCTTTATCATTCAATATGGGTTGTATTCTTGGAAATATAGTAAAGTTTTACATTTTGGATTTCATTATCTCAGTTTTCTTGTCATTCTTATGGTTTAATCTTATCTAGCAAACATGGTTTATCTGTGAAAGATATTCATTGGCAGGTTGTAATTACATTTATTACAGTTATAAATCTTGACTTGATCATGGGAGCTCAGTAATATGGATCTCGGATTATAGAAGTTGTATTACTGCACTGGTTGTTATTGGGACTACTTTCGGTTTTCCTCTTCTATTTGGAGAGTACTATTGATGTTGAGGTATTGTTCCATCTATACTGTTGAAACGTCGGTCCTATTATGGCACTATGGTTTTTAATCTATCTGATGATTGTGGCTTTGGAATAATTCAAAGCTTCGGTTTTAATAATTGAAATAGCTTTATTATATAATTTCTTTTCAATTTTTGTGAAAGGGTTTTCTATGATGGCCACGTCAATGATACAGTTATTACAGAGAGATGTAAGATTTGAATGGTCTGATAAATGTCAGTAAAGTTTTAACCAGATGAAAGCTTTGTTGACCGAAGCACCAATTCCAGTTCAGCCTGAATCGGGTAAGGAATTTGTGATTTACAGAGATCCATCATTGAATGGGTTAGACTGTGTTCTGATGCAGTAAGGCAAAGTAATAGCCTATACTTCCAGACAGTTAAAAATTGTATGAAAAGAATTATCTGATACATGATTTAGATTTTACAACTATTGTATTTGTACTAAAAATTTGTCGACGTTATTTTTTTGGTGAAAAATACCATATATTTATTGATCTTAAAAGTTTAAATTATTTGATGCCGTAAAAAGATTTGAATTTGAAATAGTGCAGATGACTTGAACTGTTGAAAGATTATGATTTGATAATTGAATTTCATTTGGGAAAAGCAAGTGTAATTGCTGATGCTCTAAGTAGAAAATCTTTTTTTGCTTTACAAGCAATGAATACCCGATTATTATTGTCTGATGATGGCTCAATTTTTAACTGAGCTTAGAGCTAAACCGATGTTTCTATAACAGATCTGTGAAGCTCAGAAAAATGATAACGGGTTGCAAGTTAAATGGATACAGAGTGAGTCCACCTTTGATTAGAATTTCAGAATGGATCTAATAATTGTCTATTATTCAAAGGTAGAACCTGTGTACTGAAGGATTCAAAGCTTGTACAAAAAATTTTACACGAATGCTCACAGTGGTACTATGTCTGTTCATCCAAGGAAATAATAAAATGCATAACGATTTAAAACAGATATGCTGGTAGTCTGGAATGAAATGTTGTATTTCCGAAATTGCATTTAAATGTTTGATATGTCAGTGAGTCAAAGCTGAACATCATGTACTGATACCTTCGGGACTATTCCAGTCAGTGACGATACTGAAATGGAAATGGGATAAAGTTACTATGGATTTTGTATCGGGATTACCCCTGTCTCTGAAAAAGAAAGATGTTATTGGGTAATCATCGATCGTTTGACGAAGTTTGCATATTTATTCCTGGTATGAATTGATTTCTCACTTAATAGATTGTTTGAATTATATGTTTATAAGATTGACATATTACATTATGTGCCAGTTTCTAGTATTTCTGATAGAGATCCACGGTTCATATCTCGATTTTGGAACAAGTTACAAGAAGCTCTGGGTACGCGATTACATTTTAGTACCATATTTCATTCTTAGATGGATGGTCAATCTGAACGTATAATTCAGATTTTTGAAGATATACTTTGGTGCTAAGTTTTAGAATTCGAAGACAACTGGAAAATAAATAATCATCGTTAGTCGAATTCATATACAATAACAGTTATCAGTCAAGTATAAAATGGCATCATACAAGGCTTTTTATGGTTGTAAATGTAGAACTCCATTGTATTAGACTAAAATCAGTGAGAAAAGATACATAGAGTTGATCTGATTCGTGAAATTGAAGAAAGGTGAAAGTGCTGCGAGATAGTTTAAAAGCAATATCTGATCGTCAGTAATTCTATGTGGATTTAAAACGAATAGAAATAGAGTTTCAAATAACGACAAGGTATTCTTGAAAGTTTCACCATGGAAGAAAATTTTCTAGTTTTTCGTAGAGGCAAATTGAGTCCTCGATATATTGGGCAGTATGAATTTATTGAAAGGATCGGACCCGTTGCATATCGATTAACATTACCGCCAGAATTTGACAGAATTCATAATTTTTTTCATATGTTATGGTGCGATGGTATCGATCAGATTCGTCACATTTTATTTCTCCAATAGATATTAAAATTCAGTCTGACATGACTTATAATGAAGAACCGATCAAAATTCTGGCACTTGAAGTGAAAAAACTGAGAAATAAAAATGTAGCTTCAGTAAATGTTTTTTGGCAATGACACGATATAGAAGAAACTACATGGGAATCGGAGGAAACTATGAGAAAGCAATATCTGAACCTCTTTATTGGTAAGATTTTCGAAGACAAAAATTCTTAAGGAGGGAGAGTTGTAACAGCCTGTTTTCGGTAAAATTGGAACAGTGGTTTCGGGACCACAAATCCGGTTTAGAAAGAAAAATTATTTTTATGTTATTTTATGGTCTATAGTATGATAGTAATGTCGTATAAAAATTTCGTAAAGAAATTTTACCAATTACATGTTTATTTTGGAGAAGGACCAAATTGCAAAAGTACAAAAGTTGAGTTCTAATAGCTAAAGGGATTAAATAGCTATAGAACTTTAAAGTGGAGGTCCTTATATGGTATATAGACCATTTAAAAATTCTTAGTGGTTAAGGATGATGATTCATCCATGGAAAATAAAATAAAGAAAAGGATGAAATTGGAAAGTGAAAAAAAATAAAAGATGATAGTTAATTAAATAAGGAAAATATCATCTTTTTCATCATCTTTCCCAAATAATTTCCATGGAAACCCTAGCTAAGAGAAAGTAGCTCAAGCAAGCTTACTTTGATCAATTAGGTATGTTTTCTTGTCCTGTTTTTAATAATTTTTATATTTCTGATATCGTAGTAGCTTAATTTAGCTATCTCGGGGAATAATTTGTAAAGTTATCAAAGAACCAGGGTTTTTCCATCGATGAACATAGTTGAATTATAAATTTTTATGATAGAAAATGAAAGGTTGTTTATAGATAAACAACTTTTGCAAAGGGAATTTTGATGAAATTATGATTTAGGGACTAAATTGAAAAGATGTAAAATTCGCGGAAAAATTTTGAATTTTATGAAATACATGTGTTGTAAATTTTACATGTAAAAATTGGCTAGGCTTGGAATAAGGATTAAATTGTATGAATTTCAATTTTCGAGCTAAGGGACGAAATCGTCATTAATTAAAAGTATAGGGGCAAAATGGTAATTTTGTCTAAGATGTGAATTGGATTGAAATGAACATGAATTAATGTTATATTCATTCATATAGATTCGAATAGACCAAATTTGGAATTAGAACGAGGAAAAGAGAAAATGTCGGATTAGTAGATTTTACGTACACGAACATTTGTCGAGGTTAGTTCGTGTAACTAAATTGTGTATATTTATATGCTTGAATTGAATGTTGTGTATGTGAATTGTATAAATTCCATATACATGAAATTTGTTACATATCCGACAAAGCCTGATAAATATTAAATCCAATTTGAATAATGGAATTTGATGGATACATGATTTCCCGATTGGTTATGGTCCTGCATATGTTGCGTTCACACCATAGCTCTTACAAGCATTCTGTTATAAGACCTCTTGAGATTCTTGTTACATGGTTCTTGTGAGCATCCTGATCGGTAGTGATCCTGCATGTGTTGCGGACTACCACAGCTCTTTGTGAGCGTCCTGTTATATGATCAGTTGTGATCCTACATATATTGCAGACACAAATGCAGCTCTTTGTGAGCGTCCTATTATATGATCGGTTATGACCCTGCATATATATTGTGGACACAAACACAGCTCTTTGTGAGCGTCCTGATATGGATCGCTTGAACTTCCCGATATATGGCTATCTGGAGCTCCTGATTAAAGGCTCTTCGTGAGCTTTCTATTTAAAAGTTCTTTGTGAACTTCCTAATTATGGCTCTTATGAGGTTCTTGTTGTATATATAGCCTAAATAAGCTTCTTGATAGGTTCTTTGTGAGCTTCCCAATTAATGGCTCTTTGTGAGCTTCGCTTGAGAGAGGATTTCCCGATTATGTGCTTCCTGAAGATGAATTGACGGATTTCTGATTTGTACACTTCAAGTGTACTACTTGTGTATCCATCGATGTTTTCAAGGATTCAATGGGCAAAATCCTGACATGTGAAAATATGAACATGAAATGAATTAATACATGCATATGCCTAAAATACATGAAAATGATCATACATGATTTATGGAAATACGAGATGATAATATATGAACATGGAATTTGTTTGATGAATATGTTCATCTATGATTATAGATTTGTACAACCTTGAGTGTATTACCCGTGTGACACTGACATTTCAAATGATTTAATGGGCAAAGTTCTGACATGAAATAATCTGAAGGCGAGACGAATTATTATGAAAATGTACTTGAAATACAAGGATATGATTTGTGTATGTTATATGAATACATGATGTGAAAAGTATATGTACAAGGAAATCTAATTATTGTTGAGCCCATACACGTTTCTTGGTATTTATATGAAATATATGACTAACAATGGTGATGAGGATATGTGTTAGGGCTCGTGATCAAGTTGATTGAATGTTCCTTGTATGTTTATATTGAATTTAAATGAGTGGTAAGTTAATTACCATGTTATACGAAGTAACTAAGCATTCCATGCTTACTCTGTTTTATTTTCCCCTGTTCCATAGTAATTCGGAGGCTCGTTGGATTGGAAGCTTGGCGAATATCACTCACACTATTCATCAGCCCATTTCGGTATATATATGGTAATTCAATTATGGTTATAATGGCATGTATAGGTTAATTGGCCAATATCGGCATATAAATTCTTTAAGTGTAACTAGCCATTGGAATGGTTTGTGATGGAAATGTTTGGTATGTGTTTGAAATGGTTGATTGATAGAAATTATATTGGCATATTGATAATTGAATTAAGTTAGCATATTTAATAAGATATACATATATATGAATTTGGTAATTTAAGTAAGTGTGTATTCTTGATTATATGAGGTATTATATCATGTGTAGGACTTGATTTTGAGTTGAGTTAAATGACCTATAATAACTTGTGAATGTGTTAAAGTGTTGGTGTAGGAGGATGACAAAATGGGGTGAGAAATATGGCTTGAAAAATAACCTATTTTCATCCACACTGGCTGATACACGGGCGTGTGTGTCAGTCATGTGTGACACACGACCCAGCACATGGGCGTGTGACCTAGCCGTGTGTCCCTTACATCTTTAAAATTTCAAAACAGAATGCCAAAGTATTTACACACGACCTAGCACACGAGCTTGTGGCTTGGTTGTCAAAGAGTTACACGGCCTGAGGTATGGGCATGTTCTTGGCCGTGTGAGCCACACGGCCTGACCACACGGGCGTGTGACCCCTGCACCTAGGAAAAATTTTAGGATTTTGTTAAAAATTCTCTGAGTACCTAGTTTAGTCCCGACTCGTTTCTCATGCATGTTTTGGACCTCGAGGTTTCATATAAGGGACTTTATGATTGATCTCTGAAATGACTATTCTATGGTGTAGAATATCTATTATTTAATCTTTAGGTTCTGGTAATGCTCCGTAACCCTGTTCCGATGACGGTTTCGGGTAAAGGGTGTTACAGAAGGAGCTCTAGCCACTAAGACGACTATGAATGAGTATGAGAAATGTTTGGGACAATTGGTGAATTTTGACAAATCTCTAATATTTTTCAACTCTAACGTGGAAGAAGAAATCAATATCAAATTGGAAGCACGCAGGGAGTCTGTATATCGAACAATTCGGAAAAAATACCTAGGGTTGCCAATGATGATTGGTAAACAAAAGAAGAACTCATCCGTAGAGATAACGGAAAAAATTTATTAAAATAATGAAAGCGTGGAGTATATATAATCTATCAATTGGAGGAAAATAAGTGTTCATTAAAGCTGTACTACAAGCTATTCTAACTTATTCTATGCAATGTTTTAGTTTACCAGTTTCTTTATATCGCGAGTTAGAAAATCTTATGCGCAAATTTTGGTGCATAATTTAAAGACCAACAAAGCTATTCACTGGTGAGAATGGAATGCAATGTGCACCCCAAAATCGCAAGGGGATTGGCTTTAGAGATCTTACAATGTTTAATACGACCCTGTTAACTCAACAGGGATGGAAACTAATTGTCAAACTAGATTGTTTGCTTGCACAAGTTCTAAAATCTAAATATTATCTGAAGGGAGAATTTTTTAGTGAAAGATTAAAATTCTTACCCTCCTTTTACTTAGCAAAGTATTTGAGGGGCTTGAAGCTTGTTGGAAAAATGGCTAGGGTGGAGAATTGGCAATGGTAACCTGGTGAACCTTTGGAATGACACATGGATACCAAGTCCTGGAAATGACAGATCCAAAGGTCAGAACATTGACATAAGATACACAATAGTGGAAAATCTCATAGATAATGAATTGTTTACTTGGAAGGAGGATGTGGTTCAAGGAATTTTCCACGAAGGCCAAGCAGAAAGAATTCTAGCTATTCTGCTGGTGAACACATCACAAAATGATGAAGTTGTGTGGAGGGGAGATAGCTCTAGATTTTATACAATCAATGAGGGATACGATGGCTTATTATAGAGGGACAAACCTCTCAAAATTTCAACAATACATACCACATTGAAGATACGTATTACTACCTTACAAAGCTATGGCAATTCAAAATTCCAAGTAAAATCAAGATCAGTCTATACAGAGCTACACATAATTATCTACCAACACTAAAAAATCTGGTAAATATATGGCTTCGAGATGAAGCCCTCTGTCTAATCTGTAGTAAGGAAGAGGAAACGACAGCACATATTTTTTTAGATTGTACCTTTACGAAACAGGTCTTGAACGATATTGGAATTTCCCCATCAAGAGTGACATGTAGCATGAGTGGAACCAATGGTTAGTACAGTTTTTTAGAAATAATAATCAAGAGCAGTGCATAAACTTAGCCATCACTCTTTGGGAAATTTGATATAATAGGGACCAGCTATTCCATGAGGGTGTTAAAGACTCTTTACAAAATGTGGTGGGATTCATCCAAGCCTATAAGGCAGAAATAACACAGTTGGAGACACTAATAGAGAACAAAGCTACCATAAGTAGGAGCAATTGGGAGCCACTAGTGTCACGGGCCAAAGTGCAAAGCTCGTGACCATGGCACAAGATGCGAGGTCTATCGATTAGATGAGGAATATTTAGCCCACGAAAACTGGCCTGATTCAAAGAACTATTGGAGAAGCCTGTCAGATTGAAGCCTAGTTGGCCTGATAATGAAAATATGGAAACTGAGGCTATTTTTAGTAAGTAGGGAAACCATATCTTGTAGATTTGATTTGATATGATGTAATCTTGTAAATCCTTAAAATTAAGGGATAGGCTAATCTCGTCCGTCGATGTAATTTGATCTTAACCGTCAGTTTTGGGGGAGCTCAACTATAAATAGAGAGCCTCCCCCTCATTTGTATCTCATCCATTGTATGTTGAATTCTTAAAAGTAATAGAATTATTTGAGTATTTACTCAAACACTTTGTGTGCATTCTTTCTTTGGCTTTCTGTTATTCATTTATAGCTTCTTTCGGCACAATCGCTCTCGCTATACAAATTGGTGCCTTAGAGGAATTCTAAAAGAATCTTCACTTTTGGGTGTAAAGGCTGACTTAAGTGAGTTTGGAGCAAACAGATCGCCTAAGGCCGCATGGATCACGAGACGAAAGATCTAGCCCTGTGACAAATGGTATCCAAGCTATTAGTTTGAATGCACATGTAACATCCCGAATTAGGGCCTAGTCGGAACAGTGGTCTCGAGATCACAAATCTGATGAGGAAATTTTATTTTTATTATATTTTTATGGTCTACAATTTCACGGAATGATTTCGTGAAAATCTCATTCAAAAATTTTAACGTTTGGGCACTCAATTTAGTCAAAAGGACTAAATTGTAAAAAGTGCAAAAGTTGAGTTCTACATGTTAGAGGTGTCCAATTGTTATGAAATTTTAAATTGGAGGTCCTTAAATAATAATTAGACCATTGGTTAAGTTGGTGGACAAAAATGGACATGGATGGGTATGTGTCAAAAGATTTTTTTTAAGGGGCATTTTGGTAATTTAGTGAATTAAATGAATTAAAAACAAAATTTAAATGCCAAATTTGTCCATCTTCAAGCTTAGGCCGAATTTAACATGTGGGAAGTCATGGATAGGGTTTTCAAGCTTTCCAAGCTTCATGGTAAGTCCATTCTAGCCCCGTTTTTCATGTTCTTTACGTTTTTGGAGTCCTGGTAACTTGATTTAGCTTATTCTAGCAATAATTTATCTAGGGTTCATATTTGGAAAAATACCCATAGGTGAAATATGTTTATTTTGATGTTTTATGGCAGAATATGAAGCTTAGAATTATGTTAAACAACTTTTACTAAGCGATTTTAAGTGAAAACGAGTAAAGCGACATAATCGGCAAAAATACCTAATGTACATAAATGCATGTTAGAGCAAGAATTTGATGTTGCCATAGAAGAGAAAAATGATCAGCATGTTATAGAACATAAGAATAAGGGTTGAAGTTTAATTTACGAGCATTGGGGTAAAAGTACAAATATGTGAAAGTTTAGGTGTCAAAGTGTAATTTGTAAAAAAATATGATTTTTGGACCCATACGAATAATGTGACTAATTAGTAGGCTAAATGTGATATAGATCAAGGAAATCGAGATTCGGGCTTAAATCGAGAAAATACAAGGTTATGGATTAAAATGGTAAATTGTCGTTTCTGGATTCGAGGTAAGTTCGTGTGTTAATAATAATGCAACACCATGCTTGAATTGTGATATGGCATAAATTGTATGATTTAATATGTTTAGGAGAAGTTGATGGATGGTATGTATGGTATGAAAACTATGATGTTTGTTGTGTCATGTGAAATTGAATGGCAAATTAATGTTACAAGAATTGAATGCTAAATTAATATTACATGGGTTGTATGAGTTGCTACACGGTTGTACCTTACGAGATTTCGACAAGAAAGTTTATATGTAAATAATGTATTTATTTTACTTGTTCAATAATTATTTTTCTAGATATTATGGAAATCATTAATGATAACTAAAATATGAAAATGTATGGAATGGGAAATTCTCGATTGAACCTTCGAAAAACCGAGAGATGCGGACAATATGTAGCTAGGTCACACGAGTGATAAGGGACCTTCACCGTGTGCACAAGAAAGCTACGAGATGGCAAAATTTGATATGTAGCTAGGCCACATGGATGATAAGGGACTTTCACCATGTGTGCAAGAAAGCTACAGGATAATAATTTCATATGTAACTAGGTCACATGTGTAATACTGTGTGTATACCATGTGTACAAGAAAGTTATGGGTTATGAGTAGCTAGGTCACATGAGTGGTTCCTAGTGTTGGACGCCATGTAGACAAGAAAGCTACGAGATGGAATGGCTAGGTCATATGGGTGATAAGGGACCTTCATCGTGTGTACAAGAAAGCCGAATTATGTGTAGGTGGAGTTATGAGCTGAGACCACCTACTATCGGGCGTTTTCCGAAGGGGTTCAACGAGATAATTTACTAATGATGATTGGTGCGATCATGTTATGAATAAGTGCAGGTGTGACTGTGACCAATTGAGAAATGTGGAAAATGTACGTGTGAGCAAGTGTTTGTGTGAATAAGGGTGCATGTGATCATATGTGTATGTGCATAATGTGTTTGATATGTGATACGTGATTGAAATGGTGGTAAGGCTGATATGGTGTAAGTGCCACTATGAATACTTGTAAATATTGGTGATAATTATTCATTTGTATGGCTAGTATTGATTATGCTTGGTGTTATGTGTGCATATATGAAAGTGATATAAAGAAAACATGGGAGAGTAAAATTTTCAGTAAAATAGATTGAAACAACAGCAGTTACGTGATTTTGAAAAATCACCAAAAATATTAGAAATTGAATTACAAGTTGGATAAGATATTTATTTAAAGCTTATTGAGTCTATTTTCATATAAAAGAAACATAGAAAACAAAGGATTTGTATAATTTGATATATTTAAATTTTTGTGAGACTGGTTCAGAATGATTACGTGATCCCCTGTTCTTCCTTGGAAAAATCATTAAAAATTTTACAAAAATAATTATGGGATATAATTTATATGCCTAAAATCTTGAATGAGTATATTTTGAATTTAACTAAACAAGAAGGTCATATAAACTCTGTAGGAGGATGAAATTGATCCGTAGTGAAGAGAGGTCAGAATAGTCGAATAGTGAAACAGGGGAGACTTTAAAGAATAAACTGTACTAATTGGCTAAATAAAAAATTCTAGAAATTTTATGGTAAGAGAATATGTGAGTATAGTTTCATGGAAAATTAACGAATCTTAATTTGGAGTACCGTAGCTCCAGATATAAATAATTTATTGAATGTGACTTGAGAAAACAGCTTAACTGGAATTTGAATAAATAGAAAGAATATGAAAATAGCATGTTATCGCATTGCTTATTATTTTAATACGAGCTTACTAAGCGTAAAGCTTACTCCCTCCTTTCTATTTCTTTTAGTTTTGTCAAGTTAGCTCAGGGTTGGAGATCGTCGGAGGCAGCATCACACAATTGAGCCATTATCCTTGGAGTATTGGCATATGTATGTTAAATGTTTTCAAGTGAGTGGAATGTATAGGGACTTAATTTTTCTATGATGGATGTTGTTGTGATTAGTCAAATGTATTAGCTTATATTGATTTGTTGATTATAGCTATGAGATGTGGCTTATGATGATTTTGGCTTGTAAGCCTATTTGTCTATGGTATGTGTTAATGTCTTGTTATGTGGTATAAGTGATTAAATAGATGACAAGGTCAAATGCATGTATTTGAAAAGTTGTAATTTTGGGTGAAATTTGGTAACCCGATTTTGTATGATTGTGAATGTTTAAGTCCAGTAACGCCTCAAATCCTATCCCGGAGTTGGATACGGGTGAGGGGTGTTACAGCACAGTTGGGATGTCGAAAAAAGAGTTTGAACAAAGGTGGGCCAGAAAGTCTTTGAGAAGATGCTATCGGCTGTTAAGGAACGCGTGGGAAAACTTGAGGAGTCCTTGGAGGACGCAAAAGAGTCAGAGAATGCACTTGGGGAAAGCATAGATGACTTGAGGGAGCAGTCTAGGGACTTTGTGACAATGTGTCTCACTTCCCAGAGGGATAGTGTGCAAGAGTTGCTAGATTCTCAAAGGAAGAAACTGACGGAGAGGAACCATGCTCTCGAAGCCATGGTGAAGGCTTTGAAGAAGGAAATGATAGCCACGACGATGGCTTTGAGCACAAGAATAGAGGAGCTCGAGAGAGAGCTGGCCTTGTACTGAGCAGTTGTGGGGAAAGGAGTGTCAAGTGCAACGCTCAGTTATGAGGATGTCCCGAAGCCGAAAGAGTTTGTGGAGACAAGGTCTGCATGCGATGTGGACAATTTCTTGTGGATGATGGAAAACTACTTCCGTGCCAAAGACATCATGGATGATGCAGTTAAGGTAAACACTACTTCAATGTTTTTTTACTGATATTGCGCTTTTATGGTGGCGAGGCAGGACCGCAGATAGGCAAGGTGAGATTTTGACGTGACAAGAGTTCCAATGTGAGTTGAAGGGACAGTTTTACTCAGAATTTGCAAAGGAAGAAGCTCGGGTAAAGTTGTAAGGGTTAAGGCAAAGGGGCACAGCGGGGGAGTATGTTCGAGAGTTCAAAGAACTCAAGCTCCAAGTTTCAGATGTGACCGAGAAAGAATCATTACTTGCTTTTCAGAATAGATTGAAGCCGCGAGTCAAACAGGAGGTGGAACAAAGAAGTGTCCAAGGCTGTCGGAAGCCATGACAGTAGTAAAGTCTGTGGTCAAGCTTGATCTAGGGAAAGACAAGCTTGGGTCTTCCAAGTCCAAGGAAAGAAGTGTAACTAATAAACCGTAAAAATAACATATTTTAATTCCACATTTAATATGCTTTTTAAAGATTTAAGCCTCGTTTTATATAAAAAGGTGCTTTTAATCCTTTCTTTTTATGTCTTATACCCAGAAAAGCACCCAAGGATGAAAAGAACACAAAACGGGCTTAAAACGAAGTAAATGGGCCTTTCTACGAAATCAACACGGCCTGGGCCAAGGACCACACGGCCGTGTCTCGATGAACACCTAGAGCACGACCTCATCACCACCACACACGGCCGTGCCAAAGCAAAAATTTGAACATGGTCAGGTCTCGATTTGCACGGGCGTGTGACATGACCGTGCCTCTGTCGCTTGAAAGAGCAACTTCAATCGAAAAAGGATACTTCGGGAGAAAGAATCGCATTCCAAGAGCCTATAAATATACCCCAAGTACCACCTTTGAAGGGGAGCGAAAGCTAGGCCAAGGAGCCAAGCCAAGAAGGTCAGAGTTAGGGAGTAACGCAAGGATAGCCAGTTGATTCATCCCAAGAAGCCGGAATTATACTCAAAACGGCGGAATTCTCCTTCAATCCCATCAGGGAGTTTTAGGATTTTTCTTATGTTTTATTTTATCTTTTCTCTTGTGATGTTTCCCTTTTACATTATGAACTAAACCCCTCAGATACCTGAAGGGGGATGAAACCTAGACAGATTTTATTATTTGATTTTTAAGTTATATGATAAATTACTTAGTTTGTTCTTAATTATGTTTCTTAATCCAAATCCAATGTGCTCAGGTAGAGGAGGAATAGACCCTGCCTAAGAGTAGATCTAACATAATTAAGCGGAGTTGATCGGGCACCTAGAGATAGGGTTACGAGATTTTGCCGGATTAGGGTGAAACCTAATATGGGAATCCATTGATCGATTTACTGCTTTCTTAGGGGGTTATTATAAGCGAACGAGAGTTCCACTAATTAACCTAGGATTAGACGTTATTCGCTTCGAGAGAGGGTTTAACATAGGGAGTCTCACGGATCAAGCTAAGTAAAAGAAATCATATAATCTAAGGTTATATAATAAGAGAAGTTTAGGTGGATTCTTCCTGAAGGTATCATAAAAATCAACTGAGTCTTTTTCAAGTTATCCTCAAATTCTTTTGTCTTTGTTTCCTTAGTTTAGTTGTCGTCAATTTAGTTTAAAAACAACCTTTATCTTAGTTAGGTTAAATAATAAAAAGAAAGTGAGTATTAATACTTTTAGTTCCTTTAGGTTCAATATCTGGTCTTGCCTAAGCTATACTACTGTTCGATAGGTACACTTGCCTTAATATCGTTGTCAGAGTTAGTCTCCAGGTTTGATCATTCTTTTATAAATATTTAAAACTCTGATTTCACGGCGATCAAGTTTTTAGCGCCATTGCCGGGGAACTAAAATATTAAGAAAGCTCTATTTTTATTACTTTAGCCATTATTTTATTCGCAATTTATTTCTTTTGTTTTCTTAGGTTAAATTTTAATTTTTCTAATTTTAATTTTAATTTTTTTTATTCCTTTCTCTTTTCTAGGTACCTCTAGTTTATGACTAGAAGGAATCCGAGAGGACCTTTGGTATACGATAGCGATATCGAAGCAACTGCTCGTAGGAATCGCAGGGAAACCAAGGGAGCCCTAGATTACACAGAAAGAGAGGAGGAAAACAGATCCAATCATACTGAAGGGATGGACGAAAACAACCCACCACTACGCATTGTGGGAGATCAAAATGCTCCACGTACAATGTTTGATTATGCGAAACCGCATTTAACAGGAGCAGAATCTAGTATTGTTAGGCCTGCTATAACTGCTAACAATTTTGAATTAAAGCCTAACACAATACAAATGATTCAACAGTTTGTCCAATTTGATGATTTGCAAGACGAAGATCCAAACATGCATATAGCTAATTTTTTAGAGTTCTGTGATACCTTCAAAATAAATGGTGTTTCTGATTATGCCATTCGTCTTCGGTTATTCTCTTTTTCGTTGAGGAATAAAGCCAAACAGTGGTTAAACTCGTTACAACGAGGGTCAATCACCACATGGGATCAAATGACCGAAAAGTTTCTGATGAAATATTTTCCAACGACCAAAATGGCCAAATTACATAATGATATCTCTTCCTTTGTGCAGATGGATTTAGAGACATTATACGACGCATGGGAGAGGTTCAAAGATCTCTTGAGGAGGTGCCCACACCATGGCTTACCCCTGTGGCTACAAGTCCAAACCTTCTACAACGGAGTAAACCCCTCCACAAGGCAACTGATAGATTCAACTGCCGGTGGAACGCTGAACAACAAAACTCCTGAAGCAGTCTACGAGTTCATCGAAGAGATGTCATTAAACAACTATCAATGGCAAGCTTCGAGGACCAAACCGACAAAATTGGCAGGAGTTTTCAATGTCGACACCATGACCATGCTATGAACGCAATTAGAGATGATCAATAAAAAGTTTGATAGTTTGTGTTCTTCATAGATACATCCAGTCATGCAATGTGACACTAGTGGAACTGTGGCGAATCCTGAGTACCCACCCTACCAACCAGGAGCAGAAGATGAACAGATGAACTATATAGGTAATAATTTTTGATCTAATAATAATCCTTATAGTAACACTTACAATCCAGGTTGGAGGAATCACCCAAATTTTTCGTGGGGAGGACAAGACAATCAAGGAAATCAAAGGCAGCAACCCCCCCAAAACTTTCGAAATCAGCCTTATCCACAAGACAAGAAGCCAACCATCGAGGAACGTATCCAAGAAGCTGACAGAACAATCAAAAGCAATGAAAATCGAATGGAAGAACTTGCTAAGTCAATCAAGGAAGTAAGCAAAGCCGTTGAACAACTTTTAACGTCAATGTCAGAACGACCGCAGGGACACCTACCTAGTAACATCAAAATTAATCCTAAGGAGAAAATTCAAGCTATCACACTTCAGGATAGCAAGAAGATAGGTACACCTAACCTAACTCCAGAAAGTAAGGTAGACGAAGGTACAACAGAGGTAGTACAAGAAAAGCCCAAACCGGTAGTCAAGGAGTACAAACCTCGCATACCTTATCCCGCAGCATTACAAAAAGACGATTCAAAGGAGCAGTTTGGTAAGTTTCTTAAACTTTTAAAGAAATTACATATTAACTTACCTCTTCTTGAAGCTCTTTTTGAGATGCCGAACTTCGAGAAATTTTAAGATAGCTCTTGACCAACAAACACAAAATAGATGAAGAGCACCACGTGGAACTTAACGCAACATGCTCAGCAATGTTACAAAATAGACTACCACAGAAGCAAAAAAATCCAGGGAGTTTTACAATTCCATGTTTAATTGGTAGTTTAAATATTGATAATGCGTTAGCTGATTTAGGGGCAAGCATAAATGTTATGCCTTATACATTGTTTAAGCGACTAGGTCTAGGGAAACCAAAATAAACTAAGATGAGTATTCAATCAGTGGATAAAACTGTTAGAATCCCTAGAGGTATTATTGAAGATGTTCTCGTAAAAATTGATAAATTTGTTTTCTCAGTAGATTTTGTTGTTTTAGACATGGATGAGGATAATTCAATCCCCTTAATTTTAGGAAGACCTTTTCTAGCAACTGCCAAAACTAAAATTGACGTTGCCACAAGTGAGCTCATACTTTGTGTAGGTGACGACTCAATCAGTCTTCAAGCCCTCGATTCAGCTAGGTCGTCAAGGAATCAAGGTGAGTAAGAAAATTCTTTCAATAATCATTTAATTTCACCTTCTTTTCAAGAACCTCTAAAAAAGAGAACGGTTAAAATAGATCCTCAGTTCAGTGCCAACAGAGAATTAACTTACGACGAAAAAAGGACCCAAATCGATGACCCAGATGAGTGGAAAACACACTTCAAGGAAAAACTAGGGATACATAAGGAAGAATAGGAAACGCAAGTCAATGAAGAGCCGGCTCCACACAATGTAGAACCAGAGGAACCACCTCAAGAACTTGTGGGGACATCAAATCACTATAAAATAAGAGACCAGGGCCTGTTAGATAAAGCCGAGCCTCACATCACCACAACAAATTCAAAGGAAAAGAGAGAACTCCTTCTTGAGGTACACGATATCTTCCCACAAGAAATAGTCGAGATCAGCAATCCAAAGTTTGGCACTATTAAGGTAAACGCTTCTCGACTCTAATTTTGTCATAAAACTGAAAATATAGACATGAGGGAGGATGTTCAAACTTTCAAACCTCCCTACAATTTTCAAATATAAGGAAAGTCTAGCTTAAGGCTATAAACGAGCACTTCTCGGGAGGCAACTCGAGTACTAACACTACTTCTTTTTGCAATTTTATTTTCTTTTCCTTTTTTCAACTAACCCAAAAGTGCAAAATCCCAGATCACACGACCTTACACACGGCCGTGTCCATGGCCGTGTGGACCACCAAAACCGCCACCCTGACAGGGCAGAGGCCGTGCAGTCAGCCCAACTACCACCCCAACGTCACAGATCCAACCACTCTCAACACGGGCACCGATAGACATGGCACGACTGTGGCACCAACCGTGTGAGGCTATCGACTTCCATACCACGGACAGAACACGCCCATGCCACAAACTGTGTGAAATTACTGAGGTTACTGACTTATCGAGCACGGGTAAGACACGCCCGTGTCAGACACCCATGCCAACAAGAAAAACATCAAGAGCACGGGCGTGGAAGCAACAAGCACGGGCATAGGGTGACAACACCCTCTATAACACGGCCGTGTGAGGAGGCCGTGTAAGTCGACACACCCTTGGACCACGTCTATGGGAAAGCAGAACACTTGAGAATCTATTTAAACCCCTCACCCCTTTCTCTTTTCCCAATCTGATTTCATCCCTATTTTCTTTGTTTTTCACTCTTCTTCATCTCAGATTCTCCACTTATTAAGGCTCTAGATCCTTGAGCAAGCCAACACCATGCCAAAGAAACGGAGAAAGCTAGGCATAGGCCCCTTAACAAAGAACATGAGTGCATGCCGGCAGCTTCGTCTCAACACGAAGCCAAGGACCTATGAGACCATTTACCTTTCGTTTCACATTTATCTTTTCCTTTATTTTCTTTCTTTTTAAATATTTTATACTTAATTTATTTTATTTTAGTTTAGTTTCTTAGTGTCAGGTTCTAAAGACTGCTTGGGAATTATGCCACTTCCGCCACCGCCAGCACTTCCATCGCCTTAGAAATCACACCCACCTCGCGAACCACCTACCAATAAGGATTCTCAAGCCCCTTTATCTCCTAGCCGTAGTTTATTTTCCTTCTTAGTCTCTTTCTCTTTATCTTTCTTGTCTTTATTTATATATTTAGTTTATTTTTATTAGGTCTTAATAAAGCCTGGCTACTTCTCAAAGTGCTACCCAATTTCTTCATCTAGCGCAGGAACGTTATCCCGACTGACCATCACCGCCACCAAAGGCACTCATTCGGGAAAACATCCACAAATCAGGGAGTAATTCTTTCCCCTTCTCTTTTTATTTATCTTTCAAATGACATTATCTATCTTTATACATTGAGGGCAATGTACATCTTAAGTGTGGGGGGTGAATAGTTATTCTGAGAAAATGCCTAATTTTTCATTATTCTCAAACCCTGAGGATAAAATGCCTAACTGTCTGCATTGTTCTCAAATCCTTGAATTTAATCTTGTTTTAGAGTAATTTTCTCATATTACTAATTAAGATGAAATTTCTAATGATTTGTGATTTTTATTGATATGTTTTGGAATAAGTCATAGTTAATTGTGCATTGATGATTAAATTTGAAGAATACTAGGGAATCAAGCATGATAAGTCTAATTTTCTAAAAATTAAAATTTTAGGTTGTCAACCAGAATTTGAATATTATCCTGAAATTTGAGACTTACAAGGTTGATGTCAAAAACACCCATAATTTTCGTGAGAATTTGAGCCTTACAGAGCATACATTCTTTTTTATGCTCACTTCTTGATTATGAGTGTGTCGACTATGAATTGTTATTCTAGAACTTGCCTCGATTATACATGTCAAGACCATAGTTATGATTTGATATACTGATATGATAAAGGCACTTAGGTTTTAACCCACTTACTCTACTAAATAGCCTACCCTTATAATTAACCTTTAGTGAACCCCGTTGAGCCTAACAACCCTTTTTATTGACTTACCCACTAATTTTAACCCAAAACCCTTTATATTTGTTATCACCTTTTATTTTGACTACCCCTTAATCGAGATTTGATTTGAGCCAGTTATCTGAGTTTATTATTCTGGTAGTTAAATTTATCTTGTATTAAGTTTGTTCTTAAAAAAAAATTTCAAAGTTTTCAATATTAGTAATATGTAAAGAGAGCTTACACAATCAAAGACTATTTCCCAAAAGGAAAAGCTCGTATTAGTAGGATTTTTTATTGTTTTCAGTTGATGTAATTATTATCTTAGAAATTTTTAGGTAGGTAACTTATCAATTCAATCTTGATTCTAACGTTCTAATTTCAGCCTTTATCCACACCTTTAACCCTAGCCCGGTTACAACCCTAACAAAGACCTTTTGATCTGTTTATCATATCATTTTACAGTGGTGGAGATTTGACTTTCAGGCAAGCCTATGGGATTAACTTTTCATGTTCGACTTATGAGTGCTTAATTTTGACCCTTAAACACTTTTTGAGTGATTTGAGTGAATCTTTTGCGAGGATATCAATCCTTGTCAATTTTGAATTAAAGGTAATTATTTAGATGAAGGGAAACACTTATGTTTTTCGTGCTACAAATTTATGACTTATCTTGTTTGAATTTTTAGGAATCTTTGAGTTGAATTATCCATGTATAAATTATCTATGAATTAGGATAAGGCATTGTTGATAGGAATTATGAATCATGGAAAATTCGTTTCAATTGTAAGTTGAAAATATTGCTTCAGGACAAGTAAAAGCTTAAGTGTGGGGGTATTTGATAAACCGTAAAAGTAACATATTTTAATCCCACATTTAATATGCTTTTTAAAGATTTAAGCCTTGTTTTATATAAAAAGGTGCTTTTAACCCTTTCTTTTTATGTCTTATAACCAGAAAAGCACTCGAGGATGAAAAGAACACAAAACGGGCTTAAAACAAAGTAAATGGGCCTTTCCATAAAATCAACACGGCCTGGGCCAAGGACCACACGGCCGTGTCTCGACGAACACCTGGAGCACGGCCTCATCACCACTGCACACGGTCGTGCCAAAGCAGAAATTCGAACACGGTCAGGTCTCAATTTGCACGGGTTGTAACATCCTGGATTAGGGGTTATGCGTTTGTGCATAATTCATGAGTTAGTAGGTTTTGGCAGTGTTTGGAAGTGTATTAAGGGTTTTTTAAAATTCTAGGATGGAAGAGAAAGCTTAGATAAAATTATTGGATTTTAAGTGAAAAGAGGAAACGAGGCAAAGAGGCCTTAAGGAAAAAGTTGTGTTGGACTCATGACACAAGGAAGGCATGTGGCAAAGTGGGCTCAGTGGGTGTGTTGGATGTGTTCTGAGGAGTTCTAGGAACCCTAAGATGTAAAGAAATGTATGGAAATGTAAGGAAATGTATGGAAATGTATGGAAATGTAAGGAAATGTATGGAAATGTAAGGAAATGTATGGAAATGTATGGAAATGTAAGGAAATGTAAGGAAATGTAAGGAAATATATGGAAATGTAAGGAAATGCTTTAGAAATGATTCAAAAGAAGAAAGTGAACATTTCTGGAAACTTGGAAATGTAAGGAAATGTCAAGTTTAAAGAGCCGAACGAAAATTTTAGGAAACTTAGAAATGACTTAGAAATGCCGGGTTTTAAAGTTTAAAAGAGGAAATTAAGGCAAGGTGGCCTTAAGAGAAAAAGTATGTGAAATGTGACACACAAATAGGCTTGGAAAAGTGGCCTGAAGATGCCACTTAGGGCCTCTGGAAATGGCGCCACATGCAAGGATGTTGGGCCTGAGTTCGAGTCACTTGGGAAGCAAAAAAAATAAAGTTTTATTTTTGCTTCCAGAAGCCAGAGGTGGACGGCACAAGCTTTCTAAAAAGGAGGAGTTTTATTCTCTTTAAAATTCGGCTAGTAAGGATAAATAATGGATTTTTATTTTAGAGAGATAATTATGGATTAATTCCTTTTATTTTTAATAGATAAAAGAAGAGATAATAGAAGGATTATTATTAGTATTATTTTTATTAGGAGATAAGAGATAAATATTGGATTAAGTCTTGTTGATAATTAAAGTGATAAATCAAGGGATAAAGTTATCAAAATAGAAGAGTGGTGGCCAAGTAAGGGACTCTAGCCTAGTAAATTTGGCTATAAAAGGAAAAGAGAGGCCATTCTTCATTCATTCTTTTCTCTTCAAAGAAACCTCTGCCGAAAATTCCTTAGCAAACTTTCTTCTTTCTCTTTTATTTTTGCCAAAGCCGAAATCTTCTTCTCCCCAAGTCCACCATTGTTGATCCCTCCCAAATCCCATACTTTTTCATTAAAGCCGAAAACAAGTTCCATCTAGGCCATAGTCGACTAGTCTCCTAGTCTTCATAGCCGAATCTTTGAGGGGCTTCAAGTAAAGGTTTTGTTGATTTCTTCAATAAAGGGAGAAGTTCTTTTCCTGAGGGTACACCATAGGCCGCGTGTTCCCTAGTTATTCGGCGAGTTTCGGGATTTAAAATCCACAAGGGTCTAGAGTTGGCCGAATACAAGGAAGGAATAAAGCAAAGTTTTTGGGATTTGGTGAACAGTGAAATCGGCAACAAGGAATTGAGATCTAAAGCAATAGATCGGTTTTCGGGATCTCAAGGAATTTCTAAGCTAATCAGGTGTGTACCCCACACTACTTTATAATATGTATTATGGCTATGTTTATTAATATATGTGTTATTAAGTATATGAAAGTGGCTAAAGTACCATGATATGGTACTAAGTACTGTGGTACGTTTCCTACTTCTACTAGGAATATGAAAAATGTTATTTGTAACATGAGAATATGATAAGAATGTGAACTTTGGCATGTAATTGCATAATATGTTATGGGCATATGGGTTTGTTTGAAAGAGGAAGTGAAAAGTGGTGACCTAAGACCACAGTAATCTGAAAGTGGTGACCTAAGACCACAGTAATCTGAACGTGGTGACCTAAGACCACGAATGAGGTGACCTAAGACCATAATTTGGAGTGTAGCGGAAGGAGGGTCGACTTAGTAGTCCCCACGGTGTGACTGGCAGGTACGGGGGTGTGTAGCGGATGGACAATTAGGTTTGGGTTTGGGAATGCATCATAACTTGTATTTTATGTTTTGAATGTGTAACTATTGTATGCCTGATTCTATTATGATTTAGTGTCGTGTACACATTAAGTCTGTTTGACTCACCCTGTTGGGGAATATTTTTCAGGTGATGAGCAGTAATGGACCGGGTCGGCAGGAGCTTAAAGGTGGCCATGCACAGCAAGAAATTACGATTTGGACTTTTATTTTATTTTATTTCAAGTACTTTAATTTAATTTTTGGGATTATTTGATGTAATAAGGCCATAAGGCCATAGTTGAATTCCTTTACTTTATTTTTCTTTTATTTGTTATGCTACGGATTTTTATCAATTAAAGTTTAAGTGTAATTAAAAAAAATTATTTTTAAAATAAACTCTAAGTATTTTGTCATCTGAAATAAATGGATTTCAATTTAAGTAACAAAAGAATTTTGAACCGGTTTCTTCGAGGAACATACCAGATCTGGTCAAGGCTTGTGGGCCGGGTCTGGGGTGTTTCACGGGTGTGCGACATGACTGTGCCTCTGTCACTGGAAAGAGCAATTTCAGTCGAAAAAGGATACTTCGGGAGAAAGAATCGCATTCCAAGAGCCTATAAATATACCCCAAGTACCATCTTTGAAGGGGAGCGAAAGCTAGGCCAAGGAGCCAAGCCAAGAAGGTCAGAGTTATGGAGAAATGCAAGGATAGCCAGTTGATTCATCCTAAGAAGCCGGAATTATACTCAAGACGGCGGAATTCTCCTTCAATCCCATCAGGGAGTTTTAGGATTTTTCTTATGTTTTGTTTTATCTTTTCTCTTGTGATGTTTCCTTTTTACATTATGAACTAAACCCCTCAGATACCTGAAGGAGGATGAAACCTAGACAGATTTTATTATTTGATTTTTTAGTTATATTATAAATTACTTAGTATGTTCTTAATTATGTTTCTTAATCCAAATCCAATGTGCTCAGGTAGAGGAGGAATAGACCCTGCCTAAGAGTAGATCTAACATAATTAAGCGGAGTTGATCGGGCACCTAGAGATAGGGTTACGAGATTTTGCCGGATTAGGGTGAAACCTAATATGGGAATCCATTGATCGATTTACTGCTTTCTTAGGGGGTTATTATAAGCGAACAAGAGTTCCACTAATTAACCTAGGATTAGACGTTATTCGCTTCGAGAGAGGGTTTAACATAGGTTAGGGAGTCTCACAGATCAAGCTAAGTAAAAGAAATCATATAATCTAAGGTTAGATAATAAGAGAAGTCTAGGGGGATTCTTCTCGAAGGTATCATAAAAATCAACTGAGTCTTTTTCAAGTTATCCTCAAATTCATCTTTTTGTCTTTGTTTCCTTAGTTTAGTTGTCGTCAATTTAGTTTAAAAACAATATTTATCTTAGTTAGGTTAAATAATAAAAAGAAAGTGAGTATTAATACTTTTAGTTCCTTTGGGTTTGATATCCGGTCTTGCCTAAGCTATACTACTGTTCGATAGGTACAGTTGCCTTAATATCGTTGTCAGTTTTAGTCTCCAGGTTTGATCATTCTTTTATAAATATTTAAAACTCTGATTTCACAGCGATCAGTAACACCCTTTACCCATGTCCGATGCCGGGACCGGATACGAGTACCTAAGCATGTATTAACAGGCTATAAAATTTTGTTCCGATTTAAAAACTTTCTTTTCATGGTCAAAATTCATCTCATAGGCCTACGAGGCCATAAACATACATCTTGATGGTTTTGGAGATCAACCGGAAACTTCTACTCTCTTTGAAAATTTTTGTCTAAACAGGGGTCACACGCCCGTGTGACCTGGGACACACCCGTGTGGGCAGGCCGTGTGGTCTCACACACCCATGTCCGTAGCCCGTGTACAATTTATTTTTATTACAACCTACAGGGGTTTTCAGACGGCTTGACACACGCCCGTGTCAATAGCCCGTGTCTTTCACACGACCTAGACACGCTCGTGTCTTCACACCGTGTGAAAAATTTAGGGTATTTTGTTTGTGGCGTCATCAACCCTTTAAGGAGCACACGACCTAGGCACACACCCGTGTGGCTAGCCCGTGGTCGACACTGACTTAAAATACTAACATGCAGGGGACACATGGTTTATTAACACACCCATGTGGGTTGACCGTGTGTCACACACGGCCTAGACACACGCTCGTGTGTCTACACATATGGACACTTAAAGGCTATTTTCCAAGCCAATTGCCACCCTGAAATCAAGATCATTCATATACTCAATCCAACCACTCAAATACTTCATCAAAAAAATGAATAACAATGCATAACTCATCATCAATTGATGTATAAACTTAGTAAATATTGGCCAATCTCTTTAGCCATATACAAAAAGGATAATAACCTTTATAGCCAACACTTTGGCCCCTCTTAGGACTTACATCAAGATGAAATAATTCCTGTACATGCCATACTTAATAAAAACAACTTGGCTATACCAAAATAGTGATTGATAGTGTGCTCCGAACTTTGACGTCAATGATCTACGAGTTAGCTTGGCAAGACTGCAAGGAAAGAAGAAGGGAGAGAGGTAAGCATATAGCTTGGTAAGTTTGCATAAAACTCATATAGAAATATATTAACTCATTATAACTCATCCATTTCGAGTTAAGAACAACATAAAACTCAAGTGCATGGCTTACTTACTCCTCACATGATACATAATAATTTCATACTTGCATTTTAATCATGGTACTTGTGTCACTTGATCACATAGATTAGTACATTTTTTTAATGCAAAAGTAAACTCAACTTTCATCTTTCTTAACATGAAAAATGCTTTATATTAACCTGTATAACTTAACTTAGCACTATCTTTACTTACTTGGCTTTCTTGTTGCCTCTTTCATATTTAGCTCTTTTACCCGTTGAATTTCCCGGAATAATTGAGGTTACTCAATCTCATCAAACATGTATCTCGATGCCAATGCCATGTCCCAGACATGGTCTTACATGGGATCGCCTCATGATGCCAATGCCATATCCCATATATGGTCTTACATGGGATCCCTTAGCTCGGTGTCGATGTCATGTCCCAGACATGGTCTTACACTAGACCTTCCTTATGTGTTTCCTTTGGAAACTTACCATTTCCATGTCTTGACATGGGCTTACGTGGTATCCTTGCCTTATGAATCTTATCAATGTCATGTCTTAACATGGACTTACATGGCATCTTTGCCTTATGAATTCACCAATGCCAAGCCTTGACTTGGACTTACATGGGACCTTTGCCTCATAATAACTTTTCAATGCCATGACTTGTCATGGACTTACATGATATCCTTGCCTTATGCCGATGCCATGTCTTGACATGGTCTTACATGGACTTTCCTTATCACATGTTGTGATAATAGTATCCTCATTATTCCGAGACTTCAACCGGGACTTTCTCATACATATTCTCATTTACTTTTCTCATCATAGTATCAATAATTTTACTTCATAGAAATAATATACATTATACAACAGAATAAGTAATTGAATAAGAATACACGTAAAACTTTAGTTCATACAAACTTACCTCGGTATTCAAAATGTATGTAGATATGCAATTTAGTCCTCGACTTTGTTCTTGCCTCGGTTTCGATCTGGGCTCATTTTAATCATCACATTAATAAAAGCATTTCGATAATCATGCTTTGGCAAAATTACTATTTTTCCCTAGACTTTGGCAAAATGACCATTTTGCCCCTAAGCTCGGAAATCGTTTTTCAACTCACTTTCTCATTTAACAAGCCTAGCTAAACATTTAAGTTTCTTACAACTACTCACAATTCCAACTATATCACAAATTAGTCCCCTCATTAGCTAGCTTAAGCTTTGGGGACTTGAAAAGTACAAAAATCATTAAGAAAAACCTCAAGAATCACTTCTTTGCTAGGAAATATGTTGGCTGAAATTTTAAGCTTCAAAACCCTTATTTTTCTTTCAATTTTCGGTGGATGAAGGTGAATGAATAGTGAAAGATGATAACATCTTTCATTCATTTTATTTTATTTATTTCTATCACCTAATTCCCACCAAATTTGACCAACATTAAAAATCTTGTCCCCCTAGCTCCTATATAGTCAGCCATCACACTCCAAAATGGCCTAATTTTACTTTAAAGACCTCCAAATTACATTCTATAGCTATTAGGTACCTCTACCTTGAAAAAATAGAACTTTTGCACTTTATGCGATTTAGTCTTTTTTTCGCGATTAAGCAAGAAATCGCTAAAATTAAAGTACCAAAATTTTCATGTAATTCTAAAATCATGTTCTAACACATAAAATAACATGAAAATAATTTTCTCTAACCTTAGATTAGTGATCCCGAGATCATTGTTCCGATTGGCCCCTAAATCGGGCTGTTACAGGAGGCGTATGTGAAAAGGATCACAATGAAGATATTGTTAATGGAAATGGAAATGGCAATAATGGTGGTAATGGGAAACCATGAGTTGGAAAGAAAAAAGCAAGAGGAAAAGGGACAAGTTGAAATGCTTTGTCTACGACGGTCCACACATGTTGAAGAAATGTCCAAAGAAATCTGCGCTTTCTAAGAAAGAGAAGCCAGTGGGTAAGGCCTTGGTACTTGGTTCGAGCGCAAGGGGTGTCGAAGCCAAGGAGGTTGAAAGCGAGAAGAAGCCAGTGGAGTGCTTCTTATGTCATGGTCTGCATAGGTTGCGGAAGTGTTCGAAGAAGTCTGTCATCGAAGAGGACGATGGAGCAGACAAAAAGCCCAAGATTGGTTCGAGCAAGGGAAAAGTTGAAGCCAAAAAGGTAAAGAGAAGCAAAAGGAAGCAAGGAAAGTTTTTCTTATGTCGTAGTCCACATGAGCTGCAGAGCTGTCCAAAACAAGCCGTAGTCAAAGGAAAGGCAACGTCTAAGCTTGGTGAGTCGTCGGAGGGGCTTCCACCCAAGGAAGAGGTGAGTTTGTCATCAAAACCAGAGGAAGAAGTTGCGATGAAAATAGTTAAGCTGGGACCAATGAGGCTCAATTTGAGTAAAGCGTCGGAGTTGGCTGAGTCATCAATAAGGCTTCCACCTATGGGAGAGGTGAGTGATGCATTGGACTTTAAGGGTAAAGAAGTGATGCAAGTGGGACAGTTGACCCAAGTAAATGTAAAGGTACATTCCGACCACTTTGATAGTGTGTTGCATTCTAACTTGTTGACTTGGCAAGAACGTAAGGGCCCTTTCGAAGCTCTTAAGCAAAGAGGCCGAGAGATTGTGGGCAAAATGAAGCCAAGTGTTATGAATCAAGAAGATTCTATTCGAGTCAAGTTAGAATGCGGGCAAGAGAGTGACATAACTTCTTGTCGTCGAGATGTACAAACGAGTAGGACAATTTGAGTTAAGAAGCGACGTAAACTGAGGTAAAAGTTTCAAAGGAAGGGACAACCCAACCACAAGGCAAGTCGAGAAGAAGCCAAGGCAACGAGAAAGTTCCAAGGTGAATCAAACCAGTGTCATTCAGAAGTCGCAACGAGGGCATTGCGAAAATGAGTGGGGGAGAATGTCACGGGCCAAAGTGCAAAGCCCGTGACCATGACACAAGATGCGCCCTATGGAGGTTTATCGATTAGATGGGGAATATTTAACCCACGAGAATTGGCCCGATTCAAAGAACTATTGGAGAAGCCTGTCAGATTGAAACCTGGTTGGCCCGATAATGAAGATATGAAAACTTAGGCTATTTTTAGTAAGTAGGGAAATCATATCTTGTAGATTTGATTTGACCTTGTAAATCCCTCAAATCAAGGGATAGACTAATCTCGTCCGTCGATGTAATTTGATCTTGAACGTCGGTTTTGGTGGAGCTCAACTATAAATAGAGAGCCTCCCCCTCATTTGTATCTTATCCATTGTATGTTGAATTCTTAAGAGTAATAGAATTCTTTGAGCATTTACTCAAACACTTTGTGTGCATTCTTTCTTTAGCTTTCTATTGTTCATTTGTAGCTTCTTTTGGCACAATCGCTTCCGCAAATTGGTGCCTTAGAAGAATTCTAAAAGAATCCTCACTTTTGGGTGTAAAGGTTGACTTTGGTGAGTTTGGAGCAAACGGATTGCCTAAGGTCGCACGGGTCACGAGACGAAAGATCTAGCCCTGTGACACTAAAAGCAAGTCAAGTGAAAATTAATTTTGATGCATCGTTTTTAAGATAATCAAATAGAGCAATCGCGGACATTATTATCAGAAATGATACATGATTAATTATGGAATCATGCATTTACTTGTGGGATAAAGTGAGCGACCCGACCACTACCAAAGCCAAAGCTTGTCTGCAAGCGGTGATCTTCGCAAAGGATCTAAGATTCAGAGAGGTTAGTGTCAAAAGTGATGCTTTGACAGTGGGTAATAAATTTAAGTTGGGGGAATTTGACAGATCGACTATTGGGAACACCAATAAATGAAATAAAATGAAAAATTCAAAGATTTAGATACTTAGCTTTCAAACATATCCATAGAACAGCAAACGGAGTGGCGTACAGACTGGCGGTTTAGGGACGACAGTTCGACTCGCCAAGATTTTGGGTGGAAGAGATCCCTTCAGAAGTGGGTCACCTTTTAAGTGAGGACAGAAATGGAGGATAAGTGTTTTTGGACAATAGGGTTGAGAACTGAAACCGGAGGAAATGCAAGGCTTTTGGGAATCCGAGGAATCTCAGTGGTTTGTGAGACTGGGGAACATGGCAAAGTATAGAAAGATTTGGGTCAAGGTCACCAGAATCTCACCTTGAGCAGTATACGATGCAAAGGAAGGGAATATTAGGGGAGGGCTAAGCCGCTTATTAGGGTTTCTTGTTTTCATAGGAATTTCTTTAGGTTTGTTTGGTTTTCTTTTTTGTTTTATTGCTTTTACATTTAGGAGATTTGATTTAATGTAATTAGGGCACGATGCACCGCCCATCAAAGATGATGGATGAGTGAAAGATGGAGGCCATGTAGATTTTTGTTTTTTGCTTAGCCTTTTCAATTGAATGAATGTATCATGCCATTTTAAACTAAAAAAAAAAAATTTAAAGAGTTGAAGTAGAATTAGACATTTATATTTTAATATATATATATATATATATATATATATATATATATATATGCGTTGGAGGGGTGCGCCCCTGTACTTTGAATTTCAATAGGAATTACTACCTTTTTAATTCTGTTTCATGTTCTTTATTTTTGCCTGCGCAATATTGCGCGGGGCCCTTTCAATTTCGTTTTATTTTTAATTATTTTTTGTTAAACTTTTAATTTAAAATTTCTATTTAGTTTTAGGCAGTAGAGAGTTAATAAATTCGTAATCACACTTAAAAACTTTGGTATTTGTTATTTTTCTAATTTAGGAGGTAAGTATCTTCGTTTTATAAAATTGTATTGATATTAAATTAAAAAGAGTTCATTAATTCGGTGTTGATAAACATAAAGTTGGAAGATGTGGTATGATCATCTATCATATTTGGTCTATCGGAGAACACATTGGTGTGTCTAATTAAGTAGTTGGTTGGATCCGTCAAAGGAAATAGCAATCAGGTTTAAACGACCCGCACAGTTGAGGTTGTTGGTTCGAGTTAAACCCTTCTAGTTTCTAAGGCTACAGAAGAGCTAAATCATGTACGCGTGTTTCGTGGTTGTTCGTTAGGTAAGGCTACGAAAGGGTTGGTGGTCTGGGGCATCCTCATTCACTATAATCGACTTATCAGTTGAAGGAGGAGACTTGTTATCAAGTATCAGTTTGAAATCATAGTATAAATTGAGATTGAAGCTAGAAATTTCATTATATTGGTTTATTTAATTTAATTTCTTTTATGCTTATTTTTATTGTTATCTAGATTTTAATTATTTTTACCTTTATCATATTTAAATCCATCATTTTTACTTTTGCACAAATCATCACATGCTGAAACACAAAAATTGTCTGGTGCGCAACTTAGTTAAATCGAAACAACAATTTTAGATATTCTAATCTCTGTGAGATCGGTCATACTCTCTATATTGCTATTTATTTATAGTTTAAACATAAAAAATATTATTTTTTTATGGATTCGAAACCTATCAATTAATATATAATTTGAGCATGGCAATATGAGAATATAATATATTTCTTAAAGACAAATTGAGTATTTTAAAATATATATTATTTAATAAATATTTTTTATTTATTGGCTTTTTGTTAAATTGTTTTATGGTAATTATATTTTTTATTTCAATGTTTTTTATTCAACTATCGGGCAAGTGCTTTTTTTTTTATTATTTTAACATTATGATTTTGGACTTCTTTTTTATTGTATTTGATAGTTTTTCAATCAACAATTAATTTAAAATACTTTTTTAATCGTGTTTGTCACTTAAAGTTTCTTACTGAAATTTAATTTTAGCAAGGCATCATATTAATATTGAAGAATATTTATACCAATCATAATTATTTTATGCTATAATGATATTGTTCTTTCTAGGTGTAAATTTGTTCATTGACATTGATTTTATGTTTGAATAAAAAATTATCCATATTTTCTAATTTTATTTTTCTAGAAATACTTATTGCTTACTTTTTCAAAAAAAATATATTTACGAAAAAAATAAAGTTAATTCTAAATAACATTTAATCAATTATTAAAAAACATTAAAATAAAAGAAAAATCAAACCACGCAAATGCATGGTTACGTTCCTACTAATTTATAAAAACAGCCTCTATGTGATGAACTAGCCATGACCATATTTAACATATTGTTAGTAGACATTTTGTAAAACAAAATAAAAATTTTATCAAATGTATGTGCAAAATAACATGTATAGAATATAGAAGTATGTTTGAAAATAACATATAATAAATAATGAAATGTATGATTTGAAACTGATTAATAGTAATACATGAAATATGTACGATATTAAAATGGAAAAAATTAGATTAAATTGTAAGTAAAATAAAATTTAAATACATAAATATATTAGATTAAGAATAACAAATGAATACAATTATTTATGATAGTGTTGCCATCGATCTTAAGTTGTTGTTGAGTTAAATTGTTCATATTAAAATAAAAATTTATAAAAATTATTAAAATGAAGCTTTAGTTGAATGATAAATTTAGGATTTTATTAATTTAATTTAAGTTCAAGTAACGCGTATTTATATAAATTAATACAAATGATTTTATTCTCAATGGGGCATGTAGTATCCACCAAATTCATTTGCATTAAATGAAAAAGATATTGTAATGAAACGTCCTTTTTAAGATACTTCACTATGGAAAAGAAAAATGCGTAAATACATATATAGATACAAGACGTCCTTTTAATTCCCACAACGCATACTCATTTTTTATAAATTGATTCACCAAATTAATAATTAAGACTGATATAAAAAGCTATTGTGACAATGAAAGGAATAGTTTTTTTTTTTTTTTTAACCTTAGTGTTTAACTTAATTACGAGAATGATTGCACAAACAAAAAATCACGGTCAAACGGTCAACATCATTAAACAAAAATAAAAGCCTAATCTTGGTTTTAGTCCTTGTACTATTCTACAATTTAAAATTGGTATAATGATTTATTTAGCTCTTTAATTTTATAAAAAGAAAAATCAATTTTAATTATTCATTTAATTTTTCACTTTTATTAATTTTTTTTTGTTAAATCACCATAAATAGATGAAAAAAAATTAACGTTTTTAACTTCATTGACGTGACATAAACGTGAATCACCACATGAATAAAACATCAACATTTATTTATTCTTTTTAATTTTAAAAATAAAAATAGGTAAAATTATTTTAAAAAATTAAAAATCATTGAAATTATTAAAATAGTATAAAAATTATAAACAAATATTTTTAATATTTTTAAAATTAAAAAAATTAATTAAATGTTAACATGATATCCACGTGGATTGCCACGTATATGCTTCATCAATAAAATTATCAAACATTAATTTTTTTCATCCATTTTGAAGTAATTTGACAAAAAAAATACAAATTTAAAAATTAAAAAGAAGAAAAAAAATTACTAATTTTTTTTAACCATATATGATGTTGAATTATTTTTTGACAGTGGACCGTATAATGGAATGAGTTATAAAATTTTGATTGTTTGATTGGATAATGGTAAAGAAAAAGACAAATATGACGACATAAAATTATACCACCGAAAAACGATGGAAATGATCCAAAACCACAGCCTCCTAATTGTCTCGTTCGATTGGATTATCTGCATCTCCCTACGTTTTTTTTTTTTTGCTCAATTAACTTCAAAACTACTCTTTGTACGTAGTCCTTGCGTTTCAAAGGAATAACACTTTTTTTACTCTGTTTTTCTTTTGTAATTATGGTGAAAATTTCTTGATTCATGGCCCCTTTAAAGTTCTTCTTCTTCTTCTTAGTCTTCCTCCCCTTGTTCTTTTTTCAACCAATGTTCACAGTCGATGATTTCTGCCCCGCAGTTTTTTGCGACGATATATTAGTTGCCTTCCCTTTCCGGCTCTCATATCAACCCGATTGCTGCGGCGATCCCAACTTCAACCTCGCATGCAGAAGCGCAGACCAAACCATCATCAATTTCCCATTTTCCGGCGAGTTTACGGTCGATGTCATCAGTTATTCGCCTCGTTATTTACAGTTAAGTCAGTATTGCATCCCGGAACGTCTCCTCCAGGGACTCGATCTATCTGCCACTCCTTTCAAGCCATTGTACCCTGAAAGCTACACATTTCTCAACTGTTCCTCTGAAACCAATGTGTCAATGGTCTATCCTGCAATTAAGTTTATTTGTCTTAGTGGTTTAAACTTTTCGATTTGGGGTATACCCACAATCGCTTATAATCAATCTTCTTCGTTGAGTTCATGTCTAGAGATAGCAAAGATTTTGGTCCCCCTTCCTAGTCCAAATTGGCCCACGTACGGTTTTGATGATATTGTGTTAACATGGGAACAGCCCGATTGCCAGTCGGCACCATGTAATTACTGTGCAAGCAGTGAAAGTAATTGCCAGAACGGAAATGGTGACGGTGTCGATGGTGAATGCTCTAATCTCCACAAAAAGAAAAAAGGTATGTTTCTAATAAAAGCCATGTTTATTTAATGTTCCACTTCATGCTTAATTCTTGTTAATCTACTTTTTTTTTTTTTTTTTTTCTTTTATCAAGGTCTTTCAACCAGTACCAAATATGCCTTGATTTTCATCGTAACACCCATCATCTTGATTTTGGTGTTGATTATTTTTTGCAATGTTAGAATCCATTGCTATGATGGCCGCCGCGGCCTCCACCACGGGCCAAATGCTGAAATCTCCGGCTTCATTGCAGAGCCGCCAGTAGCTCCTAATCCAATTACTGTAAATGGTCTCGATTGTTCAAGCATCGAAGCCTATCCCATTACTTTACTTGATGAAAACTTCAAGCTTCCAAGGCCTAATGATAATATTTGTTCAATATGCCTATCGGAATATGAAGCCAAAGAGACAATAAGAACCATACCTGATTGCACTCACTACTTTCATGCTAATTGCATCGATGAGTGGCTTAAATTAAATGCAGCTTGCCCTGTTTGTCGCAATACGCCGGACCATGACCCTGCTAGTCTGATAACCCGTTCCACATCATCCTCTCCATCGAGACCACCGCTATAGTTGATTAAGTATTTAGCCTCTTTTTGGGTTATAGTATGTTTGTATTATACATAGTGCTATAATCTTCATTACATGAGTTTATTTTTTTGACATGCTTGAGGGCTAATCTAGCTCTTCCCACAGGTTCATTTTTCTACCTTTTTCGACTCATTAAAATTCCAAATTAACCAAGTTTTTCATTTGTCTTGTAAATTTATTTTTTTAATATTTTGATAATTTTAAATATGATAATACATGTTTAATCACATTCAAACTTATATCCTTTTAATTATTACAATGAGCAAAAACATTTTGAGTTTAGCTCCTTGCTAATTACCATTCAATCATTAACACTAATTTACCTCCTTTTTTTATCAACTGTGAACCATTTTATATAATTACCATTACTAGAAATTTTCGAAGAAAACATCGTATGATATATTCTTTTGGCTTTTGTGTTCCCATTAAGCTTTGAACGCTTCCTTTTGTCCTATGTCCCATTTTCTTTAGATCATATATAATAAACTATTAAATTCTGTAAACGTTTCTGTTCGTACTTATCATTCATGAAAGCTTAACAAGCAAACCGGATTTCTGTATAGCTTCACTTTAGTACCACTTGAGATAGTTTTTCTACCTCTTTGAGCTATTAAAATTCCAATAATCGAATTCTTCATTTGCCAGGAAGCTTATTATATAGGTTATTTCTTTTGTAAATTTGATCATTTTGAACCAATTATATGAGATGAATATGATATAACATCTAATATATCAAAATCTACAAAAGGTGTAAAAACTATATAAAATATAAAACATTTCAAAAGGTTTTTCTTAATACAAGTACTCAATTATTTATAACCTTACTCTCCATTTAAGCGTGTTTACAGCAGTAATCAATAACCTAAGATTCAATGGATGCTTGCTAATTACCATTGGCTCATTAGTACAAATATTGATTACCAGTTCAACCTTTTTTTTCTTACGTGTTTGAAAATTTTAAATGATGACCAGGAAATTTCGAAGAAAACATCATATTTTTTGGCTTTTGAGTTCCCATTAAGCACAAAAATGACATCTTTGAACTCTTCCATTTGTCCTATCTCCCATTTTCTTTAGACCATATATATATAATTAACTATTAAATTCTTTTAACATGTGTTTGTACTTATCATTCATTAAAGCTTAAAAAGCAAACAGAAGCTTTCAATTTAGCACCAGATGGCTCTTTTCCAAATCTTCTTCTTTGTAGTCTTCTCCTTCATTTTCCCCTCGGTTCAATCATCAACAAGCACTGAAATTTGCCCAGTTTTTTGTGGTGATAAATTGATTCGCTTCCCTTTTCGTCTTAGCAACCAACCCGATCGCTGTGGCTATCCTCGCTTCAATCTCACATGCAAAAATCAAACTAAAACAATCCTCACCCTTCCATTTTCCGGTGAATTCATAGTCGAAAACATCGATTATTTGTATCAAAGAATATGGATAAACGACCCTGATTATTGCATCCCAAGACGTTTCTTCAAGGGTCTTAACCTCTCCGGCACTCCTTTTGAAGCTCAAGACCTTGAAAGCTATGTGTTTCTAAATTGGTCAAATGGTGCAATACCGAAACAACTTCCCCAAGTTACGTATATTTCGTGTCTTAGCGGGGAAACATTCTCTGTTATAGCCATTCCAGCGAATCGTCCTGATGAGTATAGATCATTATCATGGACGTGTATGAATATAGGTAAGGTTTTAATTCCACCTTGGGATCCTAACTATGGTATGAGATTAACATGGAATGAACCCGATTGCCTGTCTTGTGAAATCGGCGGTGGGAATTGCATGTTCAAGAGTGATACGGGTTTGGATATCCGGTGCTCCGGTGGTTTTAGCTCTGGTATGTCAATGTTCTATTTTGACTACTCAATTATGTTTGATACATTTTCAGTGTATTTAAATACATATATTTTACAGGTATCCCAAGAAGTGCTATATTCGGTATAAGTTTTGGAGTGGGAATATTCCTTATATGCGTTCTGCGGCTTGTATGTCATCTCCGAAGGAAGGCTAACAATATTTACAATGACTATCAACACCATATCCTGGAAATCTCCGGTCCAGCCGTAGTCCGACCCCGATCAGCTACTGATGATGCCAAAGGGCTTGATGGACCAAGTATCTTGGCCTATCCAATAACTTTGCTTGGTGAAAGCCGGCGATTACCGAGGCCTAGTGATAACACTTGCTCAATATGTCTTTGTAAATATCAAGCTAATGAGAAATTAAGGACTATTCCAGATTGCAAGCATTATTTTCATGCCATTTTATCGATGAGTGGTTAAAATTAAATGCTGCTTGTCCAATATGTCGTAACACTCCACAAACATCTACTCCAGCGGCATAGCGACGGCAGGCTGGGCTCTATTTTGAATGTTTTTTTAATTTTATACTTGAATATTAGTAAAATATATATTGTAAAACAATATAAATTCAAATACATTTTATCCTCCTGATTATAAATAGTTTATCCAACCTCAATTATATTATCCAACAATGAACCAACTATTGATTAAAAACCACGTACTAAATCCAAATTCTCTTTCAAGCCGGATTCCAATGACTAAAAGTCAACATGTCAGCCAGCAAATTAAAAGCCCCTCCATGTAACCAACTGCAAGTCTACAAGTAAAAGAAAATACAATAAATAACTAAAAGTTTTACATCTCAATAATTAGTAAAACGACTTACCATTACTCAACTCTGTCCTTTTTCGCTATTTTTGGCATTTTTATTTTAGTTATTCATTTAAAAAATTTGTTATTTTAATCACTTCTGTCAAATAAATTATTAATTTTAATCACTCGTATTAGATAAGTTGTCAATTTAATTATTCTACCGTTAAGATGGGTTTGATTACCAAACGAAATGTTGATGTGACCTAGAATAACTGTAATGCCCTGAATTTTGGAGTTGGAAGTTTTGAGTTTTTGTGGTTAGGGTCAATTAGAAGAATGCGTTATTGTGTTTAGTGGCGCATTTAAGTGTTAGAATGGGCTTGCTAGTCTGATGGTTGGTTATGTGTTAGTTCGCCTCTGGGTTTTGGGTTCGATTTCTTGTGTGAACTTTTTGAGAGGAATATTTTTTTGTTATGTTTTGTTTGTTTTGTTTTAATTTAAAAGTATATAATTATTTATTTTTATTTGATACTGGAATTTTTTTTAATTTTCTTTCTCCTGAAATGTCCTCCTCTTCTATTATCTGTCTTTTTTCTTTTCTTTTTGAAAACGGTGGCGTGTGGTTTCCGAAGAGCTATTGATTTCATGTTCGTCGGGTCGAGTTTTGGGCGTCTCTGATCGCAAAACAGGTGTGGGTTTCGTATCTTCTTCTGTTTTATTTGCAAAATTTATTTCGACTTTGTGAAAAGTCGACAACGTGCGTGTGAGTGTTTGATTGTCGAAATCAGAGCTTTAAAATTTATAATAAGAATGATCGAACCTGAAAACTAACTCTGACAACGATTTTAAGGCAAGCGCACCTATCGAATAGTAGTATAGTTTAGGCAAGACCGGAATATCGAATCTCAAAGGAACCAAAAATACTAATACTAACTCTCTTTCTATTATTTAGCCTAAGAATTAAGTGAATGTTTCTCTAATCTAAATTTTACTATCAACTAAACTAAAGACGCAAAGACAAAAAGACTGAATTTGGGAAAAGTAACTTGGAAGAAAAACCAATTGATTAAGACGGTACCCTTAAGAAGAATCCACCTAGAATTCACTTGTTATCTAACACTGAACCAGACGATTTATTCACTTGACTTGATTCGCAGGACTCCCTAATGTACATTAGACCCTCTCTCGAAGCGAATAACGACTAACCCTAGGTTGATTAATTGAAATCTCTTTCTAATTAAAACCCCTAGAATCGCATTAACTCGATCTATGGATTCCCATATTAGGTTTCACCCTAATCCGGCAAAGTTTTGTCACCCTGTCTCTAGGCGCGCAAACAACTCCGCTATAATTATGCTAGATCTATGAATAGACAGAGACTTTTGCTCCACCACCTAAACACATCAAACTTGAATCAATATCCGCGGAATATGCAAACAAGAATTAAGCACACATAATTAAGAACAAATCAAGTATTTATCATATAGTTCAGAAAACAATAACAAGATCCATCTTAGGTTTCATCCCCTTCAGGTATCTGAAGGGTTTAGTTCATAACTATAAAAGAAAATATCTCAGAAGAAAAGATAAAACAAAATATAAGAAATCCCTAAAAACCCCCTGAAGGAATTGAAGGAGAGAGCCGTCGTCTTGAGTATGATTCCGGCTTCTTGAGATGGATCAACTGGCTATATTCGAGTGATTTTCCACAAATCTGACCTGTTCAGCTTGGCTCCTTGGCCTCGCTAACCGCCCCCTTTCTGGTAGCACTTAGGGGGTTTATATAGGCTTTCGAAATATGTTTCTTCGCCCCTAAGTATCCAAATCTAAATGAAATTGCTCTTTCTAGCGACAAGGACACGACCATGGCACATGCCCGTGTGGATCGTGATCAGGCCGTGTTCAGACTTCTTTAATGAGACACGGCTGTGTGAATCGAGATCAGGCCGTGTTCTAGTAGATTGACGTGGCACGGCCGTGTGGGCTTAAGTCCAGGCCATGTCGATTTCCTCTTTGGCCCAATTTGGTCCGTTTTAGGCCCTTTCTCGTTCTTTTCATCCTCGAGTGCTTTCCTGAGTATAAAACATGAAAAGAAAGGATTAAGAGCACCTTTTTACATAAATCAAGGATAAATCATCCAAAAGCATACTAAATGTTGGTTTAAAATATGTTACTTTTACGGTTTATCAGTGTTCGTAACTTGTTAGCTCCGATGTTGTATCGCTGTGTAATGTTTAGAATTAGCATAATTTGGCGTATTTTCGAACTATCGAGGGTTGAAGAGTGCTTTGTGGCTAAAAGCACGTTTTCGGGGTTATTTTTAGGGTGGTTTTGTGACTACACAGGTGGCTACACTGGCGTGTGTCGATACACACGGCCGTGTACTTTTGGAAATTAAGGTTTCCGGGCTAATTCGGGCGTCACACATTCGTGTGGTCGATTTGGGGATTTTTTCGATTTTTATACGACCGTGTCCTTCGGGGCACATGGGCGTGTGTGATTGGGAATTAGGGTTTGAGTGATTTGGTGCCACACGGCCATGTGGCTAACTTGGGGATTTAAGGATCCCACATGGGTGTATGTTTTGGACACACGGCCATGTCTGGCGGGCCCACGGGTGTGTGAGACCCTCATATAGTCGTGTCACCCTTGTACTCAAATTTAGTGCATGGACAGAAAGTTACACGGCCTGTTCCCATAGCCATGTCCTTAGTCCACACGGGCGTGTGCCTCAGCCACACGGTCGTGTACCTCTCTTCGCACGAGCGTGTGCCCCTTCTCATACGGGCATTTGACCTCCCACACGGCCTAGACATTTCCACACGGCCAGAGCAGCCATATGGTCCTAAGACACCAAATTTTAGCTTTTGTGTATGTTTGATCTAAAGATGTGTCTGAGTTTTCTGAACCTTGGCTAAGCTTTAGTAAGGGTATTCAAGTTTCCGTATCTGTGATCATGTGCTCTACTTATGTGTTGTTGCGAATGTTTAGTGAAATGTTTGATTCTGAATTTGGACTGTTGGGCGTGTGTGTTTATCTGTCTCTATCTGACTGTCTGTTGATGTGACATTATTTCTGTGAGATTGAATGCATTCATGCACTTGCATAAAGCGTTTTGGGTGGGATTGCGAAGAGAAGGGAGTCTGATTCTGATCTAATTTGGCAGTTTTACTGCAACTTATTCGTACAATGATTTATCGCATTATACCGCATATACGTTAGCTTTGTTGTGCACTATTATCTGATCTGGCAGTATAACTGCAACTTGTCTGTATAGCGGATTACCACATTGCACTATACAATACATACGCCAGTTTTGCTACGCATTGTTATCTGAGTGGCTTAGTCCACATTTATAGTGTGTAGGGTTGGATGGACCCTCGAGGTCCTATGTGATGTGTTTCGGTTGGATGAGCTTAACAGCTCTTATGGGGTGTGATCGGGGGACGGAGAGGTGTGTTGGCTGGATGGCTGGGCTTTATTACTTGACTGCATTTCATCCGTGTCTATTTATATGTTCTGGGGGCTTGACTGTTTGACTGTACCCTGTCTGTCTATTTGTGAATTGGTGTGATCGCGAGTTATGTTCTGTTGGAACATTAGTTCCAAGTTTCTTTCTGACTCGGTGTTTATCTGTAAATCTAATGCAGTACTGGTTTGAATTTTAAAATGTGTTTTTAGTCTTGATTCGGACTCACACTAAGCTTGTAACACCCCTTACTCGGGACCATCGCCGGAATTAAGTAAGAGGCATTACTAGACTTGACTACAAGTTCAAAACATGAAAATCTTAAAGCTGTCAAACTGCGTTGTGCCGACTAATTTGGCTATAACTCGAGTTACAAAATTCGAAATTCAGATCCGTAAATTTTCCTTGAAAGTAGACTCATATATCTATTCACCATAATTTTTCTAGAATTTTTCATGTGGCCAATTTGTACAGTTTATTCTTCAAAGTTACCCTTATTACACTGCTGGACAGTTCTGACCTGTCCCTATAAAACTGCAGTTATCAGATTGCACAATTTTCCAATGGTGTTCTTATTTATACCAATGAAAAGTAGACTCATTTAGGATTCTACACATATAAACCATGCTTCTTGATTATTTTTATACAATTTATGGCAATTTTTCCAAAACTGAACAGTGACTCACGAATGCATTCAGAGCAGGTTTCACTAGAACTCAATTATCTCATAATATATAAATCGTTTGCGTACTCTATTTCTTTCATATAAAAATAGACACAATAAGGTTTAATCTCATATCTCATTCACTTTCAAATTCAATGTACCCAATTTTTAGTGATTTTTCTATTTACATCAATGCTGCCACTACAAGCTGTTCTGCTAAATTTTATGAAAGTTAAACTTCTAGCCGAACCTACCTACTTCCCAAATTCAAGGATTTATATGTATGCAAATGTTTCTTAGCAAAAACGATTAAACCTGGATTTAAAATTTCATGAACATTGCCGTCATGTACCAACATACATATCGTAACACAACATCATATTTACTAAGAAAAATTGTAGCCATTCTCGCATGGCTATCATAAACACTTACAAGGTTAAATATCGCATATTTCTAAGACTTCATCTAGCCTATACATGCCTTCTAATTCGTAACCAAAATTCAAAATACCAAAGGAAGGCGATAGTGTGATGAGCTTCTTGACGATCCTTCACGAGCCCGCTCGTAACCAAAATCTATAAAACAAAGGAATCATTCCACACGATAAGCTTGCTAGCTTAGTAAGTCCTAATTAAACATATACTTATTTAAGTAAAATACATACAACCATTCGAATTAATATCTTCTATCACTAATCCGAACATAAATAATACATAACCTCTTTTATTTATAAAGCCGAAACAACTTAATATCATTGATGCACTTAATACTAAGCTTTACCTTTCTTATTCACATACATCAATCATCAAGTATATCACAGACTTATGTACATATCATATGCTTATCCAATCAACTAAATACATTCATGCTTCCAAATATTTACTGTCACATGATATGATTTGCGTATACATATTCATTCATCTCTAATAAAATAATGTATAAAACTTTCACTTACTCGAATACTTGTTTGTCATTTTATTGAGTAACACAATTATAAAATACATACCTCTCTGTCGAATTTATACGAATCATGCTTCTAAACCAAAATTTCTTGATATGTTCATAACTTGATTTTCATGCACTTAGAGCTCAAATACATTCACCAAGACTAGGCTCTCTTGGACTTAAGGTCCGAAGTATATCACCGGCATTAAGCCCGCTGGGCAATAAGCCCGAATTGTTTCACCGCACGTGGCACCGCTAGGCTAAAAGCCCGAATTATTTCACCGGCACAAAGCCTGCTAGGCTCAAAGCCCGAATTACTCACCGGCTCAAGGCACGCTGGGCTCGAAGCCCGAATTACAACATAATTAAACCTTCAATACATATTTATTAATGCTAACATCACAACCAAATCATATACATCATATTACATTCACATATCATATCGAAAACATATACTTGTTCAAATCACATTAACAAAATATATTTAACCCAATTTAGCACCTTTACATTCGGCTAACACAAAGTTTTATAGTCAACATTATTAAATTTCATCCTTTAAATGTTCATAATAACTCTTTAACATATAAGTACTTAAGGACTTACCTCGGTTGTCGATAAGCCGTGCAAATCGGCTACTCGATAATCTTTGCTTTTCCTCGATCTTGATCTCTCTCTTTTGTTCCCGATCTAATTTGATTCAATTTTAACCAATTAACTACACTTCCATTCAATTCAAGAGCAAAATCATAAAATACATAATTTCAAGACATAACAATGTGCATTCGGCCTACATCCCTACTTTGTTCAAGTGCATTCAATTTATTAGGAAACACTTTGGCGATAATTCCGATGCTTGATGCGTTTTAACTTACAACTTACCTTCTTATCTAACCGTACCTTAACTTTATATAATTACACATATATAATCAAACACATTAGCTCAAATTCATTTTCTATTATGGCCGAATGTACTACTTCCATACCCTTGCATTTTTCTTCAACATACAACCAAGAAACAAGCTAATAACTACATCTAATTCAAGCATTCAACTAATCCAATTTCCTATTGAACACCACAATAAAAATTTCAAACCATTTGGGTTGCTTTCTACATGGCCGAATGGCCCTTAGGTGCTTAGGATTCTCTATAACTCTTCCATCCATCAAATTTACCCCCTTGCACTAGTTTACTTCAATTAATCAATTTTTAAACTTAGTTCACCCCATAACTTAAACATCACATATAACAATCTTATATGGTAACTTCATCATAAGGAAATGGCCGAACATCAAGATACAAGAAGAAATTATTTTCATGAATGTCCAACCCAATATTCGGCCAAACATGAAGGTATCTTCAAGCCAAAAATCGAAACAAAGCTTTCTTACAAGTTCAAGCTATTTCTTCTCTTACCATTTAAGTTTATTTTCAGCTCAAATCATAAACCCCCCATGGCGAACTTCATCATGCATGGCATTTCAAATCTCTACTTGATTTTTCAATGTTGATCAAGGAAATCAACCTATTTCAAAGAAGGATTGTTAAACTAGAGTTTGAAATATCACCTTGCTCAACACATGCAATAGCCGATTGAAGAAGAGGAATTTCTTCTTCTCTTGATGATAGCTTCGGGTGGGTGAGGAGGAAGAAGAAAGATGAAATTGATTTTTCTTTTTTTCTTTTTTTTAAATTATCTACACATTATTATTATTATTTTAGCATGCTTATGACAATTTAATACTTTAAAATAGAAAATGCATAGAAAGCATCTTAGTCTTGCATGCTTGCCAGTCCACCTTATTAATATGGGGATTTGACATGCAAATCCCCATGTTTTATGGGCAATTCACTTAGCTCCCTTTTCATTAATGCCCACTACCTTAATCCTTCTTGCAATTTAAGCCTTCTTAGCAAATTAAGCACTTAGATAGCTAAAATTTTCTACGAAATTTTTACACTCACTAAAAACACACATAATAAACACAAAAAAACATAATATTATAATATCCCACAGTGCTCGGATTCGTGGTCCCAAAACCACCGCTCCGATTAGGGTCAAAATTGGTCTGCATACAACTCTCCCCTTTTAAGGATTTTTGTCCCCGAAAATCTTACCGTTAAATAAGTTCGGATATTGTTGCCTCATTGACTCTTCAGGCTCCCACGTAGCCTCTTCAATTCCGTGACGATTCCATAATACTTTCACTAATGGAATCCTCTTATTTCTCAATTCTTTCATTTCCCGAGCTAAAATACGGATCGGTTCCTCATCATAGGTCAAATCAGATCGAATTTCAATCTCTGACGGGGTGATCACATGGGACGGGTCCGATCTGTATCTCTGCGAAGCATCGAACGCGAAAACACATTGTGTATCTTTTCTAAGTCAAGGGCGCTTCAATCGATAAGCAACGAGCCCTATTCGCTCGATGATTTCATATGGTCCAATAAATCTCGGACTCAACTTGCCTTTTCGGCCAAATCGGAGTATTTTCTTCCACGGAGAAACCTTTAAGAACACCCGATCTCCGACCTGAAATTCAATATCCTTACGCTTCAAATCAGCATAGGACTTCTGACGATCCGAAGCAGCTTTCAAGTTATTTCTAATGAGTACCGCCTACATTACGCTTTCTTTAATCCAATCAACCCCGTATATCTTATTTTCATTGAGTTCACCCAATACAATGGTGTGCGACATTTTCGACCATATAAGGCTTCATAAGGCGCCATTTTTATACTAGATTGGAAACTATTATTGTAAGCAAATTCAATCAAAGGTAGGTATCGTTCCCACGTGCCTTCAAACTCGAGAACGCAACACCTCAACATGTCCTCAAGTGTCAAAATAGTTCGCCGATCGACCCGTCTGTTTGCGGATGAAAGGTATCACTAAAATGTAGTTTTGTACCTAATGCCTCTTGCAACTTCTTCCGAATCGCGAGGTAAATCTTGGGTCTCTATCTCAAACAATGGAACTCGGTGACACACCAATCAATCTTACAATCTACGACACATACAATTCGGCGAGTTTGTCAAGTGAATAGTCGGTGCGTCTGCGGGTACAAAATGAGCTGATTTTGTCAATCATCAACGATAACCCACACACGGCATCTTTCTTACTAGGTGTCATAGGGAGACCGGATACAAAATCCATGGTAATTCTATCCCATTTCCATTCAGGTATCATGATTGGCTGAAGTAAACCGGATGGTACCTGATGCTCCGCTTTCACTTGTTGATAGATTAAACACTTGGAGACAATTTCGGATATATCTCGTTTCATGCCGTGCCACCAATAAAATCTGTTTCAAATCATTATACATTTTCGTACTACGGGTGTATCGACATTCGGCCATTATGGGCCTCGTTAGAGAATCATCTCAGATCAAATCGAGTTCTTAGGAACACACAATCGGCCTTTATAATTCAAACAATCATTCGCATCGATCCGAAAATCGATTACGTCATATTTTCACCCCGAGTCAGTCGAATGGCAACTAACCTTTCATCAACTTTCTGTGCGTCACAAACTTGCTGAATAAACATTGGTCTTGCTTGTAACTCGGCCATGATCGAACCATCATCAGACATAGTCACCCGTGCATTCAGTGCACGAAGAGTAAATAATGACTTTCGACTTAACGCATCCGCAACAACATTAGCTTTTCCCGGATGGTAGTCAATCACTAATTCATAGTCTTTTAGCAATTCCAACCATCTACGTTGTCTCAAGTTTAAATCTTTCTGAGTCATCAAATACTTCAAACTTTTGTGATCTGAATAAATGTGACATTTTTCGCCAAATAGATAGTGACGCCAAATTTTTAAGGCGAATACAATGGCTGCTAACTCCAGGGTCGTGAGTTGGATAATTTTTCTCGTCGGCTTCAATTGCCTCGAGCGTAGGCTATCACCTTGCCCTCTTGCATTAAAACACAACCCACCCATTAAAGGAAGCATCACTAAAAATAGTAAATTCTTTACCCGTTTGGTGAGTTAATATCGGGCTTGGTTAAAAGGCTTTCAACCGCTCAAAACTTTTCGACATTTCTCGACCACTCAAATTTGATATCTTTACAGTAGTAGTCTCTGTCAACGGTGTAGCTATAACAGAAAAACCTTTTACAAACCGCTTTGTAATATCCTCGCTGTGCCTAGGAAACTTCGAATCTCTAAACATTCTTTGGTGGTTTCCAATCGAGTATGGTCTGCTATTTTGTTTGGATCCACCCAATACGACACCAAACCACATGACCCAAGAAGTCGACTTCGTTCAACCAAAACTCACACTTACCGAATTTTGCATATAAACGATGATCTCTCAAGGTTTGTAGTACTACTCTCAAGTGCTCAACGTGTTCCGCTTCATTTTTGGAGTAGACCAATATATCATCGATAAACACTACTACAAACCGATCCAAGAACTGTCGGAAAGACTCGGTTCATTAGATCCATAAAGACAATGGGTGCATTAGTGAGTCCAAAAGGCATAACCAAAACTCATAGTGCCCGTACCTGCTCAAATGCCGTCTTTGGCACATCTGTATCTCTCGACTGCAATCGATAATAGCCCGATCTCAAATCTATTTTCGAAAACACCAAGCCCTCTTCAATTGGTCAAATAAATCGTCAATCCGAGGTAACGGGTACTTATTCTTTATGGTTACCTTATTTAGTTGTCGGTAGTCGATACACATTCGCATAGTTCCATCTTTCTTTTCACGAATAAAACCGGTGCACCCTACGGAGAGAAACTCGGTCGCGCAAGCCCTTATCTCATCAACTCTTGCAATCTGCGCTTTCAATTCTTTTTAGCTCAATAGGTGCCATTCGGTGCACGGAGCTATCGAAATCGGAGCGCTCCCTGGTACTAACTCAATACCGAACTCAATCTCTCGTCTTTGAGGGTAAGCCCGTAGCTCTTGAAACACATCGGTGAATTCACATACAATCGTACCGATTCCATTTGTTTTTCGGACATTTTATTTCCCGAGACATAAGCCAAATAAGCTTCACACCCTTTTCTCACATACTTTTGGGCTACCATTGAAGATATTATCAGTAGGCAACCCATTTATGTCACAAGATTTAATTACGATCGTTTCACCGCTTTCGACATTTCAAGTCAATAAGCTTTCTTTTACAATCCACTATTGCCTCATGTGAAGTTAACCAATCCATACCGGTGATGATATCGAATTCGTCAAAGGGCAACAACATTAAATCACCGAAAGCAATAATCTCGAATCATCAACGGGCAACTTCTACACACTTTATTAATAAGCACACATCTACCCAAAGGGTTGGACACTCGAATTACAAACTCGGTGAGACTCGACCAGCAGAGTCTTGCCAAATTTTAAATTTTCACACACATAAGAATGAGTCGAACCAGGATCAATTAGTGCAATCACGTGAGTATCATAAAGAGTGAAAGTACCGAATGGCGTCGGGAGGAAGCATCCTCTCTAGCTCTCGTGCGATAAGCTCTAGCCGGAGCTCTAGCCTCGAATCGATCCAGTAGTGTTCTTTGTTCCTTCGACTACCACCTACATTGCCCGAATGTGCGGGTGGTCTACCTCGCATTGGCACTTTGCTCGGTGTAGTGTTCTGGATTGTATTCCTCGCTCGCTAACCGGACACTCTCTCGATAAAATGATCGGACGACCCACATTTATAGCAAGACCGATCACGGAATCTACAACTCCCGAGTGCCATTTCCCACAAGACTTGCATTCGACTCTACTTTGTGGAACATTTCCAACATCAAGCATCGAGGTAGCTCGGGAGCTCATGGGAGGTCGATCTTGTCTAGGCCGATCTCAGAGTGCGACTTTCTGCGTCGATCGTAGTCATCTCTGGCTTCTTGTTCGTGGAATGAAAGACTTTGCCCAAGATCTTTTACGAAAGTATCTAGCTTCTCTGTCTCACCTTTCTTTTCTCCTTCCCGAGCTCTTCTACTTTGCAAGCTCTCTCAACTAAGGTCACAAACTCTTGAATTTCAAGAATGCCAACAAACATCCTTATATCTTCATTCAAACCATCTTCAAATCTTTTACACATCATCGCTTGGTGGTAACACACTCTCTCGCATATCTGCTGAGCGACAAATTTTCTTTCATACTCCATTCTGATCATTCGTCCTTGTTTCACTCAAGGAACTCTTTTAAGCTTTTGATCAATAAATCTTTGGCTAATATACTTCTTGCGAATTCAGTTTGGAAGAAATCCCATGTCACTTTTTCTTTCGAACCACCGATACTAGTGTATTCCACCAAAGGATATGCAATGTCCCGTAGTAAGGATATAGTACATTTCAAGCATTCATCCGAGTACAAGACAAACTCACCAAGTACCCGAATAGTGTTATCGAGCCACATTTCGGCTCTCTCAAAGATCATCATCGTCATTGGCTTTAAATTCTTCTACCCATATTTTCGAATTTTGTCAATCGGGGCCTACTAGATCTCATTGGATCTATTATCTTTGGAGCTAGAGGATCCGGAGTTGGATTATTCGGGGGGAGGAGGTTGGGGCATATTCGGGTTATTCTGAATAAATTGGGCAAACCAATCATTCATCATCCGATAAAAGGCTTGCTTTGTCTCTCCTTCGTGGCTACCCGAAACAGGTCGAGAGTCTATCGGCCACTGATCCGTGGGTGCGGTCGGCGCCACGCTCTCCACATCATCGACCACGACTCTTTTCTCTCGTTCGAGTCCATTTGCTATATAAAACAAAATTCAGGTGCATCGAAGTCACCACACTATCAACATATAATAAGGCATGTATAGCTAGACTTCACGCGCGCTTACGGTAGTCCTAGAATCGACTAAACCGTAAGCTCTGATACCAATCAAATGTAACACCCTTACTCGGGACCATCGCCGAATTAAGTAAGAGGCATTACTAGACTTGACTACAAGTTCAAAACATGAAAATCTTAAAGCTGTCAAACTGCGTTGTGCCGACTAATTTGGCTATAACTCGAGTTACAAAATTCGAAATTCAGATCCGTAAATTTTCCTTGAAAGTAGACTCATATATCTATTCACCATAATTTTTCTAGAATTTTCATGTGGCCAATTTGTACAGTTTATTCTTCAAAGTTACCCTTATTACACTGCTGGACAGTTCTGACCTGTCCCTATAAAACTGCAGTTATCAGATTGCACAATTTTCCAATGGTGTTCTTATTTATACCAATGAAAAGTAGACTCATTTAGGATTCTACACATATAAACCATGCTTCTTGATTATTTTTATACAATTTATGGCAATTTTTCCAAACTGAACAGTGACTCACGAATGCATTCAGAGCAGGTTTCACTAGAACTCAATTATCTCATAATATATAAATCGTTTGCGTACTCTATTTCTTTCATATAAAAATAGACACAATAAGGTTTAATCTCATATCTCATTCACTTTCAAATTCAATGTACCCAATTTTTAGTGATTTTTCTAATTTACATCAATGCTGCCACTACAAGCTGTTCTGCTAAATTTTATGAAAGTTAAACTTCTAGCCAACCTACCTACTTCCCAAATTCAAGGATTTATATGTATGCAAATGTTTCTTAGCAAAAACGATTAAACCTGGATTTAAAATTTCATGAACATTGCCGTCATGTACCAACATACATATCGTAACACAACATCATATTTACTAAGAAAAATTGTAGCCATTCTCGCATGGCTATCATAAACACTTACAAGGTTAAATATCGCATATTTCTAAGACTTCATCTAGCCTATACATGCCTTCTAATTCGTAACCAAAATTCAAAATACCAAAGGAAGGCGATAGTGTGATGAGCTTCTTGACGATCCTTCACGAGCCCGCTCACGTAACCAAAATCTATAAAACAAAGGAATCATTCCACACGATAAGCTTGCTAGCTTAGTAAGTCCTAATTAAACATATACTTATTTAAGTAAAATACATACAACCATTCGAATTAATATCTTCTATCACTAATCCGAACATAAATAATACATAACCTCTTTTTTATTTATAAAGCCGAAACAACTTAATATCATTGATGCACTTAATACTAAGCTTTACCTTTCTTATTCACATACATCAATCATCAAGTATATCACGGACTTATGTACATATCATATGCTTATCCAATCAACTAAATACATTCATGCTTCCAAATATTTATCATGTCACATGATATGATTTGCGTATACATATTCATTCATCTCTAATAAAATAATGTATAAAACTTTCACTTACTCGAATACTTGTTTGTCATTTTATTGAGTAACACAATTATAAAATACATACCTCTCTGTCGAATTTATACGAATCATGCTTCTAAACCGAAATTTCTTGATATGTTCATAACTTGATTTTCATGCACTTAGAGCTCAAATACATTCACCGCACTAGGCCTGCTGGACTTAAGGTCCGAAGTATATCACCGGCATTAAGCACGCTAGGCAATAAGCCCGAATTGTTTCACCCAAGACGTGGCACCTGCTAGGCTAAAAGCCCGAATTATTTCACCGCACAAAGCCCGCTAGGCTCAAAGCCCGAATTACTCACCTACTCAAGGCCGCTAGGCTCAAGCCCGAATTACAACATAATTAAACCTTCAATACATATTTATTAATGCTAACATCACAACCAAATCATATACATCATATTACATTCACATATCATATCGAAAACATATACTTCTTCAAATCACATTAACAAAATATATTTAACCCAATTTAGCACCTTTACATTCTGGCTAACACAAAGTTTTATAGTCAACATTATTAAATTTCATCCTTTAACATGTTCATAATAACTCTTTAACATATAAGTACTTAAGGACTTACCTCGGTTGTCGATAAGCCGTGCAAATCGGCTACTCGATAATCTTTGCTTTTCCTCGATCTTGATCTCTCTCTTTTTGTTCCCGATCTAATTTGATTCAATTTTAACCAATTAACTACACTTCCATTCAATTCAAGAGCAAAATCATAAAATACATAATTTCAAGACATAACAATGTGCATTCGGCCTACATCCCCTACTTTGTTTAAGTGCATTCAATTTATTAGGAAACACTTTGGCGATAATTCCCTTGATGCGTTTTAACTTACAACTTACCTTCTTATCTAACCGCACTTTAACTTTATATAATTACACATATATAATCAAACACATTAGCTCAAATTCATTTTCTATTATGGCCGAATGTACTACTTCCATACCCTTGCATTTTTCTTCAACATACAACCAAGAAACAAGCTAATAACCACATCTAATTCAAGCATTCAACTAATCCAATTTCCTATTGAACACCACAATAAAAATTTCAAACCATTTGGGTTGCTTCTACATGGCCGAATGGCCCTTAGGTGCTTAGGATTCTCTATAACTCTTCCATCCATCAAATTTACCCCCTTGCACTAGTTTACTTCAATTAATCAATTTTTAAACTTAGTTCACCCCATAACTTAAACATCACATATAACAATCTTATATGGTAACTTCATCATAAGGAAATGGCCGAACATCAAGATACAAGAAGAAATTATTTTCATGAATGTCCAACCCAATATTCGCCAAACATGAAGGTATCTTCAAGCCAAAAATCGACAAAGCTTTCTTACAAGTTCAAGCTATTTCTTCTCTTACCATTTAAGTTTATTTTCAGCTCAAATCATAAACCCCCCCCCCCATTGCCGAACTTCATCATGCATGGCATTTCAAATCTCTACTTGATTTTTCAATGTTGATCAAGGAAATCAACCTATTTCAAAGAAGGATTGTTAAACTAGAGTTTGAAATATCACCTTGCTCAACACATGCAATAGCCGATTGAAGAAGAGGAATTTCTTCTTCTCTTGATGATAGCTTCTGGTGGGTGAGGAGGAAGAAGAAGAAAGATGAAATTGATTTTTCTTTTTTTTTTTTTTTTTTAAATTATCTACACATTATTATTATTATTTTAGCATGCTTATGACAATTTAATACTTTAAAATAGAAAATGCATAGAAAGCATCTTAGTCTTGCATGCTTGCCGTCCACCTTATTAATATGGGGGATTTGACATGCAAATCCCCATGTTTTATGGGCAATTCACTTAGCTCCCTTTTCATTAATGCCCACTACCTTAATCCTTCTTGCAATTTAAGCCTTCTTAGCAAATTAAGCACTTAGATAGCTAAAATTTTCTACGAAATTTTTACACTCACTAAAAACACACATAATAAACACAAAACATAATATTATAATATCCCACAGGCTCGGATTCGTGGTCCCGAAACCACCGTTCCGATTAGGGTCAAAATTGGTCTGTTACAAAGCTCGAGTAGCTTACCCCCTCTTAGTGTATCCCTTTCAGGTACCTCTTCCGTTTTTTGCAACCAGACTCGGCAAGTCGGAGGTCTCAGAATCATCGTGTTTTTCTTTAACTTATTAATTGTAATATCCTGAAATTGGGCTGGTGCATTTTTGCTTAATTTTATGAAATAGCATGTCTACTGTGATATGGATGTGTTGTGTGCATTTTTAGAACCTTGGAAATGTAAGGAAATGTCTTGTCTTGGAAATGTAAGGAAATGTCTTGTCTTGGAAATGTAAGGAAATGCTTTAGAAATGTTAAGTTTAAAGTTTAAAAGAGGGACATGAAGCAAGGTGGTCTTAAGAGAATTTATAGAGGAAATATGACACACAATTGGGCTTGGAAAAGTGGCTTGGAGGTGCCACTTAGGGCTCTGGAAATGACACCACATGCTAGGGGAGGAAGGACTAGTGTTCGAGTCGCCAAGAAAGCAAAATTCTAATGCTTTTATTTTGCTAGGTGGCGTCAAGGAGAGGGAGGAGTGGACTGCAAGGAAGGAGCTTTAGATAAGGTTTTTATTATTATTTTAAAATTCGGCTAAAAGGAGTGATAATCATGGATTAATTTCTTTTATGGAAGGATAAGAGATAAATGAGGATTTAATTAAATAATTTTTGAATAAGGTGATAAAGCTATCAAAATAGAAGTGATGGCCAAGTAAGGGATTCTAAGTTAGTAATTTCGGCTACTAGAGGAAAAGAGGGCCATTCATTCTTTCTTTCAACTCTTCTCTCTGCCGAATTTCCTAGAGCATTTGTTCTTCTTCTTTTTTTTTTTTTTTGTTAGCCAAAGCCGAAAACTCAAGATACCATCATTAGCCGATTTCTTTATACCAATCAAAGAGCCGAAATCAAGATCCTTCTAGTCTACATAGCCGAATATTGTTAAAGGCTCAAGTAGGGATTGCCGATTCCTAAAGTAAGGGTAAGATCTCATTCGGTTTCATCCTTTTTCTTTTAAGATTTGCCGAAATCTAGGACTAACCCCATTAATATCTTGTTGCCAAAACTTTGAAGAGATCTTTCGGGATTTACTAAGTGTCGACTACAAGGAAGGAGAAGTTCTTTTCCCGAAGGTACACCATAGGCCGCATGTTCCCTAGTTATTCGATGGGTTTCGGGATTTAAAATCCACAAGGTAAGTGTCTATAGCATTCGGCCAAGGCCATGTTTGGTAAATATATGTGTTCATTAATTATTCAAAAGCTGAAACTAATCTATTCAAGTAATCTAGTGATTGCCGAATTCAAGAAAGAAGGATACAAAGTTTCCGACATTTGATTAGACATTAATCGGCACCAAAGGTAAGAAGTCGGTTACGAATATCCTTCGGGATTTGGTTTCATAAGCCGATTAGGCTTTAAATAAAACATTAAGTTTGGCCGAATGGCCTAATGCTAAAAGTGACATGTTGGCCGAATGTAGGGACTTAAAAGATCTAAAGCGATAGATCGGTTTTTCGGGATTTCAAGGAATTTGTTAAGCATACCAGGTGTGTACCCTACACTATCTTTTAATAAATTTATGGCAGTACTTAATATGAACATGTTTATAAGAATGTGAATATGGCTAAGGTACCATGCTATGGTACCAGGTACTCAGGTACGTTTCCTACTCCTATTAGGATTATGAAATATGTTATATCTAACAGGTGAAAAGTGATAAGAATGTGAATTTAAGTATGATATGCATGATATGAATGATATGGGGCATAGGGTTATATGAAAAAGGGGAAGTGAATGTGGTGACTTCGATCACAATATCTGAATGTGGTGACTTCGGTCACATGTGGCGACTTCGGTCACATTATCTGAATGTGGTGACTTCGGTCATATTATCTGAATGTGGTGTCACATGACACAAATACTATCTGGTGGCTATGCCACGAATTTTATAAGGGCGATGAGCACATAGATCGCAAATGACGACGCGCCGATGGTGTGTAGCGGATGGAGGGTTGACTTAGTAGTCCCCACGGTGTGCAGGTTGGTACGGGTGACGTGTAGCGGATGGCTATCTAGGCTTGGGTTCGGGTTGCATCATTTTTAATTTAATGATATATGAATATATATGCTATGAAACGTCTGAATTTGTCAAGACTTGGTGTTGTGGTACACATTGAGTCTGTTGACTCACCCCGTTGTGGGAACATTTTTTAGGTGACGATCAGTAATGGATCGGGTCGGTAGGAGCTTAAAGGTGGCCATGCTCAGCAAGGAATTTTATTTGGACATTTTATTTTTATTTAAGTATTTTAAATTATTTGGGTTTATTTGATGTAATAAGGCCATAGTTGAACTATTTTACATTTATTTTATTTATTATGTTTACAATTTTTATCAATTAAAGTTTAAGTAAATTTCTTTTAAACTAAACCATAAATGTATTGACACCTAAGATAAAGGGATTTCAATATAAGATAACCCTGTTTTCAACTCGAGCCCAACCCAATTCGAACTTTCTCCCAAAATCACTTAAAGTTTTTTCAAAGTGCAAACGAATTTGAACCGGTTTTTCTTAAGGAACATACCAAATCTGGTCAAGGCTCGTGGGCCAGGTTTGGGTGTTTCAGCTTGGTATCAGAGCCCAGTTTTAAACTCTCGGCCTTAGGTTTAAGGCCCAAAACATTTTCAAATTGAGCCCAAGTAAGTTTTATGAAAATATTTTTGGAAATAAGCAGGTTTTTCTGGCATGGCACCTAAGTCTCCAACCCGCAGTCCACCAGGTAAGTACCCCTATCCCTTGTGTGGTTTATAGTATGATGTGTAGAAGGGTAGAAATGGAATGGAATGTAGATTAGCATGATAAGTACTTGAACCCTAGGACTAGTTTACCCCAACACTTACATAAGACTTAATGCTTAATTAAACAAACCTATGACTAAGTCGCCGAGTTAGGGTGTGGTAACCCTTGTGCGCATGTCTAGGATTGGATCCTAAGAGCACAGTACTTAGCGATCCCTAGTGACTCACCTCCTCTTCTCATTGGAATCCTACCTGTGCGTAGCTACTGTTCACACCCTAACCAAGAGGACTCAACACAAAGCTAAACACAATAACTAAAACCCGAAAGGGAACTAGCCGTGTTTTTATAAAAACCCTAGTTTTAAAACTTTTAAAATTACCCTTTTAATTTGTGAGAACTATTTTTACAAAATTTTCTGAAAAATTTTCGATTTATAAAATTACAAAAATACCCTTGGTTTATGAAATTCCCAAAATACCCACAGTTCTTATCAAAATTTCCTTACTTCATAACAAGTCCAAAAACCCTAATTTGCAAAATATCAAAATATCTTGATTTTGGAAAATTACAAAATTGCCCCTGACTTACAAAATTACCAAAATGACCCTGATTTCCAAAATTTTTGCAACATCACCATTTTGGAAAATAAAATTCTCAAAAAGAACCCTCAAAGTTTTGCAAATTTTGAAATACCCCTGAATTATTAAACTTTACAAATATACCCTGGTTTATTACCGAAATACCCCCGAGTTTTAAAATTACCGAAATACCCCCGGATTTCAAAATTTTCAAAAATTCCTTAGGAATGCAAAATTACCAAAATACCCTTATTAACAAAGTCATCAAGGAACCTTATTTTGAAAAATTACAAAAATACCCCTGTAGGACAAATGACGAAAATACCCCTAGGATAGGAATAGACAAAAATGTACGAAGAGTGGATGTGTATGGGAGATATTATGGAATGGATGTGTTTTCTCTGAATTAAGATAGAAAACTTGAATGAAAACTTTGATTGATCGAAAGAACTACTCTTAAACTCCTTTCATAAAATTTCTTCGCGGATAATAAGTGAAACAAAGACTAATTCATAAAACTTGTTAATCAGATCGCGATGATAGAAATGAGTTCTAGAGGACGTGGCCGTCGTGGACGCGATAGAGGCAGGATGACCGTGTCGGAACCCGTTAGATCGGATCAAGGGTCTGACAATGAGATACCACCGCCACCACCACCAGCTGTTAATGCTGAACGGCAAGATCAGATGGGGGATGATGCCGTATCGTAGGCTGTGCTACGAGTTCTTGAGTTGGTGGCTGGTGCAGGAGGAAATTCGGGAACTCAAAAGTCTGTGCCTGAGAGGCTCCGAGCTAACGGAGCTGAAGTGTTTCGTGGAGTATCTGGTGTGGCACCCAGTACAGTTGAGTACTGGTTGGAGGCAACCGAGCGCATTATGGATGAGCTTGATCTGACCCCTGAGAAGAAGTTAAAAGGAATAGTGGCACTGCTACGCGATGAAGCGTACCAATGGTGGTTAACTGTTCGGGATGGTGCCACAGCTGAGGATCTGACGTGCGACTATGTGAAGGCGGCGTATCAGAAGAAGTATGTTGGAACTAGATATACTGATGCACAGAGGAAAGCATTTATGGGGCTGGTTCAAGGGAACAAGTCCGTGGCAGAGTATGAAGCTGAGTTTTTGAGGCTGAGCCATTATGCTCGAGGAGTGGTGGCTACGGAGCATGAACGGTGTGTCCGATTTGAGGACGGTTTAAGGGATGATTTAAGGTTGTTGATAGCTCCACATCAGGAGCGGGAATTTTCTGCGTTAGTAGAAAAGACAAAACTAGCTGAGGGAATTAAGGATTCTACAAAGCAGAACTTCGACCGGAACAGGCAGAAAAGAGGCTTTGGATCGTCAAGATCATCTGGGAATAAAAGGCCTAGTGTTGATGGGTCGCGAGGCCAGCAAGCTGCTACAGGAGGGCAGTATCGTCCTTGTGATCAGTGTGGAAAGAAGCACTTAGGAGAGTGTTGGAAAAAGACGGAAGGATGCTTTAAGTGTGGGTCAAAGGACCATATGATTAAGGACTGCCCTATGAGGCCAGATGGAAATCGACCCGTAGCTCAGAATGTTAATCAAGCTGGTAGAGGTGGATAGCAGCCTCAGCAAGGCCGTGGTCCGAATGGCCGAGGTAATGGCGCGGGAAGAGGACGTGGAACACTGGGCGGAGGTATTGCTAATACTGAGGCAAGGCAGCCGGGTTTACTATATGGGTTCACTGTTGGGAGGATGGAGATGTGCCGGACATTATAACTGATACGTTCTTTATTTTTGGCAAACCTTACTCTGCTCTGATTGATGTGGGCTCGACCCATTCCTATGTTGCATGTAGTGTAGTGGAAACACTAGGCCTAGACTCTAAACTTTCTGATAGGAAGATGACTGTAGTGAGCCCATTAGGCCAAACTGTAGTGGTAGATAAGATCTTTCGAAGTGTACCTCTAGAAATTCAGGGAGTGAACTTTCGGGCTGATTTAATGGAATTACCCTTCGGAGAATTTGACATCATACTTGGCATGGATTGGTTAGTAGAGCACCGGTCCGTGTTGGATTGTGCGGCTAAACAGATGGAATTAAGAACCTCGGAGGGTGAGGTGGTTATCATGATAGGAGAAAGAAGAAACTACTTGACTAATGTAGTTTCGGCGTTGAAGGCTGAGAAAATGTTTAGGAAAGGGTGCAAGGCATTTTTGGCCTTTGAAAGTGCCGTGGATGCGAAGGAAGGAGGAATTAGTGGAGTTAGAACGGTAAGGGACTTCGTGGATGTTTTTCCAGAGGAGTTACCCAGAATACCCCCAGATAGGGAGGTGGAATTTGGAATTGACTTGCTACCGGGGACAGCTCCTATGTCAATTGCCCCTTATAGAATGGCACCAAAAGAGTTAGTTGAGCTCAAGGCTCAAATTCAGGAATTACTTGACCGTGGGTTTATCCGGCCCAATGTGTCTCCGTGGGGAGTGCCGATCTTGTTTGTGAAGAAGAAGGACAGAACTATGCTTATGTGCATAGTTTATCGTCAGCTGAATAAGCTGACCATCAACAACAAGTATCCTTTACCAAGGATAGATTACTTGTTCGATCAGCTTAAGGGGGCCGCGGTATTTTCGAAGATAGATTTAAGGTCGGGATATCATCAATTGAAGGTGAAGGAAGCAGATATCCATAAATCAGCTTTTAGGACAAGATACGACTATTATGAGTTTGTGGTAATGCCGTTTGGGTTGACAAACGCTCCAGCCCCGTTCATGGATATGATGAACCGGGTTGAAAAACCCTACTTGGATAGGTTCGTCGTCGTGTTTATCGATGACATCCTTGTGTATTCGAAGTCGGAGGAGGAGCGTGATGAGCACCTACGGATAGTGTTACAAGTATTAAGGGAGAAAAAGCTCTATGCCAAATTCAACAAGTGTGAATTTTGGCTTAAAGAGGTGGCATTCTTAGGACATGTCGTATCCGCAGAGGGAATAAGGGTGGATCCTAGGATGATCGAAGCAATGTTGGATTGGAAACCACCTAGGTCCGTGGCTGATATCCGTAGTTTCTTAGGTTTGGCAGGCTATTACAGAAGGTTTGTGGAAGGATTCTCGTCAATAGCCGCGCCTTTGACAAAGTTGTTGAGGAAGGAAGTACCATTTGTATGGACGGATAAGCAACAGGAGAGCTTTGAGAAGCTCAAGAGGGTTTTGACTGAAGCTCAGGTGTTAATTCAAATTTATAGGGAAAGGATTTTGTGGTGTACTGTGACGCTTCGCATACGGGATTAGGGTGTGTTCTAATGCAAGATGGAAAAGCAGTTGCTTATGCGTCTCGACAGTTAAGGCTACATGAAGTTAATTACCCGACTCATGACTTGGAATTGGCGGCTGTGGTCTTCGCTCTTAAGGTGTGGAGGCACTATCTTTATGGAGAAAAGTTGATAATTTACACGGATCACAAGAGTCTTAAGTATCTGCTGACTCAGAAGGAGTTGAACTTGAGGCAACGAAGGTGGGTAGAATTACTGAAGGATTATGATTGTTTGATAGAGTACCACCCGGGCAAGGCGAACGTGGTAGCAGATGCTCTAAGTCTGAAGGTAGTGTCGGATCTGAGGGCAATGTTCGCACAGTTGAGTTTTTATGATGATGGAAGCCTGTTGGCAGAGTTGCAAGTCAAACCGACGTGGTTGAATGAAGTTAAAGAGGGACAGTTGGTTGATGATAAGTTAAGTGCTAAGTTACAGCAAGTACAGAATAGAGAGTTGATGGATTATGGTATTAACGACGAGAGAGTATTGTGCTTCAAGGGAAAGGTCTGTATACCAAAGAACGAGGAGTTAAGACAGAGGATTTTTCAGGAAGCGCATAGTAGCCCTTATGCTATGCATCCTGGAGGCACTAAGTTGTACAGGGATCTAAGGGAACAGTTTTGGTGGCCTGGTCTGAAAAAGGAAGTTACGAAATTTGTCGGCAAGTGTCTGACGTGTCAGCAAGTGAAGGCTGAACACCAAGTTCCATCAGGATTACTTCAGCAAATCGAGATTCCGCAGTGGAAGTGGGAGAGAATCACCATAGACTTCGTTAGTGGGCTTCCCCTTACGCCTACTAAGAAGGACTCGGTATGGGTGATAGTGGATCGGTTGACTAAGTCCACACATTTCATTCCCGTGAAAGTGGATTATTCTTTGCAGAAGTTGGCAAGGTTGTATGTGGCGGAAATTGTAAGGTTGCATAGAGTGCTGGTGTCAATTATCTCAGATAGGGACCCAAGGTTTACTTCTCGGTTCTGGAAGGCGCTACATCAAGCTTTAGGCACTAAGTTGGATTTCACCACGGCTTTTCATTCACAGTCGGATGGGCAGTCTGAACGGGTAATACAAGTGTTGGAGGATATGTTGAGAGGCTGTGTGATGGATTTCCGAGGAAGTTGGGAAGACTATTTGCTTTAGCAGAGTTCGCCTGCAACAATAGCTATCAAGCTAGCATCCGGATGGCACCGTATGAAGTGTTGTATGGTCGGAGGTGTCGAACTCCTACGTGTTGGACTGAATTAGGGGAACGTCGAGTTTTGGGTCCAGAGATTGTGGCCAAATCCGAAGAGAAGGTTGAGATAATTCGTGCACGGTTGAAGGAAGCATCGGATAGGCAGAAGTCATATGCAGATCTCAAGCGAAAGGAAATAGAATTTGATGTAGGAGATTATGTGTTTCTTAAAGTGTCACCTTGGAAGAAGGTAATGAGATTTGGACGAAAAGGAAAGTTAAGTCCAAGGTTTATAGGACCTTATCGGGTATTGAAGCGAATTGGTCCAGTGGCATACCAGTTAGAGTCACCTTCGGAATTAAGACAGATGCACGACGTATTTCATGTGTCTATGCTACATCGTTATCGATCGGATCCATCTCATACGATACCAGTTGAAGAGGTGGAGTTAAGGCCAAACCTGTCCTACGAGGAAGAGCCGATTCAGATATTGGAACGCGATGTAAAAGTGCTACGAAGGAAGTCAGTTCCTTTAGTCAAAGTTTTATGGCGCAATCATTGAGCAGAGGAAGCTTCGTGGGAGCTAGAAGAGGCAATGCGACAGCAATACCCTCACTTATTTCAGCCAGGCAATTTCGAGGACGAAATTATTTTAAGGGGATAGAACTGTAATATCCTGAAATTGGGCTTGTGCATTTTTGCTTAATTTTATGAAATAGCATGTCTATTGTGATATGGATGTGTTGTGTGCATTTTTAGAACCTTGGAAATGTAAGGAAATGTCTTGGAAATGTAAGGAAATGTCTTGTCTTGGAAATGTAAGGAAATGTAAGGAAATGTCTTGTCTTGGAAATGTAAGGAAATGTCTTGGAAATGTAAGGAAATGCTTTAGAAATGTTAAGTTTAAAGTTTCAAAAAGGGACATGAAGCAAGGTGGTCTTAAGAGAATTTATAGAGGAAATATGACACACAATTGGGCTTGGAAAAGTGGCTTGGAGGTGCCACTTAGGGCTCTGGAAATGACGCCACATGCTAGGGGAGGAAGGACTAGTGTTCGAGTCGCTAAGAAAGCAAAATTCTAAGGCTTTTATTTTTCTAGGTGGCGTCAAGGAGAGGGAGGAGTGGACGGCAAGGAAGGAGCTTTAGATAAGGTTTTTATTATTATTTTAAAATTCGGCTAAAAGGAGTGATAATCATGGATTAATTTCTTTTATGGAAGGATAAGAGATAAATGAGGATTTAATTAAATAATTTTTGAATAAGGTGATAAAGCTATCAAAATAGAAGTGATGGCCAAGTAAGGGATTCTAAGTTAGTAATTTCAGCTACTAGAGGAAAAGAGTGCCATTCATTCATTCTTTCAACTCTTCTCTCTGCCGAATTTCCTAGAGCATTTATTCTTCTTCTTTTTTTTTTGTTAGCCAAAGCCAAAAACTCAAGATACCATCATTAGCCGATTTCTTTATACCAATCAAAGAGCCGAAATCAAGATCCTTCTAGCCTACGTAGCCGAATATTGTTAAAGGCTCAAGTAGGGATTGCCGATTCCTAAAGTAAGGGTAAGATCTCATTCGGTTTCATCCTTTTTCTTTTAAGATTTGCCGAAATCTAGGACTAACCCCATTAATATCTTGTTGTTGAAACTTTGAAGAGATCTTTCAGGATTTACTAAGTGTCGACTACAAGGAAGAAGAAGTTCTTTTCCCGAAGGTACACCATAGGCCGCATGTTCCCTAGTTATTCGGTGAGTTTCGGGATTTAAAATCCACAAGGTAAGTGGCTATAGCATTCGGCCAAGGCCATGTTTGGTAAATATATGTGTTCATTAATTATTCAAAAGCCGAAACTAATCTATTCAAGTAATCTAGTGATTGCCAATTTCAAGAAAGAAGGATACAAAGTTTTCGGCATTTGATTAGACATCAATCGGCACCAAAGGTAAGAAGTCGGTTACGAATATCCTTCGGGATTTGGTTTCATAAGCCGATTAGGCTTTAAATAAAACATTAAGTTTGGCCGAATGGCCTAATGCTAGAAGTGACATGTTGGCCGGATGTAGGGACTTAAAAGATCTAAAGCGATAGATCGGTTTTTCGGGATTTCAAGAAATTCGTTAAGCATACCAGGTGTGTACCCCACACTATCTTTTAATAAATTTATGGCAATACTTAATATGAACATGTTTATAAGAATGTGAATATGGCTATGGTACCATGCTATGGTACAAGGTACTCAGGTACGTTTCCTACTCCTACTAGAATTATGAAATATGTTATATCTAACAGGTGAAAAGTGATAAGAATGTGAATTTAAGTATGATATGCATGATATGAATGATATGGGGCATAGGGTTATATGAAAAAAGGGAAGTGAATGTGGTGACTTCGGTCACAATATCTGAATGTGGTGACTTCGGTCACAATATCTGAATGTGGCGACTTCGGTCACATTATCTGAATGTGGTGACTTCGGTCAAATTATCTGAATGTGGTGTCACATGACACAAATACTATCTGGTGGCTATGCCACGAATTTTATAATGGCGATGAGCACGTCGACTGCAGCGACTGCCTTCGATGGTGTGTAGCGGATGGAGGGTTGACTTAGTAGTCCCCACGGTGTGCAGGTTGGTACGGGTGACGTGTAGCGGATGGCTATCTAGGTTTGGGTTCGGGTTGCATCATTTTTAATTTAATGATATATGAATATATATGCTATGTAATGTCTGAATTTGTTAAGACTTGGTGTTGTGGTACACATTGAGTCTGTTGACTCACCCCGTTGTGGGAACATTTTTCAGGTGACGATCAGTAATGGACCGGGTCGGTAGGAGATTAAAGGTGGCCATGCTCAGCAAGGAATTTTATTTGGACATTTTATTTTTATTTAAGTATTTTAAATTATTTTGGTTTGTTTGATGTAATAAGGCCATAGTTGAACTATTTTACATTTATTTTATTTATTATGTTTACAAATTTTTATCAATTAAAGTTTAAGTAAATTTCTTTTAAACTAAACCCTAAATGTATTGACACCTAAGATAAAGGGATTTCAATATAAGATAACCCTGTTTTCAACTCGAGCCCAACCCAATTCGAACTTTCTCCCAAAATCACTTAAAGTTTTTTCAAAGTGCAAACGAATTTGAACCGATTTTTCTTAAGGAACATACCAAATCTGGTCAAGGCTTGTGGGCCGGGTTTGGGGTGTTTCATTAATCATTTCTTTTAATCTGGGTTTTATGTAAACGGTTTTGGATTTTAATTTGTGTTTTAAACACTGTGGTATGAAATGTTGTGAATTAAACCGGTTGAATTAAAATACCTTGCGTTGAATAATAGGATTTGATAACTGAAAAGTTTTATGTAACTTAAATAAACTGGGTGTTTTCTAACTGGATAAGTAAAATTTTCCCTATATCACTTCAGTGATCAATGTAACCTCCGAGATTCAGTCTAAACTCTTAAGCCGGGTTTTGGGTGTTACAATAACAACAAAATTAGCCCTCAATGTTTACCCATTTTATTAGTGTAATCTTGATTTTGAAAATTACAATAAATTTAACCATTAATATTTACGCATTATACCAATTTGATAATGATTCTAAAATTTATGAAAATATAAATTAAAATTAAAAAAATCAAAATACATAAAAATTCAAAAAATATTCAAATTTATAAATAAATATAAAATACACAAAAAATAAAAATATTGTTATAAAATAAAGAGATATGGGGAGAATAAAAAACAAAGAAAATATGAAAGAAGTAGAGAATGTACTTTATTAATCAAAGGGATGATTTACAATACTTCATCAGAGTCTCCATTTATAGGCATAAGAAGTATAAAAGAAGTAGATGTGTAATTCTAATAACTATTTGAATTTAAAGTACACCAAAACTATATCTTGATCATGATTGACATCCACTTAATAAGATATTCATAACACTCCCCCTTGGATGTCTATTGGTAGATAATGTGCCTAGTTAAAATCTTATAAGGAAAAACCGTGTGGGATAAAAACCTAATGAAGGAAAAAGAGTACACAATCTATAATACACATAATACGTTGCCTCATTAAAAACCTTATCGGGAAAACCCAATGGGACAAAACCTCAATCAAGGGAAAAAGAGTGCAACGCGTATTGTAACACCCCTCACTCATATTCAACGCTGGAATAGGGTTATGGAGCATTACCAGACTTACAACACTTATAAACATACATTTCATTTATTATTTATCAATTCAAATACAATTCAATCATAATCAATCATAGTGTCCCTTAAACGAGCCTATAAGGCCTTAAACATGCATTGGGAGTGGTTCAGGACTAAACCGATAACTCGAGAAATTTTTCAACACTTATAAAATTTTTCTCTAAAATGGGGTACACACGCCCGTGTGACCAAGCCGTGTGTCTCACATGGCCACCAGACACGCCAGTGTGTCTAGCCCGTGTGCCCTTTGAACTGGTCACACACTCCCGTGTGCCAGGCCGTGTCAAACCTGTAAGGTATACTGACTTATGCAACACGGCTAAGTCACACGCCCGTGTGCTAGGCCATGTGCCAATTAGGGGGTATACTGACTTGTGCCATACGGCCAATCACACACCTGTGTGTGAGACTGTGTGGAGTATACTGACTTCATTTCAATTTCAAGACTAGGGGACACACGGCCGTGTAATTTGACCATGTGTCACACACAGCTGAGACACACGCCCATATCTCTACCCGTGTGGACAAAAATAGGCTATTTACCAAGCCATTTTGCCACTCATTTTGCACATACCTAATCCAAATCAAATGGTACCAATTCAAGATACAAATATGCAACCAAATACCATCAACCAAAGTTCAAATCATACCAATTCTTTACCATCAATATAAATCACAAGTATACCACAATTTTCCATACAATTTCATACATAATCCACATATACCATTCAATTAACTAAACCATACCAAACATGCAATATCCATTCAACCTCAATCACTCATTATAGATCAATTACCTAACTCAAAATAATACCATTTTCACATTTATAAACAACATCAAATTCACCATCACAAGCCAACTCAAATGGCCTAAATACATGTTCACCAAACATACCAAAATGACTCAAGCCTATACATGCCATATACCATATATACACACTTTAAAAGTACCAAAATAGATGCCTGATAGACGATGAAGTCTCTGACGATCCCCGGTTCTGAGCTAGCTTCGATATACTATAAAACATAGAAGAAAATAAACAAAGTAAGCTATAAAGCTTAGTAAGCCCGTATAATTCAGAATTAAACTTACTATTTATACATAATCAAGACAATAAATAAGGTATACTCAATTCAATTACCAAATGCCTAAACACAAGCATTCATCAACAAGTTAGTCACATAAGTGCATGTAATCACCCATCATCTTAATTTAATACTCAATACATTGTATCATTGTAACACCCCTTACCCGTATTCAACGCTAGAACCGGATACGGGGCATTATCGAACTTAACTTGCCCAAATATACAACATCGGGCCATAAAATTTCGTTCCAACTTAAACTTTTCCATTCATATTCATAACGTCCATATTATGGGTCTACGAGACCCTAAGCATACATATAGAATGGTTTAGGACTAAATTGGAAACTTCTGCACACTTAGAAAATTTTTGCTTAAAATAGGGCCACACGCCCGTATGAAATGGAACATGCCCGTATGGGCAGGCTGTGTGGTCACACACGCCCATGTTCTTAACCTATGTGGATTTTATTTTTCATTTCGAACCTACAGGGATTGTTACACAGCTGGACACACGCCCGTGTCTATGGCCCGTATCCTTCACAAGGCCTAGACACGCCCGTGTCCTCATCCGTGTGTGAAAACCTTGGTATTCTATTTATGACGTCAGCAAACTTTTAGGAGCACACGGCCTAGTCACACGCCCGTGTGCTAGCCTGTGTAACGAATTGAATTCTCTCAAATTTGATGCAGGGGACACAGGGCCTATCAACACACCCATGGGGCTGACCATGTGCCACACACGGCCTAGACACATGCCTGTGTGTCTACCCGTGTAGACAATTATAAGGCTATTTACCAAGCCAATTGCCACCTTGAAAAAATAGCACACTTATACCACCGCAAGCAACACATAACATAGAAATAATACACTATAAAAAATCACTAATTCATCATGTATACAATTCTCATTTTACTAGATCAATAGCATGAACTTGCACTTCATGAATATCATCATCATTGGATATATATATAACTTAACAATCATTGGCCAATTTCCAATGGCCATTTACAAAATGAATGAGTAACAATAATAGCCAACACTTTGGCTAACAAATATGACATAACAAAATGACCAAGTTCCTATACACGCCATACCCAAAATATATTAACTTTACTATACCAAAAGAATAGTTGATAGTGTGATCCGAACTCCGACGTCCTATGATCCCCGAGTTAGCTTCGCGATACTACAAGGAAAATGGAAAAGAGAAAGGTAAGCATAAAGCTTAGTAAGTTTGCATGAAACAAATAGCAACATAAAGACTTATGATAACATTCATTCATGTCATTGAATAATAGCAACACAAGTTCTCAAATGCATCAACATAACTTACTCATGCACAATCTTACCAAATCACACATCACATTTTGCATTTATATCTCTTAAGTTACTCATGGGTACCTATATCACTTCATCACAAAATTTTAGCACTTTTATTCTCTTAAACATTGACTTGGCTCTTTGCCCGTTGACCTACTCGGAATATCGAAGGATACTCAATCTCATCATTGATGCCAATGCCATATCCCAAATATGGTCTTACACGGGATCACATCTTAATGCCGATGCCATATCCCAAATATGGTCTTACATGGGATCTCATATCTCGATGTCGATGCCATATCCTAAATATGGTTTTATACTAGATCGTATATAGATTTCGATGCCATGTCTTAGACATGGTCTTACACGAGATCTTCCTTTGGTGCCGAGGCCTTGTCCCAGACATGGTCTTATACGGTACCTCCTTCATTTGGTACCAATGTCATGTCCCAGGCATGGTCTTATACGGGACCTCCTTTATTTGGTGTTGATGCCATGTCCCAGACATGGTCTTATACGGGACCTCCTTTATTTGGTACCGATCCCATGTCCCAGACATGGCCTTATACGGGACCTTCCTTATCTCATGTTGTGACATAGGTATCATTGCTATTCCAAATGTTCAACCGGGACTTCAACTCAACATGATCTCATTACAATTTCATCGAGGCATCATTAATCAACTTCATGGAAATAATATACATTTCTCATAATATAAAGTAATTAAAAACATAATAACATGATGTTGCTTTAATTTCACACAAACTTACCTCGGTACTCAAAATATGTATAGATGTTCGATTTAGTCCACAACCTTGTTCTTGCCTCGATTTCGGTCCGGGATTCGTGTTTCTTGATCTATGATAACAATTTCACTTGTTTAATACTCACACTGACTAAATTAACCCATGAATCATACTTTGGCAAAATTATAATTTTGCCTCTAAACTTTTACATATTTACACTTTTACCTCTAGGCTCGTAAAATGATTTTTATTCAAGTTCCTTGTATTTTAAGCCTAGCCGAATCATTTTCTTAACTACAACAGCCCCCAATTTCCACTAATTCACTCATATATGACCATTTTTATAACTTTTACAATTTAGTCCTTTTTATGAATTTTCCATTAAAATCACTTAGAAAAAGATGTTTATCATACATCAAACTTTCATATTCTTCCATAAATTATCAAAATACATACATGTCATTCATGGGTAAATTTGTTAACATAAACCCTAGCTCAAAATATAGCTAGAAATAGCTAAATCGAGCTACGAGGATCTCAAAAAATACGAAGAACATTAAAAACGGGGCTAGGAGGTACTTACAATCAATCTTGAAAGTTGAAGAAACCCTAGCTATGGAGTCCTTGTGATTTTTGGCCAAGCATAGAAACGATGGACACCATTTTTGACTTATTTTCCTTTTTAATTCATTAATTAACCAAATGACAAAAATGCCCTTAAGGCCTTGTTCTTGAGATTTTTCCTTCCCATGTCTATTTTTGTCCATCTTGACATATATTGGTCTAATTGCTAAATAAGGACTTCTAATAATTTTTATAATTCTATTTCATACTTAAATCTTCTAGAATCTCATATTTTCTAATCTTTGCAATTTAGTCCTAATGGACAAATTGATCACTAATTAATAAATTTTCTTCATGAAATTTTCACACAATCATGCAAACACATCATAAGCTCATAAAAATTATAAAACACATATTTCTACTTCGGACTTGTGGTCTCGCAACCACTATTCCGACTAGGCCCTATATTGGGCTGTTACAATCATATCAAATTCATGTAAACATTAATTCTTCTGTGTAAACACATAGCTTTTTCACATAACCAATAACAGAATTTATGCCCGTTGAACCTATTAAAATATCAAGGGATACTCGGATGATATACATTACGTGTATAAATTAGTAATACGTCAATTCATTAACATTTCCGCTCTTTCAAGCTATGATCAGTAAGCTCCCCCTGAGTTGATGGACAGTAAGCTCTATTAAGCTGAAACGGTAAGCTCTTACTAGCTGAAAACAGTAAGCTCTTACGAGCTAATATATATTGGTAAGCTCATACGAGCTGTGGTGAGTCTGCAACATATGCAGGATCTCGACCAAAACGATAACATTAGTGACATGTCACTCGTTTCCTACGACTTTCTACGGTTCAAACGGGACTCGGTATTCAATAATTCTCATCAATTAGGCATTCAAACTCAGTAATACCATTTACTCAATTATGCTTTCATTTCAAATGATTTACAAGTATTTAAAGATTCAATTCTAATTATATGAATTTACCTCGTGTACGGAAATGGTTAAACAGACCGACTATTCAATTACTTTGCTTTTTCCCCAATCTAAGTCTGAATTCCTCTTTTCTTGATCAATTGAGCTAATGAGTGACCGAACCCTAAAATGCTCTCCAATCGTTATTTTTCTTTCTCCAATCGGTTAAAGATGATGAAGATGAACACAAAATTGTTTTTGTTTTAATTAAATTAACCTTAATTTACTAATTACTATTTTAACCTTTGTTATAAAACTTAAAAATCATTAAACGGTTGTACAAAATTGTCCACTCATCTTTCAAATGGTTTAATTACCATTTAAGGCCACCATATTTAAAAACCAAAGCTATTTGACACCTTTAACTAATAAAATAGCACTTTTGCATTTTACGCTATTTAGTCCTTTTTCTCAAATTAAACAATTAAACGATAAAATTTCTTAATAAAATTTTCACACAATCACATTATCATGTTGTAGACAATAAAATAATAATAAAATAATTATTTTAACTTCAGATTTGTGGTCCCGAAATCACTTATAACACCCCAGACCCGGCCCACAAGTCCTGACCGGATCCGGTATGTCACTGCGGAAAAACGCTTAAAAATATTCTTACTGGTGGTGGAACTCGAAAATTTTGTACTTATTCAAAAACCATGTTCATTTGAAATCTATTAAATAATATAAGCTTGATATAAAATATCCGAATTAAAACCTTAATTTATGTTTTAAGATATAGTTCGCCGAAGATAAACTGATTTCCAAAATAATAATTTAAGCGTCATTTTGCATCATCACAATATAAAATACTCAAATAATTTCATTGGGCCTTATTACAATAAAAACTTATTCAAATACTTAAACATACTGAAAAATGATAAATTCTATTAAATAGGAAAACAACTTCTACATGAAAATCTGCTTCTGCATGGCCACCTTTGTATCCACTCCAACCCGGTCCATTAATCACGAGTCACTGCGATGTTTAAAAGTTGGGTGAGTCACACGCACTCAAATGTGTAATTAACCACGAATTCCACCCACATGCTAACCACATAATAACCCATGCATCAGATATTATATATCATGTTCAGATCATATCACATTCTGGGCTTGGCCCATACTCATAACACTTATCAAGTAACCGGGTAATTAGCCACATACCCTCCACATACTGGGCTTAGCCCATTTCTTATTCAAGTCCACAATCACATGTATTCACATACCACAATTATGCAATAATGAATCCCGACCCAAGCCTAAGGTCCATACTCTACACACCCTTTATCCAAATTTACCACACACCAGGGGATTCATAAAATCACCCTCTCCTTTTAACTCTAAAGGCATTCAATACCATCCACGTGCAATTAAGCACAAAATCCATAACGCGACCTCAGTCAGGGCCAATCCATGATGTAGCCGTAGCTAACACCAAAATCACGATGAGGCACATAGCTACTCATCAACCACGTACTCGAAGTACACCCGTACCTTCTTTCATAGCCCACCCAATGCACATGCAACATAGAATAGTGCCATGGTAATGCATGCACATGTTATTCATAACCACAAGCACATATACAAATCAATGATCATATTTTAACAGCTTTAATACTAACCTGATCGTCCTCATACCCTTGAAGGGTATCAATATCACACTTATCACTGTATTTGTTAGTAAACACATCACACAAGCAAATATAAATCCTGGAAACAGTAGGCTAGCTACACACCTTATAACCTGAATCTCTAGACCTTCGATCCCGACGCTATCGCTAAGCGAGACTACGGCTATCTGCCTATAGTTTTCCCCCGCTGTTGGCCCACACCCCGGTGGCCAATCCCGAACCGCTGAGACAACTCTTTTCTTAAACTTCAGGATAGGTACTTTCCCTTGTCCTCCTTAACTGGTATTGGCCTCCATCAAAACGCTTAATCAGATAAACTGGTTAAACCTCCAAATCATAAATCCAAGTATTTAATCTTTACCAACTAGCTTACTTACCGAAACAAACTTGAATCCCGGTTGCTCCTATCACCTATCGAAATCCTGGAAAAATACCTCATTAATTTCGGCCCTTGTACCAATAAGTATTAGAAAGTGCCTTTAGCTGAATACTACCCTTACCTTATGCAACCGAAACTTAAAAGATCCCTAACACTTCTTTCCTCTGGCTACACATGAAAGAACAATAAGGTCAAGGCCCTAAGTATATTCGGCCAACCAAAGAGATTAGCACCAAGACCATTCGGCTAAATAAACAAACCAAAGGGTCAATGCTTGCATCCTTACCTTTGATAACTACTCCCTCTTGTCCTAACAAAGAATCGGCCACCACAAGAATTAAGGTTTGGCTTCCGGGACTTGCAAACAAAGCAGAGAGAATGAGAGACTGAGTGATTCGGCACTGACTCCCAGATGGGGTTGGAATATTCGGCAATGGCAAGCAAAGTGTGAAGGAAGGGAGGGAAAATAAATACACAAAAGGCTATGCCCACCTTCGGTTTTGAAAGAAAAAGAAAGAGAGAAGGGAGAGTAGAAGATTCGGCCACCTAGCAAATTTGAGAGCAAAAAGGAAGAGAAGGTGCTTGGAGAACAAATGGTAAAAAGGGTGGCCAAAGGTGAGCATCCCCCTATTTATAGAATTCGGCACTCCCTCCCCTTGAAGACTCTAAAATTCGGCCACCACCTACTAATTCAAACTAATTTGAATTAGTCCAATTCCCTAATTTACTCCTCTCAATCCATTCAAAATAGTTTGAATGGTTTCAACAACTATCTTCACTTAATCCAAATAATAATAATAATCCTATACTTAAAATAACTAAGTAGATAAATAAATAAATTAAAAAAAATAAAAGATAAACTAATAACTATTCCCTTATCCAGCCGAATTTAAAAACAAAATTAGCTTAATCTTTATCCCAATTGAAGGTCCCATGTGCCGTCCAACACCTTACCAACCTGCTGCAAAATAAGAATAAAAATAAAACTCCAATTGCAATTCCCTTGGTTCGAACCTAGAACCTCACTGCTGCAGCCCTCTCTTCCAACGCCCTAGGCCACTTTTCCCAACTGACTTTCATGTCATAAAACCCCATCATTTAATTTTAAAGCCTTCTTACTTAAGCCCATCACCGCATATAAAATATAAAACGCAAAATGCTGCTCCCGCCATTCGAACCTGCGCCCATCCTCACCTCCAACTCCTAAGTGGCGCATGGGAACCACTTTGTCAAGGCGCCGTTTGTGTCATAGACTCACCCCAGCTTCTTTTAAGGCCTCCTCCTTCGCTAGCTCAAGGCCAAAAACCAAAATAAAACGCACCCTTTGCAGCCCCCAAGATTCGAACCCCCATGCTCAAGGCGTCCCCTAAAGCCCTTAAGTGGCGCATGGAAGCCACTTTACTAAGGCGTTTCTTGTGCCCAAAAATACCGAAAATTTTTCTTAAGGCCTCCCTTGGCCCGATTCCCCTTTTACACTAAAAATCCAAAATTTTCCTAAGGCATCCCTTACTTTCTAAGGTTCTCCCAACCCCTTAAAATTCATCCAACTTTCCCATAAGCCTGCTAAATACTCGAGTTATGCTCCAAACGCATAACCCCTAAACCAGGGTGTTACATCACTGTTTCTATTTGACCAAAAACGGGCTATTACACATATTTAACCCCTTATGAAAACATCACATATTTTCTCATTCTACGTATTCAATCTTGTATACTAGTTTTTCAGATGACTATTTAAATGTATTTGCTAAACATTTATATTACCATTCTTGTAAAAGTCATGACTAAGGGAAATTTGGGAAAATATATTTTGATCTCTTCAGGAGATTCAACAATAATCATAACAAACTTCAATCACAATTCTTTTATAAAAACAGAAATAGGTATTTTGGATCACTTTATAATCCTCCTTCAACTACTATTCACTAAGTCAAATTTACCACATATGTTCAAATTATTTCAATTCATATGAATGAACAATTTCTTGAAAACTTCAATATGCTTCTAGCATCCTAAATCCTTCAAGGATTTTAATATAAACTTTACTATATAGTGATTCATAAAAGTTTGTAACAGTAACCATTAGACGCAAGTTAAATCTTTTATTAATTTTTAGTTTAATAATATATCTAAAGGTTATTGCATCCACCACAAAAGAATATTATATCTTTTCATAATCAATGCCAGGACTAATCAAAAAACTTCATATTCTGCTTTTGCAAAACTACTTCAACTGCACCTTCACTGGCTTTATACCTTTAAATATTTGGACTACTAATCCAAAAACTCCACAAATTTAATTGTACTTGAGTTGCATCTTTCTATTTGAATCAATTTATTCCATATCTGTATTTCTCAATAGATTTATTCGAGATCCTTCTTTTATTTTATTATTTCAATAATAATATTGCATGCAAAATTATTGTCGACCACTTTTATTATCCGGTTCCATATTTTCTCGAATTGACATAACTTATCGAGATTTCTTATTTTCATTATTTTAAAATCCAATTTCAGGTACCTGAATCTCTTATGAAGTTTTACTTATTAGTTATGTCTTGGGTCTCTTCTGGAGCACTTGCCTCTACTATATGACCATCTATAAGAATTTTCATCTTTGGGACCAATCAATCTATTATTTATTCTAACTGATTATCCTATTGGGACTTTGATTCAAATTAAAATATTAGATGATATATAATAATTGATTATTCTCATTAAGTTTGTAAATACATCTAACAGTTAACTTGTAATAAGTTATCCTTATTGAACTTCTGGTTCAAATTATTCTCCCCCTAACTCATTACAAGTTATTATTTCTCTCCCTCTAATGTCAAGAAAACTATCGAATCAAAATTGTAATCACATATCATATCATAATTGAATCTTGAATGCATTCAAAATATCTGATAATATAAAAAAAACTTATAATTAATATATATTCTCAACTTTCTTTGAGAATTCACTCATCTTTGTGCGTTGTGGTGGAGCAATTGGAACATATACGCACTTACAAAAATTCAAAGATGAGAAATATTTATCTCTTGATCAAAAACCAATTGTAATGGGAGTCTTTATAACTTATTAGCTTGATGCATACAACATATAAATCAACATAATCTCATGTTGAAATAGAAAGTTTAGTTTTCATAAGTAATGATTTAGCTATTAGTTGGAGGCATTTGATAAACAATTCAGCTAAATTATTTTGTGTGTGAACATGAGCGATATGATGTTCAACTTTTATCCCAATTGACATGTAATAATCATTGAAAGCTTGGGATGTAAACTCGCCAACATTAGCAAGATGAATTATTTTAAGGCATAATTGCAAAAAATACCCTCAACATTTGGGGGTTTTGGTTTTGTTCCCTTGACCTTTTTTTTTTTAATTAACACCCTTAACATTACGATTTTTTAAGAAATCAGCCTAGTTTTAATGGTCAACGTGAGTTGATCGTTAATTAAACTGTAGGTCAACATAATAGCCCATGAGGCATGCCACATAAGCACACAACGTCATAGATGATGTCATCTATTTAACAAAATTTTTTCTCTCATTTTCTCACTTGCCAAACATTATTTTTACTCTTCAAAACATATGGTTGGCTCATTTCATCTACAGGAATCTCCATTACCATGATTATAATCATGCTTTTGTGCAAATTTTGTAAACCCACACCACACTTTCAACTTAAAATCATTGTTTTTTCCCCACTGTCGGCGGCCATTTTTCTCTTATTTTCTCTCCTACCAAACACCATTTTTCTTGAAAAAAAGACTTTTACGAGATTTACCATGGATAAAATAAGCACCCTAAGTACCATAGATAAAACAAAAAAAGTTTATATCTTAATAATACCATTCAAGTCCTTGAGATTTTGAGCTTATTATACCACTTGTTTATCCCCTTATTGTTCACCATTGCTGCTTCTATATACAAGATAATTACCTTTGTATATATGTGGGGCAATAATAGTTAAATAGTATAGCTTAATATTCTATGATTAGACCTGCCATTAGAGCTCTATGTGGAATCCCCTTTCTTTGTTTAGCAGTTTGATAATTAACCGATGTTGGTGGGGGTGTTGATGGGCTAAAGCTTTGGACTTTGTTGTTGTTGTTGCTGTTCTTGAGGTAATTTTGATGGCTACTACTGTTGTTGTATGAATCTTCTGAATCTGATAACATTCCCATTTGCCTCTTCTGCTTTTGGAAATCTTTTGAAGTGCCAACTACCTGCAATGTTCAAATAACATTCAAAACTTTCAAATTGACCCAATAAACGCATTGTAAAATTCAAACATAATGTACAAATTTGGGAGCTTCACTTGCCCCTAACAGTTTTCTCAATAGCCAAACAGCACCACTTGCCAAGAAATTTTAACTAGAAAATGAAAGACAGAAGAGTGGTGGGTTTTTTTTTTCTTACCGTGCAACCGAGAGAGCAAAATCTGAAGTTATCGACAAGACTACGCTCACAGACATCACAGGTGTTGATGACACCCTTTCCAGGCTTTGGCTGTGGCCTTTCATTGATGAAAACAACCTTAGCACTGTTGATAACATATGTTTGAACTCCAGGTATGTCTAGGTATTTTTGTATCTCAGACACCCTTATCACATCATGGTATGAAGACCTTCTTATCTGTCAAAACACACACATTAACAAATCCAAATTAATGCTCGGTTTCTATAATGAATGAATAAATAATAGACAAATCTTATGGGATTGGTTGACAATTTCAATTTTTTATCTATGGTAAATCTTGTAAAGGTCTTTTTTTCAAGAAAAATGGTGTTTGGCAAGAGAAAAAATGAGAGAAAAAATTGGCAGCCGACTGTGGGGAAAAAAACAATGATTTTAACTTGAAAGTGTGGTGTGGGTTTGCAAAAATTGCACAAAAGCATGATTATAATCATGGTAATGGATATTCTTGTTGATGAAATGAGCTAACCATATGTTATGAAGAAGAAAAATAGTGTTTAGCAAGAGAGAAAATGAGACCAAAAAAATGGCAACAACCATGTGTTTGGCAAGAGAGAAAATGAGAGAAAAAATTTTGTTAAATAGATGACGTCATCTATGATGTCGTGAGCTTATGTGGCATGCCACATGGGCTATTATGTTGACCTACAGTTTGATTAACGGTCAACTCACGTTGACCATTAAAACTAGACTAATTTCTTAAAAAATCGTAATGTTAAGGGTGTCAATCAAAAAATAAAAAGGTCAATGGCACAAAAGCAAAAGCCCCCAAACATTGAGGGTTTTTTTTTTTTTGCAATTATGCCTTGTTTTAATTGCATAATCTAAAATTAATCATTTAAACAAGCAATCTTGCAAACGAAAGGTTGCAAATTGATAACACATATGTGATTATTTTGTAGATGCATCTACCAAAATCATATAATATCAAAACTATCTACATGGCGGATGAATGGACCCATAATTGTTTCAGAAATGCAAGACATTAAATCTCAACTTTAGCTAGTGAGTTTATAATAATCAATTTTCATTAAGAACAAGCAACATATGAGAATTCTTTTAAATTAAAGAATCTTCTGGTTCTTTAATGGATGTCCATATGAATTCTCAATTAATTTTCACATCATATACGATCCAGGATGGTCTAACCGATCACGCCAAGTAGTAAACGCATTTGTATTAGTAAACTTTTGGTTTACTTTATCATGTGTTTCAATTGTACTAAATTGTAACAAATTGATAATTTTATTATCATTCCTTTTAATTTGTATCCACATATAAGTACTTTTGTGACATTTACTGTTGGAAATGTTTAAATCAATGTGAAGTCTATAATTCCACCAAGTCAATAAATATAATTTTCAAATAATTATATGCAGTATTTGCTTCAGGGAATATGCCAAAATTTCAAATGCCCAAAAATCTATTAATAGCAAACTTTGAGAGTAACAGCCCATTTTCAGTGAAATCGGAATAGTGGTTTCGGGACCACAAATCTAAGTTAGAAAGAAAATTTATTTTCATAGTATTTCATGGTCTGCATTGTGATAGGAATGTTATATGAAAATTCTGATAAGAAAATTTTACTGATTATGTGTTTAATTATGGAAAGGACCAAATTGCATAAAATGCAAAAGTTGAATTCTAGTATCTAGAAGGATCAAATAGCTATGGAATTAAAAATAAGAGGTCTTTATATGGTAATTAGACCATTAAATAAAAGTTAGTATATATTTTTGATAATTCATCCATGGAAAAATTTAAAAAAGATAATGACTAAATTGGAAATGAAAATAATTAAAAGATGATAAATTAAATAAATGTTTGATATTATCATTTTATATCATCTTCATCCCCAAATACATGGAAACCCTAGGAAAGAGAAAGCAAACTTTCTTGCCTTGATTAGATCCTGATAACTCAAATTCGAAGCTAGATCGAGGGAAAGAAAAAATGTCGAATTAGTAGACTTTTAAATACGAACAAGTGTCGAGGTAAGTTCGTGTAACTAAATTGTGTTTATTTTTATGCTTGATTTGAATGTAGTATTTGATTACATGAATTATATAAATGTTATAAATATATGAAATCATCACATATCCGATTATATCTAAAAGATGTTCAATTCTGTTTGAATAATGAAATTCAATGGATACAAGATTTCTCGTACTGATTATAGTTCTGCATATTTTGTGGACATTATAGCTCAGATGAGCATCCTATTAAAAGCCTTCTTGAGCATTCAGTTATATAGTTCCTACGAGCGTCCTGATCAGTAGTGATTCTGCATGTGTTGCACACTATCGCAGCTCTTTGTGAACATCCTGTTACATGTTCGATCGGTTGTGATCCAGTATATTATACGGACACAAACACAGCTCCACGTGAGCATCCAAATATAGGCTCTTATGAGCTTTCTGACATGTCTTGCTTGAACTTTCTGTTACCTTATCCGGTGCTCCCTGATAATAACTCTTCGGAGTTACCTGTAAAGCTCTATGAGCTCTCTGATTAAAACTCTTATAAATTTCCTGTTTAACCCAGATAAGTGTCATGTTACATTGCTCATCTGAGCATCCTAATATGTGGCTCGAGAGTGTGCTCCTTGATTATATACCCTAATGGGTACCCCTGATTATGAGTTGATAGTTTACAGTTTTGTACACCTTGTATGTACTACCTGAGTATCCATCGTTATTTCAATAATTCAACGGATAGAACTCATGGTATGAGAAATAATGAGATTAAAAGAATTATGTTTTTAATGCTTCTGAAATACCTGAAAATGTGAAACATGATGAGCTCATCCATGTTTATTTTGATGTACATGTGAATTATGTAACTAACTTGCTTAATTGAGTGCATGTGATTAGGCAAATTGCCAATTTGTTGGGAAGCATGTTATTGTTATGCACATGGGCATGTGGTTTGGCTGTGTGTCCCCTGCATTTTAAAATTGAGAAATAGAATGCTTAAAATTAGGAACATGGGCAGAGACACGGACGTGTGTCTCAACCATGTGTGACACATGGCCTAGAACACGGGCGTATGTCTTGGCTGTGTGAATCTTGCACCTAATTTTTGAAAATTAAATTAACCACATAGCCTAGCACACGGGCGTGTGGCAGGCCGTGTGGCACAAGTCAGAGAGTTACACAGGTAAGGACACGGGTTGGGACACGGACGTGTGCCTCACATCGAATGCCCACACAGACTAAGACATTGGCATGTCACCTAGCCGTGTAAGCCACATGGCCTACTCACATGGGCGATACATAAGAAAAATTTTGAAATTTTGCGAAAATTTTCTGAGTCCCCGATTTAGTCCCGACTTGTTTCTAACGCCTAAATTGGGCCTCGAGGGTCCATCTAAGGAACGATATGCTTAGTTTTGGATATGAATAGTAAATATCTTAAATTACTTGTAATTGTTCTGTAAACTTCGACAATACTCTATAACCCTGTTCCAGTGATAGATACGGGTTAGGGGTGTTATATGATCTTATTTTCTAAGTGTACAGCAAATACATAACCAATGACTTTTCATACATAAGTTTTCTCTCTTGCAAGTTCTCATTAGTAATATTTTACCACGTAATTTTAATTGAGAACTTATTCTGAATACTGTAGAGCTATACTCACAGTTTTTAAAAAAACTTGCAACTTTAGGTGCATCCAACCATAATAAGCTTTAGATAGAATTACCATATTCTATCACTCATAAGTAGATCTTTCACAGTCAAATATTTTGCTTTCAACCCTTTAACAGGGATGATGACAAAAGAATATCACAAAGATTACAAAATAAATATAAATTAATAACCCAATCCCCTTTTTTTATTTATATGAAATATAAAATTTTCCTCATTCACAATCTCATGAGATCCATTATAAATAACTTTTAAAAAGTAATGCATTAACCATCACAAATTTTGTGCTTTTTAGATAGTGATATATTAGCTCTATTGGAGCTTTCAACTAATCTTGTACTATCAAATATTGGAATAATATTTGTTTGTTTCAGTACCAAATAAGTTAAATATTTTCTATCTGTAATGATAGAATTCATTACTACATTTTCATATCTTCCTCAAAGAATATTAACAGAAAAAAAAATATATGTGGCCAATAATCTTTTCATATCACATTGATAACAAAAGTTATCTTTACCCTTTGAAAAGTTATCTTGAGAACTATCACTGTTCTCTTATTTATTACTATGTTCCCACTTTTAGCGGTCCATGAGTATATCTTTTATTTTCTTTATGTTTACATTCATGTCAAAACCATTTTTATAATCGAGTTTGAAAAGCGGGGATCGACTTTAAAATGAAATATGGAGTCGCCACCAATCTTTTATTCGAGGTGTGATCGGATCACCTTGAAATGGATTATTTTAATAAAACATTTTGATTTACTAAAACAATAATTTTGGTCTACGAAATCTAATAAAATAGGTTCGGGATTCGATTACGTACGAGGAAGGATTAGCACCCTCACAACGCCCAAAATTGGTACCAAATTGATTAATTAATGTCCTTACATCGAAAATTTAAAAAGATGTTAAAATTATAATCTTCTTTGTCCCGTTTGAAGATACTCGAATTTGAATATTAAGATTCTCTTATTTCGAAGGAATAAAGTGTCACATCCAGCACGTTAGGATATGACAATTTAAGTCCTCGAATTCAAGATCATCCCAAAATTCTAAAAGCTCGTGAATTGAAATTTGAAAGGGTATTTGGTTATTTGGACGAACGGAAAACCGAAACTAAGCACGACAGGGTATGATTCCTCGAATTTCCAAGCACACAAATATTGCCTTATTTGGAAAACGTGGACAGAATTTTAAAAGGATATTTGGTTATTTGGTCAAACAGAAAACCGAAACCCAGCACGATAGGGCACGATTCCTTGAATTTCCAAGCACAAAAATATTGTCTTATTTTGAAGAATATTTAAATGGGCTATTTTAAAACAAAATAAGAGAGTTGATGTTTTAATTAAGAGATAATTGATTGAACTAAAACATTTAAATGGCTATTTATAAATGAAAAATTTTATAACATGCATATGAACCATGACATATTATCGCCAAAACATGTTAACAAAGAATGGTATTGGAAAGCATAAATGATCGAATCTAATATAAACGAACAATATGAAAGCAATTAATTCAAATTGCGACATTCAAGACAGATAAACATTCAACCTATAATATCCCAATATTCGCATTAACAAGATTTTGAAAATGAATTAAATGATGTATATAACCACAATAAGAAATGAATCCAAATCAAATTAAAAATGAATGAATTGGGAACATTTAACAATAATAATAACCAAACTAAAAATGTAAGAAGTATCTTGAAAAATCAACAATATATATAATAATTTAAAACAAATGATATATATAAAACGTTTAAATATACATATAAAAGTGCAAATTAATATTGAAACATTCAAAAATGAATAAATAGAATCTAAAATAAGGTATATAAAATAATTTGACATAAAAATATAAAAGTTTGAAAACATATATATATAAGGAAATTACAATATATAACAATTTTAAAAGAATAATATATATAAAAAACTATATAATATGTAAAAAATCTAAAATAGATAATATGTATAAGTTTAGAATAAGTAATATGTATAAAATTATTTTAAATTAATAGTAAAACAAACTTTAATAAACATTATATTAAAACAAGTTAGAATAAATAATATATAAATAATTTAAAACGGATAGTATATAAATATATTTTTTACCATATTATAAAATAGTTTAAAACTAAATAAGTAAATGAATTAAACTTAATAAAAATGCGAAGATTGTGTATGAAAACAAAAAGGTATTTAATTGAAACAAAACAAAATTAAAAGATTGTTTTATAATAAATAAAATCATTTAAATATGCACAAGGATCAAATTGGAATATGCGTAAATAGTTAGGGATTAAATCAGCAATATTTCCAAAACCCAAAACGCAGCATTCAAGTCGGACTAAACCGAAAGCACGCTTAAATTACAGAGACCAATTAAAAAAACAAATGAAATGCACCTAGGGTCTAATCAAGTAACGACGCAAGAAAAGGGGGACTAATCGCGCAAATTATCCATCACCATGGAAATGCGCGGATCCTGTAGATATCGGGTCGGGTCCAGTTGAACCGAGCCTATGCGGCAGCATCTCGCATGGCTTAGAAAGACTAATAAAAACCTAAAACGATCTGAAAATCAACCCCCCCTCTTCTGTCTTGAAATCAAAACCCTAACCCCCTTTCACCCTTACTTTCAGCCGCAACTTGGAGCCTCTTCGCTTAACCACTAGAATGCCACCATAAACAGTGCGTAATGGTACACGAAAGCCTGATTTAATCGACCAACGTCTTCATCTAGCCCGGATCGCGATAGAGAAGACGAGGACTGAATCTGACCAAGGTAACCCCTTTTTCATTTTCACATATATAAAAAAAAAATAGAAAAGCAGTGCTATAGAACTGGATTCGAAAAGATAAAGAAGAAAGAAGTCAAAAAAGAAACCCTTTTTTTTTCTGTTTCTGGTTTTTTTTGCTCTATATTCTCTATGTGCCTAAAAAAATACAATAGATTCTCCTGGCCCTTTAAAGCCGAAATCGAAAATAAAAACAAATGAAAATTACAACTATTTTTCCTTTTTTGTTTTCTCTGCTGCTATTCATTTCCTTGTGCAGGTACAGGTGTGCGTGGCGTTGTACGGAAGCCGTACGGATGGGCTGATGTGGCGTTGAGGCGGTGGTGGCTCATACGCTGGAGGATGGGTTGCGGCGCGTGCGAGGGTCTTGGCCGTTGAGGCATGCGGCGCTTGAAGCTTCCAGAAACCCCTAGGATTTTTAGAAATGTTAATATTTTTGGGCCAATCGGGCTGATGTTTAAATTTGGGCTAGATTTGTTATTGGGTTTAGTATTTGGGCTAGGGTTTAATTGTAAAATGGATTTTTGAAATGGACTGTTTAATTATTGGTTTTTTTATTTAATTTTGTTTTTTGTTTGGTTAATGTTTGGTATGGGCCCGGGCAAATTTGGGCTCCTACAGCTGTCCCTCTTTACTCATTGTCGTGTAACGAGAATAGAGCAAAGACTATAAGAGGCCAAATTTGCCTGGTCTTGTAAGATCTTGGCTTCCTGGCGCTTCTTTTCTTCAAGTAGGCTTCTTGGCGCTTCTTTTCTTCAAGTAGCCCTATTCCATCCCACTGCATCTTCAGGGGTATAGGAAATGGTGCTTCTATCCACTCCGATGTAATTTCAAGGAGAAGAGATTCGTAACCTCAATCTTCTCTGCTCGATCTTCTCTGCTGAAACTTCAGGGAAATAAGGGTTAATGTCTTTGATCTGCTTCCTGCAACTTCAGGAATGCCAGATCTGCTATCTTCAATCTGCTCCACTGTAAACTCAAGGAGACAAGATCCGATGTCTTCGATCTGCTCCTGCAGCTTCAGAAATGCTAGATCTGCTATCTTCAATCTGCTCCACTGCAAACTCAGGGAGACAAGATCTGATGTCTTCGATCTGCTCCTGCAACTTCAGGAATCCTAGATCTGCTATCTTCAACCTATTCCACTGTAATCTCAAGGATGCCAGACTGGTATCTTCGATCTACCTTACTACACTGTCCTCTTGAGGACTGTACCTGTAGAATGGGTACATGCTTATGCCTAATAATTAGGATGCCATGATCGAAATGAGTCAAATGCTCCTATTTAGACATGCTAAGATATAAATGCGAAAAAGTTATGAGAATGATTCCTATTTCAGGTGTCATCACTCAATGTTTATCAGGGTTTTATCACTGATGTATTGTGCTGTCATCTTGTTCGACTGGTATTCTCAACAGAAAACTCGAGAAAACAATTATATTTTGTTCAACAGATTTGCCCCGCTGTAACTTCAGGGTTCATCTCATTATGACTTAGGGGCACAGGATCTGAATCTTTTCCCATCCATCCCATTGCGACTTCAAAATATAGGATTTGTTTCTTCTTCAATCCATCCCATTGCTATTCAAAGGTATAAGATCTGTATCAACTTTAATCCACCCCCTTGTAATTTAGGAATATAGGGTTTGTTTCATCTTCAATCTATCCCACTGCAACTTAAGGGTAAAGGACTGTGACTTGTTCAAATCAACTGATCGCTCCCAGGTGACCTAACCAAAAGTGTATGCATGATATTTACATGGGTGCAGAATATCATTTTTTCTTGTGAATGATTTCCCTTTTACACTTGGGTTAACATTGCCCATCTTTCGTCAAGATTGTATTACTGACGCAATATCTTGTCATTTTCAACCACTATTTTTGACAAAAATCCAAAGAGATAGTCTCAGTTTAGACTCTTCTTTAAACATGGTGAGTTTTGAACAATAGTCCTATTTCAAGCTCTTGTACTATTCAGAAGCTCCTAGAGTAATATGTGAAACTCCTTTTATGAAAGTATTATTAGTCCACTAATCGTTGTTTCAATGCAAAATGCCTGAAAAAGATCATAACCATGGACCGGAAGGAAATTAATTAGAAGCATAGCTCGAAACAAAATAAGTTAATTCAAGATAGCAAATGCAAAGAAATTTTATTGGGAGCATTCTTTGAAAAGAATAAGATAATCCAAATAACAAATTTGAAATGGATAAAATGAAAATTAGGTGCCCCAGATATCGCAGCTTGAGCTTCCCTGTTCAAACTTCTTGAGGATCATTTTAAGCTTAATATGTGTTTAGGGGATCCATAGTACTTTCTCAATGCCCCAAAATGTAGCATACTTCTTCATTGTTAATTCAAGTATAGCAAGACTACTGTATGCCTTATTCTCAATCAAAATTTGAGCTGCCCTTTTCGAGTTTTCAACTCAAATCCCCTTTGGTCTCAAGGCGCCCTTTGCGGGTTTTCACCTTGGCCTCTCTTTTTTTTTCTTCTTTTTGATTGAATTTTTTTAATGATTTTTTTACGGTCTCAAACTGCCACTTTGCGGGTTTTCACCTTGGCCTCTCCTTTTAGACTGGAATCTGAATTCAACGGCTTGAGCATGTCCTTGCCATCCATCTTGGTCAAAGTTAATGATCTTCCAGAACAAGCTTTCTTGACCATATAAGGTTTTTCCAAATTTGGCATTTACCTCTAAAGTCTTTTTGGATGAGAAGAGTCCTTCTTAATGCCTGGTCCCCATCTTGAAATTCTCTTGAGCGAACCTTTTTGTCATAAGCCCGTATCATCCATTTTTGGTACTTTAGACCGTGATGAATACTTTCAATCAAGCTTACTAGAGACATTCTGCTTCATCCAATCAAAGCTTCAAGAAAAAGAATCTTAACTTCCAACAATCGCTTCCCTTTCATAAACCTATGAGAAAGACGTTGCCCCGGTGAAGGTCCTGGCTGACGTTTAAAAAACATAGAGGGTAAATGGTAACTTCTCTATGCCAAATTTTACAAATCTCAGTCATTTTTCAAAAATTTTGAATGGTTTTTGGTCGCTTTCTTTGACCGATATTATTGTCGATCTTTGAACAGACTGTAAATCTTTGACACTGTGCGATTATGCTAGACATGTTCCTTTCTGGCATTCTTTATTGCCACTTTTTTTGAATTTGCATTTGAACTTAAATTTGAATTTGAACTTGAATTTGAATTCAGATTTGGATTTGGATTGCAATTTGGATTTGGATTTGGATTTGAATTTGATGACTGCTGACTTTGTAACTTTGGATATGAATTGACCTTCACCCTCTTAGTGAAGTAATTGACAACCACGAAGATGAATTGGTGTCGGCTAGATGCTTTTGACGAGATCGGCCCCCATAACATCTATGCCCCACATTTAGAAAAAATAGAGGAAGCACATAAATTTTGTCTTCCTCAATTTGGCACTTACAACGTAACTGGTGCAATTTTCTTTTCTTGGTAAATCAACAGCTCGAATCTCCTGATTAGCCTGGCCATCGTAGAACCATTAACATGGGCTCTTTAAACACCAATCTTAACAGTATACCCACGTTTCAGTAGCTTGGCGTGCCTTGATATGATCGTGCGAAAACGTCTCAAATTCTTAAAAATAGCTCAATGATGTCTCGCCTTATTTCTATGGTGAATTAGGCTACAATCTTTGTCATCTTCAAAGTCTTTAGATCCCTTAGACCCATATTTCATACAAAAAGGGAGTCAGTAACAACGTCACTCATATCATTGATATCTAGGTACCCGAGTACGAAGACAAAAGATCCAAAATTGATTCTAAATATGATTATTTGTATGGTATGGTCATAAATAAAGAATGAAAGAATATTTTAAAAAACCAAAGAATGTACAGTATGAGATGTAAAGAATAGAAATATTTACTTAAAAAGATACATTTTATTGAAATAAAAATTCTGGACACAAGCCTATTTCACAAAAGGATTCTCATTGCTTCTAAGCTTAAAGCAACAAGTATGTTTCGAATATTACTCTAGATTAGTTCTAAAATACAGGGATCCCTTCCACAGTCCCATTATTTAAAATCTTCCTAAGTACGTAAAGGCAGAAGCTTGGAAAAGTCTATTTATTGGTTCCCTCTTCGAATATGTCGTTAAGGTTTAGATTCCCCAACGTTCCCACCGGGACTTTGATCTCTTCAATTTGTTATCGATCAGGCCTTGCGTTAGGGCCCTGAGCTCGATGCATTCTTGGATCTCCTACCCCTATCTATCATGGAACTTACAATGTTTACCCCTTTAACAGAAAGATTGGGTAACAAATTTTCTGTACCAGAGGGATCATCGAATTTTACAATACCCATTCTGATGAATCTTTCGACTAATTTCTTGAAAGTGGTGCAGTTTTCCATCGAGTGCCCCGTAATTCCTGCATGGTATTCGCATTGGGCGTTCACATCGTACCATTTAGGGTATGGAGGTTGTATCTGTTCCACGTAAAAAGGGGATACAACATGTGCTTCAAACAAAATTTGGTACAACTCCCTATACGTGATTGGGACGGGTGCGAACTGGGGTTTTTCTAAGTTCGGTCTTGGATCGGGTTCTTGCCTTGGGAAGACCTGACGGCTGGTAATTACAGTCCTTAGCTGGCCCACTGTGATCAACTTCAGATAACCCTTGTTGTACCTACTCGTACTATTCACTTCCCTTTCCTTCTTCTTCAGGGCCTTTGAAGTCCACTCTCCCCTTTCCTTTGTCTCTACCAAAACAAATGGTTTGGCTCGATCATCCTTTCCTTTTTTCGAGACCTCCGACCAGTAATTGGGTTAAGTGGTACATCATATTCATTTGATCTCACATATCCTGCTGAATTTTGGCCAACTGCTCTTGCATCAGTATTTGCATTTGCTCTAATCTCTCCAACCTTTGTTCCATGTCTTCTAGGTTAATTCTAAAATAATTTTAATTAATCAAAGCCTTTCTACAAATTTAATACATATGATACAATGTAATGCAAATGCATGAAATGCAATGCAAATGCATGGAATGAATGCAGAAAGAAAGAGAGGCGTTGATTCTGAATTCAATTACATTAGAAGAACTTTTCTAGAAAATAAATTTCTTTACATAAAACGAATTACATATGCGGCTTTGTCCTCATAGTCCAGGTGAAGACACCAAACCTTTTCTTCGTATCTGGATGTTATGGTCGTGTCCCGTGAACTTTCTTAATGGATGCCTCTTCTAGCTCCTTGTTGTTTGATCCAGGCCGTGATTCTTTACTCACCTATCCCTCGTAATGCTCATAAGCTTTTTTAAGAAAGTTCCGACATGATGGCTCTTGAATAGTCTTTTTTGGCTTGAATCCTTGTGTAAAGTCTTGTATTCTTCTGCGAACCATCAGCCTTCTCTCGTTGTTTATTTGGACTATATTCGAACGACCGTATTATAATCCACTTTATCAAGCAACCCATTTCCTTATGACAAACTCTTCTATTTAGCAATCGAATATGAATCAACACCTCCTTTCTATGATGATGAAATGCAATGCAGTCAAAACAAAAGAAACACGTTAGCACAAGAGAAAATAACAACAGAATAAAGTACCTAATCGTGTGCCCCCTAGGGTTCGGCGTGGCTCTACCTAGGGTTATCTCTTAGGGTTCACTATATGTGGTTTGGTTCTAATGAGAGGGTATCTAAACCAGTAAATTCCTCAATCCTCACCCATTATAGGCTCATATGGACAGAGTTCGGTTCAGGGGAATACATTTCCCTATAGCCATGCGGAGATGAAAATCTCACGAAGCATATAGGTACAGATGTATCCCGGAAGCAATCCACTAGCCCATGCGGGAGTGAAAACCTCACGAAGGCGTAGTTTCTTACTCCCACTTAAGGGTGTGACCACAACGGTCATGCAATGCAATGCCAAAGTATTTTATGAGACTCGACATTATTGCAATCATAGCACCAAAAATGCATTAAAAGAAACATGATTTTTCAAAATAATTTTTCAAATTTTCAATCAAAAGGATAAAAATTAATCAATCTATGGCCTGACTCTCAACCAGTCCCCAGTGGAGTCACCAAGCTATCGAAACCATTTTTATAATTGAGTTTGAAAAATGGGGATCGACTTTAAAATGAAATATGGAGTCGCCACCAATCTTTTATTCAAGGTGTGATCGGATCACTTTGAAATGGATTATTTTAATAAAACATTTTGATTTACGAAAAACAATAATTTTGGTCTATGAAATCTAATAAAACAAGTTCGAGAGTCGATTACGTACGAGGAAGGATTAGCACCCTCGCAACGCCCAAAATTGGTACCAAATTGATTAATTAATGTCCTTATGTCGAAAATGTAAAAAGATGTTAAAATTATGATCTTCTTTGTCCTGTTTGAAGATACTCGAATTTGAATATTAAGATTCTCTTGTTCCGAAGGAATAAAGTGTCACATCCACCACGTTAGGATACGACAATTAAGTCCTCGAATTCAAGATCATCCCAAAATTCTCAAAGCTCATGCATTGAAATTTTGAAAGGGTATTTGGTTATTTGGACGAACAGAAAACCGAAACCCAGCACGATAGGGTACGATTCCTCGAATTTCCAAGCACACAAATATTCCTTATTTTGAAAACGTGGACAGAATTTTAAAAGGATATTTGGTTATTTGGTCAAACAGAAAATCGAAACCAAGCACGATAGGGCACAATTCCTTGAATTTCCAAACACACAAATATTGCCTTGTTTTGAAGAATATTTAAATGGGCTATTTTAAAACAAAATAAGAGAGTTGATGTTTTAATTAAGAGATAATTGATTGAACTAAAACATTTAAATGGCTATTTATAAATGAAAAATTTTATAACATGCATATGAACCATGACATATTATCGCCAAAACATGTTAACAAAGCATGGTATTGGAAAGCATAAATGATCGAATCTAATATAAACGAACAATACGAAAGCAATAAATTCAAATTGCGACATTCAAGACAGATAAACATTCAACCTATATTATCCCAATATTCGCATTAACAAAATTTTGAAAATGAATTAAACGATGTATATAACCACAATAAGAAATGAATCCAAATCAAATTAAAAATGAATGAATTGGGAACATTTAACAATAATAATAACCAAACTAAAAATGTAAGAAATATCTTGAAAAATCAACAATATATATAATAATTTAAAAGAAATGATATATATAAAACGTTTAAATATACATATAAAAGTGCAAATTAATATTGAAACATTCTAAAATGAAGAAATAGAATCTAAAATAAGGTATACAAAATAATTTGACATAAAAATATAAAAGTTTGAAAAGATATATATAAGGAAATTACAATATATAACAATTTTAAAAGAATAATATATATAAAAAACTATATAATATGTAAAAAATCTAAAATAGATAATATGTATAAGTTTAGAATAAGTAATATGTATAAAATTATTTTAAATTAATAGTAAAACAAACTTTAATAAATATTCTATTAAAACAAGTTAGAATAAATAATATATAAATAATTTAAAAAGGATAGTATATAAATATATTTTTTACCGTATTATAAAATAGTTTAAAACTAAATAAGTAAATGAATTAAACTTAATAAAAATGCGAAGATTGTGTATGAAAACAAAAAAGGTATTAAATTGAAACAAAACAAAATTAAAAGACTATTTTATAATAAATAAAATCATTTAAATATGCACAAGGATCAAATTGGAATACGCATAAATAGTTAGGGATTAAATCAGCATTATTTCCAAAACCCAAAACGCAGCATTCAAGTCAGACTAAATCGAAAGCACGCTTAAATTACAGAGACCAATTAAAAAAAACAAATAAAAAGCACCTAGGGTCTAATCAAGTAACAAAAGGGGGGCAATCGCGAAAATTGTCCATCACCGTGGAAATGCGCGGGTCCAGTTGAACCAACCCTATGCGGCGTCGTTTCGTATGGGTTAAAAAGACTAATAAAAACCTAAAATGATCCGAAAATCAACCCCCTTCTCTCTTGAAATCAAAACCCTAGCCCCCTTTCACCCTTGCTCTCAGCCGCAACTCGGAGCCTCTTCACTTAACCACTAGAACGCCACCATAAACGATGGGTAACGGTACACGAAAGCCTGATTTAATCGACCAACGTCTTCGTCTAGCCCCGATCGCAGCGGAGAAGACGAGGACCGAATCTTACCAAGGTAACCCCTTTTTCATTTTTGCATATATAAAAAATAAAAAAGCAGTGTTATAGAACTGGATTCGAAAAGATAAAGAAGAATGAAGTCGAAAAAGAAACCCTGTTTTTTCTATTTCTGGTTTTTTTTACTCTATATTCTCTGTGTGCCTAAAAAAATACAATGGATTCTCCTGGCCCTTTAAAGCCGAAATCGAAAATAAAAACAAATGAAAATTACAACTGTTTTTCCTTTTTTGTTTTCTCTGCTGTTATTCATTTCCTTGTGCAGGTACGGGCGTGAGTGATGTTGTACAGAAGCCGTACAGATGGGCTGATGTGGCGTGGAGGCGGTGGTGGCTCACACGCTGGAGGGTGGGTTGCGGCGCGTACGAGGGTCTTGGCCGTTGAGGCATGCGGCGCTTGAAGCTTCCAAAAACCCTAGGGGTTTCTGGAAATGTTAATATTTTTGGGCCAATCAGGCCGAGGTTTAAATTTGGGCTAGATTTGATATTGGATTTAGTATTTGGGCTAGGGTTTAATTGTAAAATGGACTTTTGAATTGGACTATTTAATTATTGGTTTTTTTCATTTAATTTTGTTTTTTGTTTGGTTAATGTTTGGTATGGGCCCGGGCAAATTTGGGCTCCTACAATTCACTTCGGGGAATGTAATAAATTTACTAGGATGAACATATAAACGTCCCAATATATTCTTTATTTCATAATCACCATTGCAAACATGCGTGGATTTTAAATTTAAATCTATCTATTCATGTTGTCATGATTAGTCTCCAATTATAATAAACATGATATAATAAATAAAATATAGTAAAATATACCTGATGATCTTTAACATCATCGTCATCTCCGTGATCCATTATGAGATTGAATCTTTCAACATCTTGGAGATGAAGTTGTAAGGGTGAAAGTTCAAGATGAAAGAGGAATTGGATTTGGGGGATGACTTTGAAAGATTTTAAAAGAAAAAAAAATAGAGAATCAATCTGCTGATAACATGTTATAAAATAAAGAGAGATGGGGAGAATAAAAAAACAAAGAAAATATGAAAGAAATAAATAATGTACTTTATTAGTCAAAGGGATGATTTACAATGCTTCATCAGAGTCTCTATTCATAGGCATAAGAAGTATAAAAGAAGTAGAGATCTAATTCTAATAACTATTAGAATTTAAAGTACACCAAAACTTTATCTTAATCATGATGGACATCCACTTAATAAGATATTCATAACAAATATATATATTAGAAAATGTTAAAATTTAATATATTTTCACACCTTCCTTCGCCCAAAGTCTACACTTTTCCTTTTCATCTTTCTAAATCAACATTAGTCTTTCTTCCTCATTCACTCATATATTTTGTGTGCTTATCATTCTGAGCTTATATAATTTTGCCTTTAATTTTCTATTGTAAAAATGTATTAACTTTTCATTTAAGGTTTCATTGTCAATTTGAATTATTTATTCGAATCAAAATAATTACAAGGAGGATTTTTAAATTTTAGAATTTGAAAGGCAATTAATTAGATAATGCTGCTAAAAAGGAAATCAAATTCCATTGCAAATCACTTAAAATAAATGCAGACCAAGTGTTTGTTAAAATGATGACAAAGATTCGATTTTCCCAATCCAATTAATATAATAATAACTGTAACACCCCATATCCGACCAAATTGCTATATCTAAGCTATGAGATACCACATTCATTGTTGGAGCATCTACACTTAATTAGAATTTAATTTGACCACGAGTACATGTTAATAATTATATTACTCCTTCCAAATATATTATACAATCATATTTAAGAATTATACGAGTTTACAAAAGATCTTAAGATGACTCGAGATAAAATAAAGACCAGATTCTAAAGTTTGTAAACTATCGAGTTGACGTCATGACTTCGAGGGTTCCTCGTCATGATGCAACTCACTGATTTGATCTCTGTCGTGATGTTAAGGACCCGACGTCACGATGTGACTACCTATTTTCAAATGGTCCAAATGGTAACAATTTTACAACACCTAAACAATCAAACTTATGTTTCAATTTAATCAGCAATGATACCTTTAAAATATGCATATTTCTAAACTTTAACATCTTATATTCATATGCATTATACAAAATTCATCATTTCAACCTAAACACATATGCGAAGTTCCATAATTCTAACCATTTACCTATTTGATAGAAATACACATATATGTCACAAGTTATGCAACATCTCATTTAATTCAACTCTTAACCAATTTTAATTGTATATACCAACCATGTGGCCATAACAAAATTTACCATATCTAGCTTTAAATATCAACATGATCACCTATTGTGCAAAATCGACTCAAAACCTAGGTACATGTCATTTATCGAAACAAAAGGAACTTTCATGATTCACCTATACCTACACATGGAATAACAAATTGTACGCTGAGCGATAAAGCTCAATGGTACTTTCATGATTCAAGTCAATTGAACATTAATAACACCATGTATAACAAATTCCATGTAGCATCTAGTTTTCAATCAACATCATTAACATTCATGTATCAAATTTGGGATTATGCACATTCACATTTAAATACAAATCTATAAACAATCACTTATAAAAATCAATGTAACATATCATATATTTCTATCTATTTAATAACAATACATTCAATTTCAATTCAATTCCAACCATTTATTTGTATCATTATTCCATTCTCATATCAAATCCATTTGTAATAACCCGTTTTTCAGTAGTGTCGAAAATAATGGCTTCGGGACCACAATTTCAACGAGTGATTCTGTAAATATTATTATTTAATATTTACGGGTCAAGTATTATGATATAGTGAATTTTAATTTGATAATTTCATTTAATTGGATGATTAGTTAAGTATAAGTGGTTTATCCCTAAAGTTAAATGGTTTTAAAAAATGAGGTATTAGGACCTCGTTAGGTGTATTAAATTTTGGTCCAAAAATTTTAGTGATTAAATGGCTAATTTAGGTACAATGACTAAGTTGTAAAAATCATAAAACTCAATCACTTTAGATTATTATTAGTTATATGGATTAAAAATGTAAATATTTGAGGATCAAAGTGATAATTGACCACTTTTTAATGATAGTGGACGGTGGATGTTTGTTTTAAGGGAAATTTATATATTAAATAATGTTTTAATATTAATAAAATATAATAAAACATAATTTAAAGTGATCATCTTTATCACTTTCAATCTTCCACCGATTTTACTCAAAAGAGAAACGCACGAACAACCATGGTGAATTCTTAAGTTCGACCAAGCTTCCATTTTGCTTGGTAAGTCATTTTTAATTTGTTTCTTGTATATTTATGTTTTTGAGATCGTTGCAACTAGGTCCAACTAACTTGTATCTCTGATTTCAAAACTGTTAAAGATTTTAAAATTAACCATTGACGAATCTTAGATGATTTTTTATAGAAATTGGTAGATTTGGAAATTATGAAATGTTTAAGGACTATTTAATAAAGTAAATTTTGTTAATTTTACATTTAAGACTAAATTATGAATTTGTCAAAAGTGATATTAAATTTATGTAAAATTGGATTTATGAGGACTGTAGAAGGACATAATTGAAATTGGAATGAAAAACAAAGTTCAATTGTAAAAGTTATACTTGTTTCGGTTTAAGGGGCTAAATCGAATAAAAAGTAAAAGTTCAGAGAAATTAAGTAAAATGAAATTAAAAAATTATAAGCATGAATTTGAGTATTATTATGGGATTGATATTGATATTTTGAACCATAACTATTATATAGATCAAGTTTTTGACTTAGGCGAGAAAGGGAAAACATGAAGGGGCGACAACCCTAGTAGAAATACAAGGGTGAGTCGTTCACCCGTCTTCTACTCTAAGTAGAATGTTATTTTTATATTTAAAATAAACCTCTACAACTCTACTAGGGTTACCTTCTCTTTATGTAAATATGTGCTACCGGTAGAGCTATTAACACAACTTTTGAGAGATTGTTATTCTATTAAAAAGTAGAGAGAATTTATTCTCAACTTATAAATATATTTTTTAGAATAACAATGTTATCAGTTTCTATTAAAAAAGAGAGAATTTTTGTGTTCACCCCAAAAGGAAAATTTTTTCTAGTTTTGTGTTTTGATTCAATTAGTTCAAACCCACATTTAAAGCAATTCATGGTACGAGAATAGCGGAAAAGATCGTCCTTTGAAAGTCAAAAAAATCAAGGATCCGCTTATCCAAAAAAACTGGTACGAATTCAATTAAGGTTTAGTGCTTTAAATATCACAAACCAGGTTGGTTTTCAAAATTTTAATTTTCCGTTGTGCAAGAAACCATTTTCAAACCGGATTATTTCCAACAGTTACATGTGTAAGGCCTTAGCTTATAAGGGTAGCATGTGAAGTCCGCAGTTTGGAAAACCAGGAGAGCCACCAAGGTATAAGGAAGAAGGCGCGTGATGATTTGAATGCCAGTCAGTAGACAAAAAGGACTTGGCACATTTGAGACACGGGTCAAATGGGGCAACTAGGAGCTACATCAAGGGCAATGGTGATTGGAGCCTAGTGAGCGTCATAACTCAGCCATGTGTAAAAGGAGAAGTGACTCCTTAGACGAGATGGTAAATGGGGTGTTTACCAATATGAGTCCACCAGAGAAGTTGCATATCCCTTAGGTGTTAAGCAATTGAGGAATGGAGTGCAATAGAATAGATCCTAATGGGTATACCAACAAGACTCATAATGGAAGGAACGTTAGCTCTAGCCTCAATAATGAATAAAGTTCACCAGAAAATAGCGAGAAGCAGAAGTCCATCATAACCATGAAACATGATAAAGATCTTGTGGATCTACTTAGGGTAGATACCTTCACGAAATACCTGAGGAGGAGATAGTACATTGGGAACCACATGTCTAGCGAGGCATCTTAAACAATGGGCTAAAAGAGCAGGTACTATGGGGTTACATTGTAGGCACTAGCTCTCCAAGAAAATAGGGGATACTAGAAAGAGATCGTATTCTATAAGGACCAGTAGTTCCGGGAATTATTCGGGAAAAATGCCAAGTGTCGTCAGTCAAAAGTAATGAATACAAGTATCAAGGATGTGAAACAAAGGTAAATAGGATAAGACCCATGAGAGAACCTAGTTATGACCAAACCAGGGTTTATGTATGCTAACAACAACTCAAAGAGCATAAGGCATGGGCCTTGCCAACCAAGTTCGCGAATTCTCCTATTAAATTTAGGTAATTTAATTCTAAACCAGAAATCTCATTTTCTTAAAGATTTATGCAGTTGTAAATGAATTTTATATACAGATCTCACTAAGTTCTTCTGAGCTTCATAAATTGCTGCTTGAATGTAGGATAGGTAAAGACGTGGAAAAATAAAGAGGGACTAAGCCAGACTTCACCGAAGTTACATGGGGTGTGGTAGTTGTTCATGTATATAGAGAGGCACCTTCCGAAGCTACGCCTCAAGGTTGAAGTTGACAGAGTCGAATTGTAAATTGTAAATAATTGTTGAGTCATTAAATGTGTCAGGTTATAAGAAATTAGAACTAAAAATATGTGTGTATAAATGTCAAAAAGAATTTGAAGGTTTAAGTTTTCTAAGTATATATTGAATTCGAAATAGGAATGTGTTAGTTTATCTGGATAGTTGTGGCATCCGATACCCGAACTTGATGATAGGGTCACGTAAAGGGTGTTACACACATTCTTAAAATAACAAAAAAATGCGCAAAAAAATTACTTAGGGACAAGTGCAGTGGAATTGCTTTAGCCTACAAGAAAGAAAACATTCACCACTGTAATAAGGACATGCAAATGAGAAAAAATTGCATAGGCACAGGTGTAGTGCATACCTAACTCATTCTGTTGTTGCCCTTACTGCTGCCATAAACACAACAAAGTCAGCCATATTTTCCAACATGTATTAACTTATCATGCACACTCTTAAAACAAAAAAAAAAAAATGTGCCAATTAGTTACCTTCACTCTTTTAAGATGAAGCCTTGAAATAATGTTGTCCCTTTTGAATTTGGGATTTCTTTGGGATTGAAAAGAAATGGTGGAGTTCGCGATGGTCTTTTTACGCCAACGGGTAGAATATTTTCCAAATCTACTTCTTTACAGAGATGAGTCTGTCGCTTAGGTTTCTTATTCCCCTAAGTATGTTTGTTGTATACCGGCTCATATGGGCGGCATAAATGTGGGATGCTCTGGGAGCTAACAATTAGCTGCTCGTGCTCCATGAGGTCATCATGCCCCAACAGATCATCATGATCCATCTGCTGCTGTTGTTGCTGCCTTGTGGGGTCATCATGCCCCAATTAATAATCTTGCTGCTGCATGGGGTTATCATGCCCCAACTGATCATCCTCCATGTCCAAGAGCTAATCTAAGTTCTCTTCAAAAATTTAAATAACTTAAATTTAATAAGTAATATTAGATAATTAATTTGGTTTGGAAAATATCTAACGAATATTCTCAAAATGAGAGAGCAAGTTGTAATGAGAGTCCCCATGTCTCTCATTTAGACACAATCCCCATGTTAAGGTTATGTAAAGAAGAAAAATCAACTTACCTATCTCCCCATCATGCTCTTGTGTTGGAGCTGCTATCTCTTCCATCAACTGCTCCTACTTCATGGGGTCATCATGCCCCAACGGATCATCATGATCCATTTGTTGTTGTTGTCGCTACTTCATGGGGTCATCATGCCCCAACTGGTGATCCTGTTGCTGCATTGGGTTATCATACCTTAACTGATCATCCTCTATATCCCAGAGCTGATCTAAGTTCTCTACAGAAATTTAAATAACTTAAATCTAATAAGTAATATTAGATAGTGAATTTGGTTTGGAAAATATCTAACAAACATTATCAAAATGAGAGAGCAAGTTGAAATGAGAGTCCCCATGTCTCTCATTTAGACACAATCCCTACGTTAAGGTTATCTAAAGAAGAAAAATCAACTTACCTATTTCCCATCATGCTCTTGTGTTGGAGCTGCTATCTCTTCCATCAGCTACTCTTGCTTCATGGGGTCATCATACCCCAACAAATCACCATGATCCATATGTTGTTGTTGTTGTTGCTGCTTCATTGGGTCATCATGCCCCAACTAGTGATCTTGTTGCTGCTTTGGGTTATCATGCCCTAACTGATTATCCTCCATATCCCAAAGCTTATCTAAGTTCTCTATAGAAATTTAAATAACTTAAAGCTAATAAGTAATATTAGATAGTGAATTTGGTTGGGAAAATATCTAATGAACATTACCAAAAGGAGAGAGAAAGTTATAATGAGAGCCACTATGTCTTTCATTTAGACACAATCCTCATGTTAAGGTTATGTAAAAAAGAAAAATCAACTTACCTATTTCCCCATCATACTCTTGTGTGGAGCTGTTATCTCTTCCTCTTGATTTTGAAAGCCCCCCTTTTCTTCATCTATGACATTCTAAAAACAATTTAGAATACAAAGGAAGCAATAAGTACGAAAAAAAGAAGGTCGCCAGGGGGGAGGGGAGACACAAGTTCAAGATTACCTACAATATACAAACACCGCCGACGATCACACCAGACTGGCATGAAATTTTCATATACCAAGGTCCAATCTCTCTTCTATCTTCCCCTAGATTTTTTTATTTTTATTTTTACATTTACCATGTTTCTTGCGAATAATAGAGATATAACCCATCTTGGATTGAAAATGATGAGATATATGTAGTTGCTTTTGCTCCGAGACAGGAAGATCATGGAGAATTACCTTCTCCATAGATATAAGTGATGTCAAAGCATGTTCCGGGGGAACTTGACCATCATGTGGAGAAGGTAAGAAATTTCCTGGTAGTTTAGCATATGAGGTCCATTCAACCTGTTTGAAACATTGAAATATGAAAGACTAAAAAAATAAGAAAGTCATTTGAAAGAGTTAAAATTAAATCATTAGAAAGAATAAAATGACTTCACTTACTCTAGCTGGCCGTAACTTTTTGAAATACTCATCAAATTCAAAAACCATGTGGCGATTTCTGTGCTTCTTAGATGGCGTAATCAGCCTTTCATGCCATCGAACCAGCAAAGGGAAGTCCTTGGGACAATTTTTATTATTTTCAGCTATGACAATTGCATTTATTTATTCAATGGTAGGATGGAGCAACCGAGATGCAACCCCACGGTATGTCCTCCAATAAAAGCACCTACAACAAAGAAAACTAAAATGTTAATCCACATGAAATAAAGAGAAAATCTACTAAACAAATGAAACTATAAATATAACTTCTATCCTCACCCTAGAAAAATGAAAATTTCCAAATAGATCCGTCCCTTTAATTTGTGGTTCTCCAAGCTGCGGTGCAGAGTTGCTAGCATGACCGCACCCTATGCATAACTTCCAATTTGATCAATGTTCCTAAAAAATGTTAGATAAAATAGAGCCACCACATCAGCACTAGAAGGGAGCACGATAGACCCTATGATTGCCTGAATATAGTGATCAAGTTCCTGCCCTTCAAGAACAAGATTTTCAGCCCAATGCCCATAAGTTTTTTTTAACCAAGCCAGACGAATTCCACTTTTCGTAGGGCTTAGGCACTCGTCAATGCCAAAATACTCTATACACAAGTCATTTAAATTTACATTTTTTTTCATTTCCTATAACTGGAAAATCATTTCTTGGTAATCCAGTAATTCTCAAAACATCCCCTAAACCCATAAATAGTTTAATAGAACTTTCGCGTCCAAATACAAAACATCTTTCTTTTACACTATATATTAGTTATTGTTGTTATAAGAGATAGAAAATGCTTTAAAGGGCTTGTGAGCTTTAATAAATTCTCAAAGCCCGTTCCCCTCAATCTGACTCTGCAGTCAAGTGAAAATTGAAGTTATATTGGCAATAGATTTTTAGCAGTGTCGACAACATCAAAAACATACCTACAAAACAATCAAAGTGCAAATAAGAATCAAGTTATCAACAAGGTTAAACAAAAACATGTCATATTGTAACAATATTTTAATTTTACATGTTTAACTTTTTAATTTAACCCGAACAATTTCACTAGGCTCGACTCGACTCGAATTTCATTTCACTTAAACCGACTCAAAAAAATTCAAATCAAGTTAGAATGATACAATATTACTCGTCAACTTGATTAACTCAAATTTTTTTTGACTCAATTCAATCAAACGTTCACCCCTAATTCTTTCCACCTATAGATCAAATGGAACTAGTTCCTGAATTCTCCATGCATGAACAAAACAAATGTTGTACTCTAAGAGTCTATCAAGATTTGATGAAGTGATATTTTGATATTGTACCATGCTATCATTTGAAAAAGAAAATTAAAAAAAAAAAATTATTTTTCAAGTCATAACATGGTACAATATGAGTGTTATGTTAACAAACTTTTACATTTGCTAAGTTCAAATTAAAACAGACTTAGTTGCCAAGTTTATGTATCAAAGTGGACAAAAGAAAAAGTACAAATACCAAAATAGACTTAATTACCAAATTTAAGGACTAAAAATTATATTAAAATATATCTTAGAAATGGTTTGTACTTCAATAAAAAAAAAACACATTTAGCAGAAAATATATAACATTATAAGTATGAACTAACAAAAAATTGTTAAATTCATTTATGTGATATATATTTAATGAAATAAGTATTCCTTGTATAGCATAGGTTTAAAATTAGTATGATAATATGAAAGAGTTTATATTTGAGCAAACTTCTTGTTTATAATATTTAATATATTATCAACGAACCAAACTATGATGCCACTTTTGTGATTTTTTTTGTGAAAACGTTATATCATTCAAAATTACTTGCATGAAATATAACAAAATTTTGCAATCAAAACATCCGTTTCAATCATGCATACATACAGATTTAGATGCAAGAGGTCCTTTTAAGTTTCATTCCCCACAATCATATTTACATATATTTTTGTATAAATTGATCCACCATATTCATAATTAGTTTTCTATTTCTACTTCCTTCCGTGTAAATAGATACTTACTTAATTATATTTAATTAAAACAATCATTATGAAATATATATATATATATATATATATATATATATATATATATATATATATATATATAAACTTTTATTAAATCAAATCATAAAAGATTGTGGCAGATATAAATTGTTTCAGGTTAAATTCAGGTTATAACCCCTCTATTATGTTTAATTTTATGATTTAATATTTATAATTTAATTTGATATAATTTTCTTTATGTACTTTTATAATATCTTCAATTAGTTCAAATTGTTGATACCCTTAATTATTCTAATTAAAATATTAAGGCCAACTTCTTCTTCTTCTTTTTTGGTATATGTTATAAAAGTATTTTAAAAAAATCATCCCATCATTTTAATTAGAATAACTAAGGATTTTGACTAGCCAATGTTTTTTAAAATTAGAGAACCAAACGTGACTATAGTAGAGAGATCAAAATTGCAATTTGGCCACCATCTTACATGGCTAGAAAAAGAAAAGAATGGAGTTGGACACGTGTAAAAAGCCTTTTATATAGAGTATAGGTCAAATTATGGTTATGGTATCTCTACTATGTTTAAATTTATGATTTAACATTTATACTTTAATTTGACCTAATTTGGTTCTTGTACTTCTATAATATCATCAGTAGTTAAAAAAAAAAATTTAAATTCATGTCATTATTTTAACTAGAATAACTAAGGATGTTAACTTTTAAGACTAGCTAATGTCATTGTAAAATTAGAGGACCAAATGATGTAAAATTAAAATATGACTAAATCTCAAATGTGAACATAATAGAAGGATCAAATCTACAATTTAAAGTTTATCTTATAATGGTGAAAAAAAAATCTGGAATGAGAATTTTTTTTTTAATTAGAATAATTAAGGATATTAACCATTTGGATTAATTAATGTGATTGTAAAAGTAAGAAATTAAATTATGTAAACTGTTAGTATAATAGATAAATCAAATCTTTAATAAGAAAAAATCAAATTGGACACTTGTGGTGAAGAAGGCCCTTTTACATATATGTCGAAACCATTTTAAAATTGGGGTTTTTTTTTAAAAAAATGGGATCGACTTTAAAAAAACAAAAAGGGGAGTCGCCACCAATCTTTTTTACTTAGGTGTAATTGGATCACCTTGTAAAGTGTTTTATTTTGAAAATATTTAATTTTGGTCCACAAAAACAAGAAAACAGGTTCGGGAGTCGGTTACGTATGAGGAAGGGTTAGCACCCTCATAACGCCCAAAAATTGGTACCAAATCGATAAAATCATGTCCAAATGTTGAAAAAAAAGGAAATTACGAAATATGATCCTTTTATTAGAAAGAAAATTAGGACTTACTTATCACAAAGAAATAAAGTACTTTACCTAATAAGTTAAGGTATAGTACCTCATGACTTTGAAATTAAGCTCGTCTTTATTTTAGAAAATTCCTACCTCGAGATTCAAAATGTCGAACCCAGTAAGTTAAGGCATAACACTTTGAATTCCCAAGAATAGATTTTTTATTTTGAAATTGATAAATCTCAAATTTCTTAAAAAAGAATCGTAATAACTAAAGTTTCACAAGAAAAATCGAACCCAATAAGTTAGGGCAAGATTCTTCTCAAATTCCCCAAATATCACGTATCATCATATTTTGAAAATCATTTGAAATAAATTTAGAAAATGAAGATATGTAATACCTAAAGTTTCACGAGAAAAATCGAACCCAATAAGTTAGGGCAAAATTCTTCTCGAAATTTCCCAAATATTACATGTCACCGTATTTTAAAAACCATCTGAAATAAAATGTGTCGATTCAAAAGATGTTTTTATAAAAGGTTGATTTCAGTGAAACATAACATGAATATATTACAACATATATATTTAATGGCAATTTTACAAAATTACAAATAAATAATAAAAGGATAATATAACATAAATACATAACGGACTATGTTAAACAATAATAAATGATCTAAAGAATATAAATAAACATGTAATATAGCAAATATTGAAATTTTCACGAAATAACAAAATTAAATGAAAAATGGAATAACATATTTAAACATTAAAAAAAAGAATGTGGTGACTTTTAAAATGATTTAATATAATATACATTAAAAGTAAAAAAAAAACTTATCATAAATATATACATAATTTAGTAATCTAATACATGTATAAATAATTACATATAATAAAAAAATAATTAATAAATAGTATGTAATAATTTTTATATAAAACACACATATATAATATATTAATCTATTCTAACAATTTTTTTTAAAAAAATAAAAAAAGTATAAAAATGATATGAATAAATAAAAAAAGTTATAAAAAATGCATAAGTCAACCTTACTATCGCAATATGAAGATTCAACGAAATTTCTCCACCAAAATCTAACTCGAACGGAAGCAACTAAAAAAACGAAGATGAGTGAAGAACAAAATAAGAACAAGCCACAGAAAATAAGAACGCAAGAGGGAGAGAAATTTGAGTGAATGCTCTCAAGAATTTTTATTGTTTTCCCAACTTTTTTTTTCTTGCAATGAAGGGAGATGCTTCTATTTATAGTTGAGCCTCCCTAAATCAAACGGTACAGATCAATTACATCAACGGCTAAGATTAAAAGGTATCTACAAATTAAATCTCTAAGATTACAAAATCATATTTTTTAATATTACATACCATATCTTCTAAGATTGCATATAATATCTAAGATTGCATATCATATATTCTAGGATCACATATCATATCTAAGATTTGTGTATCATATCTAAGATTGCATATCCTTGAAGATTGTACTTCCATATACGTCAAGCTTGTAGATAGACTTTCAATCTTTTTAAGTAATGGGCCATTTCGATAGGGCCAAATGATATATTTTAGACTGGACTTGGATTTTGTTTTATTCCAGCCCGATCAAAATTGGGCTCTTACAATATAGAGTATAGATAAACAAAAAAAATTAAATCCCAAATAACCTTTGTTTATAATGTGGCAAGAGATTAAATTAAGAAAGTATAGTAACAATGTAAAGAAATTTATTCTTATAAATGTTAGTACATATATGACGAAGGAAAAATGACTAGCATTGGGGACAGAAGCGTGGTTGATACGGACGGGCAGGCAGGCAGGGGAATTTCGCATTTCATCCCCTAAACATTTTAATTTTTACATTATGTAATGTGTCAAAATATTTTTAATTTAGATTTAATGTACAATTACTTTTAAATTATACACCATCTATTATTTTTACCTTATTTTTTTACATTTTTAATTCATTAAATGGATGCGTTTGCATTAATTATTTTATTAGTAAGAATTTCCATTTCATGCTCTTAATCGGTACAAATTGGATCTTTTGTTTTTTCTGATAAACAAAGCTTATATAATCTAAAACTTAGCTATTGGGGACGAGGTCAACAAACAATAAATCATCGGCCTCCTAATTCATTGGATTATCTGTATAACTTTTTTTATGCTCCAACTTAACAACAATTCTCTGTTCCTAGGCTTTGATTTCCAAAGGAAAGAACACACCTTTTCCGTCTTTAGCTTTCGTTTCTTAATTCCTTAAATGACCCCTTTAAACTTCTTCTTCGTCTTCCTCCTATCGTTCTTTCTTCATCCATTTTTTACCTACGGTGAATTCTGCCCCAGGGTTTCATGCGGCAATGTATCAGTTGACTTCCCTTTCCGACTCACAAATCAACCCGACTGCTGCGGCGATCCCAACTTCAACCTCTTATGCACAACCACAAACCAAATCATCATCAGTTTCCCATTTTCCGGTGACTTTATGGTCAACACCATCAATTATTCCAATCCTTATTTACAGCTCATTGACCCTTGCATCACCAAACGTCTTCTTCAGGGATTTAATCTCTCCGGCACTCCGTTTCAGCCCCTATACACTCGAACCTACATATTTTCTAACTGTTCCACCGATTCAAATATCTCAGTCGTCTATCCTTCAGCTTTATTTTTTTCTTGCCTTAGTAGGATAAACTTTTTGGTTTGGGGTATAGCCAAAAACTTTTACGATCCGTCGACGCCGGTGAGTTCATGTCTAGAGCTAGCAGAGATTTCAGTCCCCCAACACGATCCAGGTTGGCCATTCTATATTGATGATATTCCCTTAACATGGGAACAACCCTATGGCCATACGGTACCATGTAACTACTGTCCAAGCAGTGAATGCTCCAGAGAGAAAGGAGGTATGTATGTTTCAAATAAAACCATTTTCATTAAATTTAGATGTACAACTTCATGCTTAAACATTTATATTTTGTCAAGGTCTTTCAAACGGTACCAAATACGCTGTGACTTTCATCCTGGGAACACCCATCTCCTTGATTGCGGTGTGTATTATTTATTACAACGTTAGAGTCCATTGTTATGATCATCGTCGCCACCAACCAAATGTCGAAATCTCCGGCCTTACTTCAGAGCCGCAGTTAGCTGGTATTATTGTAAATGGTCTCGATGGTTCAAGTATCGAAGCCTATCCAATTACATTGCTCGGTGAAAACATGAAGCTTCCAAGGCCTAATGATTATACTTGTTCAATATGTTTATCGGAATATCAAGCCAAAGAGACAATAAGAACAATACCTGATTGCAATCACTACTTTCATGCTGGTTGTATTGATGAGTGGCTTAAGTTAAATGCAGCCTGCCCTGTGTGTCGTCGTACACCAGATCATGACTCTGCTCATTTGATCACCCGTTCCACATCATCTTTTTCATCGAGACCATCACTATAGAATATTAATTTTGTATAAATATTTTTGGTTTTTTTTTTTTGGGGGGGGGGGGGGGCTTATAGTGTATGTCTGTATTATACATGGTGGATGAGAAATTTTATTTTATTTTTGTTTGACATGCTTGATGGCTAATTTAGCTTTATCTAAAGGTTCAACTCTTCATTTCCCATGAATCCTACCATAGTTTTTTTTAAGAAATTCGATGATGAAGATAAACAATTAAGACACGACAGAAATTTTTTTATAAAATTCCTTATTCCGTAGAGAAAAAAACTAAGGGAATTGACATCTTTTATTAGTTTTAGCTCCTTACTAAATACCATTTATTCATTAATACAAATGTGAATTTACACCCTCTTTTGTCTTACTTTTCTTTATCTGTTACTACATATAAAAGAATAATTTTAAAACTTGAATATAAATAATTCAAATGTTAATGTTATTATATAATTGAATCTAAATATTCAATATGGAACCGACCATTCTTGTAGTAAAGGATTCATAAATAAATATTAAGAATTTTATTCAAATACAATTACATAATAATTAATTAGGAATAAATATAAAACTCTCAAGATTCTAAATATAATAGCTATTAACATTTATTTATAAAAGTTATAATTAATTGATATTTAATTATTTTAAATAAAATTATTAATATTTGTTTATGAGTCTATAATTTTTTATTTTATTTAATGTTAATATATTAACAGTGATTAAATATTATCTCATATACTTAAGTAAAACATCAACTTCCTAATTGTCTCGTTGAATTGGATTATCTGTCTAAATTTGATGCTCAAGTAACTTAGTCGTTAATTCCCCAAGGAAGCAAACACTATTTCCGTCTTTTAGTTTTCTTTTTGTTAATTAACGTGAATCTTTTCTTGATTCCTTAAATGGACCCTTTAAACTTCTTCTTCATCATCGTCGTCGTCGTCGTCATCCTATTATCGCTCTTTCTTCAACCATTTTTGACCAATGGTGAACTCTGCTCCGCGGTTTCATGCAGCAGTGTTATAGTTGAGTACCCTTTCCGGCTCACAAATCAACCCGATTGCTGCGGCCATCCCGACTTCAACCTCTCAATCTCATGCAGAAGCAGATACCATTTGCCAGACCAAACGATCATCAATTTCCCATCTTCCAGTGACTTCGGGGTCGAAACCATCGATTATTCCACTCCCTACTTACTGCTCACTGGTCCTTGCATGCCCAAACGCCTTCTTAAGGGAATCGACCTCTCCGGTACTCCTTTTATGTCATTATACCCTTGGACTTACATATTTTTTAACTGTTCCACCCAATCCAATATCTTAATCATCTATTCTTCAGCAATAAGTTTTTCTTGCCTTAGTGGTATGAACTTTTCGATTTGGGGTATACCCAAAATCTTTTACGATCCGTCGACACCGTTGAGTTCATGTCTAGAGCTAGCAGAGATTTTGGTCCCCCTTCGCTGTCCAGGTTGGACAACGAACTATATTGATGATATTCTGTTAACATGGGAACAACCCTATTGCGTGTTTCCACCATGTAATCACTGTGAAAGTAATTGCCAGTCAGAAAATGGCGATGGTGAATGCTCCAGAAAGAAAAAGGTATGTATGTCTCAAATAAAACCATGTTTATGTTGTTGTTAAACTTCATGCTCAAACATTTATTGTTTTTTCAAGGTCTCTCAAGCGGTACGAAATATGCTGTGATTTTCATCGTGGGAACACCCATCTCCTTGATTGTGGTGTGCATTATTTATTACAACATTAGAGTCCATTGTTATGACCATCGCCACCAGCCAAATGCCGAAATCTCCAGCTTGACTGAAGAGCAGCAATTAGCTGATATTACTGTAAATGGTCTCGATGGTTCAAGGATCGAAGCCTATCCAATTACATTGCTGGGTGAAAACTTCGAGCTTCCACGGCCTAATGATAATACATGTTCAATATGTCTATCGGAATATCAAGCCAAAGAGACAATAAGAACCATACCTGATTGCAATCACTACTTTCATGCTAATTGCATTGATGAGTGGTTTAAACTAAATGCAGCTTGCCCTGTCTGTCGCAGTACGCCGGATCATGACTCTGCTCGTTTGATCACCCGTTCCACATCATCTTTTTCATCGAGACCACCAGTATAGAAGATTAATTTTGTATAATTATTTCGGGTTTTTTTTTTTTTTTTTTTGTTGGTGTTATGATCAGCAACAACAATGATCAGCTGTGACTTGAGCAGCAAGCCTCGTGGCTTGTAGAAGAAACAAAAGCAGAAATGCAAACAGAAAAGAAAGTAAAGCTAAGAATAATGGAGCATATGGAAGAAAACTTCAATAGATTTCATTCAAAATGAACAATGGCATAATGCCAATACAAATACAAGTTGATGGCTGGTAATCACATGTCAAAGATCACCTAAACCTTCACCTAACACCACTAAGTTACATAGAAACTTGAAGTATTAACTTGCACACATAAACAAAGCTGATTTAACAGCTCAATCACCACCTAATTACATCACAAGATATTACCTACTTAGTTCAACTAAAACTAAATTACAAACTATAAACTTAAATCAACAAAATAAGTTGAACTTGGACAACATCAGCAAGCTTCAGCTGCTGCCTTCACGTGCTGCTTCTTTGGTGCTGCATGGATTGCATGGAAACTAACTTTAACACTTTTGGTGCTGCATGCTGACCATACTTCAACACTCCTCCTTGGTTAGCATGTTGCACATTCCCATCAGCATTGTGCTTGGCTCGATAGACCCATTTAACACCAATGGTCTTCATGTTTGTAGGCCTTTCTTGTAGCTCCCATGTCTGATTCTTTTGAATCATTTTTATTTCTTCAACCATGGCTTGTTTCCAGCATTGCTGAGCTTCATTTTTGTTATGGTATATGTGTGTATGAGATTTTTTTTTTTTCTTTGACATGCTTGATTGCTAATTTAGCTTTATCTAAAGCTTCATTTTTCTATCTCTTTGACCTATTAAAATTCCAAATAAACCAAGTTCATCATTTGCCAGGAATCCTACCACAGATTTTTTTTAATTCCATAAAAATAATTAAACAAATAAAATATGACCAAAAAAAAAGTTAAACACGTTAAAAGTTTGGGTAAATTATATTGTTAGTAGCTAAATAATGAGTAAGTTTACGTTTTGGTCGTTTAACTAAAAACTATTACAATTTGGTTATTAAACTATTCAAAAATTTTCATTTAAGTCATTGGGTTGTTAAAATCGATGTTATATGGCTTTCTCTATTCATATTGTTTACACCAATCGAAAACTTTATTTTCCCTTCTTTTCTACAGTTCAATTTTTTTTCATTAAACAACTTTAGATGTTATGAATCTGCGAACCAAAATTCAAACATTTGTTTTTCAATCTCCAACATTGACTATTAGATCGACTAGGATCTAAGCTAAGGTATATTGTTCTACTCGTTGATGGATACTGATCTACTATATCGATTGTCAAATCGTTACTTGGAGCTCGCTGACGAAACTTTTTTTAAAAAAAATTTAACAACTCAGTGACTTAAACAAAATTTTTTGAATAGTTCAGTTACTTAAATGAAAACTTTCAAATAGTTCAATAACAAATTGTAACTTGTTTTAGTTAAGTGACCAAAACAAAAACTTACCTATTATTTAGTGAGTAATTGTGTAATTTACCATAAAAATTTTATAGAATTCTTTTGCTTTCCCATTCCCATTAAGCATAAAAATGACATCGTCTCATTTTCTTTAGATCATATATAATTAAAATTCTTTTAATGTTTCTATAATAAAAAAAAATTCTTTTAACGTTTCTGTTTTTACTTACCATTATGAAAGCTTAAAATCCAACAAGATCTTGGTATAGCTTTCACTTTAGCACCACTTTAGATGGCACTTTTCCAAATCATCTTCTTCATAGTCGTTTCCATTTTACTATCATTTCAACCATCAACAAGCGCTGGAATTTGTTCAGTTTTTTATGTGGGGATCGATATGGATTCACTTCCCTTTTCGTCTTAGCAATCAACCTGATCGTTGTGGCGATCCTCGTTTCAATCTATCACGCAAAAAATCAGACTAAAGCAATTCTCACCCTTACATTTACCGGTGAATTCATAGTCGAAAATATCGATTATTTGTATCAAGGTATATGGATCAACGATCCTAATGATTGCACCCCAAGGTGTCTCCTTAAGGGTCTTAACCTCTCTGATACTCCTTTTAAGCTTGAATATCCTGAAAGCTATGTGTTTCTAAATTGCTCAAATGGTGCAATATCGAAACAACTTCCCGAAGTAAGGTACATTTCTTGTCTTAGCGGAGAAACTTTTTCTGTAGTGGCCATTTTAGAGAATCAGCTTGATATGTAGAGACCATTGTTATGGAGGTGTATGGAGATAGGTAGGGTTTTAGTTCCAGCTTGGGATTCTGTATGAGATTAACTTGGAGTGAACCCGATTGAGGGCTCCTTTGGATGCCCGTTTTCTTCCAGTGTGGTGAGATTAGGCTACCAATCTCACTGCACTGCTGTTTGGTTCAGTATTTCAATGCAATAAAAATTAGTTTTAAACTCACTGGTGTGTTAAAACGGGACTGGAGAATTCAGCAGCAGTTGAAGACAATTAGGGCAGTAAGTATTTTTCACAGACAAAAATACCCATTTTGCTTACCTTCAAGATATGGGTAAACTTCCTTCTTCAAGATATGGGCAAAAGGAAATTTACAGTTCATTTTTTTGTTTCGTTCCTTCAATTGACCTCCCAATTTAGAAACTAAAAAAGGGGAAGGGGGGGAGCAAAAAGAAGAAGCAGAAAAAGAAAAGAGAGAAGGAAATGAAGGAAGAGAAAAGAGTTTGGAGAAGGATGGGATCAGATGCAGATGGCATAACCCAAATTTGAGTTTGGGCTAGTTAATTAACATGATAATAACCTCAAAAATATCAAAAACAACAAAAACTAAGTTAAAGTACTCACCTTAATGAAGCATGCATATGCCGAAAATGGTTGGAAGCTTAACACTTCTCTTCTTCCTTTACTTTCGGTCAAAAGGGTGGAAGAAGATGATAATGCACTTCCCTTATGTTTTATTATTTTAATGTTATTATAAAATATACATATACATCATTATATTCCTTATTTAATAATAAAACAAACTATAAAATACTTAAATAAAAGTCTAGTGCCGTTCACTACTATAGGAAATGGATTATTTGTCCTTTAAGGACTCATCATTAATAAGCCACTCTCTAATTGGCACTATTAAAATTTGACCATAAATTTCCATTTTATGCAATTACCTCCTTTTTATAAAATTAAGCACACAAATACAAAAATTTTTATACGAACTCATACACATGCTAATTCAAACAAAAAATTACTCAGAAAATAATACTTAAAGAAAATTTTTCAACTCGGATTTGTGGTCCCAAAATCACCATTCCGATTAAGGTCGAAATCGGGCTATTACAAATAAGGTATTCTTATTTTTCATTTATTTATTTTTGGATGTAATGAAATTTTGGGTTAATATATATTCTGCCCCTAGACTTGAATTATTTATTCTTATTTGGTACTCATCTCAATTTATATTCCCTTAGTACTTATGTATTAATACCATTCACACTGATAATTAATTAAGCGATGAATGTGACAATCTTTTAACATGCTATATGACACACATAAATAAATAAAAAAATCTTTAAAACTATATATATAAAATCCTTTTACATCAAGAATCAACTTTAATATATAATTGTCTAGAAAATCACTTGTTATGTATAAAATAAATATTTTTAGTAATTTTACATATTTTAAATTTATTCTAATTTTTTAAGTTATTATTATTTTTGAAAAATATATAAAATATGAATTTATAAATTTATAATAAAATATCATAAGATACATTTTAATATTTTATTAAATGAATTTATAAATTAACATATTTGTAATAATTTTGTAAAAGTTTATATACTAATTCTAATCTGATGTCCTTAATAGTCATTTTATATTCTCACCTCACCGCTACAGCTGTGTTTGAATCCAAACACATACTCCACCATTGTTTCTAATCTCACTACTACAGTATCTAATCTCACCGCTACAGTAACTAATCTCACCGCCACCGCTGTTTTTAATCTCACCGGAGATAAACACACCGCCCATCCAAACTAAACCTGAATGTCTTGTGAACTGGCGGTGGGAATTGCATGTTCAAGAGTGATACGGCTATGGATATCCAGTGCTCCTGTGGTTTTTAGGTGACGAAAATTCATTCGATTAGAAAAAGTAAAAAAAAAAAAAATTGATTTTTGAAAATCCAATCGAATTATTTAGTTTTTTTAAAATTTTATGTTGGATCAAGTTAAATTTTACAATTTAAATAACTTGAATAATTGGAATAATATATCTGTGTAAATATCTTTTTCGTCCTTGTCAATTTTGGAAATTAACAAATTAACCTCTCTCAACAAAAATTATAAAATAATTCAAAATAATTTTTAAAATTCAAAATATTCATAAAATTCCAACATTTATATTTTCTAAAAAATTATAAATTTAAAAAAATTAAAAATTCTAAAAAAGTTCTAAAGGATCTTTAAAAAAGTTAAAAAAACATTTTTTTTCTAAAATAATAGTTTTGGAACCTAAATAAGTTAATTAACTATTCAAGTTTATCATATTAAAGTATTTTTTTCTTCTTATTTTGCTTTGAAAAAAATTTCAAATATATATGGTTTCTAATTTATGTGCTCTAATATGGAATTAGTTATATTGTAACAAGATTTTAATTTAACATGTTTAATTTTTTAATTTAACTCGAACAATTTCACTCAATTCAACTTAACTCGAATTTTATTTCACTCTCCTCGATTCAAAAAAAAAATTCAAATCGAGTTAAGATGATAAAATAGAACTCGTCAACTTGATTAACTTGAATTTTTTTTCACTCGATTCGATCAAACGTTCACCCTAAATAGTTTTAGCTTTGGCTACTTAGAAATTAATTAATTCATTCTCGATAAATTTAAAAAAGAAAAAACTTCGCAAATAGAAGTAAAATAGTTTTGTGTATTCACCTAATAATAAAAATTAAAATAGATCTATCATTAAATTTATTAATTTTTTTTATACAATACAAGTTTCAAACTCGCATAGACACACACTAACCACCACACGGGAGAATCTGTGGATTGAACCCTGCTCATGAGTATGGGTGAACTCTCTTTCGACCAATCGGCTACTTCTCGAGTTCCATTAAATTTATTAGTTAAATTTTATTATTTGCAAAATTTTACACAACAAATATATTATTATATGTACTGTAATGTCATATTAACTTAATATTCTTACATAATATTAACAGAAAAGTCATGTCACTTTAGTTAATAAATTTAGCAATCACTAAAATTTCAAATTTCAAATTTCAAAAAATATAGTCTAAAAATAATTAAATTAGAAAATAAATACTAAATACACAATTTACGCATAGTACGAGGCTAACAGTAGAATTTGACCTGATGAATTTAACTAGTACTATTTAAGTCATGACTAGAAGCTTAAATTTTCAAAGTGCAAAGATTAAATTTGATCAAATTAGAGTACAAATGTTAGGTACGCAACTTGCGTATAATATATGGACTAATACAAAATTTTAACCTAAATTCTTTTTACTCTGTTCATACAATTATTTATTTATTTTTGCACATTCAAGTAAAAATTATTTAGAAATTTTTTTAAAAATTATACACCAATCATTTAAGCCAAAACATCGACGTGAAATAGCACATTGTCTTGTATTATTGCACTAGTAACTAAAGGAATCATAAATATTATTCTTTTCACTTTTAGGAATTTCAAGAAAAGCTAAACTCTGTTAAATTTTTGGAGTGGGAATACCACTCTTGTAACACCCTAAACATATAGGGTCTTTAATTTTTCAAGTCCTGATAATTGCTTGTTTGTTTTAATGGCTGAGTGATTTGGGTGTGTATGGGGGTATGAAGGAAGCCTGGGTTCAAGTATGGCCTCTGGCAAAATTTTGATTTTTGCTCTTTTGGAAACCTAGATGTTAGCTTATAGGGCATATATTAAGTTGTGTTGGTTTTGTGACACAAGAGATCTTGTGTTGTGGTGGCAAGTGGCGTGTTGGGGCATTTAAGAGGAAGTGGGTTCGAATCCCATGGCATGCAAAGAGGGGGTTTTATTTTATATCTCTGTGGCGTGAGAGGTAGAGTTTGATTCAAACTCTGCAGAGGTGGTTGGAGACTTGGTCATCAAGATTTGAATGGGGGTTTGGAGTAAATCAAAGAGAAATCGGTGGAGATTTTCAACGGATTTGGAGGAGAGGAGTGTTGTAGCTGAATTGTGCAACTTCTATGTGTAAATTCGGCTATGAGCTTTCATTTGGTGCATTTTCGGCATTTGGTATGAGTGTAGAAGCCGATTTTTCTCTCTGGTATTTGGATTTTCTCTTTTCTTTTGCGTTTCGGGTTTTACTCTTTGTGGCATCTCGTGCGGCATTTTTGACCATTCAGGTCTTTCTCTTTTCAACTTTATTTATCAAACTATTGCTCACCTTTGCCGAAACAAAAAGACCAAGTGCCGAATTCTCCCTTGAAGCCTTTCTTTCTTCTCCACATTTTCTCTCTGCCGAATTGGTATTCTTCTTCTCTTTTACTTCCATCTCAACTTCTTTTCCAAAGTTCGTTTTTCCTTTCTCTGTTAGGCCGAATTCTCATACTCTCTCCCTCAATATCTTTGTTCTTCTTGGTTCGGGCCGAATCTTCTTGACTGACTACTGCCGAAATATGTTTGTTTATTGGTATTGGTAAGGGGGTGCTACAACCACTTTATTATTTCGTTCTTAGTTAGATTTCTTTTGGCTCTATTAACAAGCTTCAGTTTTCCCTTTTATTTCTCTTGGGGCCGAATGCATGGTTGTCTTCTAACAACTTTTGATCTGCCGAATCATGTTAGGAAGGGGAAATCGACCTTGATCAGCAGTGAAGTGCTAGTATCTGTTAGTTCTAACAAGGTGAGTGGTTGTGGTTTAAGTAAATAAACGTGGTGGATTAAGAGTATGCGTTAACCTTGTGTTGTGTTGGTTATAGGTTGTGTGCTCCAGATTATTCGCACTCTTCGTTGTTACAATTAGGTGTGTATTTGTATGCGGTATTCGATGATCGGCTGAAAAGTCAGAAGTATGTGTTGGTTAGACTGCTATGACTATAGATCGGCTAAATGCCGAAAAGCCGAAAATATGGCATATGATGCCACACGAGCATGCGATCGTGCGTATGGTGAATTGAGCCTACAAACATGGGTGTTTGACTGTAGAGACCACGACGAACGTTCTTGTAGGCTTAGGTCGTAATAGGCCTCGTTGGACCGAAATAGGCCATGTAGGCCTAATGTGCTTATGAGCCCCACATGGGTAAAATCCACAGTAAGTGACAAATAATGGATTGGGCTATAAAGTTCGCATAGCCGTGGCTGAGATTGGGCTGAATGCGCCACACGAGCATGTGGGCCCACTTGGGCCAAATAGTGGACTTTGGGCCCATTTACACTGTTTTGGCCATATAGGTTATCTGAGTCGTTCGAGACGACTGTAGACCGTCTAAAGGGTCGTGGTCTATGTCGAGACCCCAAAAGTAGTTAATGACCAAAATACCCCTGAGGGGTGAAATTACCGCTTTACCCCTAACCAACGAAATGACCATTATACCCCTAGTGGTAGTCTAATTGATGTACGTATGATATCTATATGACTGGTTATGATTATGACATACTGCATACACGTAATATTTATGACACGACATTCTGCATTGGGGTTGGGATTCAGATTTGGAGGAAGTACTGTACTAGTGGCTTTGCCACGTTTTTACTATTCTAGTGGTTTCGCCACGTATTCTGATTTTAGTGGTTTGGCCACGTTTACTATTATTAATGCTTTGTTTGCGTTCATCGCGTAGCGACTATCTTGCGATGCGATATTGGTGTGTTGGCTGGGTGGGTCGACTTAGTCCTTACATGGTGTGTTGGTTGGTACGGGTGGTGTGTTGGCTGGATTGGGTTGGGTTGCATCACCGTTGCATGTCATCAAGTTATTATTTTGGGCTTATACTCACATCATATCTTGTATTGGGCTAAGGCCCACACTTTGTCATTCTTGAATAGGGCTCGTGCTGAGGCTCATTCTTGCATAATAGGGGATTACACACTGAATTCTCGTAACTCACCCTTTTTTTTTAACTGTATAGGTAATCCCCAGCCTTAGATGATTTGGAGCTGCGAGGGACTCGGAGGTGGCCACATGTTCGCGAGTATTTTAAATTTATACCTAGCTAGTTAAATATTTTATTTTGGGGTTGATATTTATGTAATAAGACCATTTGAGGCTTTAACTTTTATTTGGTTTTAACTTCTTACTTCAACCTGCTAGATTAGGAAACACGGGTTTTCAAAATAATAACGGTTTCCAAAGAAAATCACGCATTTCAAATTTTAAAGGTTACAGTTAGAAAAGCTTCCGCGGTTTTTAACTAAGACTAATAAACTTGTAACAAATTATGTAACCAATAATTGGTCAACATGTTTGATTTTACAACATCAACGTTTTCAATAGCAACTATTTAAAAGGGATTTAAAATTTAGCCACGAACAAGACCAGTATTCAAATCAATACTTCGATGTGACACGTCAAATTCGATCGTAGCGTCTAGACCGGGTTTGAGGTGTTACATTTAGTGGTATCAGAGTCGAGGTTGCAAAACTCGGCTGTGGAATGGGTTTTTGAAAATTTTCTAAATATGTCTAAATTTTTGGTTTTGTAAAGAAAATTGAAAGGTTGTTACTGAAAGTGTGGTACTCTGACACTATTTACTGCTATAGACTGAAATGTTATACTGAGGAACTACTATAGATAGTAGTACTATCCTAAAACTCTTTTGTTAGGGTAAACTGATACTGTAGAAGACTGAAAATTGTAGTGAGATATCTCGATTTGCAAAAACAAAAACTTTAAATTCTGATTGTCATAAAACATCCATTAATAATTACTAGAATTATGAACTGATTCATAAGACTTTTAAAATAGAAAAATACGCTGTATCAATATGAGCACAAGAGGTACTCGTGGAAGGGGTACATAAGGCCGCGGTAGAGGCTGAGATAATAGGGCTGAGTCTTCAACATCAGGTCACATGCCTGCTAAGGAGGCACTAGCCTCACCAGTAACTGAGAAGGGGTCTCATGATCGAGCAGTTGGGGATGATACCTTATTCCAAACAATGCTCCGCGTTCTAGAGAGGGTTGCTGGAGCGAGTACTGGATCAGTGGTTCGAGGGTCAATTTCTGAGTGACTCCAGTCTAATGGAGCGAAAATCTTTAGGGGTGTTTCTTGGGTAGCCTGAATGTGGCAGAGTATTGGTTAGAAGCTACCGAGCGGATAATGAATGACCTTGACTGTATTATGGAATAGAAATTAAAGGGAGCAGTGTCTTTACTGCGAGACGAGGCATACCAGTTGTGCTCACTTTAAGAGAGGGTACGCAGGCCGACCGTTTGACGTGGGATTTTTTCAAGACGGCCTTTCAAAGGAAGTATGTGGGAGCAAGTTATGTGGACGCTTGAAGAAAGGAATTTCTGAGCCTGACCCAAGGGAATAAGACAGTGGCAGTATATGAGGCAGATTTCTTACGGTTGTGTCGTTATGCTCGCGGTATAGTCGCAACTAAGTATGAACGTTGTGTGTGGTTTGAAGATAGCCTCCGGGATGAGTTGCGTGCGCTGATAGCTCCACAGAGGGAGCGAGACTTTGCTGCCCTTGTTGAGAAAGCAAAAATTGTTGAGGATGTGAAGTGCTCTGAGCGCCAGAATCGCGAGAGATATATGGGTAGATTTAAAAGGGATTCAGGGCCCTCGAGTTCTTTTGGAAGGCATATAAAGAAGGCCAGATTTGATGGGTCAGTACGAGCAGTTCATGTTACTATGGTTAGACCGCAGCCTTGCGTAGATTGTGGGAGAATAGTTAAATTATTACTATTTCTAGGAAATTTCAAAGAAAACATCATAGATAATATATTCTTTTGCCTGCCGAGTTCACAATGAGCATGAAAATGATATCTTTGAACTCTTCTTCTTGTCCTATGTCTCATTTTTCTTTAGAGCAAAAATTGACATCTTCTAACGTTTCTGTTTGTATTTACCATTCATGAAAGCTTGAAAAGCAAACAAAATTTCCGTATTTTTCAAATCTTCTTCTTCGTTTTCTTCTGTTTTTAACCGTCAACAAGTACTGGAATTTGCCCTGTTTCTTGTGGTGATCAACTGATTCATTTCCTTTTTTTATCCCCACTTTAATCTCTCATGCAAAAATCAAACTAAAGCAGTCCTCACCCTTCCATTTTCTGGTCAATTCATAGTCGAATATATCGATTATTTGTATCTATGACCCTAATATTGCCTCCCAAGGCATCTCCTTAAGGATATGAACCCCTCTGGTACTTCTTTTGAGCCTCAATATGCTGAAAACTATGTGTTTCAAAATTGCTCAAATGGTACAATATCAGAACAACTTCCCCAATTAAGGTACATTTCTTGTCTTAGTGGAGAAAATTTCTCTGTGGTGGCCATTCCATAAATCGTCTTGATATGTACGCATCTTTATTATGGACGTGTAGGAAGATAGCTTGCGTTTTAGTTCTTGCTTCGGATCCTAAATATGGTATGGATTAACATGATATGAACCCGATTGCATGTCTTGTGAACACATCGGTGGGAATTGCATGTTCAAGAGTGACATCAGAGCTCTGGTATAGCAAGAAGTGCTAAAATGGGTATACTTTTCAGAGAGGGAATACCCCTGTTATGCATCATAGGGCTTGTGTTACAACTCAGAAGGAAGTCTAACAATTATTACAAAGGACTTGATAGACCAAGTATTGATGCCTATCTGATGATTTTGCTTAGTGAAACCCGGCAATTACCAAGGCCTAGTGATAACACTTGCTCAACATGTCTTTGTGAATACCAAGATAATGAAAAGTTAAGGACCATTCCAAACTGTGAGCATTGTTTTCATGCCCTTTGCATCAATGAGTGGCTGAAATTAAAATGTCGCAACACCCTCACTGTTTTATGATTTTACATTGGTTCTCTGATTTTGTATTTCCATTCTCCACAATTACTAAATTTCAGACAACCAATGCAAATTAAAGTGTTAGAACTAACATCTTTCTCTTGCATTCATATAAATATAATTAAAGATATTATGAATTAGTATGATTATAGAATGATATATTTAGAATCAAGGTACACATTAAGTTTTGGAAGCTAATTAAATTTTTTAGAATTTTAGAGGGCTTAATGAACATTTTCAAATTTTTTGACTACTTCAATTAAAAATTATAAAAACTTAATAAGAATTTTTAAAAATTTTGGGAGAATTAATTAAACTTTTTAAAATAAATATTAAAGAGACTTGAGGAGAATTTACAAAATATTGGGAGGCTTAATTAAAATTTAAAGGGCTTAAGGATAATTTTCCGAAGTTTTGGGAGGCAAAGTCACCTCTTTGGTTTCCCTGAGGATCCTCCTCATACAATCTTTTGAATTAATAAATATTATGGTCAACGGTAGTCAATGCTATCGAAGTTGGCATCGATTATGGGTAAAAAGTACAATTGAGTAACAAGCACTAAAATGGGGTAAAAAATATTTAGGTATCAATGTATAAAAACGGGATAATTCAAGGGCCAAATCATGAATAAACCCAAGGAAAAAAATAGTGGGAATGACTGTCAGTCTCCAAGTGGGCTAAGCTAGACCCAGAATTCTCAATGGTGGCCCATTCTGTTCGCCACAAATGGATGAAATTTACACAAAAAAGAAAAAACATGTACTGAGGGCAACAAAAGAGCTGTACGGAGAAGTAAATACAGGGGAGTTGATCCCTGTTCTGTTTCGAGTTTCGAAGTGCACCTTGTTGGTTTCTGCACCTAACAAGACTTTTTCTCTTTCGAACTCAGCACTGTGATGTGAATGAAACCCTGAGCTATTGCTTCTTACTTGCGGTACTCTCTTTGAACTCCCAGATTTTAGCTTCAGAAAATCTCACTGTATGGCCTCTTATTAGTGATTTAGTTCTATTTGTTAGAAATGAATCTCGAGGCTTTGGTTTTTAATATATTTTAGCTGCATTTATCTTGCTTTGTTAATGGTTTTAATTTGATCGTACCCTTTCTTTTGTTAGAGGAATTTCTATTCTTTGTATCAATGGCGTTTAGGCTTAGCCTTTCCAGGAGAGCAACCCTAATAGCTAGACGATATCAACCGTCATTTGCCTACATTGTCCATGAAGATGACCGTAAAAATCATCCTTTAAAAGAGTCCTACTCTCAGCCAAAACCTAGCAATTTGTGTCAACAAAGATCTTTTGGAACTGGGTTTAGTAATTCATCATCAGGTTTTGGTGTGTTGTTTCAAGGTAGAAGATGTTCCAAACTATCTCTCATTCCTAGCACTGGTGTGTCGTTTTTTCGGTATATGTCGACTACAGATAATGATGGGGCAGATAAGATTGAGTTTATGACTGATGGGGCAGATAGGATTGGGCTTATGACCGATATTTCGGAAACTCTTAAGGATAGTTCTTTTGAAGCAGTGGCTTCGCAGGCTCCTGCTGTGAATGAGGTTGCTGTTGCTGCTGCTGATTCTTGGTTACCCGTTGCTGCCATACAGTATGTTATCGATGCAGTTCATTCTTCTACTGGCTTGAACTGGTAATTCCTGCTAGTAATTATTTAGTTTTTTTGTATTTATGTAAATGTACCGAGAACGAATGGGATGCACCATGAATTGGATTCAAATCTGATGATTTAAACTATCTACCTGATCTATATTTCAAATGGCCAAAAGGGTGGCAAGCATAAACTATCAGTGCTATAAATATAAGGACTTCGATCTATGAAACACTGATCTCCATTCTACAATATATGTAATCTTTCAGATTCTAGTCGAACCAGTTTGCTATTATCTCTTGCACATGGTTGAATTAAATTTATTACATGCAACATGATGACAAATAAATCGTAATGAGAATCTGTGTGGTGTGTCTTATGTGATATGTATCTTGTGACTTCTTGGTTTATGCTAATCTCCATGTTTTGATAGCGTGCAATGTTGAAAATCAAACCTTTCTTTTAATCTTTCTAACACTATAGGCTTCCTATTTATTTCAGGTGGAGTTCCATAGTTGTGACAACACTTTTGGTTCGAGGTTTAACTCTTCCGTTTTTGATAAGTCAACTTAAAGCTACTGCAAAAATGACGGTGTGTGATGTTTCTGCTTCTTTTTCTTGTCATGTTCTTTTACCTTGTAGCATGCCCTTTGTTCTTCACTTATTTTATTCATAGCCCTAAGTCTATGTACAAGACATTACTTTTGTGATTACCATGTATATGAAGCCACAACTTGATAATATGCAAATACTGGATGATTCGTATTTTGATGATTTCAGTATGTGGTATCTTGCCTTTGTACCTTGTTAGTGGTAAAATGGGAAAAGAAAGAACTGAACAACCTTATCTTATTCATCTAATTCTAGAAGATATAATATGCCTCTGCATGATCTGTACATTTTTGCCACTTAAAAAAATTCAACTTTTCCTAGTATGAATGCAACAGTATCCATTGATTATTACTGAATTTTGACATGTGTAAGAACAAAGAAAGGAAACTTATTTTCTCTCTAAGATATTCTTTCTCCTCGAATGTGACTTCAGTTTTGTAGCTTAGAGACTGTTCTTTTTAATTTTTCATACCTTCATTAATGGGAAAATCTGTTCATTTGAATTTTTCTCTGCTGTCTTTATCCTGCAGTTACTTAGGCCACGATTGGAGGAAATCAAGGAGCGCATGCAAAGAACGGTCTGGCGCCAGCTTTTTCTGTGATTTGTGTTATTATTTTGAACAATCTACTTTGTGGATAGCATTCCGGTATCTGATTTTGTGTATAATCCTAGAGCATTTCAGATTCCGTGGATGTTCTTGTTTCTTTTACAATAGCTTGAAATAAAACTTAAAAATTTCTACCTATTTTCTGCAGGGTATGGATCCCCAGGCAGTAGCTGAAGGTCAAAATGAAATGCAAAAGCTTTTCAAGGAGTAAGAACTTTTCCAGTAGGACAGCTCATTTACCTGTTTAGAGTACATGTTGCATAACCCTTGGTTCCATGATTGAATCACTAAAATCATTGAAATGTTTTTTCATTTTAATAATTGCAGATATGGTGTAACTCCTTTTACTCCACTGAAAGGGTTCTTTATTCAGATGCCAATCTTTATCAGCTTTTTTTTAGGCGTAAGATAAATCGGTTTTTTTAAAGGTTCTGTAAGGATTACTAGTTTGGTTGTAGAATTGAATGTAGTACATTCAGATTTAGTCTTGTCTTTCACCCTCAGATTTCGAATATGGCTGAGAAAATGCCATCATTTAAATCCGGTGGAGCTTATTGGTTTATAGATCTCAGTACCCCAGATAGTTTATGCATCTTTCCAGTTTTGACGGCTCTGACATTTTGGATAACAGTGGAGGTAAGCTTCCATTTTTGTAGATAAAATGAATGCATTGAGAGGTATAGATTATGCCTTTCTATCATCGACTCGGTTTTAATTAAATGCTTGATGCCCTCAGTGCAACATGCTAGAAGGTACGGAGGGGAATCCTTCTTCTGGAACTACAAAAAATGTTGCTAGAGTCTTTGCTGCTCTATCGGTTCCATTGACCATGAATTTCTCAAAGGTATTTCCACTTCCATTTTCCAGTTTCTGCGCTTTCTTTCAAATATCAGTTGTCAAAACAATATTTTAAGAATTTTACTTGCCATACAAATAATCTGGGTTTACATTCTAGTTTCCTTTAACAAGCTCATAAAATTGATTTGCATTGCCTACTCTAACAAGTTCTTTGGGAGCTCTTTGTATCTGATATAAATCCTGAAATTTTTAGCCAAACCCAAAAAGGAGGACGATATTATTTGCAGATATATAATGATGATGACGACGACGACAATGATGTTAACTTCCATCTCATTTGTGTCCACAGGCCATTTTCTGTTATTGGATTACATCAAATGTATTTTCCCTCGCCTATGGACTAGGTAAGTCCTTAAAACTTTACATTTCCGATCAATTTTAAGTTTTATCTTCTCAAGATTTCTCTGTGGTTCTTTGTAAATTTTCCATTCAAAATTTTACTTTTGAAGTGCTCAAGGCTCCTGGGGTGAAGGCAGCTTTAGGTGTTCCGCTAATACCTAAGCCTCCGGCTGGTACCACACCGCGGCCTTCTTTCAATCTGTATTCAGCTTTCAAACAACCTCTCAAACAACCCGAAAGAACAGCATCACATCAGTCTACCTCACCACCTGATGAACCAACAAAAGCATCGCATAAAAAAATAATGTCGTCTTCGACCATGGATCAGAGGATTAAAATTTTAGAGAGACAATTAAAGGGAAGGAAGAAAAACAAGAAGAGGTGAGAAAAGCTTCCTTCCTGAAATGTTGAAATGCCATTAATTTCCATATATGTATTAGGAATTTGCTTCATATATGGCCATAGAAACAAACTGACATTGAGTTGTTTTATGAAACTGAGTAGTTTTAGAATTTTTCCTTCTCCCCATAGTTTGGGTGTTTTTGGTTTCTACTGGTAATGAATGTATTCACAACATTGAGGGACTTCAAATACAGTTAACATTACAAGGAATATTATTCTGTCCATTTGTTCTTTTGTTTGCATTTAATGTATTTCAATTGCCATCAGAGGATTAAATTAAAATTTATTAGTTTTATTTGATCATGGGTGTTAACTTTTGAGTATATTAAAAATGTTTTAAAAGAAAAACCCAGTACCAAGCCAGATGTTAACGACTATACCTATTTGCAATCACCATTTTCATGTCTACTGTGTAAACAATGGAGTGGCTTGAACTCAACCAAAAAAGTATTAAAACAAAAATTGAAGAAAATCCATTGAGTACCTTTGGATGAAAATTGAAGAAAAACAAAAGATAGATAGAAATTACTGACAGTAACTGGACTAAATATCGCCAATAGTGGCCCATCCAGCTTCGCTAAGGTATTACCACTTCCCTTTTTCCCTGTTTATGCACATCCTTTTCCCTGTTTATCCACATTCTTTTGTATACAAGTTTTCAAAACAATAGCTAATCCGGGCTTTATTTAACAGTTTCCCTTAACAAGCTCATAAATGAATCTTGCTTTCAGGTCATATTATTTGTGGATATATATATATATATCCATCAAATTGTTCCACATGTTGGGGCAAATAATGCACTTCCAAAATATGAGTTGAACAGCTTGACGTGTTATACATTGTTCTTAATAATATTTTTTTATTGGATAGCGTATATCTTAAATTTCAATGTAAAAAGTGAACTAACCTATTTATAGGATTCCAACTAGCAAAAAAAAAAAAAAGTAAGTTGAGTAAAAAGTAGATTTCACTTAATCAAAAATAATTAAAAAATGGTTTAACGAATTTGGATTTAACTTCAATCGGTTAAATGATTTGTTAGCTTGACTAAATATAGGTGTTATCAGTTAAGTAATTTACTTTTTATATGCAAAATATACTGATCTACACTACATTAATCTTTTAGACTCAATTCTCGTGCACATCAGTCCACTCTCGCAACTTAGTTCTTGTGTCATTGAATTACATAAAATTTATTTTTCTCTGATAGAATAGAGGTAAGTCATTGTAAATTTTATATTTTGAATCAATTAAACAGTGTTTTTAAAGATACGTGAGTTCTACTATCAATTGGTATTAAGCTTTCCAGCTCACTCTCAAACAACCTCATTACCTGCGGACCCAACAAAGGCATCACATCAAAGCACATCGTCATTTTAGAGAAACAAGTAAAGGGAAGGAAGAAAAACAAGATAATGTGAGAAACGTTGAAATGCCATTCATTTCCACACTTGTTGTTAATGCTGTTCTAAATATATCTTGTAAGAATTTGCTTCATATATGGCTCACTAATTTGGGGCCATAGAAACAAACTGACAGTGTGTTATTTTTAGAATTTTTCTTCGGACCCTGGGATTTTAGAGGTTTTTGTTCACAGCATATTGACTAATTTAAGGGGCTTTTTTTTAGGTGTATCTGTTTAACTAACATTCAACATACTTAAGGATTAACGAAGACATATAGTTTAATAAAATCTTAAGATTGATATTTACATATAACATATACATTAATGGACTTCAAATACAGTTCAGCATTAAATAGAACAATGTTCTGCCCTTTTCTTCTTTGTTTGTATTCAATAATAATAATAATAATAATAAAGCTCCATAACTCTATAGGCAAGGTTGGTTTGGTATTATTGCAAATTTGCATTATCTTCTTTTTCTTTTCTTAACTTTCCTATCATGTTAAAAAGAGATGGTAACTGGTTAACACTATAAACTCCACTCATAGATTTTCTTTTTTAATTTTTATTAAAAATAATTAATTAAGTTTTAATTCAGCTGTTGTTATATTAATTGAGAGGACGTAAATTTGAGCATTGATTCTATAATTTAAGACTTGAAGATAATGGGTAGAAATATGAAAAATTCTTTCTCTTTTTTAAAAGGGATAATATTAATATTTCTTGTAAATCATGCACTTTGTTTTTCAGGAAAAAGAAAAATTGTTTGACAATATTTATTTTCTCTACTGATATTATAGAGGGATTAAATTAATTTAAGCGGATGGTTACAAAAGTTTAGGAATTATGATTTCTCTTCAAGCTGTTAAAATTTTTGAAAATTCTTATTAATCTCATAAAAAACTTAATTAGATCCTAATTTGTCTGTTTTTTAATTTTCATTAAATTCCTAATTTTTTTAAAAATTTTACTAAACATCCCAAAATTTAATCTTAAAATCTGATAATCTAAGATTTTTAAAAAAAAAATCATTTTAAATGATATAGCATCATGTAATTCAAATATAACAAAGAATGAATGGATGAATTCATTGTCATTTGCGTAGACATCTAAACGTTTGGTCCACAAACGTGTTAGGAAAGGTTTCAGGGTTGTCATGCTATTTGCATTTTTAACGTTAGTTGACCTAGCAAGTTCCGTGACCGGTTCAATAACGCTAACTACAACCTTTTAAATCTTTTAAACCAAGTGTGATGGCAAACTTTCGTCATTGCAACAATCCAACATTTTGTTATTTAATCCTTCACCATATTTTATTTACAATTCTCAGATAAACTTTAATCCTTGGAGTATTTGTATATATTTTCTTAAAATTTATATATTTGTCAATTTCATCTTGACTTAAATAAATTTAACTTATAATATACAAACACCATTAAAATGATGTAGACATGATGATTAATTGAAATTAAGAAGGGGTTGTTGTTATGTTAATTTAGAAATAAAATTTGATATGAGAAGAGGGTTGTGATTGGTTTCATCTCAAAAGGAAATTTAATTTGTTATTCATTTTGAATTTGTGTAGTACCTTAAGGGGTTGGGTATATAGGTAGGGCTATGGTAGTTAAGTTGTTTTTCTGGTTAGCAGTTAGAGGACAAAATCAAAACTTCCTTTTCTTGCAAACCCAACTGATTGCCAAACCTCTTGCTACTTCTGGAAAATTAATTTGACCCAGCCACGTTGAATTTAATGAAAATGATTTCTTTTTATTTAATAATTTATAACTTTTTGTAAAACAAAAAATCTTCTTTTTTAGACTCAGTAATAGATGTAATAATCTCATGATACGAAAACCACAGGTTTAACAAATATATAAATAATAAACATGAAAGATGTGTGTGTATATATATATATATATATATGTGTGTGTGTGTGTAAATTTAGAGTGCATTTACTTTTTGAGATTTTTAAAATGTTAAAATTTTAGAATTCATCAATTCAGAAAAGTTAAAATTAGTAATTGATTTGTTTGGATAAATATTTCATCTAGGAAAAATTAGGTTATTATCATAAAATAAAATTTAAAATTATAATATTATAATTAAATAAAAATGAAATTTGAAGTTTAAATTTATTATCTTATATGTACCAACAAAAATTATCTTATAGTAAGACCATGTGCATTAAATCAAATAAAATTCTTGATGAATTTTGAAAAACTACCTATTTGGTTGGACTTTGGAAATGAAATTGAGCTATTAGAATCCTCTCGAAATTACCGACAAATTTTAAAATTCTCTAATATATCTCCTCATACAAAAAAATTCATTTTTAGAACTTTAATAACCTTGATACAAATAAAATCTTTCTTACAAATTTCTCACTCAAATATGCCCTTAAGGTATATATGTTTTGTTTTAAAGAAACTTTTAACTCAACTATTTTTTCCTTGTAATCACTAATGTTAAAAAAAATGTTAAATGATATAATGGGGGTGGTTCACATTGTAAGGCGGTGCAGAGAGCCATTAAAATAAGGATGATTCACATTGTACGTGATGCGAAGGACTATCCAAATGAGGGTTTGAGAAGGCAAAGGTTGGATTTGAGCAAAGTATCAATACTATGTTTCTTTTTCTTACCCACCCTTCCTCTAGGAAGGGATATTTATATATGGATAAGATCTTAAAACATGTCTCTTATCTTATGATTACCTTTCTTATAGAGCCCAACATAGGCCCAAATTAGGGTATGGGCCCAAACATGTCATGTGAAACCTTTGACTATTACACAAAATGAGTCCCATGGAGGTCTATCGATTAGATGGGGCTCACTTGAGCCACGAGAACTAGCCTGATTCAAAGAACTTATAGAGAAACTTGTCTGTTTGAAGCTTAAGTGGCCCAATAAAGCAGAAATGGAAAATTAGGGTACCTTGGTAAAAAGGAAAATTAATCTTAGAAGATTGGAGGGAATAAAATATGATAAGATTATATTTGATTTGATTGTGTAATCTTGTAAATCCCTTAATTGTAGGGATATGCTTTATCTTGTCCGTCAATGTAAATTTAGCTAGATCGTTGGATTTGAGGGAGCACAACTATAAATAAAGAGTCCCCCCTTCATTTGTAAATCACCCATTTTCAGGAGTGTAAGTGAACAGAATGTTCGATGAACTATTCGTGAACCTTTCGTATAATATTCATTTATGTTCGTTTACTAAGCTAAATAAACGAGTATGAACAAAATTTTTATATTCGTTTCATAAACGAACTAACACGAACAAAGGTGTGTTCAGTTCGTTTATGTTCATGAACAAGTCGTTTAAAAGCTTGTTTATAAGCTCGTTTATTGACTTGTTTATGATTCGTTTATTTATTAATGATATTTTCTTATAAAAATATTAAAATAGCTCCCTCTATTTTTATATTTGAATTTCAACTCATTAATTTAGGATATATGTTATATTTGCAATCACTATTGATAATACACTGATTTATTAATAAAGGAAACTATTTTTACTCCCTCTATCAAAGCAATAAATGCAAACTCACCTAATTGGCTCACCCTAATTGAGAAATCTAATAGCCACACAAGCTAAATCAAACAAATAATAAAATAAAACCTAAAATAAAAATAACAAAACACCTAAGTCTTCAGCAGAGGGTAACTGAGCAGTTCCTATTTCTTCCTACAACCGATTCAATTAGTGATTATTTCCAGTAACCTTCAACTTTTGCAACCTTCCACTCCGATGATCTCTTTTTGGTCCTGATTGCTTTTCTATTGCCAATTTGGCACTCCACGAGCTTTTTGTAACTTCTTGTTTTATCCTGTCTTTACTTCATAATTCCATCATTTCCTCCCCTTCGCATTAGCCTTCTTGTAACAGCCTGATTTTGAGGCTAGTCGGAACAGTGGTTTCGAGACCACTAAACCGAGGTTAGGGAAAATTATTTTGATGTTATTTTATGTGTTATGGTATTAATATATGGCTATGTGGAAATTTTGGTGCTTTAATTTTAGCAATAGCATGCTTAATTGTGAAAAAGGGGCTAAATCGCATAAGGTGCGAAAGTTCTATTTTATAAGGTAAGGGTACCTAATTGCTATAGAATGTAATTTGGAGGTTTTTAAAGTGTAATTAGGCCATTTTGGAGTGTAATGGCAGGCCATAGGGTGCATAAGGGACAAGAACATTAATTTTAGTCAAATTAGGTGATAGTTAGTGACTAATTGACTAAAATATGATAAATAAGAAAAGGCTATCATCTTTTTCTCTTCTCTTCTTCTTCCATCGATTTTTACATTAAAAAGAAGGGTTTGAAAGCTTGAAAATTTCTGCTACATCTCATCCTTGCAAGTAAGTCCTTTTGATGATAATTTTTTGTGATTTTTGTGTTTTTGGAGTCCCCAAAGCTTAAGCTAGCTAATGAGGGGACTAAATTGTGAAATGGTTGAAAGTCTAGGGACTTGCCATGAGAATGGTTATGTTGTTAGCTGAGTTTTTATGGAAGAAAATGAATGTTAGGGAGATGAGAAACAACTTTTGTGAAAGGTGTTTGCATGAAAACACTTAAGTAGGACTTAAATGCAAAGAATGAATTTGTGTCATAAATGCATGAAAAAGATGGAATTGTGAGTAGTTGTAAGAGAAATAAATGTTCAGCTAGGCTTGTTAATTGATAGAATATGTTGAAAAATGATTTACGAGCCTAGGGGCAAAATTGTAATTTTACATAGTGCAAGGGCAAAATGGTCATTTTTGCCAAAGTATAGAAATTGATGCATTATGATCATAGAATGATCTAAATGAGTGAATTTTATTGTTATAGATCAAGAAGAGCGCGGAATTAACCTTGACCGGGGAAAAGGCAAGGTTACGGATTAAACCGCAAATCGAAACGTTTTGCACCGATGTAAGTTTATGTGTAAACGATGCATTTTTATATACACGTTATTGTTGCTAATTAGTGCATGGCATGGTTGAGAACTTATGTAGTTCAGGTGGATTGAATTGCGTAGTTATTGAATAATTATCGTATGAATTACGAAATAGATATGTAAATGTGTAATGACAACACTTAACGGTGGGCTAAGTGTGATACCACCTTATTACATAACTACGATGGGCTGTGTGCGATACCATCGTCTATTTATCATTTGGTGGGCTATGTGCGATACCACCGTAATTATCCTTTTTGGTGGGTTTTGTGTGATATCACCCTATTAGAGATTGATGGTTGGCTAAGTGCGAAACCACCGAGAGATAGGCAGTATGAATGGCTTATTGAGAAAATATGATGTGTTGTATCATGTGACTTTGTAGTGCTAAGTGCAGGGATGTATGTTAATGAATGTGCTAAGTGCAGGGATGTATGTTAATGAATGTGGCTACTAAGCTTGTGATGTGGTTGGAAAGTGGTAAGGGAGGAAATGAGTAAGCATGATTATGAATGTGGATTGTTCTTGTTTAGTATGAAATGTTATTTATTGTTTAGCACATACTATAATGTTATTTGTTTACATGTAAACTTACTAAGCTTAAAGCTTACTCCCCTTTCTTTTCCCTTGTTTTATACAGTTTAAAAGCCGAACCCGGATACGTGGATAACCAGAAGATCGCCCACACTATCAGCTCACCTCGGTATATCTAGACTTAGAAATTTTGTGTATGGCATATATAGGGGCTAGACTAGTTAGATTATTGTGTTATTTTGGCCAAAAGTGTGTTGGCCCCTTTTTAAGACAAACTATTTTGTATATTACCATGGTTGATGGCTCACCTTGTCATTTATGAAAAGATATAGTCATTTATGGAAGTTTAGATTGCAAAATATAAGTTATTTGATGAAATATTGAATGGATCCATGTTGTGTGAGCTAGAGGGGTGAAAGGAGCTTGGCAAATAGCCTTGTCCTTGTTCACGTGGGTAGGCACACGGGCATGTGTCTAGGCCGTGTGTGACACACGGTTAGCCCACGGGCATGTGACTTGGCCGTGTGTCCCCTGCATGTTGGTGTTGTAAGTTAGTATCGACCACAGGCTAGCCACACGAGCATGTGCCTAGGCCGTGTGACCCTTATAAGGTTGCTGACGTCACAAACAGAATATCCAGGTTTTTACACACGGGGCAAGGACACGGGCGTGCGTAGGCCGTGTGGAGCACACGGGCTAAGCACACGGGCGTGTCTAGGCCATGTGAAAACCCCTGTAGGTTCGAAATGAAAATAAATCCCATACGGGGTAGGGACATGGGCGTGTGTGACCACACGGCCTGCCCACACGAGCGTGTCTCATTCCACACGGGCGTGTGACACCTGTTTAGATGAGAAATTTTTAAGATCGCAAAATTTTCCATTTGGGTTCCGAAACCCCTCATATATATGTTTAAGGCCTCGTAGGTCCTTAATGAGGTGTGTTGTGATGATGAAAGAGAAATGTCAAGTTGGGACTGAATTGTGCAATTAAGTAGAGTAAGTCCAGTAATGCCTCGTGCCCGGTTCTGGCATAGAATACGGGTAAGGGGTGTTACACTTCTGCCCTCTATTACCAATTGTTCTACTCTCATTGGGGCTTCTTTTATCTAGTATCTGGTTGTTTCAAACCTCTTGCCTTCTTGAGCCAGTCCATGCGCCACGACGTTTGCTTCTTTAAGTACGAATTTAAACTTTATCTCTTAATATATTAAAGAGATAAATGAGCGGTTAAAGCTTAAAAACAACTTTCAAGTTGCATATAAAGATTATAGTCAAGTAAATGGGAGTGAAGGTGGAACGGTGAACAGGAGTTTCAAGGAGGTTGAGATGGCTGATTAAAAGGAGTGAATGTGGGGATGGAGGGAGGTTTTGGGGTTTTTTTTGGATTGAAACAATAATTTTAAACAAAGTAAGAGAAAGATAAATGAAATAGATGCATAGAGAATTGATGTTTGGTCCATTTTGATTATGGTTTATTCATTAATTAGTGGTGTTTGTCTTTATATAAGTGTTATCTAAGAAAAATTGTCCAGAATTTTCTTCTTGCATATCTTTCAATAGTTAGAGTTTTTACATTTATGCATGATTATTATGACATGATCGGAGTAGGAGACTTTTCATAATTTTAATACAAAATGATATTGTCATCTTTGAAATTCTTAACCAAAAAACCATAGTAAATTCAGTAAAGGTTATGGTCTCTCAACTTGATATGATCATTTTTTAATAACATTCTTGTCACCTGTTGTTTTTTTAACTCGTGTCTTAAGCCTACTCTCTTAACTCTTACTTGGTCGAATGGGATCTTTTTGCCCATCTCTTGATTATAGTCTGTTGCTTTTTTTAAATTTAATATATTAACCATTGATAAATAATTTATATTAAGAATTTGTTGCATCCTTTGATAGATTTTATCGTTCAGCTTCATCAGTCTACGGCCTTTTTTATCAAAGATCAAAGAATTTGTTGCATCTCTTGATAGATTTCATCATTCAACTTCATCAGTCATCACAAATACTCGATTTTAATTTCCCAACAGTATGTAAAAGAGTTTTCTTTTCCTTTTTTTTTGTTTCATATATTAGCAATATGCATATCCTCTTAAGATCAGACTCTTTCTAATAGTCTCTCAAAAAATGATGTTCGGGGAGGCCGCAAAGAGTTCGAGGGAGACATTTTTAGATCTTTATTTGTGGTATACCATTCTCTTTTATCTTGTTTAATCAATTTATTTTAGTATAAATTAAGGTTGAGACCTTTCAAGTTGGAATTATAATTTCGTAACTATTATTTTGCTATTATTATCTCCAAATTTAGCTTTATGAGATATTTCTTTAAACCTAATGCACATTGTTGTTTTTCATACTTTGATGATTTTTTAAAGATATTTAATATTATTAATGATAAAAGAAAATTATTTGAAATGGTGATCTATTACTTGTTTAGCCTATGTGTATTATTGCTTTTATAGAGCTTGTTTATTGTATTTGGTGTTATCCATTAATAACGATTTAAGTTTAATTTTTAGGTTGTCTTATATGTAACAGGCCATTTTCAGTGAAATCAAATAGCTATTTTAATATTATTGCATGAATTACATTATGATAGAAATGACATATGGAAATTTCATTAAGAAAATTTTACTGATTTCATGTTTAATTGTGGAAAAGACCAAATTGCATGAAATGTAAAAGTTGAGTTTTAGTGGCTATAAGTATCAAATAGCAATGAAATTCAAAACTTGAGGTCCTTATAAGAAAAGTTAGTAGATATTTTTGGTGACTAAATTGGAATGTAAAAAAATTAATGGATGATAATTAAATTAAATAGAAATAACATGTTATTATTATCATCTTCTTCCCCAAAAATACATAGAAACCCTAGGAAAGAGAAAAACATTCAAGCAAGCTTTCTTGGCTTAATTGGGTAAGTAATCTTGTCCCGTTTTTAGGAATTTTTATATTTCCGAGATCGGAATAGCTTAATCTATCTATTTTGGGGATTAATTTGTAAAGATATCAAAGTATAGAAACTTTTCCATGGATGTAAATGCTGAAATTTTGAAATTTATTGTAGAAAATGAAATATTGTTGATAGATAAACAACTTTTACAAGGAGAATTTTTATGATATTGTGATTTAGGGACTAAATTGTAAAGATGTAAAACCCATGGAAAAATTTTGATTTTTGTGAAATTCATGGGTTGTTATTATAATATGTAGAATTCAGTTAGGTTTGAAATAATGATTAAATTACATGAATTTCATTTTTCGAGCTTAGGGATGAAATTGTCATTTATGAAAAGTATAGGGGCAAAATGGTAATTTTGCCTAAGATGTGAATTGAATTCAATTGAGTATAAAGTGAATTAAATTGATGCTAAATTCATTTACATAGATCCGAAAAGATCAAATAAAGAGATAGATCGAGGAAAAGAAAAGGTGTTGGATTAGTAGATTTTCATACACGAACAAGTGTCGAGGTAAGTTCGTGTAACTGGATTATGTATATTAATATGTTTGGAATTGAATGTTGTATTTGTGTGAATTGTAAAAATATTTAATGTATGAAATTAATCACATGCCCGATATTGCTCGATAAATGAAAAGTCCCGTTTGAATAATGAAATGCAATGGATACAGTATTTTCCCGTATTGATTATAGCCCTGCATATGCTGCGGAGATTATAGCTCGCAAGAGCATCCTGCTAAAAGCCCTCTCAAGCATCTTGTTATATAGTTCATGCGAGTATCCTGGTCGGTAGTGATCCTGTATGTGTTGCACACTACCGCAGCTTTTTGTGAGTGTCCTGTTATACGATTTGATCGGTTGTGATCCAACATTTATTGCGAACACAAACGCAGCTCTTCGTGAGCATCTTGATATAGGCTCTTATGAGCTTCTTGACATGACTCACTTGAACTCCCTGTTATGCTATCCGGATCTCCCTGATAATAACTCTTCGGAGTTACCTATTAAGCTCAATGAGCTTCCTGTTATAGACTCCTATGAGTTTCCTGTTTAGCCTTAATAAGCTTCCTAATACATGACTCACATGAGTATCTTGTTACATGGTTCGAGAGAGTGCTTTCTGATTATGTGTCCTAATTCGGTACCCTTAAATACGAATTGATAGATTTACAGTTTTGTATACTTTGAGTGTACTACTAATGTATCCATCAATATTTCAAATAAATTCAACGGGTAAAGTTTTAACATGTCTACACTGAACTTGAGATGACTTGTTACGGAAATGTATAACTTATGTGAAAATACTATATGAAAGGATTATGTATATGAAAGTTATTACGTGATGAGCTCATTATTATTTTTATTTGAAAAGTATTTAGAAAATTTATGACTAACTTGTTTGATTGAGTGTATGTGATTAGGCAAATGGCTAATTTTGTTGGGATACATGTTATTGATATGCTTATTTTAAATGAACATGACTGGTAAGTAAAATTCTTGTTATACGAACTTACTAAGCATCAAATGCTTACTAGATTTTCTTTCCTCTGTTTTATAGAACTCGGAAGCTCGTAAAGGCTGGAGATCATTCAGAGAATCATCACACTATCCTTCAGCTTGTTTTGGTATAAATAGGAATCTTACCTTGGTGTAATGGCATGTATAGACTAATGATAATAAATTAGGGTATGTAAATGTTTTGGTTGTAACTAGCCATTGGAATGGCTAGTGATAGTAAATTTAATGCATACTTATGCATGAAGTTTATTATATTTAGTATATGAATGTGTTTGGTTTAATATATTAGATGCAATTAAGTTTGGGAAAGTATATAGTTTTAATGTAAAAATGATACTTGAAAGCATGAGTAAATGTGTCATGCATAAAACTTGATCATTAGATTGATTTATATACTTTGAATTGGTTGGTGAATATATTAAAGTGTTGATGTAGGTGTAAGGTAAAAAAGGTGAGAAATAAGGCTTGGAAAATGGCCTTATTCTATCCACATGGGTAGACAAACGGGCGTGTGTCTCAACCGTATGTGACACACGGCCATGCGCACGGGCATGTGGTTTGGCCGTTTGTCCCTTGCATATTAAAATTATAGAAACAGAATGCTCAGAATTGAGCACACGGGTAGAGACACGAGCGTGTGTCTCAACTGCGTAAGACACACGACCCAGCACATGGGCATGTGTCCTGGCCGTGTAACCCATGCAACTAATTTTCAAAAATTAAATTGTCCATACAGTCTAGCACACGAGCATGTGGCTGGCCGTGTGACACAAGTTAAAGAGTTACATCGGTAAAGACACAGGCTGGAACACAGCCATGTGCCTGAGACACGAGCGTGTCATTGGCCTTGTGAACCACACGGCTTGGCCACATGGGCGTGTGTCGCCTACACCTAAGAAAAATTTTGAGATTTCACAAAAAAATTTCTGTGATCTCGGTTTAGTCCTGACTCAATTCTAATATCTATTTTGGGCCTCGATAACCCATATGAAGGACATTATGATTGATTGTGATTGATTCTCAGAAATAAATAGTAAATGACAGGGTTAGGGGTGTTACATTATAACTCGGAACAAGGTCATTATTCTTATTTGTGTACTAGTTCTTCATCATCAATGATTGTCATTGAAGGAAATGGAATTTTCAATGCTCGGGATACTACTCATGAAAGACCAACCCTTGAAGAGGCTGAGTGTTTGGATGATATTGAAGTTGTCACTTATACAATGAGAAATACAAAGAAGACATCAATTGTTTGGCAGGAACTGGCCATAGTTAAGCTTGCTGATGGGATCGAAAAAATGCAATGTAATCACTGTAAGATTAAACTTGCCAAGAACCGGGATGGTACAACTACACAATATAAAAGGCATTTAGATGGTTGTGTGAAGCGTCAAGTATCTTTAAAGGGACAAGGCAATCTTTTTCTACCATCGCAAGCACTTAGATCTGACAGTGCAAGTGGTATCCAGACTTGGAAATATGACCAAGCAAAGATCAGGAAAGTTGTTTCTCACATGATAATGGTTCATGAGTTGCCTTTTGCATTTATTGAGTATGAGTTATTCACTTTGTTGATGAAAAATGCAAGTCCTCACTATGTAAAAATTTCTTGTGCTACAGCCAAAGCTGATTCTTGGACAAGTTATGAGGTTGAGAAGAAAAGGTTAAATGAGTTGTTGAAAATAGTGGATAGGATTGGCATTACAACTAATATGTGGAAGTCGGGGTCAAAAGATTCAAGACATGGTCTTGACAGCTCATTTTGTGGACTCGGATTGGAATTTGCAAAAAAGAGCTTTGAACTTTGTTGATGTGCCTCCTCTGCATAGTGGATTTCTTCTATATGACGCATTATACAAATGCTTACAAGACTGGGGTATTGAAGGAAAAGTGTAACATCCCAGTTTAGGGCCTAGTCGGAATAGTGGTGTGAGACCGCAAATCCGAGGGTTATGAATGAGTTTTTGAGGTTTATGCCATGTATGCATGCTAGTGTGAAAGTTCTATGAAGCAATTTTGTGAAATTGTGGTTGAATTGTCCAAAAGGACTAAATTGCAAAGTCGCAAAATATGAGATTCTAGAAGCTATTTGTGTGAAATTGCTTTAGAATATTAATTAGAGGTCTTTAAATAGCAATTTTCCCAATTTCTATTTTTTGGACAAAATTGGGTATAAATGAGTTAAAATAGAAAGTTTATCAAAAAGGGCATTTTGGTCATTTAACAATTAAATGGTTAAAAAGGGAGAAAAGATGACAAAAATTCATTCATCTTCTTCTCCAAGCTGCCGAAATTTGAAGGAAGCCATTGTTAGGGCTCTTCAACATTTCAAGCTAGCTAGTAAGTGTATTCTAGCCCCGTTTTTTATATTCTTTGTATTTTTGAAGTCCTTGTAGCATGAGTAAGCTATTTTTAGCCATTTGATGAGTTATAATGGATGTTCAAAAATGTGGCCATGTATGACATACATGTATTTTGATGTTTTATGGAAGATTATGAAAGCTTGATGTAGTAGGAATATCTTTTGTTAAGTGATTTTCCATGAAAATGCATATAAGGACTAGTTTATAAAAGTTTTAAGGTTAGTCATACATATGTGATTTAGTGAAAATTGATGATTGCTTTAGTTGAATAAGTGATTCGGCTAAGCATGAAAGACTAGAAAGTTGAATAAAAATCACTTTATGAGCCTTGAGGCCAAAGTGTAATTATGAGAAAGATTAGGGGCAAAATAGTAATTTTGCCAAAGTATGAGATAAGTGTCAATTTAGTCAATGTGTGTATTGAATAAGCTGATTTTTTCATTATAGATCAAGAAAGACAAAGTCGGGATCTAAACCGATGCAAGAGCAAGGTGGTGGACTAAATTGCACGTTTCTATACTTTTGAGCATCGAGGTAAGTCTATGCATAAACAATGCATTCATACTTACAATTTGTTAATGCAAGCTAGTGTGTAGCATGATTGAGAATGATTGAGAACCTATGTGGGATGAATGTGGTACAATTTGTGAATGGATGTATGGTTAAGTAAGTAGATATGTAAATGTGTAGTGAGAATGCTAAATGGTGGGCTAAGTGCGATACCATCCTAATGCATATTGACGATGAGCTGGCTATGTGCGATGCTATCGTTAGGTATATCGTCTAGTGGGCTATGTGCGAAACCATTATGAATACCTTTGTGGTAGGCTAAGTGTGATACTACCTTATTAATTGATTGTGGTGGGCTAAGTGCGAAATCACCGAGAAATTAGTTGTGTGGATTAGCTGTGTGGTTGTATAATTGAATTAATTAGCTGTGTGGATGAATTATCGAGAAATGAGGTTGTGTTGTATATTGTGTAAATGTGATATTGAAATGCAAGGGTGCATTTCAATGGTTATGAGTATGTGACTCATGAGGTGTTGGAAATCTGGCAAGGGATAGAAAGAGTAAGCATAGTTGTACATTATATGTTAGTATAATGCTAATTGTTGTTTAGCTTATACTATGATGCTTAATTGTTTATGTGTAAACTTACTAAGCTTAAAGCTTACTCCCTTTCTTTTCCCTTGTCTTATAGAGTAAAAGTATTGGATTGAGATACGAAGATCAATCAGAAGATCGTCCACATTATCAGCACACTCTGGTACATGAGACTCAATATTTTGTATATGGCATGTATAGAGGCTAGACAAGTTAGTGAATTTTGTTGTAAATGGCTAAGATATGTTGGCCTTTAGATGGATAGTCTATTTTGTGTAATGCCATAGTAGTTGGCTACCTTATTTTATGAAAAGATTGTAGTTATCTATGTGAGATTGCACTTCAATTTGAGTTGATTATGGATGTGTTGAATGAATGCATATTGTGTATGCTAGAGGGGTGAAAGGAACTTAGCACATAGCTTTGTTTTTGTCCATGTGGATAGACACATGGGCGTGTGTCTAGGCCACGTGTGACACATGGTCGGCCCATAGGCGTGTGACTTGGCCGTGTATCCCCTGCCTGTTGAAAGTTTAGGTCAGAATAGACCACGGACTAGCCACACGGGCGTGTGCATAGGCCGTGTGAGTTTAGTCAGTGTTGGCCATGGGCTAGCCACACGGGTGTGTGACTAGGCTTTGAGGCCGTGTGTATGTGGTTAGTATTCACCACAGTTGTGGAGCATGGGCATGTGGGTCTATGCACGGGCGTGTCTCTTCTTGCACGGGCGTGTTAACCCTGTACAAAAGAGAAAATTTATAAGATTAGAAAAAGTTTCAGAATAGTCTCGAGAGCCCTCGTGTGTATGAGTGAGGCCTCGCAAGTTGAGAATAAGGTTGTTGAGATGACTAGAGAGAGTAGTCAAGATGAGCCTAAGTAGCGATCATGAGGATTTTATTCGGTAATGCCTCGGGCCCGGTTCTGGCGTAGAACCCGGGTAAAGGGTGTTACGAAAAGTGTGCTCAATTTCCGTGGACAATGCTTCTTACAATGATGCAGCTGTAAGGATGTTGAAAGATGGCCTTTCATTTCATAAAAGGCTTCTTTTGAATGGGAAATTGTTTCAGGCCGTTGTTGTGCACACATCTTGAATCCATTGGTGCATGATGGTTTTTTCGAAATTAAAGATGTAGTTGATAATGTAAAGGAAAGTGTGAAGCACATCATAACATCCACTGTGCGTTTGACTATGCTCAGTGATATTGTTAAATAACTTCAATTGCCAAACAAATTGTTGATTGTAGATTAGTGTACACGGTGGAATGCAACATATGCTATGTTGTCATTTGTATTGGAGTTTAAGGACGTATTTTCGCGGTATGCTCAATGAGAGGCAAGTTATAAGTATTTGCCAAGTGATAAAGATTGGGTGAGGGTTGAGGAAGTTTGTTCTTTCTTGGCTTTTTTTAATGAAGTTACAAAATTATCTCAAGTAAACAATTTAAATATATCTAGTTTTATTTCATTATTTATTAATTTTCATTTATTTTATTTTATTTAATACATGGTATTTCCTTTATAAATATTAGGTTCTAGATATCCAACTTCAAATTTGTTTCTTCCTAAAATTTGGAGTATTAAAGAGTTATTGATGGAGAAATCTTTGAGTGAAGAACTTTGGATGAGACAAATGGCTGATAAAATGAAAATAAAATTTGATAAATGTTGGGGTGAATGGAATTTGCTAATTTCTATCGCTGCTATACTAAATCTCAGGAATAAGATGAAATTGATTGACTTCAATTTTCGTGTTGTTTATTTTGAAGATGAAGCTCCTAGACAAATTCACATTGTGTTTGATAGTCTATATGAGCTTTATAAGGAGTATGTGGATGAATATGTAACAGCTAATGTTGGTACATAAATGGAAAATGATGTGTAAGAAAGTGGTGTCAGCAATGCTTTTACCACTAGTAGAATAGGTAAGAGAAAAGTTATGACTGGGAGGTCCAAGTTTGAGAGATATATTAGAAGTGTTGACAAAGTCAAAAATGTTAAGTCTTGATACGGCCAAGCCTCGAGACTCATCAAGGACTGACAAGGAACCTTTGTAGCTGCCCTTAGGACTGATAACTCGAGCTCGAGCCAAAAGATTCAAAGAGGCTGTTTCAGCTCTAGCTGATGAGTATGGGGAGAGAATGTTTCTGGGCTCATTGAACGAACGTGGACAAGTCACTCGAGCAAGCCTTGCAACCTTCTACAAGCCCATCTTGTTCATTCATAGCCCATTGGGCTCAACTCCAGCTCGTTTTTAACTTAGCAATATTTTGTTGTTGGAAATAAGGATTTCAATCCATTTTAGTTATTTTAGTTTGTGTCTTTAATTATGTCATAGTTTGAACATCATTAATATGAGTCTTTAATTATGTCATAGTTTGACATCATTAATATGTGTTCTGCATTTAACAATGTCATGCATTATGTAACTTTCATGTTAGTTAAGTTTGCATCATTAACTTAAGTCATTCATTAAGTAACTCATTTGTTCATTTAGTTTACATCTTAATTAAATTATGCATTTAAACATCTTATTTGTTTGTATTAGAGTTTTATTTAATTTGGCTGTTACTTTTTAATGCATAAGTTATAGTGTGTTTAATTTTTCTTAAATAAAATTAATTGTGTGTTCAAGTTTTGTTGTAGGAAAGTTCAAAAGGTTGGACACATATTTTAAAGCTACAATAGGGTTGTTCATTTCCCAAGAAGAATCAAATGTTGTCACATTCAAATGGCTATTTAGTTTTGGCATAAAAGAGTGTGCATTTGGTCACTTAATTGTTCGTGCATAAAGGGAACGTTTTTGTTGGATATTGAAGCACTCAAAGCTCATTATGGTGGCTTTTCAAATGGACCAAGAGTGTCTCTTCAAGTCTGATCAGTTTTTGGAGTTTTTGTTCCTTCATTATGACGCCATTAAAAGAGGAAGTTACACAAGCTTTATGATTTGGTTACAAGGAAGTTGAAGGGACATCAACTAAGCACAATAAGAACACATTAAGTCTTCATTAATGGATAGAGTCATGCCTTTTCATCTACACCAGGATCAAATGAAGAGACTTGACCATTGGATTCCTATATGAGTTAAAAACGAAATTAAAGCTTGTAACCTTAGTTAATTGCTGAAGGTGAAAGGTCACAAATAGGCATTCGAATAGTCTTAATAGTGCCTATAAATAGATTGTAAGAAGACATTATTTTGGTTAAGAAAACTTTTGATACTTTTATGAATTTTTTACATCTTTGTGAGTTTAATTCAACTCTCATTATTCTTTTAAGACTCAAGCTGACTTATCTAGCATTTCTAGTGGCGTCCAACTTTTTTTTTTTGTGAATTTATCACTCTTTGAGTGTGGCGTTCAACCCCGACACCTTTGGTTCCTATTTCCTCATAGATAGTGCGTCAAGGTCCTTTTTAACTATCAACCTTTCCACATTAAGAGCCAATATAAGATTCAGGTCAATACTCCTTATAGTATTGGTTCTTTCTTGGACCTTAAGTATTTTCCATCCATCCGAATTATTCATTTCAAAGTTATCTTATTTTTCTTTGTTTAACCGAAACATTCACTTAGACTATTCAAAAATACTTAAAAACCATCTTTGCTTTAGCCTACACTTAGCCGAATTCACTCAACTCCAAATTGAACGAAACTTCTCTATTTTACGATCGGGCAAGACTACGACTCGAAATCAACTCAAGAGACGAGATCGTATCAAGTCTAAACTAGATATATACTTGGAAGAAAGAGTGTTCATTTGTAAGAAAAACTGTGGGGATTTTGATGCCTCAGAGTGGTGGAAGGATAATAACCTCAAGTTTCGAATTTTATAAAAAATGACTTGTGAAATATTGTCTATTCCTATTATCACGGTGGCTTCAGAATCTATTTTTAGTGGTGGTAGAGTGATTGATGCATACTGTTCATCTTTAAGAACTGATGCAATGCAAATGTAACTTTGTGGTTCCGATTGGTATCGAAACTTTTATGGGTTGAAAAAGAAAGCCAAAGTGAGTAAATTTTAAGTATTTGTTCTATTTATTTAATATTTGAAATATTATTTAATTTTGTCATCTAATTTTAATTTTTTATGTAGAGTAAAGTAGAAATTAAAGAGATCTATTTACTTTGAAGTTAGAATTTTAAAGAATTTCAAAGGTACACAATCTAGTAATTTTCAGGTTTTTATGTTGTTGCCTTATTGAATTTGATGGGTGAAACTCATGGATTTTTTGATTTGGAGTTTTCAGGATGTGGTATCATTGGATTCATTGCAAGGGAATGTGTTATTTATGTCGTCAACTTTTCTAGTTGGTGTTTATTGCAGCATTTTTGGTGTTATCTTTTTGAATTGCTTCTCTTGTAATATGTTTTGTTTTGAATGGATCAAACTACTTGTTTGCAACTTAATTTTTTATGATATTACAAATACCTCCTTCAACTTTAGAACTCAACAATTCTCATGTTGAAATGTAAGCTTTATTTAGTTGGTTTTATTTAATTTAATTTTTTTTGTTTGTTTGTTTAGTTAACATTGGCGAACATAAATGAACATGTTCGCGAACGCTAAATGAATCGAGCTTGAACACACCAAATAATAAACGAATCGAGTTCGAAGAAGATATTAAAAATTTAAACGAACACGAACACGAACCGAACATGAACAACTTCAAAAATAAACCAACGAACACGAACATAGCCTTGTTTGTTTGATCCTGGTTTATTTACACTCCTACCCATTGTATCCATTATTCTTTGTGAAAAAGAATATATTGAGAGCATTTATTCAAATACCTCTCGTGCATTATTTTTCTGTGGTTATTCTGCTCTTTGGTGCTTTCTTTCTTTGTGAGTTTGCTTCTGCTATAATTTTGGTGCCTTGGAGGAATTGTACGAGAGTTAGGCTGACTTAGGTTAATCTGAAGTGAAGGAATTGCCTAAGATCGTACGGATTGTGACATTGAAAGTCTAGCCCTGTGACACTAGATTAATGAGCTTGGGGAGTTGAAAACATTAATGATATTGGATATTTGATGTGATGGTTGTCTTTGGTGGCGTGATGGTAATTCTCCTTCCATAAATGCATTCATAATGGTGTGGGATGCCTTCATACAAAAAGTATTCTAGTGGTGTGGGAGGTGTCCAAGCATAAGATATAACAATTATCCCTTAGCCAAAGAGAATTTTATAAAGTGAACCTTTCTTAGATTAGGATGTTGGGGCGATGGGGTGTAATTTCTTTGGTTTGGTGGAGATTGATGTTGTTTGGAATACCGATGTGAGGTTTAATGATAACTTTTTTAAATAAATTCAAAAATTTCAAAAATGACATCTTAAAGATATGATTGCTAATTTTGATATGGTCATTCTTGTATTATATCTAATTATATGTATTTTCTGGATTTTTTATCCAACACTTACAATTTATCCAACCCAATTTTTATTTTCTATTACCCAAAATATTATTCATTTAATCAATTAATTAATTTTTCAATTAAATAATTTTCTCATTCTAATTTTAGTTCCATTAAATTCAAAATAACTTTACCGTAATAGAATCTATAAGGAAGTATATTCAATTTCCTTATTTAACAAATTCATAATGACTAATGAATTTAATTCTATATTAGAACTTCAATTATTTAATTATAATTAATTAAATAATAATTAAAAAAACCTTAAATTAATTACTAAGTCATCTCTTGAACTTAGTGAGAAAACGCATTCACTACGGATAGCGATACATGCGATCTATTTCTCTTACTTCATCATTTTCATTCATTTCATATTATTGGTTCTTACATGCAATTCGTTTCTGGTTATCTCGAGGTAATGGAGGGATCGATTAGATATATATAATTAGGGCTCAAATAATTTTCAATTAAATTTCGACTTTTCACCTATTAATTACAACATTATTTAGTCATAAAGTCATCCCATTAAAGAATCATGACAACCTTAATTATAAATCATTTGAGCCCTAATTACATATGTCCAATCGATCCCTCTGTTAACTTGTTGAAACCAAGAATGAATTGCATGTTGAATCAAATGAACAGAAATGGATAGAAATAATAAAGTTAGAGAAATGGGTTACATTCGAAAATGATTGTGGTTTCTCACAAAGTATGGAAATGACCTAAGAATTAATTTAAGTTTTTTTGAATTATTATTTAATTAAATAATTGAAGTTCAAAAATGATATTAAATTAATTGGTCATTATGAAATTTGTTGAATGTAGAAATTGAATATATTTTCTCATAGATTCTTTTACAGTAAAATTGCCATTATTTTAATGGAATTAGAATTGGGTTGAGAAATTTATTTAATTGGGAAAATTAATTAATTTAAATTAATTTAATAAATAAAATTTGTTTTGGGAAATAAAAAAAATGTATTAAACCAATTAGTTCAAAAAAAAAACTGTGAGTACATATGAACGAAAATACTACACTTAAGGCACTAGATCTCAACACATATGTGATCATTTGAATCTTTTCTATTGTTGGTGATCAAGTTCTCTGTTTTACCATGGAAAAGGATATTCAACAAATTTTCAAGTTGAGGGAGATCAAGGATCCTCATTACTAATATAGATTCTTAAACAGAAATAGTGAAAACAAATTAAATGATGTGATGGGTAATAGAATGGGTATATTCTTGCCCTTGTATATTTTTGGGTTGGGTTTTTACTTGCCCCTACATCCCTGGTTCACAAGGTCTTGGCTTCGTTCGATATATCATCAGGGCAATTGATTTGAGGTTCTTGGTTCTAACTAGTGGCTTTCTTTTTGGACTATTGCATCAATAGGGAGAAGCCACGCCTCAGTAGCTTTAAGAATATTTATTTTGAGCAATTCTCCCATAAGTAGGGCTAGTAGAGACTATTATTTAAAAAAAACATAAAGGCATTGGTGCATCCTTTATTGGCACGCAAATAACTGGCAGTAAGAGAAAGGCTAATACATTTATGTAGAAGACCAACTAGGTGTCTTTCCCTTCCCAATGGTGTGGAAGAAGTCCAGTACTTAGAAGCTAACCTAGAGACAAAACCTAGAGGATGAGGTTTCCATATATTAGTTTAATCACTATAAATAGGGTTATTGTTTTTTAGTTTCCAAGCTATTGAGTCTAAACCTCATTTGGATTCATTGTTTAGAGGGAAAGAGTCACAACAACGTAGTTCCTACTAATGTTAAATGTTTCAAATACCAAATAAACTTGGTGGTGTGGCCCGCAAAAACTAAAGGTTGGCTCTTGGGAGTTACTAACGAGTTGGATAGGATGATAATAGATAGAGTGGAAGAGCCTAAAGGTCCACAAAGGGAGGCCTCCAAAAAGCAAAGGGGAATTGCAAATGTCCCAATATAGGCTTCCTCTAAAAGTAAAATGTTTGACCTTAGTTTGCAAAAGACCTTAAAGAAAAAGTGGCTAGCTTTGCACTTTCGGTTATTGCCACTGGTATCCTCAAAACAAATAGGTTAGCCAAAATTAAGTCAATGTCTTAGATATGTCCTCTTATTGATGGGGAATATGATTCATACTAGGAAATTTAAAATTATACGGATCTAGAAGTGACTCTTTCCATGTTAGTGAAGGGCATGAGTTCTTCAACTACTGATATTTTGAAAGAATCCTTAGAAATTGGGAAACCTAATGTCTAAACTATAATAGTAGCTTTTATCTATGATAAAATCATCCCTTTTATGCTCTCTTTGTAGGAATGACGTCTCGTAAGTTTAACTAGCATAAAATTTTGGCGTAATTGGATGATTAAAGGGCTAGATCCTTGAAAAGGGAAAAAGTTTTGTTAATGTTATTAGATTTACTACACCAACATAGATAACATTGACTTCCGTGTCTAAAAACTCTCCTTCTAGCATCGCTATGTCAACTGCTCAAATTTCTTCTCCCTCTCTTCAATTGTTTCTCCTTGTAGCTATCCCAGGGTCCAATTACGTTAAAAGTGCCATAAAGACTTTGACAGTAGTTGGAAGTTTACAACGCCAAAAGAAGAAGAAGAAGAAGTTGAGGAAAAAGGATTTTAAGGTGCCTTTTCCCTAATATAGGAATTTTTCTACCAATGAGTTTCCTTTGGATCCTACCATTGTGGTTAAAATATGGTGAATAATGATAGAAAAATTGAGATTGAGGCACGTTGGTCACTAGCCCGACAGAACCTTGGTACGAATGAGAGTCTTTTTATTGTCTAAGGCTTTGGTGGTACTTTTGGCATTAGATAACCATTGCCTAAAAGTTGAAACCAATTTTTGAATAACAATAGAAAGCATATGCCAAGTGTAACACCCCTTGCCCGTATCCGAGCCGGAACAGGGTTCGAGGCATTACATAGCTAATCTTGCTTAAACATATAAAATAGGGTTATGAAATTTCGTTTAACCCTATCGCTCGCACATAACTGGCCTAGGAGGCCCTAAATATACTTCCGAGAAGTATCAAAATTTATCCGGGAACTTTCACGAGTTTGATAAACTTTTTAATAAAACAGGGGCCACACGCCCTATTTGCTGCTAATTTTCAAAAGTACAATTATCTTCAAGAAAAGTTCACTAGAACACTTACTTGTGAAGGGATGAGTGTGTTGAAATTTTTTAAGCTTTCTATCCCCTATTTGCTGCTAATTTTCAATGGAAGAGAAAAGGAGAAAAGATGATATATTTTTTTTTCTCTTCTTATTTTATTAATACATGTCAAATAAGTCACCAACTATCACCAACTTTGACCAACATTGTCCATCTTTGTCTCCTATGGCTGACCATGCTATCTTTAGGGGTCTAATTGCCTTTTAAAGACCTCAAATTAACAATCTATGGCTATTTGGCACCTTTAACTTATAGAATGGAACTTTCGCACTTTATGCGATTTAGTCTTTTTTCACGATTAAACACGAAATCGCTAAAATTAAAGCACCAAAATTTTCATGCATATGTGCTATCATGTTCTAGCTCATAATGTAATATGAAAATAAATTTCTCAAATCTTGGATTAATGATCCCGAGATCACTATTCCGACTAGCCCCTAAACCGGGCCGTTACAATCCTCCCCGTTAAGGATTTTCGTCCTCGAAAATCTTACCAGTAAAAAGATTGGGGTATTGGTTTCTCATCGATTCCTCGGACTCCCATGTAGCCTCTTCTATACCGTGCCTTCGCCATAGGACTCTCACTAGGGCTATGCTTTTGTTCCTTAACTGCTTGACTTCACGAGCCAAAATTCTAACTGGTTCTTCATCATATGTCAAATCCGGTTGTATCTACCTCTGTCGGCTCTATAACATGCAAAGGGTCTGAACGATATAGACGTAACATGGATACGTGAAAGACGTCATGAATCTTTTCTAACTTAGGTGGCAAGGCTAACCGATAAGCTACCGATCCTATCCTTTCAGTAACTTCATAAGGTCCGATAAAGCGCGGACTCAATTTTCCCTTCCGGCCAAATCTGAGGACGTTTCTCCAAGGTGATACTTTCAAGAACACTTTATCACTGACTTCGAATTCTATCTCTTTCCTTTTTAAATCCGAATAGGACTTCTGTCTATCTGAGGCAACTTTCAGGCAGTTACGTATCACTTTTACCTTCTCTTCAGTTACCTTAACCAAGTCAACCCCATGTATATGTTTCTCTCTGAGTTCTAACCAATACAAGGGCATTCGACCTTATGCCAATACAATGCCTCATAAGGGCCATCTTCAAACTTGATTGAAAGCTATTGTTGTAGGCGAATTCCACCAATGGTAAGTATTTCTCCCAATTACCATGGAATTCCAAAACACAACACCAAAGCATGTCTTCTAGTATCTGAATTACCCTCTCTGACTGCCCGTCAGTTTGTGGATGGAAAGCTGTACTGAAACTCAATTTCGTGCCCAAAGCTTCCTGCAGCTTTTTCCAAAACCATGACGTGAATCTCGGATCTCTATCTGAAATGATTGACAACGGTACACCATGAAGTCTTACTATCTCAGACATGTACAAGTCTGCCAATTTATCAAGTGAATAGTCGACTCGCACTGGTATAAAGTGGGCTAACTTAGTGAGTCTATCAACCACTACCCGTACTGCATCTTTTCTCTTAGGAGTCAACGGTAAACCCGTCACGAAGTCCATAGTAACACAGTCCCACTTCTACTCAGGAATCATAAGGGGCTGAAGTAAACCCGAAGGTACTTGATGTTTCGCCTTCACTTGCTGACAAATCAGGCATTTTGATACAAATTTGGAAATATCTTTCTTCATACCCAACCATTAATACCATCTCTTCAAATCATGGTACATATTTGTGGTGCCTGGGTGTACATTCAAACATCCGTTCTGTGCTTCATACAAAATTTTGCGAATGAGCTCATCATTCCTAGGTACACAGACTCTATTTCGAAATGTTAGACATCCATCAAAATTTACTCGAAAGTCTGTCTCAACACTCGACTCACATAAAACTCTTTTGGCTTGCAAACTGTTATCATCCTTCTGAGCTTCGCAAATCTCTTGGAGAAACAATGGTTTAGCCCTCAACTCGGCTAAAATGAAACCATCATCTAATAAGGTCATCTGAATGTTCATGGCTTTAGTACAAACAATGATTTTTTGCTCAAAGCGTCAGCGACTACATTTGCCTTTCTCGAATGGTAGTCAATTACCAACTCATAATCTTTAATCAGCTCTAACCATCTTCGTTGCCTCAAATTTAATTCCTTTTGAGTCATCAAATATTTTAGGCTTTTGTGGTCAGTGAAAATCTGACACCTTTCACCATATAAATGATGTCTCCAAATTTTCAGTGCGAACACGATTGCAGTCAACTCCAAATCATGAGTTAGGTAGTTCTTCTCGTGCAGCTTCAACCGCCTAGAGGCTTATGTAATCACTTTACCCTCTTGCATAAGTACACAGCCCAATCCGTTCAAGGACGCATCACTATAAACCACAAATTCTCTTCCCAGTTCTGGTTGCACCAAAATAGGAGCCTCAATCAATAGTGTCTTTAGTTTCTCAAAACTCTGTTGACACTTTTCCGTCCAGTCAAACTTTACATCTTTCTGCAGAAGTCTCGTCATCGGTGTAGCTATCATGGAAAACCCCTTGACAAAACGCCTATAATAGCCTGCTAGGCCTAGAAAACTCCTCACTTCAGTTACACTCCTCAGCGATTTCCATTCAACAATTGCCAAAATTTTACTCGGGTCGACTCTAATCCCATCTCCCGAGACAATATGACCCAAAAATCCCACTTCATTGAGCCAAAATTCACTCTTACTGAATTTGGCATACAAGTTTTTTTTCTCTCAAAACTTGTAGAACCATACTCAAATGCTCTGCATAATCGTTCTCATCTCGAGAGTAAATCAGTATGTCATCGATGAAGACCACAACAAACCTATCCAAGTACGGTTGAAAAATGTGATTCATCAAATCTATGAAGATCGCGGGGGAATTTGTTAGACCAAAAGGCATGACCAAAAATTCATAGTGGCCGTACCTAGTTCTGAATGCGATTTTTGGAATATCCGAGTCCTTGACTTTCAACTGATAGTACCCTGACCTCAAATCTATCTTGAAAAATACTGTAGCTCCCTTCAGTTGGTCAAATAGATCGTCAATTCTCAGCAACGGGTACTTATTCTTCACCGTCACTTTATTGAGTTGCCGATAGTCTATACATAGCCTCATGGAACCATCTTTCTTCTTCACGAATAGAACGAGAGCACCCCACGGAGAAAAGCTCGGCCTCGCGAAACCCTTATCCGTTAATTCTTGCAACTGTGCTTTCAACTCTTTCAGTTCAATTGGGGCCATTCTATAGGGAGCAATAGAAATAGGGGCAGTACCCGGAGCTAATTCAATCCCAAATTCAATCTCTCTATCCGGATGTAGCCCTGGAAACTTTTCCGGGAAAATATCTAGGTACTCGCATACTATGGGTACTGACTCAATTTTCAATTCGGTCTCTTTAGTGTTCAACACAAAGGCAAGATAAGCCTCATACCCTTTCCTTAGGTACCTCTGAGCCAACATGGTTGATATCACTATTGGTGATCAATCCGACTTATCTGATTCAACACAAATAAAATTACCATTTTCATCTCTCAACTCGATATGCTTCTTCCCACAATTCACAATTACACCGTGGGTAACTAACCAATCCATCCCGAAAATGACATCAAATTCTTCAAACGGTAATAACATAAGATCGACCGGGAAACAATGACCCTTAATCATCAAAGGACACCCTTTGCAAACTCTATCAACCAACACACACTTGCCTAGGGGATTAGACACTCTTATAATGAATTCGGTAACTCTATAGGCATGCTCATCCTAGAGACTAATTTCATGCATATGTATGAGTGAGTAGATCCGGGTCAATTAAAGCTATAACATGAGTATTATGGAGAGAAAAGATACCCGTGATCACGTCGAGGAAAGATGCCTCTTCACGAGCACGAATGGCATATGTCCTCGCTAGTGCTCTACCCTCGACTCCAGCATCTTGCTCTTTAGAAGGATTCTTGCTTCCCATCTCAATCCCCGGGTTTCTCAAAGGTCTTCTCCTAATGGTACTTCCTGATCTTGCATTCTGAGGCTTTTCTTTCTCGTCTACCTCGAGACATTCTCTGATAAAGTGGTCTAAGGATCCACATCTGAAGTAAGCTTTCTCATTAGCTCGACACTCACCAGAATGGTGTCTGCCACACTGAGGGCATTCTGGTCTACTTGGTCGAACGTTGCCAACACTAGCAACTGATGTGGTTTGCCCTTTCGACCCTGAAAACTGCTTGCCTTTATCTTGATTTGAAAACCCCGCTGAAGTGACTGATCGAGTAGTGAAATCCCTTGATTTCTTAGATGAGGATTGGTAAGACTTGTTCAATTGTCTCTTCCTCGAGTCACGAGACTCGTACTCAGCTCTTCTCTTCTTTTTAGCCAACTCCTCGGCTTTACAGGCTCTATCCACTAATATTACAAACTCTTTTAATTTAAGAACCCCCACGTATAGGCGGATATCTTCATTTAATCCGTCCTTGAATCTCTTGCACATAATGGCCTTGGTAGACACGCACTCTCTTGAATACTTGCTAAGCCTTACGAACTCCCGTTCGTAGTCGGTCACTGACATACGGCCTTGCTTCAATTCCAAGAACTCCTTTTTCTTGTGGTCGATGAACCTCTGGCTGATACACTTCTTCCAGTATTCCTCTTAGAATAATTCCCAACTAATTCTCTCTCTTGGCACCACCGACACCAGGGTGTTCCACCATCGGTAGGCTGAATCTCTCAAGAGAGACACCGCACACTTTAAGCACTCCTCAAGCGTGCAGGATAACTCATCGAATACCCGGATGGTATTCTCGAGCCAGAATTCCACTTTTTTCGGGTCATCATCCTTATTTTCTTAAAATTCCTCGGCTCCTTACTTCCGGATCTTATCCACCGGAGGCCTTTCTCTTCTCACCGCCTCAACTACTTGAGGGGTTACTGGAGCGGGTTGAGGAATTGGTGGGGGTGGAGGGGGTTGAGCATTAGGATTTGCTTGGATATACTCCATATACCAATTGCACATTATATGGAGAAAGGCTTCTCGAGCCTCTTCCCTCTGACCCAAGGTCTCGGGTCTACTATTAGCTGACGCGATCCCTTGAGCGAGAGCCGGCGCGTTACTCGCAGATCATCAGCTACGGTTCTGTCCGGATCGGAATCCATATACTACATAGAACACAATTCAATACGTCAGGAGCCATCACACTATCATTACTCAGACACTCTTACATATGGCATGTATAGCTAGACTCATACTTACGCTACGTTAGTCCTAGAATCGACTAAACTGTAGCTCTGATACCAATAAATGTAACACCCCTTGCCCGTATCTGAGCCGGAACAGGGTTCGAGGCATTACATAGCTAATCTTGCTTAAACATATAAAATAGAGTTATAGAATTTTGTTTAACCCTATCGCTCGCACATAACCGGCTTAGGAGGCCCTAAATATACTTCCGAGAAGTATCAAAATTTATCCAGGAACTTTCACGAGTTCGATAAACTTTTTAATAAAACAAGGGCCACATGCCCGTGTAGACCTAGGGACACGCCCGTGTGCCCCTAATGCATGCCCGTGTTTCCCACCCGTGGTCGACACTAGCTAATTTCACACAGCCTTGACACGCCTGTGTCACTAACCCGTGTGTCAAACCTTGGCATTCTGACTTATCCATACTGCCTATACACACGCCCGTGTACCCCAGCCGTGTGGTGATTCAAATCCCAAGTGCAGGGTGCAGACTTCACACGGCCTGGGTGCACGCCCATGTGCTAGCCGTGCCTCCCACATGGTCTAGACCTACGCCCGTGTGTCTAGCTAAGTGGGCAATTACCAAGCCCTTGCCATCTTAGAATGCACATATACATACTTCTACTCAAAACAATACAGTTCCTATCCCATAAGCAAGTCTAAGAACTCATTTCCAACATACAAGATAATTAAAGGGACATACACTTCATGAATTTCATCTTTATTAAACAAAAGAGTTTGTCAAGTATTTGCCTAACTCATAAAGCCATTTACAAAATGACTTTTACTGACTTACATAGCCAACACTTTGACTAACAATTACAACTTAACAAAATACTCAAGTCCTATACATGCCATACTCAAAATAAGTCTAAAATTGTTATACCAAAGTGCTGTCGATAGTGTGATTTCCAAACTCCTACTGCCACGATCCTCGAGTTACCTTGGCAATACTACAAGAAAGAAGGGCAATGAAAAGGGGTAAGCATAAAGCTTAGTAAGTTGCATGGAAATAAATAGTAATAATAATGCTCATAAAATAATCCATCCACGGTATTAACTAACAGTACACAAGTCAAGGCTTCTTGACAATAATTACTTACAATTGCCCTTATCTAGCACATACCATGCCACATATCGAACTGATTCTTCGTTACTCATTCACGAGTACCTGTTCTCATTCATTCACATGACTTAACTATCATTCATATCTCTACTTCTAAATTCATCTACTTATCCCACCACTCACAAGGGATAGTCAAAGATGTGTAATTATAGCCACTACTGTAAGTATAAAGCCAGTGCCACATCCTCGAGGTGGTCTTACATAGAGTCTCCTCTAGATGCCAATGCCATATCCCGAACATGGTCTTATATGGGATTACCCCTCATGTATAGATGTCATATCCTGGATATGGTCTTATACAATTTCCATGTTCATCACCGAAGCCATATCCCGGATATGGTCTTATACGGGATCTCAACTCGGTGCCGAGGCCATGTCCCGGACATGATCTTATACGGGACCTTATTTATTTCATATTTCAATGATAGCATTTCTATAATCAATATGGCCCATTAGGACTCCAACATCTCATTCATATTAACTACTCAGTTTAGTAATGCATCATGCTTTAATATAATGCCAAGCGTTTCTCAACATGCTAATATGAATGTTGCTTAAATCACATACAACTTACCTCGTTTTCAAAATGAGCTAGTTCTTCGGTTCAGTCCAAGACTTTATTCTTTCCCCGATCGAGGCAGATTCTCAACTCCTCTTGCTCTATAATAGGAAATTAGCTCATTTTAATCACTACATTAATATAAGCATTTCAATAATCATGCTTAAGTAAAATTACCATTTTGCCTCTAGACTTTGGCAAAATAACCATTTTGCCCCTAGGCTCGGAAATAAATTCTAATCACATTTCTACCTTCAACAAGCCTAGGTAAACATTTAATCCTCTTAAAGCTATCATTAAAAATCAATATTTCACATACTTACTACAAAATTTGTAACCTTTTCATCAAGGTCCTATTTGGTGTTTTCATGCTAACACCTTTCACAAAAGTTGTTCATCTAACAACCAAGACTCAATTTCTTCCATAAAAATGCAGCAAATAACAATGGAGGCTCTCATGGAAAAACTCTAAACTCTTCACCATATTGCACATTAGTCCCCTCATATGAAAGCTTAAGCTTTAGGGGTCTCAAAAGTACAATTATCTTCAAGAAAAGTTCACTACAACACTTACTTGTGAAGGGATGAGTGTGCTAAAATTTTTGAAGCTTTCTACCCCCTATTTGCTGCTAATTTTCGGTGGAAGAGAAAAGGAGAAAAGATGATATTTTTTTTCTCTTCTTATTTTATTAATACATGTCAAATAAGTCACCAACTATCACCAACTTTGACCAACATTGTCCATCTTTGTCTCCTATGGCCGACCATGCTATCTTTAGGGGTCTAATTGCCTTTTAAAGACCTCAAATTAACAATCTATGGCTATTTGGCACCTTTAACTTATAGAATGGAACTTTCGCACTTTATGCGAGTTAGTCCTTTTTCACGATTAAACACGAAATTGCTAAAATTAAAGCACCAAAATTTTCATGCATATGTGCTATCATGTTCTAACTCATAATATAACATGAAAATAAATTTCTCAAATCTCGGATTAATGATCCCGAGATCACTATTCTGACTAGCCCCTAAATCGGGCCGTTACACCAAGCTTTAGGAAGACCTTGTGACTTTAAAGGTGAAGGCAGAGATCTTAAAGGCCAAATTAGATTTTTTTTTTTGTTGATCTCATTGGGAAAATAGCAAAAAGAGAATGTGACCATGGTGGAGTTAGAGATGGAGCTGGCTACTTAACAAAAAGAGGTTGAAGCTTTTCTTTTTTGGGAGAGGGGAGAGAAGAAACTACTAAATAGAAGGTGACAACATTAAAGGGAAAATGGCTACATTTTGCTAAGAAGTTGAGGGGTTAAATAAGATAAATGAAGCCTTAGATAAGGTAGAAGGCCCTCTTAGTAAGCTTGATAGTGTTAAAATGGCCCAATAGGTGGAAATCACCAAGCAAGTGAAGGATTATCACTAAGTCATCAATGCAATGTACAATGATGCCCAAGAAGAATTTTTCATAATAGTGTTAATATATAAGGTACAACTTTGGCATGCATTTAAGTATTACCCTAGCCTTTTAGACTTTTTTGGCGTTCGTTTATTTGCAATCAAAGCTAACCTGGAATCCATTGCTATAAGGAATCTCATCGATGAAGAATAAGAGGCTTGGAAGAAGGAAATACTAGATTCTAGCATACTCAGTCTTGCTCCTTCACTTACACCTATTGCTAAGGACCCTCTTTCTGATAATGACACCAGAGATGATGTTATAATGAATCTTGTTGTTGCTAGTGCTACCAATGCCCTAGTTGTCTCCCATTTAATAGATCTTCCTACTTCTTAATGTTACTTTATCTTTCTTGTATACTTACTTTTTATGTTGTCTACTTTTTTTATAAAATGAATAAAAGTTTGTATTTTTCGACATTGTTTTCAATGTCTTTTGCTTATCTTTGCTTTATTACTGATTTTCATTTATATATCATTGCTCCTACCCACGTAGATAGACTTATGTCAATATTATAACTTGTTCAAAAATATTTCTTTCTCACTTTAGGAGTTGTAGTGTTTTCCATTGAAGCCTTAAAAAGGCTATGCCTAACAAGGAAAATATTAAGCTTTTAGCAAGCTAAGGCCTTGAGAGGCCATAACCAACAAGGACATTAAAGCCTTAAAAGGCTTCATCGAAAGTGCTATTCATGCCTTTGATAGGCCTATGTTGGAAACGACACTAAGGCCTTAAGAAACGTCACTTGAGGCATTAGAGCCTTAAGAGTCTTCATTGAAAATGATATTAGGGCTCTCAAAATTCTATTTTTTTAAAGGTCATTTAAGGATATGGTTCAATTAGGGTTATTAAATAAACATCAATACCTGAAGATGTTAAGGTCCATCTGATTTCTATAGATTTTCTCTTATATTAAAGAAATCATTTAAGATTAGGGTTTTGTTAGGATTTTTAAATAGACATCGACATCCACAAATGTCGAGGTCCATTTTAATTTTATGTGGTTTTCTCTTTTTTAAAGAAAATAATGGTTAAGGTTAGAGTTTTCCAAATTTTGAAAGGAATGAATCTAGTCTATTTAAATTTTAAAAAAAAAAAAATCAGATTTTGGCTCATCGAAATTAGGTAGGGGATTACAAAAGGAATATGGGTATTAAAACAAATCTTAATATCTATAGGTGTTAATGTCTATTTAATGCCAAGATTTCATTTGTTGTCTATTTTAAAAAATACTTTTAGGTCACAAGTTATGTTAAACAAATAATTTTTAGAGTTAAAAGTATTTTTGAACCTAGATGCACATTTGAAAAAAAAAATCATTTTTAGAGTTAAATGACATTTTGAACCTTCATTTAGAATTTAAAGTATTTTATGTAATATTTATATGGGGTATAGATTTATTTCTTTATTAATTTTTTAAAATATATAATTTATAATATTTATATTTTATATGTTAAAATATTAATAATGACTTACAATCAATTTTTTTATATATTTTTATATGAAATATCATAATCTTACTGAATTTAAACCTTATTTAAATACATATATTTTGTTTTACAATAATCTAAAGCAAATAATTTATGTTTCAAAAATATTTTTACAAAATTACTAACTTTTAAAATCAATTTTTAGTGTATTTTCCGAAAGCACGAATTCTATCTAGAATGATATGAAACTTCAAACTCCAAAACTTTGGCTTAAAGTGCAAGGCAGCATACTATTTTAACTTGACCTGTACTTTTTTTTTTCTTCCTTCTTTATATCTAGAATAGTCAGACAGAAAATAAAAAGCATAAAATTCAGCGCAGTTTAACAAATTTAATTATAAGAATATGTGAACATGTTTTAAAATTTAATTATATGATTATTTTATTTTCAAATTATTAATATTATTAAAATGTTTCGAATTAATGGTAGATAAAAAATTAAGGTAGGAAATAAATGTGTTTTTGTTAGATTATATGGTGGATGATTCTCGCCCCTATTAATAACGGTAACATCATATTAGTATTTTAATATTAAAAGGAAAACTGATTTAAAAGTGACAGTAAGGTAAAAATTAAGTTCCTATTATCATTATCAAATCATTTTTTTATTACTTGCAATGAAGTTGACTGTACTTATTAAATATTCTGTTAGAGTTTGGTGTTCTGACATAGATTTAAAAAAATTAATATTATAGTTAAATTTTAGATCAATGTATAGAGAAGTAGTCTGATATATGCTCCCTGTTGAGTTGATTATTTATTTGTATTAAATTATAGAGTAAAATTTTGATTAGTGAAATATAAGTTTTTAAAATTGGATCAGTCACGTTATTGATTTGATTAAATAAATTATTAAAAATTCATAAAATATAAAAAAGTATTAAAAGGTAAAATCCAATTCAACTTATTTTTTAGTCTAGTTCAATCATTTTGTATCGGTTTGTGGGTCACCAATCTGATGCCTCTCTCCAAACTGGTATCCTAATCAATTCTCAATCTTATTGGTCTGATTTACCTTTCGATTCGATTTCAAACAACCATGACTTTAAGTTTCTATACACTTTGTACATTTGGAATGTAGTCCCCTACTTTTATTTTTAAGAATTTAATCTCTCTACTGTTCAAATTTAAGTGGGAAGAAAAATTAAAACTACCCATAAAGGTTTTTGTAAGGTAATACTGTAAAAGAAATTATAATTTAAATAAGTATGCTTAATGTAACACAATACTTACAACTGTTGAGTTTAATGATGTTTATTGCGTCATCAAGTTTTATGCGTCATTTTAAAATCAAGATAATTAGCTTTGAATGATTACTACACCTTGGAATTCATGAGTGTAGAGTTCTATTTAAAATTTAAATTATAACATTATAATTTAATTTTCTAATGATGATGGATAATATTTGAACAAAACTCAACACTCATATAAGACTTTTTTTTGTAAAAAATTTAAAAAACATATATTGTAATCTATAACTAATTGTTTGAAAGGGAAACAAAAATTTAATTGACCTCACCACTCTTACAAACCCTAACAAAATCCTAATTCTAAAACCTATAAATAATTCATTGAAGTTTTTAGTTTTTCACATAAAACTCCAAAACATTCATTCTCTACAATCTATACTATCCTATATATCTAAGATTTTCGAAATTCAAATCTCATATCATTCCGTAAAGGTTCCCCCTTATTGAGATCGAAATAAGGACATGTTGTTCTAAATGCAACAACACTAGAGTCTCTAGTGGCTCAATATTGCAGTAATATGATAATAAATTTGTCTAACAATAGAATCGTTCCTCACTTAAAATAAGCTAGTTTCTATCACATTAGCCAAATCAAGAAAGTCATTTTCGTTCCAGCATTCGTATTTGCTTTGATTGAACGACGGTGACTCAAGAGTTATACGTTTTATCTCCCATGCGGCAAAGCGACATAACACTAGATGATGTAGCGCTGCTAATAGGCTTTCTAGTGGATAAGTAGTAACAAAAAATTCTGACTTTAATCCTCCTAAGGAGGCCCTTTTTCGACTTGTTTGGAGTAGGTATCGGCCATGAGTCTGATTTCAATGGGCTTTGAACTAAGTTTAAATGGATGAAGAGTTGCTTTGAGCATCTCCTAGAGAATCCTACACTACATCTTCTAGCATTTAGAACAAGTATGGACCATAAAGTCGAATTTCAATAGGTTTCAGATTAAGTTAAAATGGTTGAAGAGTTGTTTCAAACATCTCCCAGAGAATCCAACACTCAAACATATATTCAACATCATGCTAAAGAGTACATTCTTCATTTGATCGGAGATGTGTTTATGCTAGAAAAGTTGGCAACTTAGTTCATACCATCTACCTCCCATTGTTATTAAAATTTGAAACCATTGGTACGTATAGTTGGGGGTTTTCCATTTATTCATGGTTATACAAGGCGCTATATAAGGCGTGTAGAGTGGGAAACAAGGAAATAAATAATTGCCTTATAATTTTATAATCATTGGGTGGTATTGACTACTGTGGATTGCACATCTCCCTTTTGAGAATCTCAGTTTCCCTCTTGTTAGAAGGTAAAAGTATAAGCATATTTTAAAAAAATCCATTACATTCTAAATGCTTTATATTTATATTAACATTTGATATTTTAATAATGGTCTAAGCATCATGAACATACAACTTACTAGAAAAATAATATCGTGGCAATTTAAGCATCTATTGATGTTGAATTAAACAATTCAGAAATTTTTTGTATTATAATGATATTTTTTACTGTAATTAAAATCACCTTATAATGGAATTTTAATGCATTTTTTTATTCTTTTTGCAGTTTTTGTGGATGGCGTACCAAGTAGAAGAGGTTGCAGTTTTTTATTAGGAACTTTATACTTCGTCTTAGCACCCGAACCATAAATCGTTTGAGTTGGATACTACATTGAAACCAAGATTCATCAAGAAAGACATATTTTGATCTTCTAGACGCCTAAAACCAAGGCCTCCACGAGATCGTGACTGAGACAAATAGACTCCCAACTAACAAGCACCATCTTCATTTCCCCTCTCTGTGATCCCGAAATGAACTATTAGCAGAATTATCTATGTTAAGAATTACCTCTTAACTTTTTTCCCCTCTTAACAAGCTCTTTTCGGGGAAGGCTGTAACAACTCGTTTTCAGTGGTGTTGGAAACAGTAATTTTGGGACCACGATTTTGACAAGTGAGTCATTATTTTATTATTTATTTAATGTTTACCGAGTTATTATAAGGTCGTATTAAATTTTTGTTAAGAAATTTTAAGGTTTAAATAGTTAATTAAGTAAAAATGACTAAATCGTAAAAGTTACAAAAGTTAGTAATAATAGTTAATTGGTCATGAAATTAAAATTTAAGGGCTTTATGTGGTAATCATACCATGAGAATGCATGTTGGACGGTTATAGGCTTTGTTTTTCTTTTTGTTAAAAGAAATCTTAAGGCTCAATTGGTAATTAAAGAAATAAATGCCTAAACAAATAAACCAAAATTTCATCATCTTCTCTAGTTCTCTTTTTTCTAACTAAAACCACCATTAGAGAAGTAAAATGCTTTCAATCAAGCATTTTTGGCTTGCATGGTATGTAATCCTAGCATATTTTTAATGAATTTTGTGTTTTTGGGTTTGTATTAACTTAATTCAGTTAGCCCGGGGGTCAATTCATAAAATTGTTAAAATTATAGGGACTTACCAGGAATTATGTGAGTGTATTTTGAATTTGGTTGATAGAATATTAAGCTTGGTTGATGAATAATCTCATTTTGTTAAGTGATTTTTAGTGATTTTAAGGTTTAGGGATTAAGTTGTTTAAATAGTAAAATTGAATAAATATACAGTGAATTGGTGAAAGTTATGGGCTGCTTGTGAACCTATTAAAAATTGGTTAGCATGGTTTTTAGTATTGAAATTCATTTCATGATATGTTCTATGTTTCATTGTTTGATATGTTCTTAAGTATATCCACTAACTATGTGAAGTGTTGTGGATAGGAAAGGAAAATATCCTCGTGATCTAATGAACAATGTTTGAATCATTTAATCGTTTTATGTTCGGTAAGTTTAAGTTTCTTTTATATGAGCTTACTAAGCACTAGTTGCTTATATCGTTGATTTTCCTTGTTTTGTAGATCATCGGAAGCTTGATCAGTTGGAATCGTGTCGGAGCATGATCACACTATCCAATCACCATATTGGTAGTTTTTGGTTATTTTGTGTAATGGTTATAAATGGCATGAAATAGGAGTTTCAATTATGCTATTTGGCCAATGTGATGTGGTTCAAGTTTACATGTGTCTATGCTTTGTTTTTGGCTTATAAATGCATAGGTAAATATATATCTTTTGGTCACTTTTGAATGCCTTGTAAATAGATGGCTTATGACTTGTTGAATTGTAAATGAAGTTGTTCAATGGTGTGTAAGTGTGTGATGTATGCTTTAACTATGGAATATGGCTTTGAATAAATTGAATTGATGTGTAAATTGTGGTGCTTTTTGATGGCATATTGGTTAGACATAGGATGGATGAATATTTGGCATGTTCTTAGTGCTTTGAATGTGTTTTAAACCATGTAAAATAAGCTAAGGATGGTGTGTCTTGGTGTTCTTTGGCTTGGGACATGGGCTATCACACGGCTATGCATGGCACACGGCCACCCCACATAGTCGTATGTCATTTAAATTTTAGCTTTAAGATGAACCACACAGTCACAGAGAGTTACACGGTCTGGCGACATAGTTGTGTGACTCTATTTCGAATACCCACATGGGTAGACACACGAGCTGGGACACGACTATGTGTCTCATACATCAAATACTCACACGACCTGGGCTATGTCACATGGCCGTGTGACCCTTCTTTCCAAATTTTTTAAATTTTTCTAAAATTTCTTGATTTGTTTCGAATTAGTCCCTGGATATTCCCAACTTATTTTTATGACCTCGTAAGCTCGAATTAAGGTCCATAACAATGTTTATGCCATGAATAAATATTAGTTTGAATATTATTCTTTAAATTGATTAATTGTTTCTAAAGGTCATTATTTGTTAGGATTTGATCAGTAATGCTCCGTAACCCTAATTCGACGACGGAGACGGGTTAGGGGTGTTACAAAGGCAGTCACAGATTGAGTAATTGGTTATAGATGAACTATTAACAAGCTCTTTTTGGGTAAGACAGTCATAAATTGAGCAATTGGAAAGACAATCGCGATTGTCATATCAAAAAGAGCGGTCTTAATCTCCTCATTTGTAACTGCTTTACCCAAAAATAGAAGGTCCTTTTGAGACAGTTTAGGAAAGGAATTAAGAGGTAATCCCAACATAGGTTGCATTTGTTCACCATATAGTCGCTGGAAAAAATTCTTCAATCTGAATTGTATTATCATCATAAACCCAATCTCCTTGGTCATTCTTCAAAGTCGAAATCTTATTTTATTTTCTTCATTGAAGAGTGTGCCTATGAAAGAACTTAGCATTCCTATCACCCATATGAAGCCAATCATACCTAGCTTTTTGCTTCCATAAAGGTTCTTCATGATGGAGAACATTTTCTAAATCTTCCCTAACCTTCATTTCAACACTGAACAACAGTTCTGAATTCAATCTGTCTTACTCTTTCTGAATACCAATTAATTTCTGTAATAGGATTTGTTTTACGAGTGCCAATATGCCTGTAAATGTTCCTATTCCAATGCTTCAGGTTGTTCAAAAGCTGCTGAATAAAATCCTTCATATTACAGTTGAAACTCTAAGAGTCCTGCACAAATTTAGAAAAACTCGCATGCTAAACCCAATCGGTTAGAAAACTGAAGGGTTTACCTTTATTCAAACTACAATCATGCCTAAGAGACAAGAAAAGAGGCCGATGATCCAGTTTGAGCCTTGGGAGATGATTCACTGAGTAGCTCGGGAAATCTGAAAGCCACACATCATTGCAAATGGCTCTATCAATTCTCTTAAAGATCCCAACTTTCTGCCAAGTGAATACAGATCCTTAGAAACCAATATCATGAAGCTTAACGGTCTACAAAATTGTCGAAAGCAGAACACCTTTTCCCTTCTCTCGGCCCTCCCCTCTTCTCACTAGTTCAAAGAATGACATTGAAATCCCCTATTGCCATCCATGAAACATATGAAGTTGGTATTATCGAATTTAGACCTTCCCAAAGAAGCTTTCTCTTTTGCTTATTCGGGCTTCCATAAACAAAATAAACTAATATCGATCTTTGGAAGGAGTTATTGAAAATCCGAATTAGAACAAATTGAGCGTGACTGCAAACCACTTCAACTCTAATAGAATCCTTCCACCCAATCCAAATACCCCCGAAAAAACTAATAGCCTCAATCAAATAAGAAAATTGAAAATCCAGATTAGCAATAATTACATCAGCTTTACCACCACTGACTCTCGTGTCAAGCAATCCCACAATATTATAAACATCTTTAAAAAAATAATTTTAAGTTGGCATGTTTTAAATGATGACAAATGGATAATGTTTTTACTTGATACGTCAACATTTTATGTAACCCATAATTTAAAGAAAAATTATTATTTATGGAAATAAATGTTCTAAACAAAAAATAATAATTATAAATTGATGTTAAAAATATACAAAATCCTTATGAAAGCTTTTGATAATTTTATGATATTACAATAAAAGTTACAAGGACTTAAATAATAAGGAACATTGAAAAAAATAATTTATATTTTGAAATTGATAATATATCTTTTTAATTATAAAAAATGTAATAAATACTTTTTAAACATTAAATACATTTAAATATTCAAAAAATAAGTTATTTAAAATACTAGAAAAAATATTTTTTTTTCAATTTTAAAACATATTAATGTTTAATTTTGAATATTAAAAAAAGGTAATTAGATTATTTTAAAATATTAAAAAAATTCAAATTCAATTATTTAAATTTGTTAATATCCCATTTTACCATCTTTCTTATTAATAGTTAATTTGATTTTTTTTGTTTAAATTAATATTAAAATTAAAAATATTTTTTGAATAAAATTAATATATATTAAAAATTATGCATTCTTAACTTATACAATTACTATTTATCTTTTAACTTTTCAATATATGTAAAATTTGAACTATTTCTTAGTAAATAAATATAATATAACAAAATTAAATTAATAAATTCCATTGCATGGATAAAAAAATCAATTCAAATATAAAACTATCTTCAATAAGTGCCGAAGTCCAAATATAAAAAAAAAAAAAATTGAGAAATAAGAAAAATTACAATTTTTTTTGATAAATAATAAAATAAAAAAAAGTAATATTTGAGAAAAAACCTCCAATCGTGAGACCAGCTTATCAAAAACTAAAATCTAATACGAACTGAACACAGATCCAAAGTGGTCCTTCTTTGACCTTATAATTTTGCTCTTCTCTTCTACAATGTTGGAACTAGTTTTAAAAGTAGAACCTAATTATAATTTAAATAAAGAAATTGGTTATTATTATTTTTTAAAATTTTAAATTTATTTTTATTATTAATAAAATTTACTTAATTTATAATTATAAAACTTTGGAAAATAAATGAAATGTTAAATTATGTGATTTTCAAAGTCCTAAATACTTTATTAGCAGAAAATTAGATAGATATTTTAATTTTATTAAATAAATTTAACTGGATAATAAATAAAAATTAAAAATAAATTGATTTATTTAGTACATATTACTTTAATTCATGCAAAATTTGAGTAATATATATATTTTATTAATATTACAGTATAAATACTTGCCCAAGCTTAAAAATAAAATAAAATAAATAATAAAAAAGAAACAGCGTTCTTACCGGTCACCTACAGCCACCTAATAATTAGGCGCTATATATTCTCTCAAAATTCTTCTCCACATTTCACTCTCATAGCCCTCCATATATATAGAGAGCTGTAAGAGAGAATATAAAAAGGGGAAAGCTAGCTAAGGATCGTTTGATTTTGGACATTTTGATCATATGGCTGGAAATAATTTTGTAATAGAGGTAGAGAAAGGTAAAGACGCCAGCGATGGACAGCCGTCGATCGGTCCTGTTTATCGCAGTTCTTTTGCCGCTAATGGATTCCCTGCTCCGATTCCTGGAATGGAGAGTTGCTGGGACATTTTCCGGTTCGTTTTTAGCTTTCTCTTTTTTACTTTAAGCTTCTTGCTTGGCTGCTAAGAAAATAAGGAAACTAGGAGAAGATTTGACTTCTTCTATTCTTTGCTTTGATTTCAGATGGCTTTCGAAATAGTTGGCATTGTTTTTGAATTTTTACTTCCCCTTTTTTAAGTTGAGTAGATTTTTCTTTTAACTTGTTGGCTGTGTTATTTTTTTATTTCGCGCCGAAGTGACGATGAAATCGAGAAACGTGCTTTTAAGGATCCTATGAGAAAATTATATGCAGATCGAAACGCCTAATATATGAAACTATTGAATTTTAACGCTCACACAGAGCAAGAATCGAGTTACTGGTATTTCCATTCTTCTAGCTGAAAGATCGATGGCTTTCATTCAACTCAATGTAAAACTGTGAAATAACTTGTTTAATAGTAGTAATTATTTTGGTTTTGATGCTTATGTGATGTGGAGATTAAAATATTGCCTCCTTATAACTTAGCTGAATCGTAGATACGGGCTGATTGAACTTGCTAACTAACTGTATGACAGCTCCTATTTACGAAAAAGTAATGTTTTATTTGAGGATGATGATTTCGATTTCATTTTCTCCTTGCAGTATGTCAGTTGAGAAATATCCTGACAACCGTATGCTTGGTCGCCGACAGATTGTGGATGGGAAAGTATGTTGCTGCTGCAGTTTCCTTTTTTCTTGTTACTTTTGCGTTCTGTTTGTAGTGCTGCCTTTGACTTTTAGTTCATGTATCTAAATTGACATGCTTTGATTGCAGGCTGGAAAATACGTGTGGCAAACTTACAGAGAAGTTTATGACATTGTAATAAAAGTTGGGAATTCCATCCGAAGTTGTGATGTTGTGGAAGTAATGCTTTAACTTCTTTTTTTCTTTTTAATTGTAAAATTATTGTCAAATTTTTTTATAACAAATAGACTATTTCTGGGATCAATATCCACCCACAATTGATGCGTCTTTAAAAAAAAAATAAAAAAAATTAAGCTTTTTATTCTTGCTTACAGGGAGGAAAGTGTGGTATTTATGGTGCCAATTGCCCAGAATGGATAATAAGCATGGAGGTATGATCATTCTGGCATGTTTCATCTGATTTGCACAGTGGACATCTCAAGTTACTTAGATGTCGCTATAACTTGTTTCTTTGGATCATACTATTTGCTACCAAATTGCTTGTTGCCCGAAATGTTTACTAATGCTGCAAGATTGATACAGGCCTGCAACGCTCATGGACTCTATTGTGTTCCTTTATATGACACTTTAGGTATTCCTTCTTGAGATCCAACAAAAGCATTCTTTCAGTTTTTGCCAAACAACTACCTTTCTCAAACAACCATCTTATGTGTATTATGTACTCTTCATATAGTCTGTCATCATAATATCCTTAAACTCTTTAACTTATGCTTGCATTCCAACACGCCTGCTACTCTTTTTGAATGTTTGATCCGTTGCTACATATTTGTAGGTGCTGGTGCTGTGGAGTTTATCATATGCCATGCAGAAATTTCTATTGCTTTTGTAGAGGAAAAGAAGATTAATGAGGTATGCCTGTTTACATCTATATTTGAAACCCTAGTAGTGATATGGCAACTACTGGGAAAGATATTTCTAGATACTTGCAAAAATAAGATATCTATCTACAAAATAGATTCGATGTTTTATTTTTATTATCAGCATTTGCTTCTATGCTTGCTGCTCACTTTTGCATAGTTGATATTGATACAAGAATCTGTAATTTCACAAATTTTCTGTTCTTTTTTCTTTTGGGTTTCTCATGTAAGGTTTTTCTTTTCCCTTTCAGCTGTTCAAAACATTTCCAGCCTCAACAGAACACTTGAAAAGTAAGCCATCTGATTATTTAGGGGGATTCTTGTTATAGTACGTTACAAATTATTTATGTCCATGTATTTTTGCTATGCAGCAATTGTTAGCTTCGGGAAGGTAACACCTGAGCAGAAGGCAGAAGCTGAGAAGCAAGGTTTGAAGATATATCCTTGGGAGGAATTTTTGCAACTGGTAAGCTCTTTGCTCTGTTATTTTCCACTTCAATTTATCAGAAAAAATTTTTATTCTGCTGAACTGATTGTGTCTATTTTAGCAGACTGCCATCCTGTTAGTTACGAGTTCAGATTGAGCTATATTGCTGTAGAAAACATGCTTCTGGCAGTGCTTAATATGAACTAGGGTTCATTACATTTTCATGCATGTGCCTATATCTTTTTTCCTTAGCTAACCGTTATTGGATTGATGGATTTTAACTTGTAGATGACTTATGATTCTGATTTAAGCTCTTATGTCTGTTTCTTGCAGGGAGAAAATAAGAATTATGATCTTCCGGTGAAGAAGAAAACTGATATCTGCACGATAATGTATACTAGTGGAACAACTGGTGATCCAAAGGGAGTATTGATTTCAAATGATAGTATTGTTATTCTTATAGCAGGGGTGAAACGCCTGCTGGGGAGTGTAAACGAACAGGTGACCTTTTCATTTTATTTTTGACCATTTCACCAGTCACTTAGTTTGATCTGTCTTTTCTTTTCTTCCCTCCACCAAATTTTGACATGATTGTTCCCTTGTTTTCCCTTTCTCATTTGTTTGTTTCTTGTGAAATTTACAGTTGACTATGAAGGATGTATATATTTCTTATCTTCCTCTTGCTCATATCTTTGACCGGGTGATTGAGGAATTATTTATTTCGCATGGTGCTTCAATAGGATTTTGGCGTGGGGTAAGCATGATTAGTTAGTACTCTGACAACAAATACGGGTTCATTCAAATCAGCAAGTGCTTATTTCTTTCATCTTCAGGATGTGAAACTATTGGTCGAAGATATTGGAGAGCTAAAGCCAAGTATCTTCTGTGCTGTTCCTCGAGTCTTAGATAGAATTTATTCAGGTAAACTTTCTTATATTTGTGGATTAGGCAATGTCATTTTTGGGTTGTTTGTGGAGGTTACAGTAAGCAACCTGGAGCATGTACTAGCTGGAAAACTTGTCTTAATTTACTTATTTTTAGTATTTATAAATGAAACAAACTAGATTGATTCACTTTTCTGTTAAATACGATGAATATATACTCAGCTTTTTTCAAAAGATGCATGTTCTCAGCTGTCTGAGATTGTCATAACCTTTGTACATTATCAGGTTTACTACAGAAGATTTCTGCGGGTGGCTTATTGAAAAAGAAGATGTTTGATTTAGCATACACATAGTAAGTTACTTTCATATTTTCAGTTTCTTATGTGAAGCTGTTCATTTTATCTGCTGGCCGCCCAAAAATATTGATTGGAAATAGAGTTAAATTGCTCTATTAGTTCTGCTACTGCAGACTCACCAGAATAAAGGAAAATAAAAGATATTTGGGCATTCTCTAACAAGCAACAGGGTCAAAAGCATATTTTTCCTTGGTAGACAAATATAGAATTTGTTAGAGTTGTGTGACCCAAATTCTTGTTAAAAAAAAAGTGGCAAGATAGGGGGATCTGTGGGGGCATCGGAGGCCCCCACGGTACGGTACAGACTGCAAAAGTGGAATCCGTATAGAAGTACGCTTCTTCTATTTGATATTGATTTGAATAAGGTGTTTCAACCTTACTGCGTTGCTTCTATTAGATTTTGATTAGAATAAGGTTTTTAAACCTATAAATAGACGTTAGTCGTCTCTCTCTGCCCGTGGTTTTGTGTGTTCTATTTTTACTCTCTTTCTTTATGATTCATTGTCATTATTGAGGTTTGTTTTTCACAGAATTGTATCAATCCCTTTGGGTTTATGAGCTTTTGAATTAGTAGAGATCCATTTGCAGTCTGATTGCATTTTTTGTGAATATGTTTAACAGAGTTACTGAATCAGGATTACGGTTTCTTGGCTTTGATTTTACTAATATCTGACATCTATGATAACCTACAGCAAATACTACAACATGAAGAAGGGCCGCAAACATGGAGAAGCATCTCCAATTTGTGACAAAATTGTCTTTAGTAAGGTGATGGAAGTCTTCATTGATACATTATAAGCACGAGGCTCCTTGAATATTGGTCAAAAGCCCATTAAATCACATTTACCTGCAACATAATCCTCTTGACTACTCAAATCTCATGTTGAGTTGTAATTTTTCTCAGGTAAAGCAAGGCTTGGGAGGGAATGTGCGGCTTATTCTATCTGGTGCAGCACCTCTTTCAACTCATGTGGAAGAGTTCTTGCGAGTTGTGGCATGTTGTCATGTTCTGCAAGGATATGGTATAGTTGAAGTCAGCCTTTGTGCTTGTGATAAGTTCTTTTTTTCCCTTTACCACTGGCTGCAACATGAACATTTATTAATATTATGTTGATCTGAATGTAGGTCTGACGGAGAGTTGTGCGGGGAGTTTTGTCTCCTTACCTAATGAATTGTCAATGCTTGGTACTGTGGGGCCTCCAGTACCAAACATAGATGTACGCCTGGAATCTGTTCCCGAAATGAATTATGATGCCCTTGCTAGTACACCACGGGGGGAAATTTGTATCAAAGGAAATACATTATTCTCAGGATACTACAAACGTGAAGACCTCACCCGTGAAGTATTGATTGATGGATGGTTCCACACAGGTCTTCCAACTTTTGTTTCTTTTAAGGTTCTATGCATCATTAGTTTTTATCTATAAGTTGAAGACCTTGAATCTTTGTGCATTAGGGGATATTGGTGAGTGGCAACCTAACGGAAGCATGAAGATTATTGATCGGAAGAAGAACATTTTTAAGCTTTCACAAGGTGAATATGTTGCTGTTGAGAACCTGGAGAACATTTACGGTCTCGTGTCAGCTATTGATTCGGTACATCTCTTATGCTCTCTTTTATACATTAACATACATGCTTCTCGTTATGTAGCCATGCACTGAATGTTGGTCAAACATAAAATTGATATTGAAATGATTGGCAAATTAAACATTTTCTTTCTTATGTTACCTTATGATTGCATTCCTTTTTAGCACTAGGTTTCAACCCATTGCCATCGATGGTTGCTTGATTGAACATATATAAACATAATAATCGAAGTATGCATGTCATGTTACAGTGTTTTTATCGTATCAGTTGTGTAAACATGTGTCAAAATCCTATAACAGAAATATGACATATGTACTAAATATGTTAATCATGCTTAAGCGCATCATATGGTATCTAAATTTGTCATACATATATGTCATGGAAGTGATGTAAAATAAACTATAGTTTATGTCAGATTTGTAATTTACTTGCTGGAGATTGGCATTCTTTTAAACTTTTCAGTTTCATGTCTTTATCAATTTCAGATATGGATTTACGGAAACAGCTTTGAGTCGTTCCTTGTTGCGGTTGTTAACCCTAATAAGGAAGCACTTGAAAGCTGGGCTGCTGACAATAACGTAAGTGGTGACTTCGAGTCCCTCTGTCAAAACCCCAAGGCCAAAGAGTTCATACTTGGGGAACTCGCAAGGACTGGCAAAGAGAAAAAGGTTAGTTATTCATGCTTTTTGCCCCCTTTTTTATTTTTCAAAATCCATGAAATATGAGTTCATTTTCTTTTTACCTGTAAAAGTAAGAAAATGGGAATTTATCATTCATACTGAAATATTATAGTCTTTACACAGCTGAAAGGTTTTGAATTCATAAAAGCTGTCCATCTTGACCCAATGCCATTCGACATGGAACGCGATCTTCTCACTCCAACATATAAGAAGAAGAGGCCTCAGTTGCTTAAATATTATCAGGTTAGCTTACGTTTTTCTTGGTTTTTCATTTTGGTTTCATAACGAGTACATGCGGGATCACTGAGTAAAACCCTTTGGATGCATGCAGAGTGTAATCGATGAGATGTACAAGAGTGCAAACAAACCAAATGCTTGATAAAATGCTTCCAAAGGCGTCGGTGATATGTTAGATGATATGGAGTTGTGTATTCTTTGGTAGTTTGGACTGTACATGTAGTTCCTTCATCATCAGAATGTGTTTACCAAAAACCAAATTCCCTTTGATAGAACTTTGGGAATAATATTACTTGGTAAGTTGTTTAATGACCCAAATGTTAAAGTTCCCAAAATTACTTATGATCACTATTTATGGAGTTATTGAATGAATCAAATTTGATATCTTATGATTTTTTTTTTAAAAAAAAAGAGAAGAAAAGGAAATGTGTGTATTTTATTTATCAATTAGATATTTACAATGTTTTTTTAAAATTTGTATTTACAGATATAAAAAATATAAATTAAATAAATTTCTTCTCTACTTTATAAAGAAAAATATTTTTTCCACTTTAAAAATATATTTCATTTTGGGGATGAAATAAATTTTTTTCTTATCCAAAAGTACCCCAAATAAAAATGCAAGATGACAATGGTTTCAAACCTGCCCTTTAATCACTTAAAAACACCTTCCCCCCAAAAAAAAAAAAAAAAAAAAAGAAGAAGAAAGAGTAAAGGACAGTTTTGCTCAAGTTCTAATCCCTCAACGAACAAGGTATTTAATTAGTCCGAATGCTTTCTTTTTTTAAAAAAAAAAGGACGATTTGCATCTAATTGTATCAGTAATTATATTATAGATCTTCATTGTTGATTTGCGGGTTTTACTATACATTTTTTTAGTGCGAACCAAATTAGATTTAATTTTTTTTTAAAAAAATTTAACTTCGAGTTAATTGAATCAAGTTATTTGATTTTTTCAAGTCAACTTGAATTCTTGAATAAGTAATTCGAGTTTCGAGTTTAAGTCGAGTTAAATTTTACAATATAAATAACATAAATAATTAGAATAACAGATTAGTGCAAATACTCTTTTAGTCTTTGTCAATTTTGAAAATGAGCAAATTGATCTCTCAAAAAAAATCAAAATAATTTTTAAAATTTCAAAATATTTATAAAAATTTTAAAATTTATATATTTCAAAAATTGTAAAAAACTTTTAAAAAAAAATTCTAAAGAATATATAAAAAAATTTAAAATTAAAATTAAAAATAAGATTTTGGAACCTAAATAAATAAATTAATGAAAGTTTATTATACTAAAGTATTTTTTTTCTTATTTTGCTTTGAAAAAGTTTTCAAATATATATTGTTTAAAATTTATGTGCTTAAATAGGCAATTATATTGTAACAAGATTTTAATTGAACATGTTTAATTTTTTAATTTAACTCGAACAATTTCACTCGACTTAAATTTAATTTCATTCACATCGATTCGAATGAATCAAGTTAAGATGATAAAATAGAACTCATCAACTTGATTAACTTAAAATTTTTTCACTCAATTCTTTTTACCAAGCTTTTACCAAATCATAATGCAAGCCAAATGATAGATGATGTTGATCATGAACCCTATTAGCTCTAAGAATAAACTTCTCAAGGGCCCCCATACTCGGTTGCCTCCAGTTATTTCACCTACAACGAAAAATTCCTTGACCAGAAGCTTTGAGTAGTATAAAACAACATATGAGCTGCAATTTCCTCACAGTGGTACCAAATGTATTTAAATGAAAATATATGTAACAAAGCAGAGAGGTTGAGTTAATTCCAGTATTGTGCCCTTGGTAAATACTAACAAATCATCAAATGGGTTAGCCTGACTTATTTTACATCTTAGGTGAAACATAAACCCCTTAAGATAAAGCAGCAGTATTAATCCACGATCTATGTAAAAGAATATATAAATTTTATATTAAAATCACACAGGGACTTAATACTATTGAATACTTTTGAACCCAAATTAATGTTGGGAAGGTGAATATCCGATCATAAAGCTACAACTCAGAGTTTACGGTTGAATAATAGTTTGATACTTGATATAAAAATATGAAAAGATAGTGTCCTCGTAATAATATTAAGGTTAAAATACAAAGATGGTTGGTAAATTATTGACTTTACTCTATTTTGGTCACTGAACTTTTCAAATTAAATATTTTAGTCACCCTCAGCGTTAGATGAGTAAGCTTTTTTATTGGTCTAATCACAAATTTAACCTTCTAATATTTACAATTTATCCTAAAAATCAACAAATAACCTTCAATATTTACAAAATTTATTATTTTAGTTAAAATTCTAAAAAATAAGTTCCTCCCAAAATCTACATTTGGACCAATGGTTCCTAATATGGATTGAATAGGGTGTAGGTCAATCTCCATACATCTTGTTCACCTTCTCTGAAATATTAATAAGATTAGCTTTATTTAATCCTGTCTTCAATCTTCTCAGCTTCTAGAATAAATTGGTCATAGGATTACCCACCCAACGACTGCTGCATGACACTAAAATAATGAAACATGTTTGGAGAAAAATAATCAACTCAGGGAAATATCAGGAGCCAAGAATTTCTCCTACCAATTATCAATACCCTACCTCTCCTGAAAGATGGATAGAATAAAAATCTGAAGTCGGATGGATGAGTTGTGATGTTAAAATCATCAGCTGCTAACCAAGGACATACCCAATAACTTTAGAGACTTGGGATCCACTATTCTCTTCTATCTACTCACTCATTGTTACCGTATATTTCACTTGCTTAAGTTACAAAATTTATATCCTTTATATAAAATTAAAGAACAAAAATGTTAAATATCTTTCAGTTACTTTGTATTCAATATCAATTTCAATTTCAAGTTTTCTAGAGGTATAAATTCTTATTCATTTGTTTGTTACATAAATAGGTTGGTGACGGTAAGTTAAAATTCCAATTTTCTTTGGTATAAAAAACCCTTTGATTTATTATTTCTCTACTTTTTATTTAAGTACTATGTAATGCATTTTATAACTGATGAATTTATGTAAAAGAGTAATTCACTTTTTTTCTCATGGCAATTTTTTATGATCTCATTTGAGTTTTTTGTGTAGTGTATATATTTTAGTGAGTTATTATATTTTGTTTTAATGTTTTTTTATTTGGTGTAATGTTTATTTTGATCCTTTGGCATATTCATTTATGTTGTTTTGATTGATTGTATTGTAACATCCCGAAAATGGGATATGAAGGATTAAGGTTCATAGGTGAGTCAGTGGTACCGTATAGACTCTTATGTTTTTCTTAACGTTTTAGGGGCAACGTTGAGTCTAGTGGTTCAATGATTAAGTGTTAGTTTTTCTTTAGGTCTTAGTTTTTCTATTTAATTTTTTGTTTTAAAAAGTTAATAAAAAAACCCCCAAATTAACTCTCACATATTTTTCCCTTGCTCTCTCCCTCTCACGTCAGTTTCTCCCCTTCTCTTTCAAGGTTTCAAATTTTGATTTTTCTTTCTCTCTCTCTCCCTCTCTCTTTCTCTTTTGATTTTCTTTTCTTCCTTTTTGGGTCCACGTTATTATTAATTTTCGCTCAGTAAGGTTTGGTTGTTCTTTGGATTTCCGTTTAAGTTAAGTGTCGGATCAAGTTTGGTTGTTCTCAGGATTTCCGTTTAAGTTAAGTGTCGAATCGAATAAGTGTTGTTTTGTTGGGTATTTCATTGGTTCTTGATTTCTTTATTCATGGTTTAAATTGGAATTCTTATAGGTTAAGTATAATTGAAATTTTGAGTTTCAGGATAGTAAGGTTAAGGTGAATCAATTGTTCGTGGGTGCTTGGAATCACTTTCTAAAGTGTGTTTCTGAAACTACTGCAATTAGGGGTCGATTTGATGTTGGTTTTATTTTCTCTTTTTCTATCGTGAAATATATGTGTTGTTTCTTTTACTACCTGATCTAGTGTAGAAACTTGAAAATAGCCTGAAAACATGTATAGTTGCAGTAGTTAGAATTTTGTCAACACATAAAGATGTATTTTAAATTTTTAACGACAAAGGTATGCATAATTTACTTGTGCGGTCTAGAATTAATAATTATAAAAAAAGATTGATAATTATGGGATACATTGCAAATATTCAAAAAAATATGGATAAGACATCAATTATTTAATTTGCTTAGATTTGTAAATGTTGTGTTGCTTTAGGAGTTCTTTGTGCATTTTGAATTTTCACCATTTTAATTTAGTTAACTATTTTTGGTGGAAAAAAAAGCAGTTCATTTCATTTTTTTTTTGAAAGGAAATATATGCTTGTAACACCCCTTGCCCGTGTTCAAAGTCGGGACCGAGTTTAAGGCATTACCTAACTTATCTCGCTTAAACATCTAAAATAGGGTTATAGCCTTTCATTTAAACCCATCACTAGCTCATTCTTGGCCCACGAGGCCCTAAACATACCTCCGAGAGGTTTCGGATTCTATCCGGGAACTTTTACGAGCTTAGAAAACTTTTCTTCAAAACAGGGGCCACACGTCTGTGTTGGTCTAGGGACACGCCCATGTGCCCCTAAGACATGCCCGTGTCTTCCACCCCGTGGTCGATCCTGACCAATTTCACACGGCCGGACACACACTCGTGTCCCTTACACGGCCTTGACACACTCGTGTCTTAGCCCGTGTGCCAAAACCTTGGCATTCTGACTATGACGTCATCAACTCACTATGGTCACACGGCCAAGGCACACGCCCGTGCCCTTAGCTCGTGTGTCGAATTAAATTCCACAATTAATGTGCAGACTTCACACGGCTTGGGCACACGCCCATGTCTTGGGCCGTGCCTCCCACATGGCTGAGACACACGGCCGTGTCTCTACCCATGTGGTTACTACAAGGCTTACTGACTTGCAATTCTAACATGCAAGGGGACACACGGTCTATCCACATGCCCATAAGGCTGACAGTGTATCACACACGGCCTAGACACACGTCTACCCGTGTGGATAATTAAATGGCTATCTACCAAGCTCTTTGCCGCCATAAGTTGCATACACACATACTCCAATTCAAGTCAACATAACTTAAAACCCAAAGGCACATCCAAGAACTCAATTCAAAACATCAAGACATACACAAAGGCATATGCTTCAAGAATTTCTTCTTCATTCAAGCAATAGGATTTTCCAAGTATTGGTCTAACTTAAGACCATTTACAAAATAACTTTAGTAACATACATAGCCAACACTTTGGCTAACAATTACAACTTAATAAAATACTTGAGTCTTATACATGCCATACTCAAAATAAGTCTAAATTGTTATACCAAAGTGATGTCGATAGTATGATTTCTGAACTCTGATGTTCCAAGTTCCTCGAGTTATCTTGGCAATACTACAAGGAGAAAAGGGCAATGAAAGGGGTAAGCATAAAGCTTAGTAAGTTTGCATGGAAATAAATAGCAATAATAAGCTCATAATATAATCCATCCATGGCATTAACTAACCATACACAAGTCATAGGCTTCTTTCCATACTTACTACAATTACCTTTATTTGGCACATACCATGCACACATCGTAATCGTTTCTTCGTGACTCATTCACGAGTACTTGTATTCACTCATTCACATGACTTTAATACAATTCTCATTTCTACTTCTAAACTCATCAACTTATCCCATTAATCATTAGGGATAGTCAAAGACGCATATTCATCGTCATTAATGTAGGTACGAAGCCAATGCCAGATTCCCGTGGTGGTCTTACATGAAGTCACTTCTAAATGCCAATGCCATATCTCGGATAAGGTCTTATATAGAATTTCACATTTAATATTGATGCCATATCCCGGATATGGTCTTATACGGGATCTCAACTCGTTGCCGAGGCCATGTCTCGGACATGGTCTTATACAGGACCTTATCTATTTCATATCTCGATGATAGCCTTTTCATATTCATTGTAGTCCACTAGGACTTCAACATCATATTCAACATCGATCACTCAATTTAGTAGAGTATCATGCATCAATATGATACCGAGGATTCTCAATTATGCTAACATGAATGTTGCATTAATCACATACAAACTTACCTCGTTTTCAAAATAAGCCAACTCGTCGGTCTAGTCCGAGACTTTGTTTTTTCCCCAATCGAGGCGGATTCTCGGTTCTTCTTGCTCTATAATAGCAATTTAGCTCATTTTAATTACCACATTAAGCATTTCAATAATCATGCTTAGGCAAAATTACTATTTTGCCCCTAGACTTTGGCAAAATTACCATTTTGCCCCTAGGCTTGAAAATTAATTCTAATCACATTTCTACCTTCAACAAGCTTAGGTGAACATTTAATACTCTTATAGCTATCATCAAAACTCAACATTTCACATAATTACTACAAATTTGTAACATTTTCATCAAGGTTCAATTAGGTGTTTTCAAAACAACACCTTTCACAAAAGTTGTTCATCTAACAACTAAGACTCAATTTCTTCCATAAAAATGCAGCAAATAACAATGATACTTCTCATAGAAAAACTCTAAAATTTTCACCATATTGCACAATAGCCCCCTTCATTTGAAAGCTTAAGCTTTAGGGGTATCAAAAGTACAACTATTTCAAGAAAAAGTCGCTAGAACACTTACTAGGATGGAGGAGAGCTTGCTGAAAATTTTGAGCTTTCAAATCTCTATTTGCTTGCTAATTTCAGTGGAGAAAGATGAAGAGAAAGATTACATCTTCTCTTTCTTTATTCTAATATTAAACTAGTCAAATTGGTCACCAACTATCACTAACTTTGACCAATTTTTTGTCCATCTTTGTCTCCTATGTAGTCTATGGCTGGCCAAGAAAATATTGGGGGTCTAATTTCCTTTTAAAGACCTCCAATTATCAATCTATGGCTATTTGGTACCTTTAGCCTATAGAATGGAACTTTCACACTTAATGCGATTTAGTCCTTTTTCGCGATTAAACATGAAATCACTAAAATTAAAGTACCAAAATTCTCATATACATATACCATCATGCTCTGACTCATAAAATGAAATGAACATAAATTTCTCAAATCTCGGATTAGTGATCCCAAGATCACTGTTCCGACTAGCCCCTAAGTCAGGCTGTTACAATGCTTATGTAATTATGCTACTTCGAATCAAATTCTAATATCCAAAATAGTTGCAAAATCATTATTGTTTACTTCAAGAATCTCTAAGCTATCTTTACATGATGTTCATTCAAGTTTATTGTAATGCGATATGCTAAACCTAGTATGCAAAAATGTTTGCATGCGATGTATCGAAATTGTTTACTATTATTCTGTAATTTGAAAACTGTGTATAAGTAAGTCCTATTCTGTTTCTGTTAAACTAAACTCAATTACAAATATGGTTATTTAATATAGAAACTAAATATGAGTATGTCGATTCTGTAATTCGTGTGCATTTTGATATGGTTTGCATCTACATTTAGGATTGAGATTTGTTTTCGAAGAGAAGTGATACGGAATGAGGCGGATGAATGCAGAAGCGGATCGTAAAGTTTGTTCACGTCGCGGATTTGACTTAGGGCTCTAGACGTTGGGAAAGAAACTTGAATTTTGACACAACCTAAAATGCAATCAAATCAAAGTCAGATAAAATAATTAAAATAAACAACTAAGATAATTAAAATAGAATAATAAATCTATGATTAGAACAATAAGGAAGAAAATAAAGAAGATAGATGGAAAGATAGAACGTGGTCTGTAGAAGTCTTAAGAAGCCTTGGAAACATGAAAAATCTACAACCTCCTTCAAACGACTCTAATTTCCCCTCCAAGAAAGAAAACTTGGCAAGAAAAAGTTGGAAGATAATCCCCATAATATGAAAAGATTGTTAAAACTCTTCTGAAAGAAACTCAAGAGAAATTCTTGGAAAGAAAACTCAAAGAGAATTTATTAACTCAAAAGAGAAGTTGAATAATAATGAATTGTATGATTTGTGTACAATGCAAAGGTCTACATATAGGCTATCTAAATAAATCTAAATAAAACTCTTAAGTACACTAGAACTCTAATTAATCTAAATAAGTAGTTTTTAACTATACTTTCTTGTTGACATAAAACTCCTAAATAACTTAAACTACTTAATAATTAATAAAAAAATTGGAATAATAAAATAATAAAATAATAAGAGTTGATAAATACAATATTGGACTCATATTTAATAAAAGTTAAGCCTAAAACCTATTTAAACTCGAATTAAAAGCCCGAAACTTGTAATTCCCATCATAATCTAGTCTAGAAATTCTACTCGCGCAATCTTCACTAAAATGATAATAACTTGAGCTCCCAAACTTAAAATCAAGTGATTCAAAGTACTTTTTTAGCCTAAGAGATAGATCTTCGAACGCCATGAGGAATCTTAACCCAAAAATGCCAAGATCCCATCCAAATCCCATCCAAAAAGTCATCGCAAGTCTGCTGAATTTCAAGCTTGAAAATTGACAGCTTTAGTGAATGGAATTTAATAAATTTTACTCCATCTGTGCATGTATCATTCCCCCTTTCCTTGAAAAGATTCGTCCTCAAATCTTGTCTTTGATTGAATCTTGGTTTGGTTTGCTTGACCTTTGAAATTGTTGTTGGGCCTTGAGGTAGTGTGAGCCCATCACATCCATGGGTCTGAAATTAGGCCTTCAGACTCGCATCATTCCCCCTTTCCTCAAGAACATTCGTCCCTGAATCTTTAGCTGCATAAAAAAATAGATTAGAATTAATAACAATAAAATGAAAAAAACTACTTACCTAAGTCTTCTTGTTCACCAAAACTATTTTGAGGATCAAAGATATGATTTTGATCTCTCAAATCAACATGGATCAAGTACCTCTCTTTCAAAAACAAACCATCAACACTAAGTAAAGAAATATTAGGCACATGAGTGTTTAAGTAAAAAATAACTTGTAACTTTTTTGAATATGCATGGTCATCCATAAGAATTTCCAACGATGAGTCAAGAATTTTACATAATTATAAAAATCAAGAAGTTTAATATTATTATGTAAAAGTTCATATTTAAAGTCTAAGGTAGAAAATTTTGTTGCAAGATCAAATGCATAAGGTTCTCTAATAAAACTATCAAATGTAACAAAAGTAAGCTTTAAATACTTAGATAAACCCAAATCAATTGAAATTTCAAACCATTGTTTATTGAAACTTGACCAATGAGAAAGCATGTCGTAAGAAAAAAATAGAATCAATAGCATACTTATCGAACACAAGAAAGGTATGCCTTCTTAATTCAATTTCTAATGTTTCCTCACCATTCTTACCTTGTAACACTTGTGGAGAATTATCAATGTTCAACTTACCTCTTTCCCACAAGTAAAATCATCTATCGATGGTAGAGTGACGTAATTGGAAGTCCGTTAATCGATTTTTGATATCCTGTAACAAAGAAACACCATTAAACAAATTCGAGTTATGGTTAGTTAAAACATAATCATTTCTCACTTTTGCATGAATATTTTCTTGTTTTTCATTTTCTTTTCCCACTTGAGAATTCTCCAATTTTACCTCATATGTATTTTCACTCATAAAAAGTGGACCATCAAGTAGACTTTTATCACTCAAGGTCTCTTTTCTCTCTATCTTTTTAATTTTTTCTTCCTCACTTCCCATATTCCTTTCACAAGTATTATGAATATTCAATTTAGTATAACACATTTCAGTAGGAGAACATGACATTTCTATTTCATCTAGCTCCCTAAATTCGAGGAAAAAAATTTCACTATCATCTTTTTTTATCAATAAAAATCTCGTGTTGGCAAAATCACAACTATAGTGCCCATGCCCTTTGCATGTAAAACATTCAATGTCATGAGCTCTTTGTTGTTTTGGTGAAAAATTAGTAGAAGTGGGCTGCTTAGAAGATGTAGAAGAAGGTTGTGTAAGAGCCCCACTTTTCCACTTAAAAGGTTTAATCTCATCATGTTTTAGCAGCAACTTATTAGTAGCATAAGGAGGTTTTGGAAAATTAGAATTAGAACTTTTACCTCTATAATATTGTGATGCACCAAATGGACGAGATTGAAATTGTTAATATTCCTGCTCAGTTTCAACTGCCTTGTATACTGCCTCCTCAAAATCAATGCAGGTTTGAAGATTAAAAGCATTAGCTATTGAAACATTCAAGCTATCTACAAACCACACCATAGTAGTTTCTTCATCTTCTTGCACATTTTCTCTTTGCATAAGCATCTATATCTCCTTAAAGTACTCATCAATAGATCGATTACCTTGAATAAGGCGTCGAAGTTTCGTTTTGACCTCTCTATAGTAATGAGAAGAAACGTAATGCTTTCTCATCACTTGCTTTAACTCTTCCCATGTTTCAATTACCCTTTCGTCGTTTCTTTGACGATTAATTTCAAGTTGAATCCACTAACTCAACGTATAATCTGAAAATCCACGGGTCGTCAATGTGACTTTTTCCTCTTCCCGACATTTATAGTAACAAAATATAAGTTCAATTTTTTATTCCCACTCACAATATGTCTCATGATAATTCTTTCCATGAAATTGTTGAATTGAGAAATTTGATTTAGCTAAAAAAAATATTGCCCAAATCATTATTAACCAAAATCTTATCATTTGCACAAGAGACACGTCGAGCATTATTTGCACGAAGACAAGGCTGATCAACCTTATCTCCCCAATTACGATTCAGCAATTCAATTTTGGTAGTTAAACGTTGCAAATTATTGCTGATTGTGTCTAGAATAGTGTTCCATGGCTGATCTTGAGCAACTTGAACCTCTTGATCCCTTTGCAACTTTCCAATCATAGTATTGCAAATCATTATGAAAGCTTGAAAAGAACACAACACTCAAGAAAAGAGAAATTAAGCAAATCTCACTATTATGCACTCAGAAATAAAAATAAAATTCTCAATAAGGTAAGAATTAATCTTGTAAGTCTTTTAAATGTGTTTATATCAACTAATCAGAATGTATTAGATTCAAACTAGCAAAGAAAACCTGGTAGCACTAAGAGTCCAAAATCGACTAGACACCAAAGAACTATGTTGCATAGAGGAAGGAATGTGCAATGTGCTTTAACCTGCTAGCTCAAGAAACAATAGAGTGTTAGAATGCGTAAAGAAACAATAAAAAGCAAAAAAAAAAAAATGAAAACCTAAGGCTAAGAGTTAATAAAAATTGTTTAAACCCAAAAACCTGAAAAATTGCGAAGCAATTTGACAAACTTCGTTCAAGGTGTTCTTGATTTTTAAAAATCATGAAATTTAAACTATAGCCTCCTCAAATAATATATATTTGATTTGGAAATTTTTAGCACAAAATTCAACCCACAGAATATTTATTTTTATTTTTTTGTACTTTTTTATCACTTTTTTGTGGTAAATATCTTTTATATTCTAAAATAGTGTGAAGAAACAGTATGTAAAATTTCAGATCTTTTGAAAAACATTTGCCTACTGAAAAATATTTTTTTAGAAATCTTTCTCGGTAAATTTTTTTTTGAGGCTGTTTGCTGAAAATCAGTTTATAAGAACAAAAATAATACCTAAAACGCCCAAATCTAATACCAAATGATATGGAATGAGGCGGATAAATGCGGAAGCAGATCGTAAAATTTGTTCAAGTCGCGAATTTGACTTAGGCCTCTAGACATTAGAAAAGAAACTTGGATTTTGACACAACCTAATACGCAATCAAATCCAAGTCAGATAAAAAAAATTAAAATAAATAACTAAGATAACTAAAATAAAATAATAAATCTACGATTAGAACAATAAGGAAGAAAATAAAGAAGATAGATGGAAAGATAGAAGTGGTATGTAGATGTAACAATTCGTTTTTAGTCAAATCGGAACAGTAGTTTCGGGACCACAAATTTGAAGTCAAAATAATTATTTTATTATTATTTTAATGTCTACAGCATGATAATATGATTGTGTGAAAATTTTGTTAAGAAATTTTGTCGTTTGAATGATCAACTCGATAAAAAAGGCCTAAATCGAGTAAAGTGTAAAACTTGAGTTCTATTAGCTAAATGTGTCTAATAGCTATAGAACCTTAAAGTGGAGGTCCTGATGTTGTAATTAGACCATGGACAAAGATGGACATCTTTTTAATGGTTTTAAAGGTTAATGTATAAGGTTAATTAAGTAATTAGATAATTAAATGACAAATTAATAAAACAAAAGGCCATTTATTTCATTCATCATCTTCCTAGCCGAAAATTAAGGGTGGAAAACTCCATTGAAAGAGCTTTAACATTTGGCTACACTAAATCTCTTGCTTGTAAGTTCATTTTTGTCCCGTTTTTAATGATTTCTATGTTTTTGAGATCGTTGCAGCTTAATCTAGCTAGCCCAGGGACTAATTTACAAAAATGTTAAAGGTTTAGGGTTTTTCCATTGATGAATATATAATCATCATTAACAACAATTAATAATGAATTATAACTAAAGATAATCTTATGAACTTACCTGTAAGATTATTCAACTATCAAGGACTAATTGATAATGTAGGGCCCAAAATTTGCCCGGGCCCAAATTAAACAAAAAAAAAACATTAAACAGAAAACCAATAATAATAAAAGTCCAAAAAATATCCAGTCCATTTACAGTCCCTTTCACATTTTATTACCAACCCAAAACTAATTACAACCCGTTTACAAATCCAAACCCAATAAATAACCTAGCCTAATTTTGAAGTCGGCCCAAGTGGCCCAAATCTCGGTTTCAGACTGAAACCCTAGGAGTTCCAGAGACTGTCTAGCGTCGCCGTGTCCCTCGCACGCGCCTTGCGTCACTTCAGCAACCCACGCGTGCCACCACGCATACCTCCATACGGCCTCCGTACTGCCAGCGAGCCTCTATGCCCACACCACGCCACGTACGCCTCCGTACGATGGCTGTACCTCCAAAACAGGGGCTCCAATAGCAGAGAGACAGCAAAATGTTTAGAGAACAAAAATTTTATTTTTCTTTTGCTTTTTGATTCCTGATTTTTGGCCTTTAAAAGACCGAGCAATCCACTGTATATTTTTTACGCGCACATAACATAGCAATACAAATCAATAGCAGACTTTCAAAAAAAAAGGTTGCTTTTTGACCTCGTCTTTTCAATTTTTTTAAACCATTTCTGTACCTATTGCTTTTCTTCTTTGATGTACAATAAATAAAGGAGGGGGAAGAGGGTTTAACGGGCCGAACGCTTGATCTTCATCTTCTCCGTCGCAATCGGAGTTAGATGTGGGTTAGTGAGTGAGGTTTCTAGATCGGTATCCTTGAAGTGAATCGGGGCACTCATGCACTGGCTTTCGCTAGTTATGATAGCGATTTGGTGGTGAACGGAGGAGGGTTTTTCATTCGTGTACTGCTTTTTGCCGGTTACGATGCGATTTGGTGGTAAACGGAAGGGTTTTCTTTACGGCAAGGAACGAAAATGAAAACAAAGGGGCTTAGGGTTTCGATTTTAAGAGGGGCAAATGAAACCTAATCTGCTTTAATTAGCTTTTAAACCTATTAGTAAAACGATGCCGTTTTGGCTTATAACGGTAGCATCTAAATGGCACCGTACTGGTCCAAACCCAGTGACCCGACTCGAATGCGGCCAAGATCCGCGCGTTTTATATTAGGGGATATTTATGCGTTTAATCCTCCTTTTCGGTGTTGTTTATTGATCGCTATAAAATCAGAGTTTTAAATATTTATAAAAGAATGATCAAACCTGGAGGCTAACTCTGACAACGATTGTAAGGCAAGTGTACCTATCGAACAGTAGTATAGCTTAGGCAAGACCGGATATCGAACCCACAGGAACTAAAAGTATTAAAACTCACTTTCTTTTTATTATTTAACCTAACTAAGATAAGGGTTGCTTTTAAACTAAATTGACGACAACTAAACTAAGGAAACAAAGACAAAAAAATGAATTTGGGGATAACTTGAAAAAGACTCAGTTGATTTTTCTGATACATTCGGGAAGAATCCACCTACACTTCTCTTATTAATTAACCTTAGATTATATGATTTCTTTTACTTAGCTTGATCCGTGAGACTCCCTAACCTATGCTAAACCTTCTCTCGAAGTGAATAACGTCTAATCCTAGGTTAATTAGTGGAACTCTCGTTCGCTTATAATAACCCCCTAGAAAAGCAGTAAATCGATCAATGGATTCTCATATTAGGTTTCACCCTAATCCGAAAAAATCTCATAACCCTATCTCTAGACGCCTGATCAACTCCGCTTAATTATGATAGATCTACTCTTAGGCAGGGTCTATTCCTCCTCTACCTAAGCACATTGGATTTGGATTAAATGACATAATTAAGAACAAACTAAGTAATTTTTCATATAACTTAAAAATCAAATAATAAAATCTGTCTAGGATTCATCCCCCTTTAGGTATCTGAGGGGTTTAGTTCATAATGTAAAAAGAAAACATCACAAGAGATAATATAAAACAAAACATGAGAAAAATCCTAAAACTCCCTGATAGGATTGAAGGAGAATTCCACCGTCTTGAGTATAATTCCAGCTTCTTGGGATGAATCAACTGGCTATCATCGCGTTATTCCCTAACTCTGACCTTCTCGGCTTGGCTCCTTGGCCTAGATTTCGATCCCCCTTCAAAGGTGGTACTTGGGGTATATTTGTAGGCTCTTGGAATGCAATTCTTTCTCTTGAAGTATCCTTTTTCAACTGAAATTGCTCTTTCCAGCGACAGAGGCACGGCCATGTCACACGCCCGTGCAAATCGAGTCCTGACCATGTTCAGATTTCTGCTTTGGCACGGCCGTGTGCGGTGGTAACGAGGTCGTGCTCCAGGTGTTCGTCTAGACACGGTCGTGTGGTCCTTGGCCCAGGCCATGTTGATTTTGTGGAAAGGCCCATTTACTTTGTTTTAGGCCCGTTTTGTGTTCTTTTTATCCTCGGGTGCTTTCTTGGGTATAAGACATGAAAAGAAAGGATTAAGAGCACCTTTTTATATAAAACGAGGCTTAATTCTTCAAAAAGCGTAATAAATGTGGGATTAAAATATGTTATATTTACGGTTTATCAAATACCCCTACACTTAAGCTTTTGCTTGTCCTCAAGCAAAATTCTCAACTTACAATTAAAACGAACTTTCCATGATTCATAATTCCTATCAACAATGCCTTATCCTAATTCATAGATAATTTATACATGGATAATTTAACTCAAAGATTCCTAAAAATTCAAACAAGATAAGTCATAAATTTGTAGTACGGAAACATAGGTGTTTCCCTTCATCTAAATAATTACCTTAAATTCAAAACCGACAAGGGTTGATATCCTCACAGAAGATTCACTCAAATCACTCAAAAAGTGTTTAAGGGTCAAAATTAAGCATCATAAGTCAAACATGAAAAGTTAATCCCATAGGCTTGCCTGAAATTCAAATCTCCACCACTATAAAATGATATGATAAACAGATCAAAAGGTCTTTGTTAAGGTTGTAACAGGGCTAGGGTTATAGGCTAAAATTAGAAGGTTAGAATCGAGATTGAATTGATAAGTTACCTACCTAAAAATCTCTAAGATAATAATTACATTTACTGAGAATAATAAAAATCCTATTAATACGAGCTTTTTCTTTTGGGATTTAGTCTTTGATTGTGTAAGCTCACTTTACATACTACTAATATTGAAAGCTTGAATTTTTTATTTTTTTAAGAACAAACTAATAAAGACAACTTCAACTCATAATAAAAACTTAGGTAACTAGTCAAATCATATCTCGATTAAAGGGTAGTCAAAAAGAAAGGGTGATAACAAATACAAAGGGTTTTGGGTTAAAATTAGCGGGTAAGTCAATAAAAGAGTTGTTAGGCTCAACAGGGTTCACTAGGGGTTAATTATGAGGGTAGGCTTTTTAGTGCTGTAAATGGGTTAAACCTAGGTGCCTTTATCATCTCGGTGTATCAAATCATAACTTGTGGTCTTGACATGTATAATTGAGGCCAGTTCTAGAATAACAGTTCATGGTTGACACTCATAATCAAGAAGTGAGCTTAAAAAAGAATGTATGCTCTATAAGGCTCAAAATCTCACAAAAATTATGGGTGTTTTTGACATCAACCTTGTAAATCTCAAATTCAAGATAATATTTAAATTCCACTTTACAAACTAAATTTTTAATTTTTAGAAAATTAGACTTATCATGCTTGATTCCCTAGTATTCTTTAATTATCAATGCACAATTAACTATGACTTATTCTAAAACACATCAATAACAATCATAATTCATCAGAAATTTTATCGTAATTAGTAATATGAGAAAATTACTTTAAAACAAGATTAAATTCAGGGATTTGACAATAATGCAGAAAGTTAGGCACAAATTGAGAATCATGCAAAATGTAGGCACTTTTTTCCCCCCACACTTAAGATGTACATTGCCCTCAATGTACAAAGATAAATAATGACATTTTAAAGATAAACCAAATGAGAAGGAGGAAGAATTACTCCCTAATTTGTGGATGTTTTCCCGAATGAGTGTCTTTGGTGGCGATGATGGTCCATTGGGATAACGTTCCTGTGCTAGATGAAGAAATTGGGTAGCGCTTCGAGAAATAGCTAGGCTTTATTAAGACCTAATAAAAATAAACAAAATATATAAATAAAGACAAGAAAGATAAAGAGAAAGAGACTAAGAAGGAAAATAGACTAAGGCTAGGAAAAGAGACTAAGAAGGAAAATAGACTAAGGCTAGGAAATAAAGGGGCTTGAGAATCCTTATTGGCAGGTGGTTCGTGAGATGGGTGTGACTTCTAAGGTGACGGAGGTGCTGGCGGTGGCAGAAGTGGCGTGATTCCCAAACAGCTTTTAGAATCTGACACTAAGAAACTAAAAGAAAATAAAATAAATGAAGCATAAAGTAGTCAAAAAGAAGGAAAATAAAGGAGAAGGTAAATGTGAAACAAAAGATAAATGGTCTCGTAGGTCCTTGGCTTGGTGTTAAGACAAAGTTGCCAGCATGAACTCATATTGATCGTTTTCCTTTGCGGAATATGGCTTTTTTACGCTTCTTTGGAATAGTGTTGGCTTACTCAAGGATTTAGAGCTGTAGTAAATGGAGAATTCTGAGATGGATGTGAGTAAAAACAAAGAAAATAAGGAAGAAATCAGATGGGAGAAAGGAGAAGAGGAGAGAGGTTTAAATAGATGTTCATGTGTTCTGCTCCCCCACGACCGTGTTCCCTTCGCCTCACACGGTCGTGTTATAGAGGGTGTTGTCACCCTATGCCCGTGCTTGATCCTTCTACGCCCGTGCTCGTGATGTTTCTCTGTTGGCACGGTCATATGACACGGGCGTGTCTTACCCGTGCTCGATAAGTTAGTAACCTCAGTAATTTTACACGGTTTATGGCATGGGCGTGTTTTGTCATAGAATGGGAGTTGGTAGCCTCACACGGTTGGTGCCACGGTCGTGCCATATCTGTCAGTACCCGTGTCGAGAGTGGTTGGATCCGTGATGTTGGGATGGTGGTTGGGCTGACTGAACGGCCTTTGCCCTGTCAGTATGGTGGTTTTGATGGTCCACACGGCCATAGACACGGCCATGTATAAGGCCGTGTGATCTGGAACTTTGCACATTTGGGTTAGCTGAAAAGGGGAAAGGAAAAGTGGAAAGAAAAGAAAGTGTAATAGAATGCAAAAAGAAATAGGGTTAGTACTCGGGTTGCCTCCCGAGAAGCACTCGTTTATAGTTTTAAGCTAGAATTTCTTCATTTTTGAAAATTTTAAGGAGGTTTGAAAGTTTGAACATCCTCCCTCATGTCTATATTTTCAGTTTTATGACAAAATTGAAGTCGAGAAGCGTTTACCTTAAAAGTGGCAAATATTGGATTGCTTACCTCGACTGTTCCTTGTGGGAAGATATCGTGTACCTCAAGAAGGAGTTCTTCTTTTTCCTTTGGATTTGTTTTGGTAATGTGAGGCTCGGCTTTATCTAACCGGCCCTGGTCTCCTATTTTATAGTGATTTGATGTCCCCATAAGTTCTCGTGGTGGTTCCTCTGGTTCTACATTGTGTGGAGACAACTCTTCATTAACTTGTGGTTCCTGTTCTTCCTTGGGTAACCTTAGTTTTTCCTTGAAGTTTGTTTTCCACTCATCTAGGTTATCGGTTTGGTTCCTTTGTTCTTCGTAAGTTATTTCTTTGCTGGCACTGAACTGAGGATCTGGTTCAATCATTTCCTTTTTTGGAGGTTCCTCAAAAGAAGGTGAAATTAAATAATTATCGAAAGAATTTTCTTGCTCACCTTGATTCCTTGATGATCTAGTTGAATCGACGGCTTGAAGACTAATTGAGTCATCACCTACACAAAGTATGAGCTCACCTGTGGCAACGTCAATTTTAGTCTTGGCAGTTGCTAGAAAAGGTCTTCCTAAAATTAAGGGGATTGAATTATCCTCATCCATGTCTAAAACAACGAAGTCTACTGGGAAAACAAATTTATCGATTTTTACTAGAACATGTTCAATAATACCCCTAGGGATTCTAACAGTTTTATCCGCTAATTGAATACTCATCTTAGTTTGTTTTGGTTTCCCTAGACCTAGTCGCTTAAACATTGTATAAGGCATAACATTTATGCTTGCCCCTAAATCAGCTAATGCGTTATCAATATTTAAACTACCAATTAAACATGGAATTGTAAAACTCCTTGGATCTTTTTGCTTCTGTGGTAGTCTATTTTGTAACATTTCTGAACATGTTGCGTTAAGTTCCACGTGGTGCTCTTTATCTATTTTGCGTTCGTTGGTCAAAAGCTGTCTTAAGAATTTTCGCGCGTCTGGCATCTGAAAAAGAGCTTCAAGAAGAGGTAAGTTAATATGTAATTTATTTAAAAGTTTGAGAAACTTACCAAACTGCTCCTCTAGATCGCCTTTTTGTAATGCTGCGGGATAAGGTATACGAGGTTTGTATTCCTTGACTACTGGGTTTGGCTTTTCTTGTACTACCTCTGTTGTACCTTCGTCTACCTTACTTTCTGGAGTTAGGTTGGGTGTATCTATTTCCTTGCTATCCTGAAGTGTGATAGCTTGAATTTGCTCCTTAGGATTAATTTCGGTATTACTAGTTAGGCGTCCTTGCGGTTGTTCTGACATTGACTTTACAAGTTGTTCCACGACTTTGCTTACTTCCTTGATTGACTTAGCAAGTTCTTCCATTCGGTTGTCATTGCTTTTGATTAATCTGTCAGCTTTTTGGATACGTTCCTCGATGGTTAGCTTCTTGTCCTGTGGATAAGGCTGATTTTGGAAGTTTTGGGAGGGTTGTTGCCTTTGATTTCCTTGATTGCCTTGTCCTCCCCATGAAAAATTTGGGTGATTCCTCCAACCTGGATTGTAAATGTTACTATAAGGATTATTATTAGAACGGAAACTATCACCTATATAGTTCATCTGTTCATCTTCTGCTCCTGGCTGGTAGGGTGGATACTTAGGATTCGCCGCAGTTCCACTAGTGTCGCACTACATGACTGGATGTATCTATGAAGAACACAAACTATCAAGCTTTTTATTCATCATCTCAAGTTGCGTTGATAGCATGGTCATGGTGTCGACGTTAAAAACTTCTGCCGATTTTGTCAGTTTGGTCCTCGAAGGTTGCCATTGATAGTTGTTTAATGACATTTCCTCAATAAACTCATAGGCTGCTTCCGGAGTTTTATTGTTCAGCGTTCCACCGCGGCTGAATCTATCAGTTATCTCGTTGAGAGGTTTACTCCATTGTAGAAGGTTTGGACTTGTAGCCACAGGGGTAAACCATGGTGTGGGCATCCCCTCAAGAGATCTTTGAACCTCTCGCATACATCGTATAGTGTCTCTAAATCCATCTGCACAAAGGAAGAGATATCATTGGCCGGTGGAAAATATTTCATTAAAAACTTTTCGGTCATCTGCTCCCATGTAGTGATTGACCCTCGTTGTAACGAGTTTAACCACTGTTTAGCTTTATTTCTTAATGAAAAAGGGAATAACCGAAGACGTATGGCATTATCAGAAACGCCATTTATTTTGAAAGTATCACAGAACTCTAAAAAGTTAGCTATATGCATATTTGGGTCTTCGTCCTGCAAACCATCAAATTGAACAAATTGTTGAATCAATTGTATTGTGTTCGGCTTTAATTCAAAATTGTTAGCAGATATAGCAGGCCTAACAATACTAGATTCTGCTCCTGTCAAATGCGGTTTCGCATAATCAAACATTGTACGAGGAGCATTGTGATGCCCCACATCGCGTAGTGGTGGGTTGTTTTCGCCCATCCCTTCAGTAGGATTGGATCTGTCTTCTTCCTCTCTTTCTTTGTAATCTAGGGCTCGCCTAGTTTCCCGACGATTCCTTCGAGCGGTAGCTTCAATATCACTTTTGTATACTAAAAGTCCTCTCGGGTTCCTTCTAGTCATAAACTAGAGGTACCTAGAAAAGAGAGAAAAATAAAAAAATAAAAATTAGAAAAATAAAATTTAACCTAAGAAAACAAAAGGAATAAATTGCAAATAAAATAATGGCTAAAGTAATAAAAATAGAGCTTTCTTAATATTTTAGTGTCCCAAACAACAACGCGCCAAAAACTTGATCATTGTAAATCGTAGTTTTAAATATTTATAAAAGAATGATCAAACCTGGAGGCTAACTCTGACAACGATTGTAAGGCAAATGTACCTATCGAACAGTAGTATAGCTTAGGCAAGACCGGATATCGGACCCACAGGAACTAAAAGTATTAATACTCACTTTCTTTTTATTATTTAACCTAACTAAGATAAGGGTTGCTTTTAAACTAAATTGGCGACAACTAAACTAAGGAAACAAAGACAAAAAGATGAATTTGGGGATAACTTGAAAAAGACTCAGTTGATTTTTATGATACCTTCGGGAAGAATCCACCTAGACTTCTCTTATTAATTAACCTTAGATTGTATGATTTCTTTTACTTAGCTTGATCCGTGAGACTCCCTATCCTATGCTAAATCTTCTCTCAAAGTGAATAACATCTAATCCTAGGTTAATTAGTGGAACTCTCGTTCGCTTATAATAACCCCCTAGGAAAGCAGTAAATCGATCAATGGATTCCCATATTAGGTTTCACCCTAATCTGGAAAAATCTCGTAACCCTATCTCTAGGCTTCCGATCAACTCCGCTTAATTATGATAGATCTACTCTTAGGCAGGGTCTATTCCTCCTCTACCTAAGCACATTGGATTTGGATTAAATGACATAATTAAGAACAAACTAAGTAATTTTTTCATATAACTTAAAAATCAAATAATAAAATCTGTCTAGGTTTCATCCCCCTTCAGGTATCTGAGGGGTTTAGTTCATAATGTAAAAAGAAAACATCACAAGAGATAAGATAAAACAAAACATAAGAAAAATCTTAAAACTCCCTGATGGGATGAAGGAGAATTCCGCCGTCTTGAGTATAATTCCGGCTTATTGGGATGAATCAACTGGCTATCATTGCGGTATTCCCTAACTCTGACCTTCTCGGCTTGGCTCCTTGGCCTAGCTTTCGATCCCCCTTCAAAGGTGGTACTTGGGGTATATTTATAGGCTCTTGGAATGCAATTCTTTCTCCCGAAGTATCCTTTTTTGACTGAAATTGCTCTTTTCAGCAACAGAGGCACGACCATGTCACACGCCCGTGCAAATCGAGTCCTGACCGTGTTCGGATTTCTACTTTGGCACGACCGTGTGTGGTGGTGACGAGGCCGTGCTCCAAGTGTTCGTCGAGACACGGCCGTGTGGTCCTTGGCCCAGGCCGTGTTGATTTCGTGGAAAGGCCCATTTACTTTGTTTTAGGCCTGTTTTGTGTTCTTTTAACCTCGGGTGCTTTCCTGGGTGTAAGACATGAAAAGAAAGGATTAAGAGCACCTTTTTATATAAAACGAGGCTTAATTCTTCAAAAAGCAAAATAAATGTGTGATTAAAATATGTTATATTTACGGTTTATCATTTATTCAATCAGATCCATTAAATGTTTTCCTGGTTCTTTAATTCACCCCTATAATCTGTATGTTATATCGATTAGATCCAATTCGTATACTGCTTTTGATTATGGGAAATTAGCACTTTTAATCCCTGTTCATTCGTATGTATTATGATTTAAACCTGTACTTATGATATTATTTTGTTTAGCATTAATTTGTTAGTTGTGATATATCTCAAATTATTCACATGTATGTTTATTGCTCTATTTTTTTTCAATTGTTAATTTCATTATATGATTATTGCTAGCATATGAATTGTAATTTGATAATTTGTAATTATTAATTATTTGTGATTCATTGTTGTAATGTTTGATGTATGGATTAATATATTGCTTTGTGTATTAGTATTCCATTGTATCTTACGAAAGATGTAGTGTTTTAATGTCATTTTGGTTTTAAGATCACAAGGCAATGCTCGTGTTTAGAGGTTTCGAGAAAATCGTGCTCTAACTTACTGAGTACGACATTTTATTTCCTCGAAATAAAATTTTTTTGGCATCCAATATGATTCTGTCCAAATATATCTTAGATAAATGGATCATATTCTAGAATCTTTTCAAATTTTCAACATTAAGACATTAAATAATCAATTAGGTACCAATTTTGGGCGCTACGAGGGTGCTAACCCTTCCTCGTACGTAACCAACTCCCGAACCTATTTTCTCGAGTTTTTGTAGACCAAAATTATTATTTTAATAAAAAAGTTTTATTGAAATAATCCATCTCAAGGTGATCCGATCACACCTTGAATAAAAGATCGATGGCGACTCTATTTGTATTTTAAAGTCGATCCTTGTTTTTTCAAACCCAAGGAAAAAATGGTTTCGACAGCTTGGCGACTCCACTGGGGAATAATAAGAGAGTCAAGCTGTAAAATTGATTATCTTCTGTCTTTTTGTCGAAAATTGAAAATTTGATTTGGAAAATTACAATCCTATTATTGTATTCATATTGTTGTGATTACTGCAAATCTTGTAGAATATTTTTGTATCATATTGCATGACCGCTGGGGTTACACCTTTTAAGTGGGAGTGAGAAGCTACTCCTTCGTGAGGTTTTCACCTCCGTGCAGGATAGTGGATTGCTTCCGAAATATATCCGTACCAATGTCTTCGTGAGATTTTCATCTCCGTGCAGCCATAGGGAAATGTATTCCCCTGAATCGAACTCGTTCCGCATGAGCCTATAATGGGTGAGGATCGAGGAATCTGCTGGTTCGGGTACCTCAACTGTAGAACCAAGCTGCATATAGAAAACCTTAAGAGCCCACCTTAGATAGAGATGTGATTAACCCTAGTGGTCATCCAGATAGGCGCTTGAATGTTTTTACATGCTTTGAACTTCATTTATATCATACTGACTATTTGTTTTATTGCTTTGCATGCATTTTCATATTAGAGAGAGGTGTCGATTCGGGTTTGGTTGCTAAATTAGGGAGCTCGGCATGGAAAACGACTCTCTTGATAAAGTGAAAGATAACGCGGCTGTCCGAATTTGGTCAGAAACAACACAATTAGAATAGGGGGATAGCCTAGCTGCAGGACATGAGTCGGAGTTATGGGACTACACCCGTGTTAGTGTTATGCAAAACAATCTCCAAGAGTTGAAAGTAATATGGGATCAATGGGATGACGAGGCCAAGAGGTTGTTCTATCATAGTTATGGGGATTTGCCGTACTTGCTGGATATCAAAGTGGACGAATAGTTATTTCGGGCCATCACTCAATATTGGAACCCTACATATAGCTGTTTTACCTTTGGGAGTGTGGATTTGGTGCCGACTGTGGAGGAATACACCGCTCTACTGCATTGTCAAAGAGACCAAATTGATAGAATTTATTCGAAAGCTGCTTATGTCCCAGCCTTTTGGAAGAAGTTAATGAGCGTTACGAGAATGAGTGAGCAATGGATAACAGCCAGGATAAAGCAAAAGTGCGAGTATAAGTGCATCCCGTGGAGGAACTTGAGGGATTTGATTTTAGCTCATCCTAATGAGAAAACGAAAGTCGATGTCTTTGCATTGAGCATCTACAGATTGGTGCTGTTTCCTAGGGCTCTAGGATATGTAGATGAGGCGGTCACGGATCTCTTCGACCGACTCAGTAAAGGGACCATGCTAGTTCCTGCAATCCTGGCCGAGACTTTTAGGACATTAAACACCTGTAGAAGATCCGGAGAGGGCAGGTTCATAGGATGTGCGCAGTTATTATTAGTTTGGTTTCATAGCCATTTCTGAAGGGTGGATAGGATCTCCTATCGTGTCTTCAGCGATAGTTATTCTCTATTGAAAGAAATAGCGGCGACACCAAGAAGAGACGACGTGTTGAAAGAGAATTGGACCGTACTTATACAAAATATTTGAGAAGAGGATGTTGAATGGAGAGCTCATTGGTTCGTGCCCAATGAGATTTTGTTCCAATGCGGGAGTTTCGATTGGGTTCCTTTGCTCGGAATTTGGGGAGCCACGGGTTATGCCCCTTTACTCGTACTAAGACAATACGGGTTAAGGCAGTTTGTACCGGCAACTCATGGCCTATCGCAATGCGAGTTCATGTTTAAAGGAGATGATTACAAGAAGAAGATTAAGGAGATTTTCGCTGCTTGGAACCAGACTCGCCGTATGAAGAGATTGTCAGTAGGTTCTATGATGATACCTGAGTATAATAATTGATTCAGCCAAAGGATTAATGATAATACACCTGGATCGAGTTTAGAGGGTGCTCAATCAATAGAAGAATGTCTATGAGTCGTCCCGTCCGAATTGGAGATAATAAAACAAGATTTTGAAAAGAGGAATCGAAAGCTGGAAAATAGAATATAGCAATTAGAGGAAGAGAAGATGCATTTAGGGTTGGATGCTGACATTCAAAAGGCAGAGGCAGAGAAATTCAGAAAAGGAAAAGAATGGGTTGAAGAGGATCTCAACATCTTAAAGACTGATTATAAGAAGATGCGGCTATCAATGAGGACAGCCGATTTAGGAAACACTTCAGATCAATGGCATCAGGAAATTCTAGGCAAAAGGGCTAAAGCTAACCAATGGGAGGAGAAGTTTAGAGAAGCACAAGCACGAAACGAACTTATGGAAAAGAGCCTTTCAGAAAGCCAAGGTGAACAAAACGAGTTAAAGGCTAGAGTCGCAGAACTCAAAAGATCCCTTCATCATCATCGAAGCCATAACTCGGTGAAAAAATTAAGAGCAAGTTTAAGCCAAATTGAAGAAATGAAGAAAAAGATCGAAGAATTAGAAATGGCCTTGCTAAATTGCCAAAACCATATCAAGTCTCTAGAGGCGAATAAAGAACGAAGGGAAGAGGAGCTTCACTATTCCTAGAATCAAGTCAGAGATAGGGATTACCTCATGGGGGAAGCTATAACCTAGATGCGAGAGATAGCTGAATATTTATAGACTTTGGCCGTATAAGCTGATGTATTGAGCATACAGTTTGAGACATGGTTAGATCATTGGCAAGAATTAGCCTCCCTACTTACAAAAATTAAAGCCTTAGTGCTAGAGCAAGGCCGTATTTGTAATTCGCTTTATGTAAAGAACTTTGTTTTCAAATAAAGTTTCCTAAATGGAATTGAATCAGAATTGACTTCTCTTGCATTTCATGCATTCGCATTTGTCTTCATTTCATTCATATGCATTAAAAGTCATTAAAAGATTCTAATTAAAGAAAAAAATTATTTCAACAACCTGGAAACCAACGAAACCTTACCAGAAACACATCCTTACGGCACAAGAAAGAAAACAAAAGATATGGATCAGAGACTAGAGAAGCTTGAACAACTCCAAAAGGAGATGCAGGAAAAACTTCTGCTGCAAATGCAGGAGCAACTTGCTAAGATCCAACACGATATGATGGATCGGATGATGGAATCACAAAAAACCATGATGTCCCAATTAACTCAGTTACTGGAAGACAAAGGGAAAGCCCCCGTGCTTAACATTGTTGAAGATAGTAAGGAGCGACTATCTCTTCTGGCTCTTACCCCGACACATCCTGAAGTGCAGCCACGAATGACATCTGTCATAATTAAACCTCAAAAATTTCAAGAAGGTGTTTCGATACCGCTAAATTTCCAAGTTGGATCAGGTTCTAACTTAGTAGACCATTCGATTAATGCTTTATTCCCGACCTTGATGAGGCAACAGAAGAGGAAAAGGCAAAGTCTGAATTGCCAAGACAGCTAGAAGAGCGTTGCAAATGGTTAGAAGACAAATTCAGGGCTATGGAAAACGCTGATAGGCAACAGAGAGTTGACGCTAAAGATCAAAGTTTGGTGCCAGATCTAATACTTCCCCACAAATTCAAGATGCCAAAATTTGAAAAATACAAGGGAATTACTTGCCCCGAAGCTCACATAACTATGCTTTGCCGAAGAATGATTGGGTATATTAACAATAACCAATTGCTAATCCATTGCTTCCAGGACAGTCTAGCGGGAGCAGCACCCAAATGGTACAATCAGTTGATCCGTACCGAAATTGGTTCTTGGAAATGCATTTATAAAGCAGTACAGTCACGTAACAGATATGACCCCTGACAGAATTGCTTCGCAAAATATGGAGAAGAAACCAAGCGAGAGTTTTCGGCAGTACGCACAGAGGTGGAAGGAGGTTGCCATCCAAGTCCAGCCACCACTTCTGGAGAAAGAGACTACAATACTCTTTATCAATACGCTGAAGGCCCCATTTATCACGCATATGCTAGGGAGCGCAACCAAGAGTTTTTCAGACATCGTAATGACCGGAGAGATGATCGAGAATGCTATAAAAAGCGAAAAGATTGAGGCGGGGGAGAGTAACAAAAGAACGACCACAAGGAGGAAAGAAAGCGAAGTGAATAACGCAAGCATAGGGTATTCAAAGTCGATCACCGTTAATCAGCCAAAAGCAGTGGCCACGGGGCATCAGGGATCGTCCAAGAAAGAATCTAGCACTACAAGACAAAACAATGAGAAACTCCAATTCACGCCGATTCCAATGAATTACAAGGAGATGTATAAAACTCTATTCGATGCGCATGTTGTATCTCTTTACCATCTAAAACCAATGCAGCCTCCGTATCCCAAGTGGTATGACTTAAATGCACAGTGTGAATACCATGCAGGGGTCACAGGGCACTCAATAAAAAAATTGCCTTGCCTTTAAGAAATTGGTAGAAAGATTTATCAATATGGGTGTCGTAAAGTTATAGGACATGCCAAACGCAGCAAATCCATTACCCAATCATGCTAATAACGGGGTCAACGCGATTAGTGAAAGTTCGGAGAAAAAAATCAAAGCAAGTGTCACAGAGATTAGGACACCTTTAAGAGTCGTCTGGGAAGAAATGATCAAAAAAAGACTAATTGTTACGGAAGTGAGTCGGGAAAAGATAATAAATTATTGTGAGTACCATCAGGAATTGGGGCATGAGATTCAGGATTGTAGGGAGTTTAGAACTTTGGTGCAAAATTTTAATTAACAATAAGGAAGTTGAATTTTATGACGAAGGCACAGAGGAGAACGTATACACGTCAGATTCAATAGAAAAGAGTTCGAAAGTCAACCTTCCAGTGATCATTATTTCGCGTCCCAAAAGTAATGAGGCAGGAATACAGATAGCACCAAAAGTGATAATACGGATGCCCGCTGCCTTTACTTAGAAAGACAGTAAGAAAGTTCCTTGAAACTATGAGTGTAATGTGGCAGTCCCAGGGAAGGAGAATTCGGCTAATGCTTCAAAAGAGGATCTAGATGTAGGCTCTCATACTCGTAGCGGGAGACGCTATGATTTAACAAATGGGAAAGCTCCAATGGTGGAGCAGGAGAAAGAAAAGCCAGTCGAGCTCGAGTCGACAATCAAAGAACCAGTGAAAGAGGAGGAAGCCAGGGAGTTCCTAAAATTTTTAAAACACTGAATACTGTGTCGTAGAACAACTGCACAAGCAGCCAGTGTGCATATCTGTGTTAGTTTTGCTTCAGAGTTCGGAGGTGCACAGGAACGCCTTGATGAAATTTTTTAATGAAACTTAGGTCACCAACGATATCTCGGTTAATAAATTGGACCAATTGATTGGTAATATAAGTGCTGACAAGTTCATTTATTTCAATGACGACGAGATACCACCAGGTGGCAGAGGATCCACCAAGGCTTTGCATATCACCACTAGATTCAAAGGGTACACGCTACCAGGGGTCTTGATAGACAACGGGTCGGCATTAAATGTATTACCTTTGTCCACTCTAAATTGATTACTGGTGGACAGTTCGCACATGAAAGAGTGCCAGAGCATAGTGAAGGCATTTGATGGGACGCAAAGAAAAGTGTTGGGAAGAATTGAGATACCCTTATTAATTGCCCGACTAGTTATGAGGTGGATTTTGTGTAATGGACATCAAACCTTCCTATAACTGCTTACTAGGGAGACCGTGGATACATTCGTTAGGGGCAGTGCCCTCATCATTACATCAGAAAGTGAAGTTGGTAGCGGATGGTCGGCTAATAACGATATACGTTGAGGAGGACATTATTGCAGCTGTGACTAGTGAGATGCCGTACTTAAAGATAAATGACGAAACAACAGAATGTTCTTTCCGGTCTCTCAAGTTCGTGAATGCGACTTTCGTTACAGAAGGAAACAGAATCCCGATACCAAGAATCTCCAAGACCACCAGAATGAGACTGAAAATGACCGTAGGGAAAGGAGCTTTATCGGGAAGAGGACTGGGAAAGTATCTTTAGAGGAGAGTTGTGGCCCCGACATTGAAGGAAAAACAAGATTATTTTGGTTTAGGATTTAGGGCAGATGCAAAACAAAAAAAGAAAGAATTAGAAAAAAAGGTAAGAAAGAAGACGTGCCCGTTTGAGGGGCGAGGAAACTGAGTGGGAACCCATGATAATTCCACACATTTCTAAAACTTTTGTATCGGGAGGGGTAATTCATGCCGAGCTGAAGGCACCAAAAGGAGAGGACATTGTAGTAATGTTGAGCGATGTCTGCATTAATGCCATATCCGAGGAGGCAGTTGAAGAAAGGACTCTATCAGATATTCAACCTGATGAAGTGGGAAGCGTTTTAGACAATTGGACTGCAGAGGAAATTCCTGTAGTATTTAAAGCTTATTCAGAGTAATGTTCAGAACGCACTTATTGCTTTAAGCCTAGAAGCAATAAGATTTCTTTTGTGAAATAGGCGCATGTTCAAACATTATTATATTAATGAAGTACATTTTTGCTATCATTTGAAGCAAACATTCTTCCATTCCTTTCTTTATTTTGTGATCCCTTCAAATCATTTTTTCATAACTATTATACATATAAATAACCATTCATAAATTCATTCATTCTTTCCATATTCTTTTGAACTACAATATGTCCCCAGATATCAATGACATGAGCGACGCTGCCACGGGCCCAGAATATCCTTTTGAGCAGGACATGTGTTTAGAAGGATCACAAGATTTTGAAGATGACATGGACAGTGACTTATCTCCTGACTTGTTAAGAATGGTAGAATAGGAGGAGAAACAAATTCTACCTCATGAGGAAACAGTATAGACTATGACATTGAAGGAGGGGAAGGTAGTAAAGATTGGAACGTGTATAGCCAAAGAAACAAAACAGGATCTTGTCGAGTTGCTACAAGAATTCAAGAATGTCTTTGCATGGTCATATAAGGAAATGTCCGGTTTAAGCACCAACATTGTAGTACACTGCTTGCCCATAAAAGAGGATTGCAAGCCAGTTCAGCAGAAGTTCCGAAGGATGAGACCGGATATTGTGCTAAAAATAAAAGAGGAAGTCAGAAAGCAGTTTGATGCCAGATTCTTGCAAGAGATCAAATATTCGGAATGGGTAGCCAATATCGTGCCTGTCCCTAAGAAAGATGATAAAGTACGAATGTGTGTAGATTATAGAGACCTAAATAAGGCTAGCCCAAAGGATAATTTTCCTTTATTCCATATTAATACTCTGGTGGATAACACAGCAATATGGGAAAAACCACATTCATAACATTGTGGGGTACATTCTGTTACAAAGTGATGCCGTTTGGGTTGAAAAATGCGGGGGCTACATACCAAAGAGCTATGGTGACCTTGTTCCATGACATGATGCACAAGGAGATTCAAGTCTATGTCAATGATATGATTGCAAAATCCCGAACAGAGGTGGAACATATCCAAGTTTTGAGGAGATTGTTCTTGAGACTGAGGAAATTCCAGTTAAAACTTAATCCCACAAAATGCACTTTTGGAGCAAGATCTGGCAAATTACTGGGCTTTATAGTCAGGGAAAAAGGAATCAAAATTGACTCAGACAAGATCAAGGCTATACAAGAATTGCCTCCACCACGTACTCAAAAAGAAGTTCGAGGCTTCCTTGGAAGGTTAAATTACATTGCTCGATTTATTTCACAGTTAACTGAAAAATACGATCCTATATTTCGTCTTCTGAAGAAACATAAGCCAGGTGTGTGGGATGATGAATGTCAGAAAGCTTTCGATAGGGTCAAACAGTACTTGTCGAAACCTCCAGTCTTATCGCCCCCTTGCCCAGATAAGCCGCTAATCCTTTACTGAACAGTGTTTGATCACTCCATTGGGTGTGTACTGGGTCAGCATGATGACTTAGGGAGAAAAGAAAAGGCGATATATTACCTCATCAAGAAATTCACTGAGTGTGAGATGAGATATTCGCCAATTGAAAAATTGTGTTGTGCCTTGATCTGGACAACTCGAAGGTTGAGGTAGTACATGTTGTACCATACGACCTGGTTAATCTCGAAACTAGATCCTCTTAAGTACATGATGGAGTCAGCCACCTTGAATGGAAGAATGGCCCGATGGCAAATTCTGCTATTTGAATTCGATATAGTCTATGTAAGCCAGAAGGCTGTAAAGGGAAGTACAAACCTTTGAATTTTGATTTTCCTAATGAGATCTGATGTTTGTAGCAGCTACTGAGGGAGGTACCCTAGAAGATTATCCTTGGAAGTTGAACTTCGACGGAGCATCAAATGCCGTTGGTAATGGAATTGGGGTGGTCTTGATATCCCCAAATGGAGATCATTACCCATTCATTTGCAAATTGGATTTCGATTGCATAAATAAAATGACAGAATACGAAGCTTGTATCATGGGAATTCGAACAGCCATAGACCGCAAAGTCAATATGCTAAAAGGATATAGAGATTTCGCATTAGTAATCTATCAACTCAAAGGAGAATGGGAAACGAGGGATTCCAAATTGATCAGTTACCGAAAGTTAATTCTGGAGTTGATTGAAGAGTTTGATGATATCACATTCTTTTACCTCCCGCGTGATGAAAACCAGATGGCTGATGCCTTGGCCACATTAGCTTCTATGGTCAGAGTAAATGAGCATGAAAGTATGAAGCCCACCCAAATAAGTATTTGTAAGGCTCCAGCTGTAATATAGACGAAGAGGAGAGGAGAGATGATCATCCTTGGTATCATAATATTCTGTGATATGTGGAAAGCCGTGAGTACCCTGATCAAGCAACAGAAAATGACAAAAGGACATTGAGAAGGCCAACCTGTGATTATGTCCTGGACGGGGAGGTCCTGTACAAAAGAGGAAAGGATCAAGTACTTTTGAGGTGTGTGAATGCTATTGAAGCTAAAAAAATTCTGGAAGAAGTACATGCGAGTGTCTGTGGGACTCACGCTAACGGCTTTATAATGGCCAGACAGATTATGAGATTCGGATACTATTGGTCAAACATGGAAGGTGATTGCATCAACTACGCCAAGAGATGTCACAAATGCCAGATTTATGGGGACAAAATTCACGTGCCTTCTTCACCTCTCCATGTTATGACTTCCCCATGGCCTTTCTCCATGTGGGGCATGGATGTCATCGGGCCGATTTTTCCAAAAGCTTCAAATGGGCATTGGTTCATTTTCGTAGTTATCGACTATTTCACTAAATGGGTAGAAGCGGCTTCATATGCCAGTGTTACCAAGTCGGCAGTCAGCATGTTCCTAAAAAAGGAAATCATATGTCGATATGGAATGCCTGAGAGGATTATATCCGACAATGCATTACACCTAAACAACAGCACGTTTGCTGAGGTCTGCAGTCAATTTAAGATCAGACACCACAACTCGTCACCCTATCGTCCAAAAATGAATGGTGCAGTAGAAGCAGCCAATAAAAACATTAAGAAAATTATGGGGAAAATGGCTGAAACCTATAAAGATTGGCACGAGAAGTTACCATTCGCTCTCTATGCTTATTGAACATCAGTCAGGACCTCTACCGGGGCAACTTTTTTCTCACTAGTTTATAGAATGGAGGCAGTGCTACCCATCGAAGTTGAAATTCCTTCCCTTCGTGTCTTGTTAGAGCTCAAGTTAGATAAAGCCGAATGAATCTAGTCTCGATACGATCATTTGAACTTGATTGAGGAAAAAAGGCTAAAAGCTTTCCGTCATGGTCAGATGTACCAAAAGCAAATGATGCGAGCCTGTGATAAAAGGGTCCGCCCGAGGGAATTTCATGAGGGAGATTTGGTATGGAAAAAGATTCTCCCTATACAAAGAGATTTCAGGGGGAAGTGGATGCCAAATTGGGAAGGACCTTATGTGGTGAAAAAGGCTTTCTCCGGAGGAGCACTGTTCCTGGCCAAAATGGATGGGAAAAACTTACCCAATCCTGTAAATTCAAATTCTATTAAGAAGTACTATACTTGAAGAGGAAAAGAAGCCGAAGTGAAAACCCGCAAAGGGCGCTTTGAGACTTTCTCAAAAAAAAATGAAAAAAATGAAAAAATAAAAAATGAAGAGGCCAAGGTGAAAACCCACAAAAGGCGCCTTGAGACCAAAGGGGTTTTGAGTCGAAAACTGGAAAAAGGTGGCTCAAATTGTGAGCAGATTATAATGGGGCATGCGGTGATCCTGCCATACTTGAATTAACAAGGAAAGGGTATGTTGCATCTTGGTGCTTCGACAAAATAATCAAGATCTTCTAAACACATGTCGAACTCAAAATAGTCTTCCAGACACTGGGGCAGAGAAGCTCAGGCTGCAATATCTAGAGGTCGCATAGTATTCATTTTTATTCACATTAAACGTGCTATCTTTGAATACTTTGTTCTTTTCAAGATGTACATTTTTGATTAATTTCTTTTGTTAATCATAAGCTTTACTTCACACTAATTTTATTCTCATCTATTGATATTACCTCTATACAAGCATGTTGCGTTGAAATAATGATGGATGAAGTAATAATGCTTTTATAAAAGAAGTTCTGCGTATTACTCTAGAGGTTTCTAAATAATACAGGAACCTAAAACAGGACTATTGCGTAGAACTCACCAGGTTTAAGGGGTTGAGAATATCGGAGAAGAGGGTGTCTATATAAGTGATGATCTCTTCATTTTTAAAGTACCACAGCAGAGGTGAGGCTTTAACAAACAATAAGAAGGAGACTGTTCTCAAAGATGAAATTCTGTGTTCAGACTAAATACTCAAAGAATGGTGTAACTAATTATTTTGGATCCTATATACTGAAGCAACGGCAAGGGGCCGTGCAGTAATACAAACCTCGCACCTTCGAGATATGAGGGAATAGACATTGAAGCTACAACAGGGGCAAATCAGTGGAGCAGAGTAGTGATTCCTTTGAGTTTTAGGGTCAAATTACCAGCCAAACAAGGACAACATGACGCGAGCAAGAATGCCTTTAAACATTGGAAAAGATCATTCTCATTCGGCATTCATACAAATGTCATCCACAAGGCACATCTATTTAGGGACATTTGGTTCCTTCCAATCATTGCATCCTAATCTTTGTAAAAAGACCCTTCTTATGACATTCTACACTCATGCAAATGTCGTCCATAATACATTTAGTTAGGAGCATTGGACATATTCTGATCATTGCATCCTAACAATTTTGCATAAGCATAAACACAAAACTGATTTTACAGCACAGGTCCCCTAGAGGACGTTGTCACAACATCGATGAATTCAAAGATATTTCCTTCCTGAGCGGAGCAGATCGAACACAGTAGATCTGGCAATCTTGAAGTTCCGGGAGCAGATCGAAGCCATACAAGTCTTATTTCCTCGAAGTCCTAGTGGAGCAGGTCGAAGTTACTAATCCCTCCTCCCTGAGTGTATTAAGGAGCAACCTTTATTTTCGAGAAGTTTCAATGAGAAGATCGAAGCTACAAATCTCTTCTCTCTGGATTCTTACCACCTCAAAGCCCCAGTGGAGCAGGTTGAAGCTACAAATCCTTCCTCCCTGAGTGTAGTGAGGATCAACCTTTATTTTCGAAAAGTTTCAGTGAGAATATCGAAACTACAAATCTCTTCTCTCTGGATTCTTATCACCTCGAAGCCCCAGTGGAGTAGGTCGAAGATACAAATCCTTCCTCCCTGAGTGTATTGAGGATCAACCTTTATTTTCGAGAAGTTTCAGTGAGAAGATTGAAACTACAAATCTCTTCTCTCTGGATTCTTATCACCTCGAAGCCCCAGTGGAGCAAGTCAAAGCTACAAATCCTTCCTCCCTAAGTGTATTGAGGATCAACCTTTATTTTTGAGAAGTTTCAGTGAGAAGATCGAAACTACAAATCTCTTCTCTCTGGATTCTTATCACCTCGAAGCCCCACTGGAGCAGGTCGAAGCTACAAATCCTTCCACCCTGAGTGTATTGAGGATCAACCTTTATTTTTTAGAAGTTTCAGTGAGAAGATCGAAACTACAAATCTCTTCTCTCTGGATTCTTATCACCTCAAAGCCCCAGTAGAGCAGATCCCTCCTCCCTGAGATCATATTGAGGATCCATCCTTATTTCCTTGAAGTTTCAGTAGAGAAGATTGAGGTTACAAATCTCTTCTCCCTAAAATTCTACTGGAGCAAGTTAAGACATCATTTTCCATATCCTGAAAGACGCGGTGAGGCTACTTGAAGAAAATAAGTGACAAGAAGTCAAGATCTTACAAGACCGGGCAAATTTGGCCCTCTTTAAAATCTTTGCTTCATTCCCGTTACACGACAATGAGCAAAGAGGGGCAGCTGTAGGGCCCAAAATTTGCCCGGGCCCAAATTAAACAAGAAAAACATTAAACAGAAAACCAATAATAATAAAAGTCCAAAAAATATCCAGTCCATTTACAGTCCCTTTCACATTTTATTACCAACCCAAAACTAATTACAACCCGTTTACAAATCCAAACCCAATAAATAACCTTAGCCCAATTTTGAAGTCGACCCAAGTGGCCCAAATCTCGGTTTCAGACTGAAACCCTAGGAGTTCCGGAGACTGTCCAGCGCCGCCGCGTCCCTCGCACGAGCCTTGCATCGCTTCAGCAACCCACGCGTGCCACCACGTGCACCTCCATATGGCCTCCATACTGCCAGCGAGCCTTCACGCCCACACGCACGCCATGTCTGCCTCCGTACGATGGCCGTACCTGTAAAACAGGGGCTCCAATAGCAGAGAGACAACAAAATGTATAGAGAACAAAAATTTTATTTTTCTTTGGCTTTTTGATTCCTGATTTTTGGCCTTTAAAAGACCGAGGAATCCACTGTATATTTTTTACGCGCACATAACACAGTAATACAAATCAATAGTAGAATTTCAAAAAAAAAGGTTGCTTTTTGACCTCAACTTTTTGATTTTTTTTAAAATCCATTTCTGTACCTATTTCTTTTCTTTTTTGATGTACAATAAATAAAGGAGAGGGAAGAGGGTTTACCGGGCCGATGTTTGATCTTCATCTTCTCCGTCGCAATCAGAGTTAGATATGGGTTAGTGAGCGAGGTTTCAAGATCAGTATCCTCGAAGTGAATCGGGGCATTCATGCACTACTTTTCGCTGGTTATGATAGCGATTTGGTGGTGAACGGAGGAGGGTTTTTCATTCGTGTACTGCATTTGCATTTTAAAGTGATCCGATCACACCTTGAATAAAAGATCGGTGGTACTCCATTTGTATTTTAAAGTCGATCCCCGTTTTTTCAAACCCAAGGAAAAAATGGTTTCGACAGATAATTTTCCCTTTTCCTCGTACGTCCCCCACCCGTTGAGATTCTTAATCTAAAGTACAGTTTAGTTTAGTTAAATCAATTCAAACCAAATAAAAAATTAATTTATGCATTTAAGTCCTTTTTTTCACACTTACAAATTTACCCTTAAACATTACCTTTTATACATTTTAGTCCCTAAACTCAAAATTGTCAAATTGAGCATAATTAAGCTTAAATCAAACTAGCCGATTTTAATATATCCCATGAACAACCCATGCATTTATCTATTTCACAAAATCTTCATGATATTTACAACTTTAACAAATAAATCTTTAATCATCCAAATCAATAAAGTTTACTTTACAAACTAATGTTATTTATCTATCAAGCTTACAAAACTATCATAAAACTTCAAAAATATCATAAATTCAACAATGTCGCATGTCAGAACATTTAATAGTTTTGTAAATTAACACCCGGGTTAGCAGGACCTAGTTGTAGCGATCTCAAAAACATAAAAATTACTAAAAATGGAAGTAAAAACCCTACCATGCATGCATCCCTAAGCTTGGCCGAAATTTTCTCTATTTCATTTATGGTGTTCCGGTTTGGAAAGGGTGAAAGAAAAAAGATAACGATGAATTTTCCATCATGTTTTGCTTAATATTCATTTATTTACTTAATTACAATTTTGCCATTTTATTTAACATCAAACATTTAACAATTTCAAGGCCATACCCGTCCACTATAATTAGTGATGATTTTATTACCAATTAATCCCATCACTTTATAAATCTATTATTATTTAACATCTTTAATTATTAGAACTAATTGTTACAGCTTTTACAATTTAGTCTTTTTTAGTAAATTAACTAATTAAACATTAAAATTTCTTAACAAAATTTAATACGACTCAATATTAACTCTATAAGTATTAAATAAATAACATAATACTAACTCACTTTTTAGAATTGTGGTCCTGAAACCACTACTTTCGATGCCACTGAAAAACGGGATGTTATTCTTCCTTAACACCTCTTCATTTAGATAGATCTTTCCATAAGACTTCAATCCATTTATGATGATTGTAAAGCAATCGAACATCACCCTAATATCCTCTTCAGGCTTCGCCTTGAAGGTTTCATAGTTGAGTGTAAGGATTTCAACTTTAAACTTCTTCACTTGGCTAGTACCTTCACGGGTAACTTCAAGCTTGTCCTATATCTCCTTGGCGTTAGAATAAGACGAAACTCTACTATACTCATCGGGACCAAGTGCACAAACTAGAGTGTGCATAGCCTTGGCATTAAGTTGGATACTCCTATCTTTCTCGTTCTATTCTTTCTTGCTCTTTGGAGCTAGAAGCGCTCCTTCTTGTTTGAGTGGAATAGAAGGACCATCCATGATGATGTCCTAAGCCGCAAGGTCATTGTCTTGAATAAATAACATCACCCTCATCTTCCAATAAGAATAGTTTGCACTATTAAAATAAGAAGGCTTGGAGATAGATTGAGATTCTCCATAGAAAACTAACCAGAAAGTAGATTTTGTTTTTGTGGATTGAGTTGATGATTGAAAGAGTCTTCCCAAAGATATTCTCTTGGTTGTTAAATCATCTTTTGGAGACTAGCTCTGATACCAATTGTTAGCTCGATAATAGATAAAAAAATTGAATTAAAATAGCCAAGAGGTGGTGAATTGGCTATTTAAAAATTTGGTAGAAGCAATGAAAGAATATGAAATAATTGACATGGAAATTTAGAGTGGTTTGACCCCAATTGCCTACTCCACTACCTTAGATTTCCACAACTAAGGATTTTCTCAAATTTACTAATTTGGTCAACCTTTAAGGACAAGTTTAACTTTACAACTCCCTTAAGATTTCTACACAAATCCTAATACTCAAACCCTCTCAAATAAAAACAAATAAGAAAACAAAGAAATATCCTTTAAAGATCAAAATGTTTTCCAATTAAGCACAATTACAAAGTAAAATACTTGAGTTGATAGAAAAGACAATGAAGCTCACAAGTGTATGTAAGAAACATATGGAAAAATTGAGCACAAAGGTTGTTTGGTTGATCTTTAAGCTTTAATAATCTTTCTTACTGTTGTAAGACCTCTAGAAGTTGGTATTTATACCATTCAATTGATTTCCAACCGTTGTGGTTGTTAGGATATTAAATAGAGCCATTGGGGATGAAATTACCAGTGCATTAATCGATACCAATAGCATCTAATGCCTAATTTAGTATCCATTGGAACCAAAACTATTGATACAAAAAGAGTTTTATCGATACCAAACAAAAAGCGTTGGAAGTGTCAAAAGCAGCAAGCCTGAGTGTAGACAATGTAGAAGACGACACGTCGGTGAATGCTGGGGCAAATACAATAATAGAACTTGTTATAAATGTGGATCACGAGATCATTTTATTCGAGATTGCCCAGAGTTAGTTGAAAAAGATAATGTTTAGATTGTGAGATCGAGTAACACAACGTCTAGGGGTAGACCTCCTAGAAACACTGAAAATGTGAGTGGAAGTTAGAGAGAGACTACGAATACAACTGTGAGATCCAAGGTGAGAGCACCTGCCCAAGCCTATGCTATACGCCCGTGAGAAGAAGCGTCATCTCCAAATGTCATGACTGGTACTTTTACTATATTTGATACTGATGTGATTGCATTGATAGATCCAGGTTCTACTCATTCTTATGTGTGTGTGAATCTAGTATCAAGTAAGACTCTACCTGTTGAGTCTATTAAATTTTTGACTAGAGTATCGAACCCCTTAAGCAAGTGTGTCTTGGTGGATAAAGTGTGCAAGAACTGTCCGCTGATGTTTCGAGATATTTGCTTTCCAGCTAATTTGATGTTGCTACCTTTTGATGAATTTGATATTATTCTGGGTATGGATTGGCTCACTTTGCATAATGCTATTGTAAATTGTAAACGAAAGAGCATTGATTTGAGAAGTCAGAATGGTGAGATGGTTCGTATTGAATCCAGTGATTTGAATGGGTTACCAGCTGTTATATCATCAATGAAAGCTTTGAATTATATGAAAAAGGGTTGCAAAGCTTATCTTGCTTATGTGATCGATACAAAAGTGACAAAAAAGAAAGTTGAATCTGTACCTGTAGTAGGTGAGTTTCCAGATGTGTTTCTTGAAGAACTACCGAGATTACCTCCTATACGAGAAGTTGAATTTGGTATTGAATTAGTGCTGGGGACGACTCCGATATCGATAGCCCCGTATAGAATGGCACCAACTGAATTGAAAGAGTTGAAGTCTCAGTTGCAAGAGTTGACAGATAGAGGATTTGGATGATCGAGTTTCTCGCCTTGGGGTGCTCCTGTGTTGTTTGTGAAAAAGAAAGATGGAACTATGAGAATGTGTATTGATTACCGATAGTTGAACAAAGTGACGATAAAGAATAAGTATCCCCTGCCACGTATTGATGATTTGTTTGATCAACTGAAAGGAGCTACAGTGTTTTTGAAAATAGATTTGAGATTGGGTTAATACCAGTTGAGAGTTAAAGAATCAGATGTACTGAAGACTGCTTTTAGAACGAGGTACGGACATTATGAATTCTCAGTTATGCCTTTTGGACTAACGAATGCTCCTACAGTATTTATGGATTTGATTAACCGGTTATTCAGACAGTATTTGGATCGTTTTGTTGGGGTGTTAATGTTGGAACGCCGATACCCTATGGCGCAGCAAAATAAAATTAGATCCGGCGATCCAAACCATGGATCCATGTGTGAGGAACGAATCGGGGTGAAATAAAGGTTTCAAATTACCAAAACTTCAATCGAGTAGACAATGACGCCTTGGCAACAAGAGTTTTGATCTACTTGTCGAATCAAGCCACAACCTTTTCGATGTCGGCCTCTACGTGATTCACCCGGTTTGACTATGAACGGAAGAAATCTCCAAAACTATTTTGGAGGTTTATTTGCTTGACTACTACTAGACCTAACAAGCAATCTCTTAGGGTTTTCACATAAGCTTTGCCTCTTTTAAATACCTTTTATATTGGGTATCCTTTTAATTGGGCCTTTTATAATGGGTATTTTTTTCATTATCAGGCCCATTATTTGGTATCCTTTTAATACCCTTTTATAATTGGTATCTCTTGAATGTATCATAAGATTAAATAAATATAATAAAGTTTTTAACCAGAAAATTATAATTACATTAATTATATCCAGAAAATTATAATTACATTAATTATAATAAGGATTTCATAAACTATATTTATTTAAATTTATATATGAATCAAATTCATATATTAATAGAATTATGTTGTCATTATGTGTACAACATCCTTGTACATATAATATGTTCAATATTTGATTGCCCAATTAAATTAATTCTTTAATTAATTTAATTCATGTGACAACTAAAAACAATACCAATTATATTTTATTCCGTTCATTTAAACCATAGGGTGTGACCACAGTGAGGTTCTTGCAACGTTAGCGTGAATAATAGAACGATTCTAATGTCACAAACAATGAGTGGCATCTAGCAATGCATCATTGCTACCTAAGTTACAAGAAGTCATGATTCCATATAACTTTTTGTGATTAACCTTTCATACATTAATCCTTAAGTCCTTTATCTCCGAATGGACACAAGTCATGGAATAGTCACACTTGTATAGTCCATCCCATGTTTCTTGATATCTTGAGTAGACTATGATATACAAATTAGTATGACATCTCATGTCAACTTATTTGAGCATGGCCATGCATTTCTAGTCTCACTCAATCAAGTGGCCTAAGATATTACTCCCATTATGTAGGAGGGACTTATCCTATATTGATCAACCATATCCTCTACATAGATTGTGGTATATCCAACATCGATCTTTATAGAACAACCAATTATGGTGTACGCGTTTGATCAGTATCAAAATATACAACTCACGATGTTGAGATAATAATTATCTCAAGTCCGAGGATCATATACATATTAATCACTATGAGTAATGTTGTGACAATTACATAATAATCCAATAAACATACTCATAACGGGTCAATCCAATATGTTGTTCTCTAACACACATATTCACGCATTGATTTTGACAATCCACATCAATGACAACTCTTTATCATCAATCAACTACATGTTAGTCTTAATGCATTATTGTTGTCCTAGTCAACAATAATACTCGACTAAGGATCTTTTAAGAATAATCATATTATTCTTAGGACATTATTATAAAACAGTTTATTTATACACACGTAAAGAAAAAGCTGAAATAATAATGACAACGCTTTATATTAATAAACATGGTAAATTAAGTATGTTATTACAACCATCTCATGATTGGTCTTTGGGCATACTCTTACAATCTCCCACTAGCACTAAGACCAATCACTCATATATCTAATACCAAGTGACTTAGTGTGACGATCATGCTTCCTGGCATGTCGGTCGGGCTTGGTCGTGGATCGAATGATGTTATCATCTGAAGGTACTCTGCATATCTCTACATCCCCTCGATCGATAATCTCACGAATAAGATGGTAGCGTCTAAGTATATGTTTGGATCATTGGTGAGATCTCGGGTTCCTTAGCTTGTGCAATAGCTCCATTGTTATCACATCGAGCTCTATAGCATCCGATATGCTAGGCACAACCCCTAGTTCAAGAATGAACTTCTTGATCCAAACCGCTTCCTTTGTCGCTCACCGGCTGCAATATACTCAACCTCTCTGTTGTAGAATCGACTCAGTGTTTTGCTTTGAACTCTTCCACTCACAAAGACCACCATTAAGGCAAAACACAAAACCCGATTGCGGTCGAGAATCATCCTTGTCGGTTTGGAAGTCGCATCGCAGTGTAACCTTTTACACTTAACTCTTCCTCACCTCTATATAATAGGAACGTATCCTTAGTTCTTCTTAAGTACTTAAGGATACTCTTGATCGTGGTCCAGATGACCTTCACCGGATCTACTTGATACCGCTGCGTCATACTTAAGGCATACGATACATCCGGACGGGTACATAACATAGCATACATGATAGATCCAATAGCGGAAGCATATGGAATTTTACTCATACGTTCTCTCTCTTGTGGAGTTGAAGGACACATTTCCTTCGAGAGTGAAATACCATGTCTCATAGGTAGAAATCCTCTTTTAGATTCTTCCATACCGAACCTTTTCAATTACTTTATCTATGTATGTACTTTGGCTTAGACCTAGTAGTCGCCTTGATCTATCTCTATAGATCTTGACTCCTAAGATATAAGTGGCTTCCCCAAGTCCTTCATAGAAAAACAACTTCTTAACCAAGTCTTAATAGATCGCAAAGTAGGTATGTCATTTCCCATGATAAGTATGTCATCCACATATAGTACCAAGAATGTGATAGTGCTCCCACTAACTTTCTTGTAAACACATGGTTCATCTTCATTTTTGACAAAACCAAACTCTTTGATTGCATCATTAAAACGAAGATTCCAACTTCGAGAAGCTTGTTTTAATCCATAAATGGATCTTTGCAGCTTACATATCTTTCTAGTATCCTTTGGATTTACAAAACCTTCAGGTTGTGTCATATACACATCCTCTTCAAGTTTCCTGTTAAGGAAAGCTGCTGTTTTGACGTCCATCCGCCGATTTCATAATCATGAAATGCAACTATGGCGAGCAAGATCCTCGATGGATTTAAACATAGCTACAGGAGAAAAGGTTTCATCATAGTCAACACCATGAATTTGGCGAAAACCTTTAGCGACTAATCACCCTTTGTATGTTTGTACATTACCATCCATGTCAGTTTTCTTTTTGAAAACCCATTTGCACCCTATAGGTTTAACCCGCTTCGTGGATCAATCAAAGTCCATACTTGGTTTTCATACATGGAATCCATCTCGCATCTCATGGCCTCAAGCCATTTCTCGAGTCTGGGCTCGTCACCGCTTCTTGATAAGTCCTAGGCTCATCTTGATCTATAAGAAGAACGTCACCATGCGTTGTAATGAGAAATCCATATCTCTCAAAGTGCACGGCGTTCTCTTAAAGATCTGTCATGGTGGTTGTGTTTCTCTGATGTTGTTTGTTCCTCAATTTCTTGTGGAATTTGCCGTTGTTCAATCTCTCGTTCGGTGGTATCTTGTGATTCTCGAATTTCTTCAAGTTCAATCTTTCTCCCACTTCCTTTTCTAGAAGTAAATTCCTCTCTAGGAAAACACCGATCCGAGCAACAAGCGTTTTGTTCTCGGTGGGATTAAAGAAATAATATCCTTTGGTTTCTTTTGGATACCCCACAAAAATACACTTTTCGGATCTGGGTTCAAGCTTAGTAGACGTCGGCGTTTAACATAAGCTTCACAAACCAAATTTTCATAAAAGACATACTAGGGCGTTCCCCACCACATCTCATATGGCGTCTTTTGAACCGATTTAGATGGAACACGATTTAATGTGAAAGCAATGTATCTCAAGTGCATATCCCCAAAAGGAAGTCGGTAGATCAAAGATGACTCATCATGGATCGAACCATGTCTAACAAAGTTCGATTTCTTCTCCCGATACTCCATTCCATTGAGGAGTACCGGAGGAGTAAGTTGTGAGACAATCCCACATTCTTTCAAAAGATCATCAAACTCTAGGCTCAAGTACTCTCCACCTCGATCGGATCAGTGACTTGATAGTTTTGCCTAGTTGATTTTGTACTTCATTTTTGAATTCCTTGAACTTTTCAAGGACTCGGACTTATGGCGCATGAGATAAACATACCCATATCTCACCGAAATCATCGGTGAAAGTAATGAAGTAGTGAAATCCACCTCGGCTTGTGTATTTATTGGTCCACATACATCGAATGTGTATTAGGTCCAATAAATCACTAGCTCGTTCACTTTTACCAAAAAAGGAGATTTAGTCATTTTTCCCAATAAGCAAGATTCACATACTTCAAATTGTTCAAAAACAAATGAATTCAAGAGACCATCTTTATGGAGTTTGGATATGCGTTTCTCACTTATGTGGCCCAAACGATAATGCCAAAGATAAGTTTGATTTGAGTCATTTATTTTAGATCTTTTAGTATTTATGTTGTAAATGGGATTAGTTCGATCTAAAATATAGAGGCCATTAATTAATTGTGCCGAACCATAGAAAACATTATTGAGATAAAATGAACAACAATTATTCTTAATAATTATCTCAAAACCAATTTTGTCTAAACAAGAAATTGAAATAATGTTTTTAGTCACACTGAGCACAAAATAACAATCCTCTAAACATAAATCAAGTCCACTAGGCAAAGATAAAGTATATGTTCCCACAACTAATGCAAAGAACTTTTGCTCCATTTCCAACTCGTAGGTCCACATCTCCTCTAGCCAAAGTCCTACTCCTTTGTAGTCCCCATGCATGTAAGTACAAATATGAGAACCACAACCATTATCTAATACCTAAGAAGTAGTAGTTGATAAATTAATATCAATAACATAAATACCTGAAGCGCGGACATTCCGCTTGCTTTAGCCTTCTTGACTTCTTCAAGATAGACAGGCGATTCCGTTTCCAATGTCCAAATCACACCACAATGAAAAGTTTTCCTTCCTTAGACACCCCACCTTTAGGTTTCAGTGTAGCCTTTCCTTTTCCAAATTTGGGCTTACCTTTGCCCTTAGGCTTTGTTTGAACTTTGGCCTTTCCCTTGCCCTTGTTATTACGGACCATCGGTATGGGCTTGGGTCCAACCTTTTTCAAGTTGCCTTCAGCATTCGTAACATCTTGAGCAATTGTGGTAGAGTCTTGTCAATTTCATTCATATTGAAATTGAGGACAAATCGGCTGTAGCTATCGAACAACGATTGCAAAATAACATCGATGGCCAACTCTTGGCTCAATGGAAACCCAAGCTTAGATAGGCTTTCAATATAGCCAATCATCTTAAGGACATGAGGTCCTCTTGGGCTTCCTTCACCAACTTACATTGGAATAGGGCTTTAGAGATATCAAACCTCTCTTGCCGTGCTTGCCCCGATAAAGTTCTTTCAGTGCTCAATCATATCATAAGCAACCATGTCCTCATGTTGCTTCTAAAGTTCGAGATTCATAGTGGCAAGCATAAGACATCCAACATCTATCATGTCATCGAGATACTTCTTGTAAGCATCTCTATCACCCTCGAGGCATTAGCGGGTGGTTCATTAGGAAGTGGTTGTTCAATGACATATAATTTCCGTTCTTGTTTAAGGACAATCCTCAAGTTACGGAACCAATCAAGAAAATTCAAACCATTCAATTTGTCCTTCTCAAGGACCGATCGCAATGAGAGTGTGCTAGTGTTTGCAGCCATAATATATCTACAACAATTAAATATGCATGTGAGTAAATTTACCATTTTATATCAATCATTAAAAGACTTTATTAAATGATATTCCCACTATTTTATTTCAAAATTAATAACCTCGTATATTAATTTCGAAAAAACTTTTCAAAAGTATTTCTAGTAGGTTAAGGATCCATATTTCACCACCTCTTAAGTCAGCTTTGGCTTTACTCTTAAGATTATGGTTATTTAGGTAAGCAACATTTGCTAATTACATCATATGTAACTCCTAATATTTGGTGAACAACTCTTGTTCTAATCATCTTATGATTTATCCAATTTACTTGCCTCTAGGTTTCTAATCCTATTAGAGTAACCTAGTTAAGTCATTAACCAAATTTTAACCAGCGAATATCACTTGTTTATTCTTCGCGTTTAACCAAGATAAATACTAGTACTTCGCTTTGGCAGAACCTACATAGTATATTGATCGAGGCCTTAACGAGGCAAAATTGGAAGGCCATGTGACTTAATATTTTAATAGAGGATTTTATTAAGGTTGTTGCATCTCACCAATTACAGATTTATTTCATTTCCCATTTAGTCTTCTAATCGATCTCATCAATTAATAGGGTTTATTATCTTCAAATTTTAATATATATAAAAAAATTGGCATGCTTTAGACATCCATAGTATCTCATACATGAATAAATAAAGCAATAAATAAATGCAATAGTTATAGCCCATAAACTAAGGTGGTTCAACCCAAGCCAATGGGAAAACCAAAAAGAAACCTAAAGGTGTAAGCCATTTCACAAGCTATCATTCTAAATCATTGTCCCACCTTCCTTCTCGTTTGGCCCACAAAGAACTCTTTGCAAATTACAATATACAGAAACTCGTTTTACATACGAGGGAATAAGATGAGAAGAGAAATACAAGAGAATAGTAGTAAGGCACGACACGCAGGCCGTATTTAAAAAAAAATACAACCTTTTATCGAATGGGTCATTGGGCTATAACTAAGCATTTCAAACACCGTGCCACAAAAATAGCATACATAATTCAATTATTATTATTTTAAAGTGAATTATAAAATATCCTTTCAACCTTTTGTAGCCCATCAAGTTTATAAATTTCTTTTATTAACAAAACTTTTATGGTGTCGAGGATGTCGGAGGAAGCGGTAGAAGGCCCACGGCGAGCCATCCTCGATCCTCATCCCGGGGTGTTTGGGCGGAGCCCCGCGTCATAGATCAGGAGTGCGGGGCGGAGCCCCATGCAGATGTAGACCAGTGCGGTGGCGAGGACCCTGCGGTACAACTCGCATATCCCAGTCAAATGAAACCTCACGATTTGATAACTTTTTATCAACGTAATCGTGTTTTTAGGATTTTAATCCTTGAGGTTTCATATCGGAACAACCCTTGTTCCACTAGCGATTAACACTTACTGAAACTACTATAAATACCACCGTCGCATTATTACAGATTTGTTAATAGTTAACAGGTAATAACATAAAATCAAGTAGGCTACAACACCATGATTAACATTTAATCAATTTCCGAAAGAACAGTTTATCGAGTTATGCTTAAACGATTTAAACAATCAAAAATACAATAAGATCAAAACATGAATCTCATACAATTGCATCACCCAAGTATTTAAACCCGAGTTCGTATCACACAAGTGGCTCGATACCATCGTTGGAACGCCGATACCCTATGGCGCAACAAAATAAAATTAGATCCGCGATCCAAACCATGGATCCATGTGTGAGAACGAATCGGGTGAAATAAAGGTTTCAAATTACCAAAACTTCAATCTGAGTAGACAATGACGCCTTGGCAACAAGAGTTTTGATCTCTTTCGAATCAAGCCACAACCTTTTCGATGTCGGCCTCTACGTGATTCACCCGTTTGACTATGAACGGAAGAAATCTCCAAAACTATTTTGGAGGTTTATTTGCTTGACGGTACTAGACCTAACAAGCAATCTCTTAGGGTTTTCACATAAGCTTTGCCTCTTTTAAATACCTTTTATATTGGGTATCCTTTTAATTGGGCCTTTTATAATGGGTATTTTTTTCATTGGGCCCATTATTTGGTATCCTTTTAATACCCTTTTATAATTGGTATCTCTTGAATGTATCATAAGATTAAATAAATATAATAAAGTTTTTAACCAAAAATTATAATTACATTAATTATATCCAAAAATTATAATTACATTAATTATAATAAGGATTTCTTAAACTATATTTATTTAAATTTATATATGAATCAAATTCATATATTAATAGAATTATGTTGTCATTATGTGTACAACATCCTTGTACATATAATATGTTCAATATTTGATTGCCCAATTAAATTAATTCTTTAATTAATTTAATTCATGTGACAACTAAAAACAATACCAATTATATTTTATTCCGTTCATTTAAACCATAGGGTGTGACCACAGTAGGTTCTTGCAACGTTAGCGATAATAATAGAACGATTCTAATGTCACAAACAATGAGTGGCATCTAGCAATGCATCATTGCTACCTAAGTTACAAGAAGTCATGATTCCATATAACTTTTTGTGATTAACCTTTCATACATTAATCCTTAAGTCCTTTATCTCTGAATGGACACAAGTCATGGAATAGTCACACTTGTATAGTCCATCCCATGTTTCTTGATATCTTGAGTAGACTATGATATACAAATTAGTATGACATCTCATGTCAACTTATTTGAGCATGGCCATGCATTTCTAGTCTCACTCAATCAAGTGGCCTAAGATATTACTCCCATTATGTAGGAGGGACTTATCCTATATTGATCAACCATATCCTCTACATAGATTGTGGTATATCCAACATCGATCTTTATAGAACAACCAATTATGGTGTACGTTTGATCAGATCAAAATATACAACTCACGATATTGAGATAATAATTATCTCAAGTCCGAGGATCATATACATATTAATCACTATGAGTAATGTTGTGACAATTACATAATAATCCAATAAACATACTCATAACGGGTCAATCCAATATGTTGTTCTCTAACACACATATTCACGCATTGATTTTGACAATCCACATCAATGACAACTCTTTATCATCAATCAACTACATGTTAGTCTTAATGCATTATTGTTGTCCTAGTCAATAATAATACTCGACTAAGGATCTTTTAAGAATAATCATATTATTCTTAGGACATTATTATAAAACAGTTTATTTATACACGTAAAAGAAAAACTGAAATAATAATGACAACGCTTTATATTAATAAACATGGTAAATTAAGTATGTTATTACAACCATCTCATGATTGGTCTTTGGGCATACTCTTACAGTTAATTGATGACATTCTGATTTTCTCATGTGATGAGACGCAACATGCCGAGCATTTGAGAATAGTGTTACAGACTCTACATGAGAAGTAATTGTATGTAACAGTCCGGTTTATACCCTAGTCGAAACAGTGGTTTTGGGACCACGATTCCGAGTTTGAATAATATTTTAATATTATTTTTGTGCCGTTGATATGTGACTAAACATGTGTTAAATTTTCGTAAGTTAATTTATCTGTCTGTGTGTTTAATTTGACAAAAGGACTAAATTGCATAAAGTTTAAAAGTGACTTTTCTTATGGTTAATGATTCAATTGAGATGGCTTTATTAAAGTGAAGTCCTTAAAGGACAATTAGTCCATTATTATTCATAGTGGACGGCAACATTGTTTTATAACATGTTTTTATATGTTATTTTTATTAGTTAAAATTTTATTATATTTAGTTTATAAGTTATGTTTATATTATAATAAAAGAAACATGAGTGGATGGTTTTCATTTTACCATCTTCTTGCTGAAACTATAAAAGAAAAAGAAAGAAGAAAACCAAGCAAGGGTTCGGCCATTTGAAAGCTTGAATTAAGGTATGCTTTGAGTCGGTTTTTGATAATTTCTACGTTTTTGCAATCGTTGCTTCGTCTACTATCAAACCCATGTTTCAATTTTGTGTATTGGTGATGTTTGTGAGTTATGCCATTGATGATATGTGGAGCTTTGTGATGCTTTAAGGTGTTAAATGATAGATTGGTGGTAGATGAATATGTTTTGTTCTTGAAGTTTTGATGAATTTAGCTAAATAGGGTTAAATTGAGAAAATGGCAAATTGAGGGGCTAATTTGTGAATTTGATGAAAAATGTGGACTTATAAGTGATGTATATGTATTCGGCTAAGCATGTGTATGTGTGGATTTTGTGAATTTGATGTTTTGAGAAAAATGGACTAAATTGATAAAATGTGTAAATGTGAGGGCTAATTTGCAAATTGCCCTAAATGTACGTCCTTGGATTGAATAGAATGAATTAGTGAATAAAATGGATTAATTCTGAATATGTTTAGATCAAGAACTAAGGAAAACGGACTTAGATCGCGGGAAAGCGAAAATAATCGAGTAGCTGTTTTCATTTTGACATACCGAATCCGAAGTACGTCACTATGCAAATAAATGTATATGTATGCATTTGTAAATGTTCATATGATTAATGATGATAATGAATGTTTATGAGAGGTAAAGTATTTGAATTTCGAGATAGGTTCGATATAATGACTAAGTCCGAGAAGCCCCGCACGAATCTAGGAATAGATAGGATTGGCTAAGTCACGTCATAGATATATGTTCTGTTTTTATCATGTAAGACAACGTCTGGGATGTTGGCATTGATTTGAGATTCATGTAAGACCCTGTCCGGGACAGTGGCATTGATATCTGATTATGTGGAAGACCACGTCTGAGACGTTGGCATCAATATGAGCTCTATGTATAAGACCATGTCTGGGACGTTGGCATCATTATGATCCTTACGTGTAAGACCATGTCTAGGACATCGGCATCGTTCTGATTCGTGTAAGACCTTGTTCGGGACAGTGGCATCGATATCTGAGTACATGTAAGACCTCGTCTGGGACGATGGCATTGTACTACTATTCCAAGCATTGAGTATCCTACTGGATTCCTTATGGTTCAACGGGCAAGTCTGAAATATGAATGACAAATCCGAGCTTTGATAGATTAAGTAAATTAATGTCTGACTCAGGTACATTGATTATACACTAGTTGTGTATACAAGGTAAGTATCTATGTGATCTTACTACGATGTTGTGTATATAGAAATGATGATACAATATGTTAAGTTTGATATGATGAATTATGTGCATACATGGTATGTGATTTGGAATTTGGTAAGTATTGGTTAAGCAAATAAGTTTAAGAAAGAATGAGATGATTTATATCATTGGAACCAAATCGGTCATTTTATTGAATTGGTTATGTACAATTTATGTTAAGTTTATTTGTATATTGACTTACTAAGCTTTTGGAAAGCTTACTCTCTGTGTGTGTTTTCTCTGTTCTGTAAGTTGTTAAAGCTACTGATAGGCTCGGGATCGTCACGGATTGTCATCACACTACTAAACTTATTTTGGTACACTTTGAAAATGTATAAAGCTAGATATTGCATGTATAGGCTAGTATTTTGGTGTAAGTTGTTATGTGATTTTAGCCATGTGACTTGGCTATTTATGAGTTGAGACTTTGCTTAAATGAATGTGATATATGTATAGTTTTGGTATGGTTTAATGCCAATGAAATAGTCAAGTTTTGGTTGGTTAAATGATGGAGATATGCTTTAGTTATGTATGTGTTTTTGTCTTGAATGTTGGTATGAATGAGTTAGTTATTAAATGCATAAATTGAATGGACAAATTGGAATGTTTTTGGTTGCTATATGTTCATGATATGTCTTGGTTTGTAATGCTTGTAGGTGTAACCCTCATGGGTGGCAATTTGGCCTTGTAAATGGCCTATAATGTCACACGGTTGTGGCACACGGGCGTGCCTATAGACCGTGGTGAATTGGCAGAATGTAGCTTAGAAGAACACGCCCTTGACATGGGGGTGTCAACTAATCGTGGTGTACAAGTCAGTAGCTAACTAAAAGCACACGGCCATGGCACACTGGCGTGCTTTGAGGTCGTAAAAGTATAGTCAGTATATAGACACGGATGGACATACGGGGGTGTCTAAAAGCTGTGGAGGGCACACGATTTCCTCCCACGGGCGTGTCTCCCTTGTAGTTTAAAAAAGTTTTTAAATTTCTGAGAACTTCTGTATATGTTTCATTTTAGTCCCGACCCGGGTTATAAGCATGGTTAAGGTCTCGATGACCTATTTAAGGGACATTATGATCGAGAATGATAAATGTATGAATGAATTTTCTGTAAATGCTTTCCGATCTGTCTGGTAACGCTCTTAACCCTAATCCAGCGACAGACTCGGGATAGGGGTGTTACATTTGGTTGGTATCAGAGCTACAGTTTAGTCAATTCTCGAACTAACGTAGCATGTCAGAGTCTAGCTATACATGCCATATATCTGAATTGTGATAGTGTGATGAATCCTGACGTATAAAATGTGATTTTCGTATAGTAATGGATCCCGAAAGAGCCGTAGCTGACGACGTAGAAAGTAATGCGCTTGCTCTCGCGTAAGGGACAGCGCCCTCTAATTCGAGACTGGCTACGAGCGGTCAAGAGGGACGCTAAACAAGCTTTCTTCCAGATGATGAATGAATGGTTCACTCAGTTTGTAAAGAATAACTCGACTGTTTTGCAACCACCACCCCCGGTTAATCCCCCTCAGACATCGATGTACCTTCGACTGCAAATCTGAATCTGTTGAATAAGCCTCCTGTTGATAAGATCCGTAAGTATGGGGCTTAAGAATTCCGAGCTACTAAAGATGATTGATCGCTGTAAAATTAGAGTTTTAAATATTTATAAAAGAATGATCAAACCTGGAAACTAACTCTGACAACGATTAAAGGCAAGTGTACCTATCGAACAGTAGTATAGCTTAAGCAAGACTGGATATCGAACCCAAAGGAACCAAAAGTACTAATACTAACTTTCTTTTTATTATTTAGCCTTAAACTTAGAATGAAGTTGCTTTTGACGAAGACTAAACTAAGAACACAAAGACAAAAAGACGAATAGGAAAATAACTTGGAAGAAAAACTCAGTTGATTGCGACGATACCCTCAGGAAGAATCCACCTAGACTTCACTTATTAATTAACCCTTAATTATATGATTTCTTTTACTTAGCTTGATCCGTAAGACTCTCTAACCTATATTAAACCCTCTCTCGAGGCGAATAACGGCTAACCCTAGGTTAATTAATGGAACTCTCGTTCACTGATAATAACCCCCTAGGATAGTAGTAAATTGATCAATGGATTCCCATATTAGGTTTCACCCTAATCCAGTAAAATCTCGTAACCCTATCTCTAGGCGTTCGATCAACTTCGCTTAATCATGTTAGATCCACTCTTAGGCAGGGTCTATTCCTCCTCCACCTAAGCACATTAGATTTGAATTAAGCAACATAATTAAGAACAAACTAAGTAATTATCATATAACTTAAAAATAAAATAAAAAGATTCATCTAGGTTTCATCCCCTTCAGGTATCTGAAGGGTTTAGTTCATAATGAATAAACAAAACATCGCAAGAGAAAAGATAAAACAAAACATAAGAAAATCCTAAAACTCCCTGAAGGAATTGAAGGAGAATTCTGCCGTCTTGAGTATAATTCCGGCTTCTTGGGATGGATCAACTGGCTATCTTCGCATTATTCCCTAGTTCTGACCTTCTCGGCTTGGCTCTTTGGCCTAGCTTTGATGCCGGTTTCGGCTTCTGCCGAACTCCACTTCAAGTTGCCCCCTTGGGTGTTTATATAGACTTTGAGATGCCTTACTTGGCCCCTGTGTATCCTAATTTAAGTAGAATTCTTAATAGGTTGTTTGAATAGGCTTTGGAATGTGTTTCTTTGCCTCCAAGTATCCTTTTCCGAATGAAATTGCTTCTTCCAGCGACAGGGACACGACCATGGCACACGCTCGTGTGGATCGTGGCTAGGCCATGCTCAGACTTCTTTAATGAGGCACAGTCGTGTAAATCGGGAGAAAGTCGTGTTCTAGTAATTTAATGAGGCACAGCCGTGTGGCTTGAAGTCCAGGCCGTGTCGATTTCGTGAATTGGCCCATTTGGCCCGTTTTAAGCCTGTTTTACGTTCTTTTCATCTATGGGTCCTTTCCTGAGTATAAGACATGAAAAGAAAGGATTAAGAGCACCTTTTTACATAAATCGAGGCTTAAATTATCCAAAAGCATGCTAAATGTGGGCCTAAAATATGTTACTTTTACTGTTTATTAATAATGATGCTGAAAAGGTAGAGTTCTGGATTGAAAGCACTATTCGAGTATTCTATGAAATGTCTCTGACTCCCGAAGAATGCATAAAATGTGCTGTATCATTACTCCGAGATGCAGTTTATCAATAGTGGAAAACTCTAATTTCTGTTGTTTTGAGAGAACGAATTACATGGGATTTCTTTCAGATTGAGTTCCGGAAGAAATATATTAGTGAAAGATTCGTTGATCAGAAACGGAAGGAATTTCTAGAACTTAAATAGGGCCGAATGACTGTTACTGAATATGAACGAGAATTCATGAGACTAAGTCAGTATGCCCGGGAATGTGTATCTTCTGAAGCCATAATGTGCAAAAGATTTGAAGATGGTCTTAATGAAGACATTCGTTTGCTAGTCGGGATTTAAAAATAAAAGAGTTTGTTGTACTAGTTGACCGAGCATGCAAAGCTGAGGCACTCGGGAAAGATAAAAGAAAAGCTGAATCTGAAGCTCGTGATATGAGAAAAAGATTTCCAAGCAAATCATTTCAGTCATCTTCGAAGAGATTCAGAGATAATCAGAGTTGTTCCAGAGATAATGTGGGACATTCGAATAGAAATCAGTCTAGATCGCAAATGAGTTCTAAAACTCCAGCAACTTCAGTGGCTAGTGTGGGAAATGTTCGATCCGAGAGATTTGAATGTAAACATTGTGGAAAAAGACATCCGAGAAGCTGTAGATTAAACGACAGAGCTTGCTTCAGATATGGATCGCTTAATCATTTTATCCGTGTTTGCCCTGAGTCTATCGAGCCAGAGAGTGTTCAGAATCTGAGATCTGATAATGCACCTGTGAGAGGTAGACCTTCGAAGAATGTAAGAAATGTCAGTGGTAGTCAGAGAACTACGAGAGACAATGTTGTCGGGTTTGAATCTAGAGCGCTAGCCAGAGCGTATGCTGTTCGAGCTCAGGAGGAAGCTTCATCACCAGATGCTATAACTGGTACTTTTACTCTTTATAATACTTCTGTGATTGCTTTGATAGACCCTGGTTCTACGCATTCATATATATGCATGAATTTAGTTTTCAACAGGACTTTGCCTGTTGAGTCTACTGAGTTTGCTATAAAAGTATCGAACCCTTTAGGTAAAAGTGTCCTTGTTGACAAAGTATGCAAGAACTGTCCGTTAATGTTTTGAGATATCTGTTTCTCTGCTGATCTGATGCTTTTGCCATTTGATGAATTTGATATTATTCTGGGTATGGATTGGTTGTTTATGCATGATGCTGTTGTGAACTTCAAAAGAAGGACTATAGATTTGAGATGTTCGAATGATGAGATTGTACGAGTTGAGTCTAATGATTTGAATGGATTGCCTGCTGTGATATCTGTTTTAAAAGCTCAGGGTTATTTGAATAAGGGTTACGAGGCATATTTTGCTTAAGTAATTGATTCAAAAATGTCTGAAAGGAAGATTGAATTAGTGCCTGTTGTCTGTGAGTTTTCTGATGTGTTTCCTGAAAAGTTACTGGGTTTACCTCCGATTCGTGAAGTTGAGTTTGGTATTGAGTTGTTACCTGGTACTATATCTATTTCGATAGCTCCGTATAGAATGGCACCAACAGAATTGAAAGAGTTGATATCACAGTTGCAAGAATTGACTGATAGAGGGTTTGCTAAACCAAGTTTTTCACCTTGGGGAGCTCTTGTCCTGTTTGTGAAAAAGAAAGATGGTACGATAAGGATATGTATCGACTATCGTTAGTTGAATAAGGTGACAATAAAGAATAAATACCCGTTGCCCAGGATTGATGATTTATTTGATCAGCTAAAAGGAGCTACTGTGTTTTCAAAGATTGACCTGAGATCTGGATACTATCAGTTGAGAGTGAAAGATTCAGATATTTCGAAGACTGCTTTAAGAACGAGGTACGGGCATTACGAATATTTAGTTATGCCATTTGGACTAACCAATGCTCCTGCTGTTTTTATGGATCTGATGAACAGAATTTTCAGACCATATCTAGATCGATTTGTATTCGTATTCATTGATGACATTTTGATTTATTCACATGATGAGGCTGAGCATGCTGAACATTTGAGAATTGTTTTGCAAACTTTGAGAGAAAAGCAATTGTATGCGAAATTCAGCTAATGTGAATTCTGGTTACACGAGGTTAGTTTTCTGGGACATATTGTATCAGCTTCTGGAATTCGAGTTGATCCAAGCAAGATTTCTGCTATTCTAAATTGGAAACCTTCGAGAAATGTATCTGAAGTCCGCAGTTTTCTGGGTTTGGCTGGTTATTACCGCAGATTTGTGAAAGGCTTTTCGACTATAGCTACTCCGTTGACTAGATTACTTCAGAAAGATGTCAGATTTGAATTGTTAGATAAATGTTAAAAAAGTTTTGATCAGTTGAAAACTCTGTTAACAGAAGCCCTAGTGTTAGTACAGCCAGAATCGGGTAAAGAATTTGTTGTATACAGTGATGCTTCGTTAAATGGTCTAAGGTGTGTTCTGATGCAAGAAGGCAAAGTTGTAGCTCATGCCTCAAGACAATTAAAGCCACATGAAAAGAATTACCCGACGCACGACCTTGAGTTAGCTGCGATTGTGTTTGTTCTAAAGATTTGGCGTCATTATCTGTACGGTGAGAAATGTCACGTATTTTTAGATCATAAAAGTTTGAAATATCTGATGACTCAGAAAGATTTGAATTTGCGACAGAGAAGATGGCTTGAGTTGTTAAATGATTACAAGCTTGTGATAGATTATCATTCGGGTAAAGCAAATGTTGTTGCAGATGCTCTGAGTAGAAAATCGTTGTTTGCATTACGTGCTTTAAGTACTCAGTTTGATTTGTCTGATGATTGTTCTGTGATAGCTGAGTTAAAAGCAAAGTAGTTGTTTTTACAACAGATATGTGATACTCAGAAATCTGATAATGAATTGCTAGCGAAACGAGCTCAGTGCGAAGTGAATTCCGAATTTGAATTTCAAATAGTTGATGATTGTTTGAGATTCTGGGATCATATTTGTGTTCCAAGAAACCTAGAGTTGATTCAGTTGATTTTGAGTGAAGCTCATAATAATAGTTTATCTGTTCATCCGAGAAGTACTAAAATGTATCATGATTTGAAGCAACACTACTGGTGGTCCAGTATGAAACGAGACATTTCTGACTTTGTTTCGAAATGTTTAGTTTGTCAGCAAGTGAAAGCCAAACATCAAGTTCTGTCTAGGTTATTGCAACCAATTCTGATTCCTGAATGGGAATGGGATAGAGTGACCATGGGCTTTGTTTCTGGTTTACCTCAGACTCCGAGAAAGAAAGATGCAATTTGGGTCATAGTTGATCGATTGATGAAATCTGCCCATTTTATTCCGGTAAGATCTGATTATCCACTTGACAAATTAGCTAAGCTTTATATTGCTAAAATTGTGAGATTGTACGGGGTGCCACTGTCTATTGTATCCGATAGAGATCCGAGGTTTACGTCGAGATTCTGGAAGAAATTGCAAGAAGCTTTGGGCACGAAATTACATTTTAGTATAGCTTGTCATATGCAAACAGATGGTCAGTCTGAACGAATCATTCAGATTCTTGAAGATATGTTGAGATGCTGTATACTTGAGTTTAATGGTTCGTGGGAACAGTATCTGCCGTTGATCGAATTTGCGTACAATAACAGTTTTTAGTCGAGTATCAAAATGGCACCATATGAAGCTTTGTACAGACGTAAATGTCGTGCACCTCTGTATTGGACCGAGCTTAGTGAAAATAAGCTTCACGAGGTTGATTTCATAAAAGACTCAGAACAGAAAGTGAAACTAATCCGAGATTGTTTGAAAGTAGCATCTGATTGTCAGAAGTCTTATGCAGACTTGAAACGTAAAGATATAGAATTTGAAATCGGCGACAAAATATTTCTGAAAGTGTTTTCTTGGAAGAAAGTGCTTCGATTCAGACGTAAATGCAAATTAAGTCCGAGGTTCATCGGACCGTATGAGATTATTGAATGTGTCGGACCTGTTGCATATAGATTAAAGTTGCCGTCTGAACTAGAAAAGATACATAACGTATTTCATGTTTCGATGCTCCGTAGATACCGATCCGATTCATCACATGTGATTTTCCCATCTGAAATTGAAATCCGATCTGATATGACATACGAATAGGAACCGATCCATATCTTAGCTCATGAAGTAAAAGAGTTGAGAAACAAGAAATTTCTGTTAGTAAAAGTATTGTAGAATCAACACGGAATAGAAGAGGCTACGTGGGAGCCTGAGAACTCAATGAGACAGCAATATCCGAATCTGTTTAACGGTAAGATTTTCGGGGACGAAGATCCCTAAGGGGGGAGAATTGTAACAGTCCGGTTTATACCCTAGTCGAAACAGTGGTTTCGAGACCACGAATCTGAGTCTGAATAATATTTTAATATTATTTTCTGTACCGTTGATATGTGACTAAGCATGTGTTAAATTTTTGTAAGTTAATTTGTCTGTCTATGTGTTTAATTTGACAAAAGGACTAAATTGCATAAAGTTTAAAAGTGACTTTTCTTATGGTTAATGATTCAATTGAGATGGCTTTATTAAAGTGAAGTCCTTAAAGGACAATTAGTCCATTATTATTCATAGTGGATGGCAACATGGTTTCATAACATGTTTTTATATGTTATTTTTATTAGTTAAAATTTTATTATATTTAGTTTATAAGTTATGTTTATATTATAATAAAAGAAACATGAGTGGATGGTTTCCATTTTACTATCTTCTTGCCGAAACCATAAAAGAAAAAGAAAGAAGAAAACCAAGAAAGGGTTCGGCCATTTGAAAGCTTGAATTAAGATATGTTTTGAGTCGATTTTTGATAATTTCTACGTTTTTGCAATCGTTGCTTCGTCAACTATCAAACCCATGTTTCAATTTTGTGTATTGGTGATGTTTGTGAGTTATGCCATTGATGATATGTTGAGCTTTGTGATGCTTTAAGGTGTTAAATGATAAATTGGTGGTAGATGAATATGTTTTGTTCTTAAAGTTTTGATGAATTTAGCTAAATAGGGCTAAATTGAGAAAATGGCAAATTGAGGGACTAATTTGTGAATTTGATGAAAAATGTGGACTTATAAGTGATGTATATGTATTCGGCTAAGCATGTGTATGTGTGAATTTTGTGAATTTGATGTCTTGAGAAAAATGGACTAAATTGATAAAATGTGTAAATGTGAGGGCTAATTTGCAAATTACCCTAAATGTATGTCTTTGGATTGAATAGAATGAATTAGTGAATAAAAGGGATTAATTCTGAATATGTTTAGATCAAGAACTGAGGAAAACGGACTTAGATCGCGAGAAAGCAAAAATAACCGAGTAGTCATTTTTATTCCGACATACCGAATCTGAGGTAAGTCACTATGCAAATAAATGTATATGTATGCATTTGTAAATGTTCATATGATTAATGATGATAATGAATGTTTATGAGAGGTTATATATTTGAATTCCGAGATAAGTTCAATATAGTGACTAAGTCCGAGAAGCCCTGTACGAACCTAGGAATAATAGGATTGGCTAAGTCACGTCATAGATATATGTTCTGTTTTTATCATGTAAGACCACGTCTGGGACGTTGGCATTGATTTGAGATTCGTGTGAGACCCTGTCCGGAACAGTGGCATCGATATCTGATTATGTGTAAGACTACGTCTGGGACATTGGCATCAATATGAGCTTTATGCATAAGACCACGTCTGGGACGTTGGCATCATTATGATCCTTACGGGTAAGACCATGTCTGGGACATCGGCATCGTTCTGATTCGTGTAAGACCCTGTCTGGGACAATGGCATCGATATTTGACAACATGTAAGTCCTCGTCTGGGACGATGGCATTATAGTACTATTCCTAGCTTCTGAGTATCCTATTGGAATCCTTATGGTTCAACGGGCAAGTCTGAAATATAAATGACAAATTCGAGCTTTGATAGATTAAGTAAATTAATGTCTGACTCAGGTACGTTGATTATACACTAGTTGTGTATACAAGGTAAGTATCTATGTGATCTTAATACGATGTTGTGTATATGGAAATGATGATACAATATGTTAAGTTTGATTTGATGAATTATGTGCATACATGGTATGTGATTTGGAATTTGGTAAGTATTGGTTAAGCAAATAAGTTTAAGAAAGAATGAGACGATTTATATCATGGGAACCAAATCGGTCATTTTATTGAATTGGTTATGTACAATTCATGCTAAGTTTAGTTGTATATTAACTTACTAAGCTTTTGGAAAGCTTACTCTCTCTGTGTGTTTTCTCTGTTCTGTAGGTCGTCAAAGCTACTGATAGGTTCGGGACCGTCACGGATCGTCATCACATTACTAAACTTATTTTGGTACACTTTGAAAATGTATAAAGCTAGATATTGCATGTATAGGCTAGTATTTTGGTATAAGTTGTTATGTGATTTTAGCCATGTGACTTGGCTATTTATGAGTTGAGACCTTGCTTAAATGAATGTGACATATGTATAGTTTTGGTATGGTTTAATGCCTATAAAATAGTCAAGTTTTGGTTGGTTAAATGATGGAGATATGCTTCAGTTATGTATGTGTTATTGTCTTGAATGTTGGTATGAATGAGTTAGTTATTAAATGCATAAATTGAATGGACAAATTGGAATGTTTTTGGTTGCTATATGTTCATGATCTGTCTTGTAGGTGTAACCCTCATGGGTGGCAATTTGGCCTTGTAAATGGCCTATATTTTCACATGGTTGTGGCATACGGGCGTGCCTATTGACCGTGGGTGAATTGGCAGAATGTAGCCTAGAACAATACGTCCTTGACATGGTGGTGTCAGCTAACCATGGTGTACAAGTCAGTAGCTAACTAAAAGTACACGGCCATGGCACACGGGTGTGCCTGGTGACCGTGGTGGAGAAGTCAGTAGCTAGCTTAAAGCACATGGCCATCGCACACGGGCGTGCTTTGAGGCCGTGGAAGTATAGTTAGTATATAGACACGAATGGACACACGAGAGTGTCTAAAAGCCGTGGACGGCTCACGATTTCCTCCCACGGGCGTGTCTCCCCCGTAGTTTAGAAAAGTTTTTAAATTTCTGAGAACTTCTGTATATGTTTCGTTTTAGTCCCGACCCAGGTTATAAGCATGCTTAAGGTCTTGATGACCTATTTAAGGGACATTATGTTCGAGAATGATAAATGTATGTATGATTTTTCTGTAAATGCTTTCTGATCTGTCTGGTAATGCTCCTAACCCTGATCCGGCGACGGACTAGGGATAGGAGTGTTACAATGTATGTAACAGCCCGATTTAGGGGCTAGTCAGAACAGCGATGCCAGGATCACTAATCTGAGGTTAGAGAAAATTATTTTTATTTTATTTTATGTGTTAGAGCATGATTTTAGAATTACATGAAAATTTTGGTACTTTAATTTTAGCGATTTCTTGCTTAATCGCGAAAAAGAACTAAATTGCATAAAGTGCGAAAGTTCCATTTTATAAGCTAAAGGTACCAAATAGCCTGAGAATGTAAATTGGAAGTATTTAAAAGGCAATTAGACCCCCAATATATTAGTGGCCGGCCAACGGAGACATAGATGGACAAAATTGGTCAAAGTGGTTGATAGTTGGTGATTAATTTGACTAGTATTAATAAAATAAGGAAAGAAATGATGTCATCTTTTTCTTCTTCACTCGTCCACTGAAATTGCAAGAGAAATAGGGGTTTGAAAGCTCAAAATTTTCAGCAAGCTCTCCTCCATTATAGGAAGTGATTTTGATGATTTTTCTTGATGATAATTGTACTTTTGAGACCCCTAGAACTTAAGCTTTCAAATGAAGGTACTAATGTGCAATATAGTGAAAAGTTTAGAGTTTTTCCATGAGAGCTATCATTGTTATTTGCTGCATTTTTATGGAAGAAATTGAATCCTAGTTGTTAGATGAACAACTTTTGTGAAGGGTGTTGTCTTGAAAACACCTTAATGGACCTTGATGAAAAGGTTATAAAATTGTAGTAAAAATGTGAAATGTTGAATTTTTATGATATCTATAGGAGTATTAAATGTTCACCTAGGCTTGTTGAAGGTGGAAATATGATTAGAATTCATTTCCAAGCTTAAGGGCAAAATAGTAATTTTGTAAAAGTTTAGGGGCAAAATAGTAATTTTACCAAGGTATGATTATTAAAATGCATTATTTAATGTGAGTATTAAAATGAGCTAATTTGCTATTATAGAGCAAGAAGAACCGAGAATCTGACTTGATCAGGGAAAGAATAAAGTCTCAGACTAGACCGTCGAGCTAGCTCATTTTGAGTACCGATGTAAGTTTGTATGAATTTTAATCTACATATTACTTTTATAATTAAAATTACTTACTATGCCGTACAATGTACATTATTTTCATGAAGTTGATTGAAAATGCCTAATAAGGAAATCAATGAGAATAAGTAAGTAAAAGTCCTGATTGAAATTTCGGAATGGCGAGGATACCTATGTCACGACAAGAGATAAGGAAAGTCCGTGTAAGACCATGTCTGGGATATGGCATCGACATGAAGGAATGTAGGTCTTGTGTATGACCATGTCTGGGACATGGCATCGGCACCGAACGTAGATCTTGTTTAAGACCATGTCTGGGACATGGCATTAGCATCGTATAAGGAAGGTCCCATGTAAGTCTATGCCAAGGCATGGCATTGGTGAGTCCATAAGGCAAGGATACCACGTAAGAACATGTCAAGACATGACAATGGTAAGTATCCAAGGAAACATCTAAGGAAGATCTCGTGTAAGACCATGTCTGGGACATGGCATCGACATCGAGCTAAGGAATCCTGTGTAAGACCATATCTGGGATATGGCATCGATATCATAAAGCGATCCCATGAAAGACCATATCTGGGATATGGCATTGGCATCGAGACACATGTTTGACAAGATTGAGTATCCTATGACATTCAGAGTAATTCAACGGGTAAAAGCGACAAGTATGAAAGAAGTAACAAGAAAGCTAAGTAAGCAAACTAATACAAGTTAAGTTATACAAGAATGATAAAGAATTCTACCTGAGTTAAGGAAGATAATGGTTTGATGTTCATATTATATTAGCAAAAGCATTAATCTATGTGATTAAGTGATACAAGTACCCCTAATTTCATTACAAGTATGAAATTATAATGTGGTAAGTGATGAGAAAGAGTAAGTAAGAGTAAGTAAGTTCAAGCACTTGAAATTATGTTGCTTTAGTCTTAAGATGGATGAGTTTATTTTTGAGTATGTATGTGGTTATAAAAATTTCATGCAAACTTACTAAGCTTAGAGCTTACCCTTCTCTTTCCCTTTTTCCTTGCAGATTCGCCAAGTTAGCTCGGGAATCATAGAAGTCGGAGCTCGGATCACACTATCAGCCGCAATTTTGGTATAGCAAAGTTAATTAATTTTGAGTATGGCATGTATAGGTGTTTGATCATTTTAGTCATATCATATTGTGAGCTAAAGGCTTGGTTAGTAAGATTATGCATTCTTTTGTATATGGCCATTAGAAATTGGTCAATATTTGTTAAGTTGTATACCATTTCATGATGATAAGTTTATGCATTTATGTTATTGTAATGGATGGAATAATTGAGTTGTTTGAGATAGTATAAGTGTGTTTATGTTTCAGGGTGGCAATTGGCCTGGAAAATAGCCTTAATAATTGTTCACACGAGTCGACACACAGGTGTGTGTCTAGGCCATGTGTGACACACGGTCCGCCTCATGGGTGTGTTGATAGGCCGTGTATCCCCTGTATTAAATTACAAAAATGTGATTCGTCACGCGGGACAGCACACGGGCGTGTGCCACGGCCGTGTGCCATTAAGGGTTTGATGATGTCATTAATAGAGAGCTCCACGGGTAGGAGACACGGGCATGTCTAGGCCGTGTGAAGGACACGGGTTATAGACACGGGCGTATGCTTAGCCGTGTGAAATAAGTCAGTGTCGACCACGGGCATGTCTTAGGGGCACACGGGCGTGTCCTTTGGACAACACGGGCGTGTGGCCCCTATTTAGGTAAAATTTTTCAAGGAGCACAAAAGTTTCCAGTTGAATCCTGAAATCTTCCGGAAGTATGTTTAAGGCCTCGTAGGCCCATGAATTGTATGTTATTAGTAAGAAAGAAAAGTTTTAAAATGGCATGAAATTTTATAGCCCGTTATTACATGTTCAAGCAAGAATAAGCATGGTAATGCCTCGTATCCGGTCCCGGCGTCAGACGCGGGTAAGAGGTGTTACATTTAATGGTATCAGAGCTGTGGTTTAGTCGATTCTAGGACTAACGTAGCGTAAGTTTGAGTCTAGTTATACATGCCATACATAAGGGTGTTCATATAATGATAGTGTGACGACTCCTGACACTTTGAATTGTGTTTTAATATGGTAAATGAATCCCAAAAAAGCTGTGGCGGATGATGTAGAAAGTAATGCGCCGACTCCTGCCGAAGGGACGGTGCCTAATGAAAGTGAAAATAGACCTACAACAGTAAGTTAGAGAGGAGGAGAAGAAGCTAGGGAAGCCTTTCTCAACATTATGAATGCTTGGTATACGGAGTTCGTTCTTACGAACCCAAATGCACAACCCCATCCACCCTTGCCTATTCCTCAACCTACCCCTGTAGCCCCTCAAGTGGCAGAAGTGGTAAGAAGAGAAAAGCCTCCAGTAGATAGAATTCCGAAGCAGGGAGCTTAGGAATTCCAGGCTAACAAAGATGATGATCCGGAAAGAGTTGAGTTCTGGCTTGAAAATACCATCAGGGTATTTGATGAATTATCGTGCACACTTGAGGAGTGCATGAAATGTGTAGTTTCTCTCATGAGGGATTCTACTTATCAGTGGTGGAACACCCTGGTGTCGGTTGTACCAAGGGAAAGAATCTCGTGGGAGTTTTTCCAGGAAGAATTCAGGAAGAAGTACATAAGTCAAAGATTTATTGATCAGAATAGAAAAGAATTCTTAAATTTGAAGCAAGGTAAAATGTCAGTAATAGAGTATGAGCGCGAGTTTGTAAGACTCAGTAAATACGCTTGAGAGTGTGTATCCACTGAAGCAATCATGTGCAAGATATTTGAGGACGAACTAAACGAAGACATTAAGTTGTTTGTTGCTGTCCTAGAGTTGAAGGATTTTGGTGTGTTGGTGGATCGAGCCTGCGAAGCCTAAGAATTAGTAAAAGAGAAAAGAAAAGCTGAAATGGAGTCTCATGACTCAAGAAAGAGACAGTGGAGTAAGCCCTTCAAGTCCTCGTCCAAAAAGTCAAGAGATTTCTCCACCTGATCGGCTACTTCAGCCGGGTTTTCAAGTAGAGGCAACAGTAAACAGTATTCAGGGAATAAGGCTCAGACTACTTTAGTCACTAGTGTCGGGAACGTTCAATCTAACAAACCAGAATGCCCATAGCATGGCAGACGACATTTCAGTGAATGCCGCGCACATGAGAATGCTTGCTTTAAGTGAAGCTCCCAAGATCACTTCATCAGAGAATGTGCCGAAATGGTTGAGAAAGACCAAGTTCAGACTGTAAGAGTAGGGAGCACTAACAGAGGAAGACAATAAAGGAACCCGAGAAGTGGGTCGAGTAGTAAGGGTACACTCCGAGAGCAGACTACAAGATTCGAGGGTAGTGCGCCTGCAAGGACTTACGCCATTCGCACTCGCGAAGAGGCGTCACCTCCCGATGTAATTACGGGTACATTTTCTCTTCATGATACTAAAGTTATTGCTTTAATAGATCCTGGATCTACCTACTCATACATTTGCATGAAATTAGTATCTAGTACGAATCTGCCTATAGAGTCCACAGAGTTTGTGACAAAGGTGTCCAATCCACTAGGCAAAAGTGTGTTAGTTGATAAAGTATGCAAAGATTGTCCCTTGATGATTAGAGGTAATTACTTTAAGGCCAACCTCATGCAATTACCATTTGATGAATTTGATATTATTCTTGGTATGAACTGGCTAACCACTCATGATGTGATAGTAAATTGTGGAAAGAAATACATTGAGTTGAGATGTGAAAATGGGGATACCCTTCATGTTGAATCAGATGAACAAGTTAGATCGCCAGTAGTGATCTCTCACATGACAGCTCAGATGTATATAAAAAAAGGGTATGAGGCGTATCTTGCCTTTGTGATGAATGCCAAAGAAACCGAATTAAAGATTAAGGCAGTTCCGATAGTATGTGAGTACTCAGATGTTTTTCCCGAGGAATTGCCAGGATTGCCTCTGGTTAGAGAGGTTGAGTTTGGCATCGAATTAGCTCCCGGTACTGTGCCGATATCGATTGCTCCTTATAGGATGGCTCCAACTGAGTTGAAAGAATTAAAAGCACAGTTGCAAGATTTAAAGGACAAAGGTTTTGCTAGACCGAGTTGTTCTCTATGGGGTTCTCTATGAGATTATGCATAGACAACCGATAGCTTAATAAGGTCATAGTGAAGAACAAGTATCCATTTCCAAGAATCGACGATTTGTTCGATCAACTGAATGGAGCCATTGTGTTCTCCAAGATAGACTTAAGGTCAGGATAGTATCAGTTAAGAGTAAAGGACTCTGATGTGCTGAAGACTGCTTTTCGAACGAGGCATGGGTACTATGAATTTTTAGTTATGCAATTTGGTTTGACAAATGCTCCTGCGGTGTTCATGGATTTAATGAACCACATTTTTCGGCCATACCTAGACAAGTTTGTTGTTGTTTTTATTAATGATATACTGATATATTCTTGGGATGAGAGTGAGCATGCTAAGCACTTAAGGACAGCTCTACAGATTTTGCGGGATAATCAGTTATATGCTAAGATTAAAAAAAGTGAGTTTTCGCTTAAGGAGGTTGGATTTTTGGAACATATTGTCTCGGGAGATGGAGTCCGAGTTTACCCAAGTAAGATAGCGACTATTGTGGATTGGAAACCGCCGAAAAATGTATATGAAGTTAGAAGTTTTCTAGGCCTAGTTGGCTACTATAGGTGGTTCGTCAAGGGATTTTCCATGATAGCGACCCCAATGACAAAATTGTTATAGAAAAATGTAAAGTTTGACTGGACAGAAAAATGCCAACAGAGTTTTGAGAAATTGAAGGCAATGTTGACAGAGGCTCCAGTCCTAGTGCAACCCGAGTCGGGAAGAGAATTCGTGATTTACAGCAATGCCTCCTTAAATGGATTAGGCTTTGTACTTATGCAAGAAGGCCAGGTGATAGCATATGCCTCCAAACAGCTAAAGCCTCATCAGAAGAACTATTCGACGCATGACTTGGAGTTGGCTGCCATAGTTTTTGCACTGAAGATTTGGAGACACCATTTGTATGGTGAAAAATGTCAGATATTTACTGACCACAAAAGTTTAAAGTACTTGATGACTCAAAAGGAATTGAACTTGAGGCAGCGAAGATGGTTAGAGTTGATAAAAGGCTATGAGTTGGTTATTGATTACCATCCGGGAAAGGCGAATGTAGTTGTCGATGCTTTGAGTAGAAAGTCCCTATTTGCATTAAGGGCTTTGAATACGCGTACGACCTTGACAGAAAATGGTTCTATTCTAGCTGAGTTGAGGGCTAGACTGATATTTCTTCAAGAGATTTATAAGGCTCAGAGAAGTGACAGTGACTTACAAGTCAAGAGAGCTCAGAACGAGTCAGGCGTTGAGCCTGATTTTTGGGTTAATTCCAATGGATGTTTGATGTTCAGAGACAGAGTTTGAGTACTGAGGAATGATGAGCTTATTCGAAGGATTTTGCATGAGGCACATAGCGGATGTTTATCTGTACATCCAGGTAGCACCAAGATGTATAATGACTTGAAGCAACGGTATTGGTGGCTGAGTATGAAGAAGGGTATTTCAGAGTTCGTGTCGAAATGTTTAATTTGCTAGCAAGTGAAAGCGGAACACCTAGTACCTTCAGGTTTGCTTCAACCTATCATGGTTCCCGAGTGGAAACGGGACCGTATTACTATAGATTTTGTAACGGGTTTGCCATTAACACCGTGCAAGAAAGATGCCGTGTGGGTTGTGGTCGATAGACTTACGAGTCAGCCCATTTTATACCTATGTGAGTTAACTACTCACTTTACAAGTTGGCAAACTTGTATATTTCCGAGATAGTGAGGCTTCATGGAGTGCCTTTGTTGATTATATCGGATAGGGATCCGAGATTCACATCCAGATTTTGGAAAAAGTTACAGGAGGCTTTAGGTACAAAGTTGAGTTTTAGTACAGCTTTCCATCCCCAAACTGACGGTCAGTCGGAAAGATTAATACAAGTACTCGAGGATATGCTCCGGTGTTGTGTTCTTGAGTTTCAAGGTAGTAGGGAAAAGTACCTTCCATTGGTAGAATTTGCCTACAATAATAGTTTTCAATCAAGTTTAAAGATGACGCCTTATGAGGCCTTATATGGGCGTAAGTGCCGAACGCCATTATACTGGACTGAACTCAAGGAAAACCAGATCCACGGGGTTGATTTGGTTAGAGAAACTGAAGAGAAGGTGAAGGTGATTCGAGATTGTTTAAAGGCTGCTTCTAACAGACAAGAATTTTACTCAGATTTAAAAAGGAAAGAGATCGAGTATCAACTTGGTGATAGAGTATTCTTGAAAGTGTCGCATGGAAGAAAGTACTCAAATTTGGCCGAAAATGCAAGTTGAGTTCGCGTTTTATTGGCCCATATGAGATCACTGAAGGAAATGGGCCGGTAGCCTATCGGTTGGCTTTGCCATTTGAGTTAGAGAAGATTCATGATGTGTTTCATGTGTCTATGTTGCGACGCTACCGATCAGATCCTTCGCATGTGATTACACCAACAGAGATTGAAATTCAACCCGAAATGACTTATAGTGAAGAACCGATTAAGATTTTAGCTCGGAAAGTCAAGCAGCTAAGAAATAAAAGCATCACCCTTGTGAAAGTCCTATGGAAAAGACACAGAATAGAAGAGGCTACATGGAAGGCCGAAGAAACTATGAGAAACCAGTATCCCACCCTTTTCATTGTTAAGATTTTCGGGGACGAAAATCCTTAAGGGGGAGAATTGTAACAGCCCGATTTAGGGGCTAATCGGAACAGTGATGTCGGGATCACTAATCCAAGGTTAGGGAAAATTATTTTCATGTTATTTTATGTGTTAGAGCATGATTTTAGAATTACATGAAAATTTTGGTACTTTAATTTTAGCGATTTCTTGCTTAATCGCGAAAAAAAACCTAAATCGCATAAAGTGCAAAAGATTCATTTTATAAGCTAAAGGTACCAAATAGCCTTAGAATGTAAATTGGAGGTATTTAAAAAGAAATTAGACCCCCAATATATTAGTGGCCGGCCAACGGAGACATAGATGGACAAAATTGGTCAAAGTGGTTGATAGTTGGTGATTAATTTGACTAGTATTAATAAAATAAGGAAAGAAAAGATGTCATCTTTTTCTTCTTCTCTCTTCCACCGAAATGTCAAGAAAAATAGGGGTTTGAAAGCTCAAAATTTTCAGCAAGCTCTCCTCCATTATAGTAAGTGATTTTGATGATTTTTCTTGATGATAATTGTACTTTTGAGACCCCTAGAACTTAAGCTTTCAAATGAAGGGACTAATGTGCAATATAGTGAAAAGTTTAGAGTTTTTTCATGAGAGCTATCATTGTTATTTGCTGCATTTTTAGGGAAGAAATTGAATCTTAGTTGTTAGATGAACAACTTTTGTGAAGGGTGTTGTTTTGTAAACGCCTAATTAGACCTTGATGAAAAGGTTATAAAATTGTAGTAAAAATGTGAAATGTTGAATTTTGATGATAGCTATAAGAGAATTAAATGTTCACCTAGGATTGTTGAAGGTGGAAATATGATTAGAATTCATTTCCGAGCCTAAGGGCAAAATGGTAATTTTGCCAAAGTCTAGGGGCAAAATAGTAATTTTACCAAAGCATGATTATTAAAATGCTTTATTTAATGTGAGTATTAAAATGAGCTAATTTACTATTATAGAGCAAGAAGAACCGAGAATCTGACTTGATCAGGGAAAGAACAAAGTCTCGGACTAGACCGTCGAGCTAGCTCATTTTGAGTACCGAGGTAAGTTTGTATGAATTTTAATCTACATGTTACTTTTATAATTAAAATTACTTACTATGTCGTACAATGTACATTCTTTTCATGAAGTTGATTGACAATGCGTAATAAGGAAATCAATGAGAATAAGTAAGTAAAAGTCCCGATTAAAATTTTAGAATGGCGAGGATACCTATGTCACGACATGAGATAAGGAAAGCCCGTGTAAAACCATGTTTGGGATATGACATTGACATCAAGGAATGTAGGTCTCGTGTAAGACCATGCCTGGGACATGGCATCAGCATCAAATAAGGAAGGTCCCATGTAAGTCTATGCCAAGGCACGGCATTGGTGAGTCCATAAGGCAAGGATACCACGTAAGAACATGTCAAGACATGGATATGGTAAGTTTCCAAGGAAACATATAAGGAAGATCTCGTGTAAGACCTTGTCTGGGACATGGCATCGACATCAAGCTAAGGAATCCCGTGTAAGACCATATCTGGGATATGGCATTGGTATCATAAGGCGATCCCATGTAAGATCATATCTGGGATATGGCATTGGCATCGAAACACATGTTTGACGAGATTGAGTATCCTATGACATTCCGAGTAATTCAACAAGTAAAAGCGACAAGTATGAAAGAAGTAACAAGAAAACTAAGTAAGCAAATTAATACAAGTTAAGTTATTCAAGAATGATAAAGAATTCTACCTGAGTTAAGAATGATAATGATTTGATGTTCATATTATATTAGCAAAAGCGCTAATCTATATGATTATGTGATACAAGTACCCTAATTTCATTACATGTATGAATTATAATGTGGTATGTGATGAGAAAGAGTAAGTAAGAGTAAGTAAGTTCAAGCACTTGAAATTATGTTGCTTTAGTCTTAAGATGGATGAGTTTATTTTTGAGTATGTATGTGGTTTTATAAATTTCATGCAAACTTACTAAGCTAAGAGCTTAGCATTCTTTTTCCCTTTTTCCTTGTAGATTCGCCAAGTTAACTCGGGGATCATAGAGTCGGAGCTCGAATCACACTATCAGCCGCTATTTTGGTATAGAAAAGTTAATTAATTTTGAGTATGGCATGTATAGGTGTTTGATCATTTTGGTCATGTCATATTGTGAGCTAAAGGCTTGGTTAGTAAGATTATGCATTCTTTTGTATATAGCCATTAGAAATTGGTCAATATTTGTTAAGTTATATACCATTTCATGATGATTAGTTTATGCATTTAAGTTCTTGTAATGGACGAAATAATTGAGTTGTTCGAGATAGTATAAGTTTGTTTATGTTTCAGGGTAGCAATTGGCTTGAAAAATAGCCTTATAATTGTCTACACGGGTGTGTGTCTAGGCCGTGTGTGACACACGGTCAGCCCAATGGGTGTGTTGATAGGCCGTGTGTCCCCTGCATTAAATTACGAAAATGCGATTCGTCACATGGGCGTGTGCCATTACGTGTTTGATGACGTCATAAATAGATAGCTCCACGGGTAGGAGACACGGGCGTGTGCTTAGCCCTATGAAATAAGTCAGTGTCGACCACGGGTGTCAAACACGGGCATGTCTTATGGGCACATGGGCATGTCCCTTGGACAACACGGGCGTGTGGCCCCTGTTTAGGCAAAATTTTGCAAGGAGCACAAAAGTTTTCGATTGATTCCCGAAACCTTTCGAAAGTATGTTTAAGGCCTCGTAGGCCTATGAATTGTATGTTATTAGTAAGAAAGAAAAGTTTTAAAATGGAATGAAATTTTATAGCTCGTTATTACATGTTCAAGCAAGATTAATCGTGGTAATGCCTCGTATCCGGTCCCAACGTCAGACATGGCTAAGGAGTGTTACATTAGTGGTATCAGAGCTATGGTTTAGTTGATTCTCAGACTAAAGTAGTGTAAGTTTGAGTCTAGTTATACATGCCATACATAAGGGTGTTCATATAATGATAGTGTGACGATTCCTGACACTTTGAATTATGTTTTAATATGGTAAATGAATCCCGAAAGAGCTGTGGCGGATGATGTAGAAAGTAATGCGCCGGCTTCTGCCGAAGGGACGGTGCCTAATGAAAGTTAGAATAGACCTACGACAGTAAGTCAGAGAGGAGGAGAAGAGGCTAGGAAAACCTTTCTCCACCTGATGAATGCTTGGTATACGAAGTTCGTTCTTACGAACCCGAATGCACAACCCCCTCCACCCCCGCCTATTCCTCAACCTACCCCTGTAGCCCCCCAAGTGGCAGAAGTGGTAAGAAGAGAAAAGCCTTCAATAGATAGAATTTAGAAGTAGGGATCTGAGGAATTTTAGGCTAAAAAAGATGATGATCCGGAAAGAGCTGAGTTCTGGCCTGAAAATACCATCCGGGTATTTGATGAATTACAATGCACACCTAAGGAGTGCATGAAATGTGTAGTTTCTCTTATGAGGGATTCTACTTATTAGTGGCGGAACACCCTGGTGTCAGTTGTACCAAGGGAAAGGATCACGTGGGAGTTTTTCTAGGAAAAATTCAGGAAGAAGTACATAAGTGAAAGATTTATTGATCAGAAAAGAAAGGAATTCTTAGAATTGAAGCAAGGTAAAATGTTAGTAACAGGGTATGAGCGCGACTTTGTAAGACTTAGTAAATACGCTCGAGAGTGTGTATCCATTGAAGCCATCTTGTGCAAGAGATTTGAAGACGGACTAAACGAAGACATTAAGTTGTTTGTCGCTGTCCTAGAGTTGAAGAAGTTTGTTGTGTTGGTGGATCGGGCTTGGAAAGCTGAAGAATTAGTAAAAAAGAAAAGAAAAGCTGAAATGGAGTCTCGTGACTCAAGAAAGAGACAGTGGAGTAAGCCCTTCCAATCCTCGTCCAAGAAGTCAAGAGATTTCTCCACTCGATAGGCTAATTCAGCTGGGTTTTCAAGCAGAGGCAAGAGTAAACAGTATTTAGGGAATAAGGCTTAAACTACTTCAGTGGCTAGTGTCGGGAACATTCGATCTAATAGACCAAAATGCCCACAGCGTGGCAAACGACATTCTGGTGAATGCCGCACAAATGAGAATTCTTGTTTGAAGTACGGTTCCCAAAATCACTTCATCATAGAATGTCCCAAAATGGTTGAGAAAGACCAAGTTCACACTGTAAGAGCAGGGAGCACTAATAGAGGAAGACAACAAAGGAACCGGGAAGTGGGTCAAGTAGTAAGGGTACACCCCGAGAGCAGATTCCAAGATCTGATGGTAGAGCGCCTGCAAGGACTTACGCCATTCGCGCTCGAGAAGAGGCGTCATCTCCCGACGTAATTACGGGTACTTTTCTCTTCATGATACTAAAGTTATTGCTTTAATAGATCCCGGAGCTACCCACTCATACATTTGCATGAAATTAGTATCTAGTATGGGTATGCCTGTAGAGTCCACAAAGTTTGTGATAAAGGTGTCCAATCCACTAGGCAAAAGTGTGTTAGTTGATAAAGTATGCAAAGATTGTCCCTTGATGATTAGAGGTCATTACTTTAAGGCCAACCTCATGCTATTACCATTTGATGAATTTGATATTATTCTTGGTATGGAATGGCTAACCACTCATGATGTGATAGTAAATTGTGGAATGAAATATATTGAGATGAGATGTGAAAATAGGGATACCCTTCATGTTGAATCAGATGAACAAGATAGATCACCAGTAGTGATCTCTCACATGACAGCTCAGAGGTATATAAGAAAAGGGTATGAGACGTATCTTGCCTTTGTGATGAACGTCAAAGAAACCGAATTATAGATTGAGGCATTGTCGATAGTATGTGTGTACTCAGATGTTTTTCCCGAGGAATGGCCAGGATTCCCTCCGATTAGAGAGGTTGAGTTTGGCATCGAATTAGCTCCCGATACTGTGCCGAAGTCGATTGCCCTTTATAGGATGGCTCAAACTGAGTTGAAAAAATTAAAAGCACAGTTGTAAGATTTAACAAACAAAGGTTTTGCTAGGCTGAGTTGTTCTCGATGGGGTGCTCCAGTGCTATTTGTGAAGAAGAAAGATAGCTCTATGAGATTATGCATAGACTACCGACAGCTTAATAAGGTAACAGTGAAGAACAAGTATCCATTGCCAAGAATCGACGATTTGTTCGATCAACTGAAGGGAGCCACTGTGTTCTCCAAGATAGACTTGAGGTTAGGATACTATCAGTTAAGAGTAAAGGACTCTGATGTGCCGAAGACTGCTTTTCGAACGAGGTATGGGCACTATGAATTTTAGTTATGCCCTTTGGTTTGACAAATGCTCCTGCGGTGTTCATGTATTTAATGAACCGCATTTTTAGAATGAGGTGTAGGCACTATGTTTGGATGTGGAATGATATGAAATGTTCGAAATTGATCAGTAATGCCTCTTAACCCTATTTCGGCGATGGTCTCAGGTTAGGGGTGCTACACAAAATATGCTTTGAAGTGGTTTGGGACTAAACCGATATATTAGGAAATTTTTGAAAAACTTAAAAAAATTTACAAAATACAGGGGACACACACCCGTGTGGCCCAGCTGTGTGAACATTCAAAATGGGATCACATGGCCGTGTCCTAACTCATGTCCAACCCCGTGTCCGACCCCGTGTAACTCCCTGACTTGGGTCATAGGGCCAACCACACGCCCGTGTGAGTAGCCCGTGTGCCTTTCGAAATGGCCTCACGCGCTCGTGTGGCAGGCCGTTCCAAACCTGTAGGCTATACTGACTTATGCCACACCGCCAAGTCACACGCCTGTGTGCTAGGCCGAGTAAAGCATATTGACTTGAATTCTTTACATACTAGGGGACACACAGCCGTGTAACCTGACCGTGTGTCACACACGTTTGAGACACACATCCTTGTGGACAAAAATAGACTATTTACCAAGCCATTTTGCCACCCAAATTGCATACACCTATACTAAACCAATTGGCACCGAAACATGACATAAATAGGCATTCATCCAATCTCAAATAAGCTTAATTCATGCTATATCAATACCAACAATACAAGATACGCAAATACCACAATATGCCATTCAATTTCATACCAAAACTCATAATCTCAAATCATAAATAAGACCACATTCATTTAAGCATCATCTTGCCTAAAATCACAAATATACCAATCTCAAATGTCAACCATTTAATACTCCAACTACCAATTCACAACAAGCATATAAATGGCAATTATACACAACATTTTAAAAGGCCCTTTTAACATATATACAACCATCACCAAACATACCAAAATAAACCAAATCTCATGGCTACACATAACAAACCACATAACATTTACAAGCCAATTCAGATGGCTAAATTCATTACTATCATATATACCAAAATGACTATACTCTTATACATGCCAGATAGCCAAATACATAGATTCAAAAGTACCAAAGTGATAGCTTGATAGTATGATGAGGTGTCTGACGATTCTTAGATCCAAGCTAGCTTTGATTCCACTATAAAACACGAAAAAAAAAATAATGTAAGCTATAAAGCTTAGTAAGCTCGTATGAAATAATAAGCAAAGCCATGAACTCACAACTTCCATAGATTCAATGCTTATATAGTTTCCGTACATACATGTACTGATACGTATCTATTTCTCACCATTTTATATCTTCAATATACTCGTTGAACCGTTTGGAATACTATCAGATACTTGGGAATCACACACCCTAAGTGCCACATATATAGCCGAAGCTATGTCAATCTCATATCACATATAATGTTCACTCTCAAGCTATCAATGGGTCTGCTCACACAAGATGGTAGTTGTGATGAAACTACACGGTGCTGCTCACACAAGCTGATGAGAAACCGCAACACATGCCGAATAACCCAGCCACCGGTATGACGTACGGATCAGCACCCAAATCACATAACCCCTAATGACATGTCATTTGTATCCTAATCTATTCCTAAGATTCAACCAGGATTTCACATTTGCCGAATCATCGTCGAATATATCCACAAGGTCGTATTCATAATTTATGCAATATTAAAGCATTTAAAACACAATTATAACAACGCTTATGTAACGCCATGATTTTCTTTAATTTTGAATTTTGTAATTTTGTGAAACAACTGTGTATTTGCTTCAATGGTTATGTGTTCTGGGTGCGTGTGAGAGGTCCCAAGTTCAAACCTTGACTTGGGAAAATTTTGGTATTTTTATGAATAAAGCCCAAACTCTGGTTAGTAAGCTTATAAATAAAAGTGTGTAAGTAATTAACAGAATGGGCCTGCTAGTCTAATGGCTAAGTGGAGTGTTGAGGTTGGTGGAGGTCTGGAGTTCGAATCTCTGCGTGAGCATTATTTTTACCTGTCATGTCCAGAGTGTTTGTGTTGGACTAAAAATCTTATAGTAGGGAGAGAATTAAGGGGGAAGGTTGGGGGTTAACAGTTTCCGTTCAGTACTGCCTCTTTTTGAAAAACTCAGCTAGCCTTTTCTTTTTTTTTCCTCTCTAGTTACTGCCGAATTCCCCTTCCATTTCCTCTTTTGTTGTTGAAATTCTGCTGCTTTCCCCTCGTATTCTGGTTCTTTTTCTCCAATCGTTTCTGTTATTCAGATTTGAGACGCGCGTTCGATAAGTTGTGGGTTGGATTAATCTTAGCCGCTCCTTTGAATGTTTAAGTTTTTTTAAAGGGTTTTTGTTGCGCGTAGGAGTTATTTGAAAGGTTGGAATCAGTGTTGCATCAATTTGACTCGAAGTAGTGATCGATTTATTAGCGATAAGTCGAGTTTAGGTAATTTTTTAATGAAGAATTCGTTGTTTTAATCTCTAAATTGCTAAATCGAGGCTGTGTATACTAATTTTTAGGCTTTGGAGGGCTTAGGAATGCTAACGCATCAAAAATGATACAGGTGTCTACCTAGAAACGTAGAAAACGAGGTTTTGGTGAACGCTGAAAACCTTACTGTCGATGTCACACGGGCGTGTGGTTACTTGTGTGGTAGACTGTGTGCAAGACTGTAAGTCACCACACGACCGTGTGATCGATGAGCCAGGCCGTGAGCGAGTGACACGACCGTGTGATGACTGGCAAGGCCGTGTACGACACACGAGCTTGACCAATTGGGCCGTGTAGGCCTACACGGGTGAACCGCACGGGCGTGTAGAATTCTGGGCCAAGCCGTGTAATCCACACGGCCAAGGCCAATTTGGGCCGAGTAGGCCACACGAGCGTGTGGGCCTACACGGGCAGGCCACATGGGAGTGTGAGCCGATTTTCTGAGAAGTCCTGTATAGTTGCAGGGGTCGCCCTAGTCGACTGTGTACCTATTGTAGGGTCGGTAAGCTTTATCTAGACTCCTAATTCTATGACTTAACGTTTTGATTTCTGTATAGAGCATGAATTTTGATATCTATATGTATGAACTGTATTTGCATAAAAGCATGTCATATTATGTATGTTGCATTGCATGGAGGTGGGTTGATGATATTTGGAGGAACTATCTGAAAAGCTCTTAAGCCTGTTATCTGACAGCTCAGCTGCAACTTTTTGATTATGTATCGCATTCAGTACAGCATGGTGTATAGGGATAAGTGGGTTGATTTTATCCCCACATGGTGTGTAGGGTTGGACGGAGTTGGTGTGTAGAGGCTGGTAGTAGGACTCTGTTATTCTGTTCTAATATGCACATTTTATCTGAAATGGGCTAAGGCCCTAGAATGTATTTCATTCTGTATTTGAGTGGGCTAAGGTCCACACCGTTCTGTAATGGGCTCAAACCCGAACGGTGAATTTATGTCTATTTTCTGGTATTACTGTGTGCATGTTTTCTGTGGGGATTACACATTGAGTTTGCAAAAACTCACCCTATTCTGTTTAATCTGTTCAGGTAATCCCCAACATTAAACGGATCGGTGTGGCAGAAAACTTGGCAATGACCACGATTCTGGACCTTTACGGTTTTTACTGTTAGTTATGGTTTTGATTATATTTGGAAAGTTTTATGTAACTATGGCCTTTAGGGATTTTTGTTTAAATTTGGAATTTTTATTTTATACCTACTAGCAGTAGAATAAGACGCGAGTTTTCAAAATGGATAAATGTTTTATCAAAATATACACGAATTCGTAACCTATTTTAAACGTTTCTGCAACGTATAATGTTTGAAAATGGTTAATGAATGAGTAAATGACACGTTTTTTACGGTAACCTAAGACATCGAAAATGGTCTATTGGAATTACGTTTTCTCAGAGCTCTATCATGTGACATCGCCAGATTAGGCCATAATGTCTAGACGAGGTTTGGAGTGTTACATTTAATGGTATCAGAGTCAGGTTATAAAATTTGGCTGTGGATTTTGGTTTTTAAAATTGGATTTTCTGAAATGATTTTTTTTATGATTTAAAATATTTTTGATTGAGTATGTGGTACACCGAGTCTCCGACGCTGATTCTGTGAGTGTTCTGAATTTTGTTTGAATTATCTGAAAATACTACTTGTATGCTTGAAACAGCCTTAGGTAATATACTGTACCGAAAACACTTTAGGTAGTGTAAACTGAAAACTGTAGTGAAACTGAAAATCTTAGTAAAACTGCGATTCGCGATAACGAACTCTAAACTTCTGATACTGTTTTGCATAAAACATTGGTTAAAAAATATTGAAACTATAACTAATGCGTAAAACTATTAACACAGATAAACTCAGTATTTACGATGAGCAGACGAAGTATCCGCGGACGGGGTACAAGAGGCCGTGGTAGGGGCCATAGAGAGGCTCAAGCTGGGTCCTCGTCATCTAAAAATCTGCCTAATCTGGATACGAGCGAGACGCCAATCTCACCTACTACAGAAACTGAGTCTTGAGATCGCATGGCTGGGGACGACGCACTGTCCCAAGCTATGCTGAGGATATTAGAGAGGGTCGCTAGGAATAACGCTGGATCTAGGGGTCCTGGATCAGTTACGGAATGACTCCGGTCCAATAGGGCTAAATTATTCAGGGGTGTCACTGGAGTCGCCCCTACCGTGGCCGAGTACTGGATGAAGGCCACGGAAAGAATGATGGACGATCTGGATTTTACCGCGGAGCAGAAGCTTAAGGGGGTTGTTTCTTTACTTCACGACGAGGCATATCAATGGTGGCTGACGGTTAAGAAGGGCACTCAGCTCGATTGTTTGGCGTGGGAATACTTTAAGACGGCTTTCCAGAGTAAGTATATGAGAGCCAGCTACATCGATGCTAGGAGGCATAAGTTTCTTAACCTCACCTAAGAGGACCATTCAGTGGCTGAGTATGAGGTCGAGTTCCTAAAACTGAGTCTTTATCTTTATGCCCAGGGCATGGTGGCGACCGAGTATGAGCGTTACGTCCGTTTTAAGAATGGACTCAGGGATAGCTTACGGGTTCTAATAGCTCTGCAGAAAGAGCATGATTTTTTTGCTCTAGTGGAGAAGGCAAAGATCGCCAAGGATGTTAAGCTCGTTGAGCGCCAAAACCACGAGAAAGGAAAGAATAAGAGGGAACCGAAGCCCTTGGATTCTGTGATAAGGCCTAAAAAAAGGACTAAATCTGATGGGCCAATGAGAGTTGGGCCTTCTGTTGCACCTACTGGGGTGGCGCTTTGTGGGCACTGTGGTAGACGCCTTCCGGGCGAGTGTTGGAGGACGATTTGAGCATGTTTGAGATGTGGGTCAACTGAGCACTGTGTTGGGGATTGTCCGTTGAGAACTGATCAGGTGCAAGCTACAGGTACTAATGCTTCGCAACCGCAGAGGGTAGTTCAACAGCCACCTAGGGGCCGAGGACAGACCATTGGTGATAATGGCATGAGCCGATGACAGAGAGTACCGGGCAGTGGTGCAGGACCACCTGAGGTGAGGCAGCTTGTATTGGTTTATGTTGCGCATCGCCGAGAGGATGGTGATGCTCCGGATATCATTACGAGTACGTTCTTAATTTTTAATGTACCCTATCCTGCATTGATAGACATAGGCTCTACACACTCTTACGTAGTGATAAACCGTAATATGTACATATTTTAATACCACATTTAGCATACTTTTGGATGATTTATCCCCTGAATTGTGGAATTTGATGCTCCTAATCCTTTAATATCATGTTTTATACTTAAGAGAGCATCAGAGGATGGAAAGAACGAGAAACGGGACAAAAATGGAGAAAATGGGCCAAAATAAGAAGTCCACACGGCCTGGAGATAACCGCACGGCCGTGCCACTTTAGCAGACCCGAACACAACCTAGGCTCGATTTACATGGGCGTGCCATACGGGCGTGTCCCTGTCGTGACCTGTTTTAATTCCACTCGAAAAAGGATACTTAAAGGCAAAGAAAGACATTCTCAAAGCCTATATAAACACCCTAGAGGGTAACCTAAGAAGGAGGAGGCCGAGGAGCGAAGCCAAAGAGGGCCGAATTGTGGGATTTACTCGAAGACAGCCAGTTGATCCATCTCAAGAAGCCGGAATCGTACTCAAGACGGAAGATCTTCCCTTCAATTTCCTTCAGAGGGTTTTAGGGTTTTTCTTATGTTTTGTTTTATGCTTTCTTCTGAGATATATTCTTTTATAAACATGAACTAAACCCCTCAAATACCTGAGGGGGATGAAACCTAAGACGGATCTTGTTATTGTTTTCCGAACTATATGATAAATACTTGATTTGTTCTTAGTTATGTGTTCTTAATTCTTGCTTTGATATTTCAGAATATTGGTTCAAGTATTGATGTGCTTAGGCAGTGGAGCAAAAGTCCCTGTTTAAGAGTAGATCTAGCATAATTAAGCAGAGTTGATCGCACTCCTAGAGATAGGGCGACGAAAATCTACTGGATTAGGGTTAAACCTAATATGGGAGTCCATAGATCGAGTTAATGCCACACTAGAAGTTTTAATTAAAAAGAGATTTCAATTAATCAACCTAGGGTTAAACGTTAGTAGCCTCGAGAGAAGTATTAATATAAATTAGGGAATCCTACGGATCAAGTCAAGTGAAAAATTCGTCTGGTTCAGAGTAAATAACAAGTGAAGTCTAGGTGGATTCTTCTTCGGGTATTGTCTTAATCAATTTGTTTTCTCAAAAGTATTTTCCCCAATTCATTCTCTGTGTCTTAACATCTTTAGCTTAGTAATTAGTTAGTTTTAGATTAAACATCAACTCCCTTAATTCTTAGGCTAAATAATAGAAAGATAATAATTACTAGTACTCTTGGTGCTCGAGGATACGATATTTCCGGTCTTGCCATAGCTATACTACCAAACGATAGGTGTGGTTGTCTTATTCGTTGTCATAGTTAGTTTGGACACGATTAAGTTTTTGGCGCCGTTTCCGGGGATCGAGATATTAGGAACATTTGATTTTTATTACTTTTGCCATTATTTTTATTTATTTTTATTTTTCTAATTTTTCTTTTCTTTTCTTTGCTTCTGAAAGGTTTTCTAGTTTATGACTAGAAGGAACCTATCAGGACCCTTGATTTTTGACGCAACATAAAAGGTATCGTTCCCAAAAACAGAAGAGAAATAAGGCGAAACTTACAATACATAGAAGAAGAGCAAGAGGATGATACCAATACTACCGAAGAGATGGCTGATAACAATCTGCTACCTTCTGTGGTTGCCGTAAACCCGGTGAATCAAAATCCTGCTCTTCGTACTATGTATGATTATGCTAAACCTAATTTAACAGGAACTGAGTCAAGTATTGTTAGACCTGCTATTGCTGCAAATAATTTTGAACTGAAACCTAACACAATTCAAATGATACAGCAATTTGTTCAGTTTGATGGTTTGCAGGATGATGATCCAAATAATCACTTGGCAAATTTCCTAGAATTTTGCGATACTTTAAAAATAAATAGCGTTTTTGATGATGCTATTCGTTTTCGGTTGTTTCCCTTTTCGTTGAGAAACAAAGCTAAACAGTGGTTGAACTTGTTACCACGTGGATCAATCACTACATGGGAACAAATGACCAAAAATTTTTTGTTAAAATATTTTCCGTCGGCTAAAATGGCTAAGTTGAGGAATGATATCTCTTCTTTTGTGCAGATGGATTTAGAGACACTTTACGATGCATGTGAGAGATACAAAGATCTATTGAGAAAGTGCCCACACCATGGGTTACCCTTATGGCTACAGGTCCAGACCTTTTACAACGGTGTGAACCCCTCAACCAGGCAGTTGATTAATTCAGCCACCGGCGGAACCCTGGATAACAAAACACCTGAGGCTGCCTACGAATTCATTAAAGAGATGTCACTGAATAACTATCAGTGGCAAGTCACGAGGACAAGGCCAACAAAAGCCGCCAGTGTTTTCAACCTCGACGCAGTAACCATGCTATCAAATCAGGTAGAGATGTTAAAAAAAAATTGATGGTTTGTATGGTTCTTCGCAGGTACATCCAGTGATGTAATGCGAGATGAATGGAGGAGGGATGAGCAATATAGAATACCCACATTACAACCCGAGCGCTAAAAACGAACAAGTTCACTATATGGGTAATAATTCTAGACCTAAAAATAACCCTTACAGTAACACTTATAATCCAGGTTGGAGGAACCACCCCAATTTCTCATGGGGTGGCCAAGGAAACCAAAGACAACAACCCCTCTTAGGCTTCCAACAGCAATCCTACCCACAAGAAAAGAAGCCAAACCTTGAGGAGATGCTAACAAAATTTGTAGCGGTGTCAGAAACCCGTTTCCAAAGCACCGAGACAACACTCAAAAATCAACAAGCATCGAATTAAGGGATCGAGAACCAATTAGGGAAACTTGCTAAGCAGTTCTCTGAATGATCACAAGGAAGCCTGCCAAGCAACACTGAAACTAACCCAAAGGAGCAACTTCAAGCAATGAACACTCATGATAGTGAAGGGCTAGATGAAATAAAATTGAGGCAAGAGAATGTGGTAGAGGAAGGTAAAGTTGAGGTAAGTCATGATAAGCCAAAACCGGTAATTAAAGAGTACCAACCTCGTGTGCCATACCCCAATGCAATGAAGAAAGACAGCACCGATGAACAATTTAGTAAATTTCTTAAACTTTTAAAGAAATTACATATTAACTTACTGTTTCTTGAAGCTCATTCGCAGATGCCAGATTCAAGGAAATTTCTAAAAGAGCTTTTGACAAACAAACGAAAGTTAAACGAGGCATCACATGTGGAGCTAAATGCAGTGTGCTCAGCAATTTTGCAAAATAAACTACCACGAAAATTAAATGATCCAGGGAGTTTTACAATTCCACGCTTAATTGGTAGTTTATGTGTTGATAATGCTTTAGCTGATTTAAGGGCAAGCATAAATGTTATGCCTTATAAAATGTTTAAACAGCTAGGTCTAGGGAAACCTAAACAAACTAGAATGAGCATTCAATTAGCTGATTAGACTATTAGAATTCCTAGGGGTATAATTGAAGATGTACTCGCGAAAATTGATAAATTCATATTTCCCGTAGAGTTTGTCGTTTTAGACATGGATGAGGACAATAATATCCTTTTAATTTTAGGAAGACCCTTTTTAGCAACTACTAGAACTAATTTTAATATTGGTACAGGTGAACTCATACTTCGTGTAGGTCACGAAACAATCACTCTTCAGGCTCTTGACTCGGCTAGGACATCAAGTAATCAAGGTGAAAAATAAATTCTATTAATGACCATTCGATTAAACCTTCTTTTCAGGAAGCATCACGTAACTGCACAACTGAGCCAGATCCTAAATCTCATGCCAAAAAAAAAATAACTCATGAGGAACGAATGCTTCAGATCGATGAACTAGACGAGTGGAAAACACATTTCAAGGAGAAATTAGTAACACACGAAGCAGAACTATGTCAAACTTAAGGATAAGCCAAACCAATTTAAGATTGGAGATCATAAAATAGACCCTCAGATTTTAATACAAACAAAGAAATCCCTTTTGAGGTACTGAATATCTTCCCACACGAAACATTCGAGGTAACTAATCCCAAGTTCGGCACATTTAAAATAAACACTACTCGACTCAAACCACATATCGTTAGAATTGATAGCAGGAATGAGGAGTTTCAACTCCTCAAACCACCATGATTATGCGAATGGAAGATAAGTCGAGCTTATGACTATAAACAAGCGCTTCTTGGGAGGCAACTCGAGCTCTAACCATACTAATTAGTTTGCTTTTACCTTTATTTATGTTTTAAGTGTAGGTTGCACCTCCACACGGCCTTGCACACAGGCGTGGCCATGGCTGTGTGGACATCACGAGTAAGCATATTGGCATGGCGGAGACCATACGACGCGACCGTGATCGAAACTGAATAAGGCATACGGGCGTGGGTAAGAATGATATGGGCATGCCTCTAGACTAGGTTCGATACTGTTAAAATGACACGGGCATGTGCCATGCCCGTGCCTACAAATCGTGGCCAAACCTGTTGAATTAACACGGGCGTAGGTAATAATGACATGGCCATGCAGGCCAACACGTCCACAGCACACAGATGTGGGCCGCAAAACTAGGCGTGCCAAAACCCTAATATTCGAAGCACACAGGCTCAAAAAGAGTCACACGGGCGTGCGACACACCCGTGTACCACAATTTCTATATAAACCCTTCACTATTCATCTTCTCCACCAAACATTTTCTCTCAACCCTAGCCACTATAAATTTTCTTCCTTCTCCACCATACTCATCACCATCCCCATGTCAAAGAAACGAAAGAATCCTACCAAAATCTCCCCGCGCAAGACCGATCTACATAAGTTCATGCCGCCTGCTTCATTTATCCGACAAGCCAAGGACATTTGAGTCCGTTTAATTTTTCTTTTTCTTTTCCCTTCTCCTTTATTTTCCTTCTCTTTATTTCTCTTGTGCTTAATTTAGTATAGTTTATTTTAGGCTCTTGCTTCCAGGTTCTAAAGGCTGCTTGGGAATCACCACACCACGACCACTGCCAACTCAAGGAATCTATCCAAAATTCAAGAAGTTTTACTTCTCCCTATCTCTTATGATTTCATGCTATTAATCTCTCTCTCTCTCTCTCTCTCTATATATATATATATATATATCTCTTTGTACATTGAGGGCAATGTACATCTTAAATGTGGGGGGTGAATTTTATTTTGAAAAGTGCCTAACTTTTCGCATTATTCTCAAATCCCTGAATAATGTCTTATTCTTAAGTAATTTTCTCACATTACTATTAGAATGAAATTTCCTTTGATTCATAATTTTTATTGATATGTTTTGGATTAAGTCATTAATAATTGTGCAGTGATTATTTAAACTTTAGGAGACTAGAGAATCAAGCATGATGAGTCTATTTTCAGAATTAAAAACTTGTTAGGTTGGCTACCTGAATTTAATTATTACATTGAAGTTTGAAATTTACAAGGTTGATATCAAAAACCCATAATTTTTGTGAGATTTTAAGCCTTTTAGAGCATACATTCTTTTCTTGCTCATTTTATTGATTATGAGTGTGTCAATATTAATTTGTTATTCTAGAACTTGCTTTGATTATACATGTCAAGGCCACATCTTTGATTTGGTATACTGAAATGATAAAGGCACCTAGGTTTTAACCCACTTACTCCTAAAAAGCCTACCTTCATGTTTAACCCTCAGTAAACCCCTTTGATCCTAACAATCCTTTCATGGATTTACCATCAACATTAACCAAAAAAAAAACTCATTCTTTTTTATTCATAAAAAATTTTTCCTATTGAATAACTACTTTTTGTCGAGATTTGATTTGAGAAGTTGCCTAACTATGTTTTCCATTTCAGTTGTTAAATTCTATTATTGAATTTGATTTGTTCTTAAAAAAATTGAAGTATTTTCATCATTAGTTCTATGTTAATTGAGCTTATACGTTTAAATTCTACATCTTGAGAAGAAGCTCGTGTTATGAAATTTTAAAATGATGTAATTATTCGAATTTTAGTTCATCTTTCTAGTTAGGTAATTTGTCAATTCAATCTCAATTCCAACCCTTTAATTCAGCTTTTATCCACACCTTTAACCGAAGTGCTGTTACAACCCTTAAAACACCTTTTAATCTGTGTATCATTTCATTCTATAGTGGTGGAGATTTGATTTTCATGCAAGCCTATGGGATTAACGTTTCATGTTTGACTTTTAAGTGCTTAATTTTGAACCTGAAACACTTTGAGTGATTTGAGTGAATCTTTAGTAAGGGTGTCAACCCTTATCGATTTTGAATTAAAGGTAATTATTTAGGTAAGGTCATACTATAAAAATTATGACTTTGATTGTTTGAATATTTAGAACCCTTTTGGTTAAATTATCAATGTAAGAATTACCTACGAATTATGATGAAACACTATTGATGAATATTATGAATTGAAAAAGTTCGGTTTAATTGTGAATTGAGAATTTTGCTTGAGGACAAGCAAATGCTTAAGCATGGGGGTATTTGATAAACCGTAATATGTACATATTTTAATACCACATTTAGTATTCTTTTGGATGATCTATCCCCTAAATTGTGGAATTTGATGCTCCTAATCCTTTAATTTCATGTTTTATACTTAGGAGAGCATCGGAGGATGAAAAGAGCGAGAAACGGGCTAAAAATAAAGAAAATGGGCCAAAGTAAGAAGTTCACACTGCTTGAAGATAACCGCACGGTCGTGCCACTTTAGCAGACCCGAACACGACCTGGGCTCGATTTACATGGGCGTGCCACACGGGCGTGTCCCTGTCATGACCTATTTTAATTCCACTAAGAAAAGGATACTTAGAGGCAAAGAAAGACATTCCGAAAGCCTATATAAACACCCTAGAGGGTAACCTAAAAGGGGAAAGGCCGAGGAGCGAAGCCAGAGAGGGCCGAATTGTGGGATTTACTCGAAGACAGCCAGTTGATCCATCTCAAGAAGCCGGAATCATACTCAAGACGGAAGATCTTCCCTTTAATTTCCTTCAAGGGCTTTAGGGTTTTTCTTGTGTTTGTTTTATACTTTCTTCTGAGATGTATTCTTTTATAAACATGAACTAAGCCCCTCAAATACCTAAGGGGGATGAAACCTAAGATGGATCCTGTTATTTTTTTCTGAACTATATGATAAATACTTGATTTGTCCTTAGTTATGTGTTCTTAATTCTTGCTTTGATATTTCAGGATATTGATTCAAGTATTGATGTGCTTAGGCAGTGGAGCAAAAGTCCTTGTTTAAGAGTAGATCTAGCATAATCAAGCCGAGTTGATCACACTCCTAGAGATAGGACGACGAAAATCTGTTGGTTAGGGTCAAACCTAATATGGGAGTCCATAGATCAAGTTAATGCAACTCTAGAGGTTTTAATTAGAAAAAGATTTCAATTAATCAACCTAGGATTAGACGTTAGTAGCCTCAAGAGAGGTATTAATATAAATTAGGGAATCCTACGGATCAAATCAAGTGAAAAAATCGTCTGGTTCAGAGTAAATAACAAGTGAAGTCTAAGTGGATTCTTCCTCGGGTATTGTCTTAATCAATTGGTTTTCTCAAAAGTATTTTCCTCAATTTCTCTGTGTCTTAGCATCTTTAGCTTAGTAATTAGTTAGTTTTAGATTAAACATCAATTCCCTTAATTCTTAGGCTAAATAATAGAAAGATAGTAATTATTAGTACTCTTGGTGCTTGAGGATACGATACTTTCGGTCTTGCCATTGCTATACTACCAAACGATAGGTGCGCTTGCCTTATTCGTTGTCATAGTTAGTTTGGACACGATGACGTAGCTAGCTCTGTGTCTAAAACTTTGAGGATTCCGGTTGAGAGTACTTCGAGCGAGATAACTGTTGTGAGTCTGTTGTGGCAGTCTATCCAAGTGAGTAAACTATTTATAAACGTCCCGTTAGAGGTTTAACGGACAGTATTTCTGGCTGACCTGGTGCAGCTTCCGTTTAGGGAGTTCGATTTGATTCTGGGAATGGACTGGCTGGTCAAGCACCTAGTGAGTTTGGACTGTGCGACAAAAAGGGTGGCTTTGATAACCGAGAAGGACAACGAGATAATGGTAATTGGGGAACACCGAGACTACCTGACCAATGTGATTTCAGCGTTGATGGCAGAAAAGTTGGTACGAAAGGGATGTGAGGTATTCTTGGCCTACGTCAGTGTTTTTTATTCTGAGGACTTCTCGGTTAGGGACATCAAAACTGTAAGAGACTTTCTGAATGTTTTTCCTGAGGAACTACTGGGTCTGCCTCCTAGCCGAGACGTAGAGCTTGGGATTAAACTCTTTCCTGGTACAGCTCCGGTGTCCATCACCCCTTATAGAATGGCACCGAAGGAGCTTGAAGCTTAAGGCTCAGATCCAAGAGTTACTAGATCGTGGGTTCATCTGCCCTAGTGTATCTCCGTGGGGAGCACCTGTCCTATTTGTGACAAAGAAGGATGGATCCATGCGTATGTGTATTGACTACCGTCCATTAAATAAGCTGACCGTCAAGAATAAGTACCCCTACCGAGGATTGATGATCTGTTTGACCAGTTTTGATGAGCTTCGATTTTCTCCAAGATCGATCTACAATCAGAGTATCCCCAGTTGAAAGTTAAAGAGGTTGACGTATAGAAGACGACATTTAGGACTCGCTACGGCCATTACGAGTTCCTAGTGATGCCACTTGGACTGACGAATACACCAGCAGCTTTTATGAATCTGATGAACTGAATGTTCCATCCCTATCTAGATTAGTTCGTGGTAGTCTTCATTGATGACATTCTAGTGTATTCGAAGACTGAGGACGAGCACGATGAGCATCTCCGAGTGGTATTACAAAACGCTTCATGAAAAAAGCTTGTATCACGCGTTCGATGAAGTATGAATTTTGGCTCTGAAAAGTAACTTGTATGGAGCATGTAGTTTCTTCGGAGGGGACTCGTGTTGATCCTCATAAGATTGAGGCTGTGTTGGAGTGGAAACAGCCGAAGAATGTGTCTGAAATCTGCAGCTTTCTGAGGCTGACGGGTTATTATCAACGCTTCGTAGAAGGGTTCTCTTTGATCGCAGCACCATTGACCAAGCTTCTGCGTAAGGGAGTTCCCTTTTTTCTGGATTGATAGGCTACAAGAGAGCTTCGAGAAGCTCAAATCTATTTTGACACAGGCTCCGGTTCTAATACAACCTGAATCTGGGAAGGACTTCGTCATATACAGTGCTACGTCGCATGCGGGTTTGGATTGCATACTGATGCAGGATGGTAAGGTGGTAGCTTATCTGTCACGTCAGCTTAAGACGCATGAGGCTAACTACGCGACGTATGATTTGGAACTGGCTGCTGTGGCCTTCACTCTAAAGATCTGGAGGCTATCTGTACGGTGAGAAGTGTACTATCCACACTGATCACAAAAGCCTCAAATATCTCCTCACTCAGAAGGAGTTAAACCTTAGGCAGCATAGATGGATTGAATTGCTTAAGGATTATGACTGCACCCTCGAGTACTATCCTGGTAAGGCCAATGTGGTGGTAGATGCTTTGAGCCGTAGGGAAATGACTGATCTGAGAGCGATGTTCGCTCGACTCAGTTTATTCGATGATGGGAGTCTATTAGCGGAACTTTAAGTTAAGCCTATATGGATTGATCAGATCAGAGGTAAAAAGATAAGGAATAAATCGCTTGAGTTGCAGTTCTGCCATATTGAGAATGGGGATACTACTGATTTTGGGATTAACAGTAATGGGGTACTTTATTTTCACGGTCAGATCTGTATGCCGAATAATAAGGAGTTAAGACAATCGATTCTGAAGGAGGCACATAGTAGCCCTTACGCTGTGCATCCTGGCGGGAATAAAAAGTATCAAGATTTGCGAGAGTTAGACTGGTGGCCAGGGTTGAAGCGGGAGGTTACGAATTTTGTTGCTTGCTGTTTGACTTGTCAACAAGTTAAAGCTGAGCATTAGTTGCCTTCGGGGTTGCTGTAACCGGTGAAGATACCAATGTGGAAATAGAAGCGAGTAACTATGGATTTCGTTAGTGGGTTACCTTTAACACCCACTAAGAAGGATTCTATCTAGGTCATTGTGGATCGATTGACCAAGTCCGCACATTTCATTTTAGTCAGGACAGACTTTTCTCTCCAGAAGTTGGCTAAGCTATATGTATCTAAAATTGTGAGACTGCATGTGGTTCCTGTCTCGATCATCTCTGATAGGGATCCTCGCTTTCACGTCTCGATTTTGGAAGAAGTTGCACGAAGCTCTGGGTTCAAGGTTGGATTTCAGTATTACTTTCCATCATCAGACTGATGGTCAATGGAGAGGGTGATTCAAGTACTGGAGGATATGTTCAGGAGCTGTGTTATAGATTTCTGAGGCAGTTGCGAGGAGTATTTGCCATTGGTAGAGTTCGCCTATAACAACAACTATCAGTCTAACATCCACATGACACCGTACGAGGCCCTATATGGCCATAAGTTTCGCACTCCCTTATGTTGGACTGAGTTGGGTGAGCGACATGTTCTGGATCCAAAATTAGTTTCTAAAATTGAAGATAAGGTTCGATTGATTCGGGACAGACTGAAAGCGGTATCTTGTAGGCAGAAGTCCTACACGGATATGAAAAAGAAGGATATCGAGAATTCTGTGGGGGACTTAGTTTTCTCAAGGTCTCGACATGAAAGAAGGTCTTGAGGTTCATCACAAGGGTAAGCTGAGCCCTCGATTTATTGGCCGTACCATATTCTGAAACCAGTGGGCCCAGTCGTGTATCTGTTGGAGCTTCCTCCGGAGTTGGATCACATTTATGATGTGTTCCACGTCTCAATGTTGAGACGCTACCACTTTGATCTTATGCATATTGCTCCGGTGGAGGATATTGAGGTCAGACCAGATCTGACATTTGAGGAGTAGCCGGTCTAGATCCTAGATCGCGACATTGAAGTGCTTCGAAGGAAGTCTATCCCCTTAATGAAGGTGTTGTGACGAAATCATAGCACTAAGGAGGCTACTTGGGAGCCAGAGGATTCGATGCGTTAATAGTATCCTTAGCTTTCAGGTAAAATTTCGAGGTTGAAATTTTCTTTAAGGGGGTAGAGTTGTAATACCCCGATTTTCTTTAATTTTGACTTTTGTAATTTTGTGACACAACTATGTATCTGCTTTAGTAGTTATGTATTCTGGGTGTGTGTGTGAGGTCCCAAGTTCAAGCCTTGACTTAGGCAAATTTTGGTATTTTTATGAATAAAGCCCAAACTCTAGTTAGTAGGCTTATAAGTAAAAGTGTGTAAGTAATTAACAGAATGGGCCTGCTGGTCTAGCGGCTAAGTGGAGTGTTGAGGTTGGTGGAGGTCTGGAGTTCGAATCTCTACGTGAGCATTATTTTTTCCTATCACGTCTAGAGTGTTTGTGTTGGTCTAAAAATCTAATAGTAGGGAGAGAATTAAGGGGAAAAGGTTGGGGGTTAACAGTTTCTATTCAGTCCTGCCTCTTTTTAAAAAATTCAGCTAGCCTTCTCTTTTTCTTCCTCTCTAGTTGCTGCCGAATTCCCTTTCCATTTCCTCTTTTACTGTCGAAATTCTGCTACTTTCCCCTCGTATTCTGGTTCTTTTTCTCCAAAAACGATACAGGTGTGTATCCGAAAACGCAGAAAATGAGGTTTCGAGAAAAATTAAAAACCTTACTGTCGACGCCACACAGGCGGGTGGTTGCCCGTATAGTAGGCCGTATGCAAGACTGTAAGTCACCACACGGCTGTGTGATCGACGAGCCAGGCTATGAGCGAGTGACACAGCCGTGTGACAGTTGGGCAAGGCCGTATGCGACACAAGGGCTCGACTAATCTGGCCGTGTGGGCCACACAAACATATGGGCCCACACGGGTGAACCGCATAGGTATGTGGGATTCTGGGCCAGGCTGTGTGATCCACACGGCCAAGGCTAATTTAGGCAAAGTTAGCCACACGGACGTGTGGGCCCACATGGATAGCCACATGGGCGTGTGGGCCCATTTTCTGAAAAGTTCTGTATGGTTGCACGGGTCACCCTAGTCGACTGTGAACCTATTGTAGGGTTGGTAAGCGTTACCTGGACTCTTAATTCTGTGACTTAACGTTCTGATTTCTGCACTTAGCATGAATTCTGATATCTGAATGTATGAATTGTATTTGCATAAAAGCATGTCATATTATGTATGTTGCATTGCATTGGAATGGGTTGTTGATGTTTGGAGGAAGTATCTTAAAGGCTCTTAAGCCTGTTATCTGGCAGCCCAGTTGCAACTTTCTGATTATGTACCCCATTTGGTACAGCATGGTGTGTAAGGATGGGTGGGTTGATTTTATCCCCACATGGTATGTAAGGTTGGACAGAGTTGGTGTGTAGAAACCGGTGGGTAGGACTCTGTTATTCTGTTCTGATATGCACATTTTGTCTGAAATGGGCTAAGTCCCTAGAATGTATCCGAATCTATATCTAAGTGGGCTAAGGTCCACACCGTTCTGTAATGGGCTCAGACCCGAACTGTGAATTTATGTTTGTTTTCTGATATTACTGTGTGCATGTTTTCTGTAGGGATTACACACTAAGTTTGCGAAAACTCACCCTATTCTGTTTAATCTGTTCAGGTAATCCCCAGCATTAAAAACGGAGGACTCGGCAGTGACCACAGTTCTGGACCTTTACGATTTTTACTGTTAGTTATGGTTTGATTATATTTTGGAAGTTTTATGTAACTATGGCCTTTATGGATTTTTGTTTAATTTTGGAATTTTTATTTTATAACTACTAGCAGTAGGATAAGACGCGAGTTTTCAAAATGGATAAATGTTTTATCAAAATATACACGAATTCGTAACCTATTTTAAAAGTTTCTGCAACGTATAATGTTTGAAAATGGTTAATGAATAAGTAAACGACATGTTTTTTACGGTAACCTAAGACATCGAAAATGGCTCTATTGGAATTATGATTTCTAAAAGCTCTATCATGTGACATCGCCAGATTCGGCCATAACGTCTAGGTCGGGTTTAAGGTGTTACAGCTTATTATATACGAACTTATCTCGAATACAAAAACGACGAAACGGATCGATTAGTCCAACACTTTGTTTTTCCCCTATCTAAATTCGAATTTCGCTTTTCTTGATCTTGTAATATCAAATTTAACTCATTTAATCATCCATTTATTCAATTTAATACAAATATCACATTATGACAACTTTACATTTTTGCCCCAAATATTTCAATTTCTTTACAATTTAGTCCTTATCTCATAAAAAATACAAATTCATGCAATTAGGTCTCTACCCATGCTAGCCGAATTTCATATAGACCCATAGAAATCCATATTTTCTATTTATTTCACAATTTAACCACAAAATTTACCCATTTCACAATCTAATCCCTAATTGGAAATTTTACCAAAAATCACTTTACAAATGTTGTTTGTCTAACAACCATACAATTTCTATCATCAAACATCAAACATACACATTTTTTACAACTGCAAAAATGAAATTGATTTATGTGAAATATTGTGAATCTCTAAAGTGGTTTTGATGGATCGAGTAAAAGTTTCATACATGAGATTTCTGACTGAATTTCTATTCTGGACTAAGCTTCTACATGTGTGGCGGACACGGATATACATGTGACTCAGATTTAGACTAGACTGATAATCTTACATGTATACATAGCCCTGGCCAGGCTATTTTTCTGTGTTGTCATTGGTTTAGCCCAGACGGGTAATTTGACATAACTATTCTGTATCTGATTAGCTCATATGAGCATCATCTGTTTCTGAACTTATGTATTAAATACTTTTACAAAGATTCATCGGAAGAATAAAGGTTAATTGATATGAAATTGTTTTAATGAAATAAATGAATTATGAAATTTGATTATCTGTATGTTTAAATGTTTACTGACCAGGAAGTTGTTGACTCATGTTGTGATAAGGTTTTCAATTGAAAGGCCATATGCATTTAGCAATTAAATGTGTATGTTAAGTTAGTAAATTGAGGTGTATGAACATATTGAGTATTCTTTATACTTATTTCTGTTATTATTTTCTGTAGATCCTGAATACGTAGACTGAGTCGATCGGATCAGCGAAGCTCACACCTACCATCGTCTGATATCGGTAGCTTTTGAAGTCTTGAATTATGGTTATATGTGGCATGTATGTAGGCTACTTATGTTGCTAAAGTTAGTCATGTATATAGAGTGTTTTTTTTTATTAAGTTTGAAAATGTTTTATTATTTCGGTTGTAAATGCTTTTATATGTAAAGTTGATACATGTATTGTAGGTTTGGTCCTTTTCGCAATGTGAGATAAAGGTCATGTTCAATTGGTATATAGGTGGTTATATGGTATCAAGTTATTATGATAATGTTGTTGGTTCTTGATGTTTGAATGGATGAAATGAATGACTTTATGAAGTTTGAATGCAAATTGATTTGAAAATTGAATTATGGTGTCAATAAGGGCACATTAGTTAGACACTTAGGTTGTATTAACGAGCTTATGCAAAAGGTGTTATGTAGTTTAAGTTATTAAATATGTCATAATCTGGACATTTTAATTGAGTGTTTTAATTATGTCCTAGTTAAGTACTTATTAATTGGTTGTTTTTAATGTGTCTTAGCTTAGGTTATATGTTGAATTAATTTTGTCCCAGCCGAATTAAATTTGTCCTAGCTGCCGAATTTAATTTGTCCTTAAAATTAACTTGGCTGAATTTATTTGTTGTAAGTACATGCATGGACGGCAATTAAGATGGTGTGCTGATGGTTGCCATCCTCCAAGCAACCATTCGGTTACTGTAAGAACCAAAAGAGAGCTGGTGTTTTCTCTTCCCAAGCTGCCTTTTCGTGCATGTTAACAGCCCCAAGTGTTTTCACACTTGTTCAATTCAGTTGGAGGGTCTTTCCACACACATGATTGTTCAATTCGGTTGGAGGGTCTTTCCACACACATGATTAACCGGTCTTTTGCTTTCACACTACAAGGGCTGCTCATATTCAACTGAACCATGTACAAGTCCATTAAAGTGCCCAAGCTGCCCGTTAAAGCTCATGACTATTCGACAACCCAAGGCAGATCCTTAAAGGCTGTTCACACCTTTGGCCGATTGTATCCAGCTAGGTTCAACCTCATTTTCACTTTAATTAAAGATCAGTTGACCTTGGAGACTTCATGGGACGTTTTAGGAAGGTACCAAGAAGTTTCAGCTCAATTAAGCTTATTTGAAGCTGTCCATTTAATTTCTTTTATGTCCATTCAGCTAACCAAGGATTTGAGCCATAAATATGAAGCTCATTGATGTAAATTGGACTTTTGAAACATTTTATGCTTAATTCAACTATTGTGAGTTTATTCAACTCTCATTGTTTGTTTAAGACTCAAGCTGACTTATCTAGCCTTGCTAGTGGCATCTAACTTGTTTCTTTTTGAACTAATCACAACCCCGATACCTTTGGTTCCTATCTCGTAATAAATAATAGGTCAAGGTCCTAATTTCTATCATTCATCCAACTTAAGTGTCCTATAAAAATCGGGTCAATACTCATCTATAGTATTGGTTCCTTTTTGACCTTAAGCTCAACCGTCCATCCAAATTTCCAACCTTAAATCACCTAAAACTCTTGTTAGACTGAACCATTCCTTTAACCATCTCAGTCTATCCGAAAACTCTTGTTTGAAGCTTATACATAGCCAATTGCAAAAATAAACTTAACGAAGAACAATACTTCTCAATTTTACAATCGTGCACATTCGTGACTCGAAATCAACAACGAGCATGAGTTCGCATCATTTGGTATCAAAGCTAGCAAAATCGAGGAGTACAGACGTTCAAAGTATCCCGGAGTAAGTTTTTGAAAAAAAGAAAAAAATTGAAAAAAAAAGAATATGCATAGCTTGTATTTGTTTTGCAAAATTCAGATATAGAAAAAAAAAGTAAAGAAAAAGGATTTGAAATTTATATAAAAAAAAATAGGCTAGTTGTGAAAGTGATTGTTTTTCCTGAATTTTTGAGAAGTTTCCTCTACAAACATTTCGCCACACCTCAAAAATTTTTCCTTTTGTTTCTTTCAACCCACCCTAAACCCAAAACGACATCTACCATTGCAAACCCTTTTGCAGCTGACCCACTAAGCTTGCTGAAAATCTAAACGTCTTTCACGAACTTAGAAAGAAGAACTGAGTAGAAAAAGGCACGAGAGAGGTGAGCTCATTAGAGAGATGAAAAAGCTAATATATTGAATGCAAACATGAGAGGAATGTCATCTCTTTTTTCTTTGCGAGTGAATTGTGAGGTTTTTGTGGTGAGGAATTAAAATATGTCACGAAGCCCGGAACGAAACGCGATGGAAGGCGGAGGGTTACGACCCATAAGGAACGTTGCAACCAGAGGAGGGGTGCCTGATTTAACACTCCAAGCCCTTATGCGAGAAATGGAGCGCATGTTTGATCAAAAGCTCGAGCTCATACAAGAACGATTAGACCGAGTTGAAGAGAGGGGCCAGCGAGAGAGAACTCCCCAAAGTCCACGAAGGAAGCGAGGCTGGCCAAGGTTTAATCAAAATGATCTATATGAGCCAAGCGATGTGGAGAGCGACCAAGCATCGAATCAAAGCAAAAGGCGAAGAGGCTAAAGAAATCGAGGCCCTCGAGAGCAAGATCGTGTCGATGACGATCTTAAGAACATCAAACTGTCTATTCCACCATTCCAAGGTAGGCATACCTTGAATGGGAAACGAAAATAGAGTTGGTCTTCATGTGCCTGAACTACTCGAAGAGCAAGAAGGTGAAGCTAGCGGTGATCGAGTTCTCCGATCATGCCATGATATGGTGGGATCAGTTAACTACGAGTCGAAGAAGGAACGGAGAGCGTCTAATATCCACTTGGGCCAAGATGAAAGTCGTAATGTGTAAGAGATTTATTCCTTCCTACTATCATCGTTAACTATACCAAAAGCTTCAAAACCTTACCTAAGGTAACCGAAACGTGGAGGATTATTTCAAAGAGATGGAGATTGTCATGATTCGTGCGAATGTGGAAGAAGATCGAGAGGCGACCATGGTGAGATTTCTAACCAGTCTTAACCACAACATTGCCAACGTGGTGGAGCTTCAACATTATGTTGAAGTAGTCGATATGGTGCACATGGCCATAAAGGTGGAAAAGCAATTAAAGAGGAACCTTTCCATCCGAACCTATTCTAACACCACTACTACTTCAAAATAGGGTCAAAACACCAGCAAGAAAGATCTACCAAGTCGTGCGAAGGAACAAGTGGTGTCTGCGAAGCCTAATAAGCCCATTGGTGATTCTAGCAAAGGCAAGAACTAAGCCTTTCCTAACCGATCAAGGGACATCAAGTGCTTCAAATGCCTAGGGATGGGGCATATCGCCAGTCAATGCCCTAATCGAAGCAATATGGTGGTGAGACCAATGGAGAAATTGAGTAGGAGGAAGAAAAAGAAAAAGAACTCGACGCAACCACCGACGAGGAGGAAGAACTTGAGTACACTGTTGATGGTGAAATTCTCATAATCAGACGGAGTTTAAGCCTTCAGAGTGTGAAGAAAGAGCAGCAAAGAGAAAATACCTTCCATACACGTTGCCATGTCCAAGGCAAGGTGTATAGTTTGATTGTTGATGGCGGAAGTTGCACCAACGTTGCCAGCACTCTAATGGTGGAAAAAATAAACTTGCCAACAACTAAGCACCCTCATCCCTATAAACTTCAATGTCCCAACGATGGCAGAGAATTAAAGGTGACCAAACAAGTCCTTGTTGCATTTTCAATCGGCAAGTACAATGACGAGATTCTTTGTGACGTGGTGGTGCCCATGCATGCCGGTCATATGTTGTTGGGGCGACTGTGGCAATTTGATCGTAAAGTTATTCATGATGGCTACACAAACCGCTACACTTTCAAACACATCAGGAAAAATGTAACTTTGGCTCCATTGACGCCAAGACAAGTTTATGAAGATCAATTGAAGTTGAAAAATTCCATTGAAAGATTTAAAGAGAGTAAGCAATAAGATAAGAGTGAAAAAGAAAGAAAATACAAGTGAGAAAAAGAAAGGAAACCAAGTGATCAAACCAAGAAAAAAGAGCAATGAGCGTGAAAACAAAATGAGTGAACAAATTGAGTGTTTATGCAAAAGATAGAGATATTCGAAATTCTTATTTGTTGAAGCAATCAATTCTTGTACTCATGTACAAGGAAAAATTTTTGAACACTAACGATTTGGATAAAAATCTTCCCTCTTCGATTGTTTCTCTTTTGTAGGATTTTGACGACATGTTTCCGGATGAAGTTCCTAGTGGGTTGCCACCCATTCGAGGAATTGAACATCAAATAGACTTTATTCCAGGAGTTGCCATTCCAAATCGCCCAGCTTACTGTAGTAACCCCAAGGAAACCAAAAGGTTACAAAAGCAAGTGAACGAGATTATGGAAAAGGAGTTATTTAACTTAAGTTATTAAATGTATCATAATCTGGACATTTTAATTAAGTGAGTGTTTTAATTATGTCCTAGTTGAGTACTTATTAATTGGTTGTTTTTAATGTGTCTTAGCTTAGGACAAACTAATTATATGTTGAATTAATTTTGTCCTAGCCGAATTAAATTTGTCCTAGCTGCCGAATTTAATTTGTCCTTAAAATTAACTTGGCTGAATTTATTTGTTGTAGGTATATGCATGGATGACAATTAAGATGGTGTGCTGATGGTTGCCATCCTCCAAGCAACCATTCGGTTATTGCAAGAGCCAAAAGAGAGCTATTGTTTTCTCTTCCCAAGCTGCCTTTTCCTGCATGTCAACAGCCCCAAGTGTTTTCACACTTGTTCAATTCAGCTGGAGGGTCTTTTCACACACATGATTACTCGGTTCTTAGCTTTCACACTACAAGGGTTGCTCATATTCAACTGAACCATGTACAAGTCCATTGAAGTGCCCAAGTTGCCCATTAAAGCTCATGACTATTCGACAACCCAAGGCAGCTCCTTAAAGGCTGTTCACACCTTTGGCCAATTGTATTCAGCTAGGTTCAACCTTATTTTCACTTTAATTAAAGCTCAGCTGACCTTGGAGACTTCATGGGACGTTTCAGGAAGGTACCAAGAAGTTTCAGCTCAATTAAGCTTATTTGAAGCTGTCCATTTAGTTTCTTTTATGTCCATTCGGCTAGCCAAGGATTTGAGCTATAAATATGATACTCATTTGATGTAAATCAGACTTTAACACCTTTTATGCTTAATTCAACTTTTGTGAGTTTATTCAACTCCCATTGTTTGTTTAAGACTCAAGCTGACTTATCTAGCCTTGCTAGTGGCATCTAACTTGTTTCTTTTTGAACTTATCACTCTTCGAGTGTGGCGTTCAACCCCGATACCTTTGGTTCTTATCTCGTAATAGATAGTGGACCAAGGTACTAATTTCTATAATTCATCCAACTTAAGTATCCTATAAGAATCGGGTCAATACTCATCTATAGTATTAGTTCCTTCTTGACCTTAAGCTCAACCGTCCATCCAAATTTCCAACCTTAAATCACTCTTGTTAGACCGAACCATTCCTTTAACCATCTCAGCCTATCCGAAAACTCCTGTTTGAAGCTTATACTTAGCCAATTGCAAAAATAAACTTAACGAAGAACGATACTTCTCAATTTTATGATCGGGCACATTCGCGACTCGAAATCAACAACAAGCATGAGTTCGCATCAGCTTCCAGAATTATTATCATCAACTAAAATGGCTACTTTTTGAGATGCGAGAGCAAAAAGATTTAGAAGCTCTAATACCATGCTAGAATTCTAAAGAACCATAAGAACATTTCAAGATATATTTCATGTATACCACTGGTATACAAGCTACGGGTATTTATACACTCATAGCTATTTAACAGATACCCTAACAGATTTGATAACTGGTTATGAAATCAGTTGTATTCTAACTGTTATTAGTTGCTTCTCCTGATATAGATTAATATATATTCTTTATAAATTTAAAATATATTGTCATGATCTTAAAAAGTCATTTTTTAGACATTTAATAAAAATGCTTACTTCATAATTTTCAAGAAGAATAGACCGATTCTCTTTAATAATATTTTAATCTTAATTAGTGTTGATTAATTAAATAAAAATAATAAATTAAGGCTTTTTATGTTTAACTAGATTTATTGTTTAATATAGTGAGTTTAATTATTATTTTTAAATTAAAGATTATGGTTAAATAATAAATTAAGGCTTTTTATGTTTAACTAGATTTATTGTTTGATATAGTGAGTTTAATTATTATTTTTAAATTAAGGATTATGGTTTTAGAAGATAAGATTTAAGATGGATATTTAGAATTTAGGGTTTACTCTTTAAAATGTAATGACTAAGTTTTAAGGTTCTAAGATTATGATTTTAGAGTTTCGAGTTTAGGATTTTAGAATATTATTAAAAATAAATTAATTTTATTAAATCTTAAATCTTAAAAACCACGCAAAGAAAATATAGAGTCCAAACTTAGTTTTAACTCCTTTGGGACTTACAAAAGGTGAGGGAAGAAGAATCCTTTTGGGCATTTGATTTGTTTATTTAATAGAGTTAAAATATAATGATAAGAGTTAATTTGATGTTTCTTAATATTTTATATTATTCATAGAGACTAAAAAGATATGATGTGATATGTTATGGATCATACTAATCTAAGTTAAATTCTTTTATTAAATCTCACACCGACCGAAACAAATATAAAATTGAAATTAAGCCATGAGTTCCCTTAAGACTTACAAGCCGTGAGAGCAGACGAATCTTATGGCATTTAATTTTGTTTATTAAAATTAGAAATAATATGATGCAGCGTAAAGTTATCGGTTGTCTAAAAGTCATCTGAATCTAAACTAATTTGTGTTTTTATTGGATTTCATAAATGCGATAAAATATTTACTTTTGTTGAATCCAATGATATATTTAATCTTGAACATCAATTATAATTCAATTAAAATAATTTTAAATTTATAAATTACTATGACTTGACTTTGTTAATTACATAAAATTTAAATTCATAATAATTTAACATATAAAATATTTTTTTATATTTTACAAAATAATTAATTAAAATACAGATTTTTATAATTAAATTATTAAAAATCAAACCTATATTCCTAGTATATGTAACACTAAACTTAAACAAAATATGTAATAGAGAAATTATATTCTTCATATAATTTTGACATACTTATTATTGGGTGAAAAAGAAACATAGAATAAAACCACACAAATAGTCAAGTTTCAATATAACGAAAACTTAGAAACTAGTGTTTGGTTTGATATCGTGCTCGCTAGACAAAGAGTAGATCAACAACGAGAGGGAGCTGACACTTTCATTGAATGAAAATTTGGCCCAGAATTTTTATAAATGAAAACCCACAAAATATTTAAGGCTACTCAAATCTAAACAGTTGGAGCCACCCCAATCGTAACGATAGGGATGATGGAGAGGGTGTGAATTAGAAGCCAATCCAGTTTTCAACTTTCCATTACTGAATTCAAGTAAATATAATTGCAGATCTTCCTCATCGGCCAGCTAGGATTCAAAGACTTCATTCAAAACTCAAAATACTAAAGAAAGGGGGACAAAAACACAGCTCATCCTACAAGCGCAAGGACACGACTACGGTAGCATATATATACATTGGGGATCCAGGGTGGGATGCTTAAACCAAAACCAAGCTTACATGCCTCAACATATTCATGTTACCACTATGTCAACAAGTTGTTGTCAATTGAACTAGACCATTTGATATGATTATACATTGGGTGTGACAGTACCTGCATCATGGGGAGATTGAAGGGATAGAGGTGAAAACTGTAGCGCAAGTAGCTCCTCTCTGTTATATTTCAATCTTTGATCTAATATTTCAGAGAGAAAAAAAGGAAAGGAATTTTAGATTATAAAAGAGATTCGATATTTGGTGTTAAAAGCAAATCATTGTGAAAGTCTTACCAACAAAAAACTCAGGCATAGGCAGATTTCCCTGCTTTTTGTTCCATTGAGGTCCCTTCAGAGATTGTTGTGATGTGGATAGGCAGTTCGAAATTGTTTGATGCTCTGTTGAAAGGTTTTGAACAATTTCGTGTCGTATCTCAACTTGAGGATGTTTCTTTAAGAATTGTGAGATAGCATCTTTAGTTAAAAGCCAACAACCCATCAGGTCCAGTACTCTCAGTGTTGTTGGTGGGCTAAATGCGTCCAGACCATTAGTTGTTAATACAGCATCACGGACATGAAGTGTTGTCAGCTTTGGGAGAGACGAAAGGACATGCAAAGTGGCATCTGTAAGAGACGCACATTTGAGATATAAATGGCTCAGTTTTTTGCAACTCGATAAAGGGTGCAAATCCGGATCCCTAACTTGTGTATGCTCCAAGTTTAAGCTCTCCAGATAACTAAGATTTTGAAGTGCTGTTAGTGTGCTATCCACATGCGACTCAGTGCCTGGCTGGAGAATAAAACCTATAAGTTGCAAAAGAATTGTTAAACTAAAATGGTATGCCAAAGGTTAATAATTCGGTTTATGGCCACAAATGAAGAACAACAGCAAAAGCAAAACAGATTATAGAGCCGTGAAAATATCAAGACTACAGCAATATTCATGTTTAATCCAAAACAGAAACAACTTAAGGCTTGTATTGAGGAGACCAAACCTTTAATGTTTGTGTTGCTTAAGTCGATAACCTTAAGTGAAGGCATCAAGCCGATATATGACAAGGCAACATCATCGATTGCTGTGTGAGATAAAGATAAATTTTCAAGTTTGGGAACATGTCCGACTAAAATCCCAATTCCGACAGAGCTGACTCTTGTGCTGCTTAGATTTAGATTTTTCAGATTGGCTCCAATACATACAATCATTTCAACAGAATCATCCCCCACGGTGCCAGAGCTGAGATCCAAATGTTCAAGCATTTTCATATCAGCTAAAACGCCAAACCAGCTAAGGGAAGATTTGGATACATCCAACAAAGATAATGAACTTGTCTTCATATATAAAAAGGCCTCAGCCTCATTCGTGAAAGTTGCTCCGGCACAAACAAGTTTCAGCAAAGGAGCTTTATCACCATTGCCTTCAAGGATAGAATCAATGGTACAATTACTCATATTCAAACATTCAAGACCAGACAAATTTGGAAAGCATGTAACATTGGTCCAAGCAAGATTGAGGAAGCTCAGTTTGGGGAACCTTTGAAGGACCAAAGCCCCTTGGTTAGATATTTTACTCCCCCAAAGATCAAGGTACCGTAGCTTTGTCAATGCCTAAAACAAAACAGCCACCATAACTCATTTAAACCTGAATATTTTACCCTGAAAACGGAACTAACTATAATATCTTAGAATCAATCATTTAAAATTCAATTTTTCAAAATGGAACCACCAAACTTGAGCTAAAAATAGCAATCTATGGTAATTGAAACATAACTTAGCTCATCTAGTTCTTACAATGATTTCAACTGCGAAGAAACTCACTAACACAATTTAATAACTGATACATCCAAGTTCTCATCTAAATGAAGTACGCACAAGAAACAGTATTTACCATAACAAAGTTCGCAGTCCAGCAAAACTCAAGAGGCATAGATGCTCAGTAATTTCAGAAATGATTGTGGATTATTGCATCCTTCAGCCAATGATAAAATATAGAGTAACTTTTCAAGCAAGAATAAAGAATATGTACATGTAAAGAAAGAATACCTGAAGAGAATTCAATGCGGAATCTGTAACAGGCAAACCACCCAAGTCTAATACAGACAAATTCTTAAGTGATGCAAGCAGCGCAACCCCATTCGCAGTTACCCCGGTCTCTGAAATCCATAACTTTTCCAAAGTTGAAATGGATATAAGATGTTTAACGCCAGCATCAGTAACTTTCATGCATCGCGAAAGGTCCACCTCCTTTAGACTAGTCATCCCTAAAACCAAGAAAGAAAGAAAAAAAAACTACAAATTTTTAAAAGATATTGAGCTTATCAATATGAAAAAAAATTGAGCTTTGATCTCCATTTCTTTTAATAGTTATTCTTTTAATGCATCTAAAATAGCTTCATATTCAAACAGATAACTTCTTATAATTTCTGTACATTTTTAAAAAAATGAAAAACTCAAAAACATACCTACTATGGACCAAATAGCAGAATTATTAATTCTGTGACAATCACCGAGATTAAGTGATCGTAGATAACGAAATGCGCCTAAATACGCCATCCATTCCGCATCAACAGAATTCTCTCCTCTAAGATCTATCTCCTCCACACTATATTTGAACACTCTGCATTATCAAATGAAATGAATAATCTACTTCAACAGGGATCAGTTAGCAAAGTTTCAAAATTAGACTGAAAAATAAATAAAAATACATAAATTCCAATTCATAGCTTCTTCTTCTTTGGCAGACAATTCAGATCTAGTTTAGAAAATGTAACATCTAACAAATGAGCTAATAGAAAACAGAAAAAATATAAGAAAAATTGAAGTGATAATGAAGGAATGTTAATGTACTCGAGCAAGGAAGGGAAGAGAAGGCGACGACGGAGGAGGTTCCGAAGCAGAGACTGAGAAAGGTGAGAAGGCAATCGCTCCAGAGTTCTTCTTTGTCTCCGCCATTTCTCCACGCTCTCTTTGCTTTGGCAAGCTGCTTCTATACATCGCCGTATCAATTCGCTCTCTTTCTCCATTTCCGTTCGATTTATTACTCTCTTTTTTGTCGAATTTGATGGATCACGCTCTCGTTTTGCTTCTCTTTGATCTTTCAATCCTTGAATCTAAGAAAAGATAAAGTTGAAAGTCAATAACTATTTTAGGCTTTTTGGTTTGCTTGCCCTTCACGAACTGTGAAATGTGGAAGAAAGTGGAATGATTATTTTATTTTATTTGTTTAATGGATTATTAAAAGCGGTGCGGTTAAAATTGCTCAAAATGTAATCGATCCAAGATTTTTGACATCTGTCTAAATGCCAAAACGAAGCGTATAAGCTCCCCAGGATAGAAAGCCTGATCAATAATAGTGGTAACTGGTAATACTTAGATTATGGTAAATTAAAATTAGCTAGAATATTAAATTAAAATGTTTATGTATGATAAAATATTAAAATATTTTATAAATTACCAACAAGTGTTGCATGCAATAATAAAGCATATTGAACTTCTAAGGAGAAAACGTGGGATTGAATCTTAGAGACGAATAATCACAAACTCCGATCATTGATCGTAATAGGGACGATAAATGATATAATTTTTTTTACAAATTTTATTTATATTAAATAATAAAATATGGATTAAAATTAATAAGATGTTAAAATATAACATAAGTTAAGTTATACTTTTATTTGCATAAATTTAATCTCTACAGTTTTCAGATTTAATTGTTAAATTTTTTTGATTTATTGGTGTAACATTTTAAAATAAAAAATTATTTAATAACCATGTAACTTAATAAATAATATTATACTGAATCTGAAGTAATATTCTAGTTTAGTGGAAAATTGGTGTTGCAATTCAATGAAAAAAAAAACTAATTCTTGGAATTTCATTACTCTGGAAGTGCAATTTTATACCTGAAAAATTCCAAATTTTAAAAATTAATAACAACAATATTTATAAAAAGTACCTTACAACTTAGAAATCATTCAACCAGAATATAAAAACAAAAACAAAATGCACTTGCTAAGTGTTAGAGGTGTGCATGGGCTGGGTTGGGCTGGGTTCAATTAAAAATTTAGGCCTGTTTACTAGGTCCGACCAGAAAAATGGACTTAAAATTTTTTTCAAGTTCGATCAGGATAAAAATGTTAAAACTCGGGCCCGATCCAGCCCACCCATATTAATTTTTATATTATTTTAAAGTATATATAATACATCAAAAATACTAAAAATATCAAAATAAATATTTCCCAACAAATTGAAAATAAATTTAAAAAAATATGTATACTTAAATAACACTAAGATGGATACAACTTAACAAGAAAATGCCTCTAAAATAATAACAAAATTAACAAATGTCTTTAAAATATTAACAACAAAATAAGTTTTATACAACATTCAAACAATAACAACAAAATAGTAACAACATAATAGTAAAATGGTAGCAAAATAGGGAGAAAATAATAAAAAATAATATTAAAAAAATAAATTTTTTTGTCCTTTAGTGATTTCGAGCCGGGTCAAGCCGAGCTCGGGCCAAAAATGCCTTACTAGAGGACTGGCCCGTTTTTAAACGGGCCTTATTTTTTTGTCCAAACTCATTTTTCGGACCTATATTTTTATCCAAACCCTCCCACATTTCAAACAAACCTTCGGGCCGAGCCAGGTGGCCCGACCCATCTCTCTCAATATCCTACATAAATCAATGGAAAGTTTTTTTAAATAAACTCTAAGATGTTGCTAATAACCATGATCGAATTAGCAAACCCTTTAATGAATAGAAGATCAACAGCAAAATTGAAATGAGTAGGTTGCAGCTATTGCATTTGGGATGATGCTCAAATACCCCATGAATTCCAGCCAAATTCAAGACGCTTAAGAGTACATTCATCCCAAAATCTGATTAGGTATGGAACAATGGCCCCCCTCTCTAACTCTTTTGCACCATACTAGACCCCATTTCTAGCCACCGATTATCCAATTCTTGAATCGACGAGGGAATCCAACAACTCTCAGAACATGGATAATGAAATTCCAAATGTCTTTCTAAGGTACATCCATGAACCAACTCCCGAGCCAGTAGCAAATTATCCACAAGTTCCTTCCATTAAAGCACTTTGGCTATTAGAGATAAGGCTGGGTAGACACTTGATTGTTTTATTGGAGGAGGCTAACATATTTCCAATGGCAAAAAAACATTGAATGATTTCCACTACATCTCCTCCAACAATGCTATAGGAGGCTTGGAAGAATCTGGTTGGGTATGCATCAAGGCTAGGGGCCTTGTTTCCATTCATAGAGAATATGGTTGACTTAGTATCTCCTCTGTTGTAAAACAAGAGCAATCAAGTTTGATATTTCGTACGTACCACTTGATCAGCACTCTATCTAGCTGTCTTGAAAGAGGCTCATAAATGATATTTCCTACTTGAATATATATTAAACAAATGCTTCAGATATTTTATATCATGGACAACAATTCCAACAAGTAAACTTCAAATTTAATTAGCAAAAGCCATTGTAACAGAGCGACGGGGATATATATATATATAGTCACTTCAAATTTGCAAAAGCCATTCAAACAAAAGGACGACGATAAACACACTCTTCACTTTCATATGACCTAACAAACATGAAAACTCTGCATGTTAATTTGGGTGTATTTTCATGCAAAGTTGATCGAGTTTCGATGCAAATTAGGTCAACCAACTTAGCTACTTGCCCTTGGAATCTATTGCGTAGTAGTCGATAAGTAAAAACAAATTGCGGCGGCTCGAATGTATCAGAACAGCCGACTTGTCGACTATCCAGCAGACCATATTCAAAGAAAAGTCTCTATGTCACAAGCTTTGACATTTGTCTCAAAACAATGTCCATAATCTAACTGTTCTTGAATTAAACTGTGTGTGGCTTTTAAAAACAGGGTTATGTATTACTGTAAAAAATATCCTCATGAAGAACTGAAATATCGAAATTAGATAACAAAAACTTCATTTAATCTAAAAAATATTATAAATATATAAAAGCTGGAAGCGGCAAAATACAATGACGCCAACCCACGTTGTTTATTAACAAGGAATTAATGTATGGAAGGAAATCAGCGGCTCAATCCCTAACGCCGAAAATGTTTTCAATATACAAATTCTTGTCTATACATACATAAGCCACGTGTATTCCTAGTTAGCTGCCACGTCTTCTTTTAGAACATCCTGAGCCAAGTTTCGGAACTCGTGGCATTTATCGGATTGAGTTGCCATTAATCCAACGCTCAATATCGTTTCTTCTTGCTGCCCTCCATGTTTCCTGCATTAAAATTTATATGAAGTGAAGAAAAATATCATTTCCAAAACTGGCTTGTCAACGAACGATCAAAAAAAGGATATTGAGATGTAATTAATGGAGGGTTACAAGGCGAAAAGAGTGATTGGTTCTGAAGTGATGATGGAGGGAAATGTTAACAAGAAAAAAAGGGGTCTCAAAGAGTTAAATTCTGGGGGGTTTATAGAACTGTCTGAAGAAGAACAGAAGAGAGACGAGGAAGGAGATAAAGGGGAGAGTGTCACGTGCCTGTCACATGGGTTTATATCGGTAATCGGAAGACGGAGAGCGATGGAAGACGCGGTGAAGGTGGCGATTGGAGTGATACAAGGGTATGATTTTTTCGCTGTGTACGACGGTCATGGTGGAGCAGGAGTCGCTAACGCTTGCCGTGACAGGATGCACCGGTTGGTGGTAAAGGAGGTGCAGGAAAGGACACGTGGTGGTGGTGGTGGAGGGAAAGGAGTAGGATGGGAGAAGGTGATGTCAGCTTGTTTCGAGAAGATGGATGAGGAGGTCACCGGTGTTGAGTGTGGGACGACGGCTGCAGTCGATGAGGTCATGGAAACGATGGGATCAACTGCGGTGGTGGTGTTGGTAAGCAGGGAAGAAGTAGTGGTCGCAAATTGCGGTGACTCGAGAGCTGTTCTCTGTCGTGCCGGCACCGCCTTGGCTTTGTCCCATGATCATAAGGTGATTTTCTCCATTCATGACAAAGAACACGTACATGTTGGAACTTGGATATTGATATTGTAATAAACGCCTTTCATGGTTTTGGTTCTAACAGCCTGACAGACCCGATGAAAGGGAAAGAGTGGAAGCAGCTGGAGGAAGGGTCATAAACATTAATGGCAATCGTATCTTAGGAGTTCTTGCCACTTCAAGATCTATAGGTATTGTCTAAAACTCCATACTTGATCCCTTCTTATATAGGAAAAAATCATTTGATAATGAAATGGTGTTTAATCTGATTCAGGAGATCGATATTTGAAAGCGTATGTAATCTCCAAACCAGAGGTGTCTGTGATTGAACGAACAAAATCCGACACCTTTGTTATATTAGCCAGTGATGGTTTATGGGATGTAGTTTCCAATGAACTTGCATGCGAAGTTGTGAAAAGATATTTAGATGGACATATAAAGATAACATTTTCAGACCACAACGACGGATGTAGTGGAAATCGTGCGGCAGAGTCGGCAGCCATGCTAGCTGAGTTAGCAGTGGCTCGAGGGAGCACCGACAATATCAGTGTCATCGTAGTTGAGTTGAAAGCTTGAAATCACTCTTCTATATTCCCTCCTTTTTTTATATGTTTCACTTTGTTTTCAAGTTGTAATATTAATATCCCAGAGGGGTAACGGGCTAACATATAACGTTTGTTCTGCAATAGCAGTAAATATTTTTCTGTTTGATTCTAAGGGAGAGAGCAATTTTAATAAATTAAAAGATCCATTACTGTAAACTTCTTGATGCTTAAATGATTAACTGTTTTTTATTTCTCTCTTTCATGGTAGCAGAGCCATGTAATTCTTGTCTAGAAAACAGACACAACTCAATTGAAACTTCAACAGTAGAAGTGAAACAAAACATTGTTGTACAAACTATATTTATATTGGAAATACAAAATGCTGCAAAAGCTAGCAACATTACAACTCCAAAAGGATTAAAAAAAAAAAGGAAATCAGCTGCTCTGAAGTACATATAAAAAAAACAAGACTCCTTGCAATCTGTATGAGAAGTCATTTAGCTAACTTCTCAATCTTGTCTCTTACATATATATAAAATAACAAATGAAGTAAAAGAGAAAGAGGATGAGCATTCCCTTTTCTAAAAATCTCTCTTCACTCCTTTCTCTTCCCATCTTCGGCTGTTATTTCACCTAAAATCAACAAGTAAGTTGAATACCCTTAAACAAGAAAATGAAAAATAACCCTTTTCTTTTCCCCTGGACTGCATTCTGTATAGCTGCACAAATCTTACACCAAGTTGTAGCAATTTTCTTCTGTTGTTAAGCCAAGTTGTAACTTGAAACTGAGACATCAGCCGGAGAAGCAGCATGGATGTATACAAACTCGAGACTCTTCCCTGCAGGTAAAGAATTGAGATATGTTGGGAAACCATAAGAATTGCCAGATTTAGTGAGACCCCATATTGGACCATAAAGCTTTGATATAGACAGCTTTAGATCCTTTAGTGTCTTGGAAGACTTGTTGGTCATCACTATGGAATATCTGTAATAAGTTCTTCCTTTGTCATTCCAGGAAGTTGTCATCTTTTGCTGTATGGAAATTGGACTAGAAGTTGTGGCTGCAAAACAGAATTCCCAAATTAGATTTCATGATTCAATATCGATTACGACTATGTTCATCAAACGAAACATGTACCAGGATTTGGAGTCGATTTGGCTTTCGGCTCTGCCTTCGGTTTAGCAGCTACTGGTTTAGGAACTGGGACAGCCTCTGCATTAATAGGCAAAGCCATGATCATCATGATTGCAAAAGTTAAAACCATGAAACATAATGAAGATATAAGCTGTATATACCGGGAAGCAGCTGGTTATAACCAGAATGACCGCTCCCGAGCCTAGCTAGTATGCCAAGAAGAGGAGCATTGTTGTAGGTAGCTGGCTCGGTTTGTTCATAATTGTCCCTTTCATCAGCGAAGTTATCATAGGCGTCAGGCCCTCCAACCACAGCACCAGTGAGGACATTAGGATCACTTGCTTTCCTTGTATACCAAGCTGCATAACCTTGTCGGCAGGCTATGAATTTAGAGTCAACCTTGATGGAAACAATCGAAGAACCACGGTGATGAACTTGTCGAGGGAAATTGTTCCCATAACCAACCATGTAACTTGTACCCCTTGGATTGTCTCCAAGAAGGTAATCCACCTGAGATTTAGCAAAAGAAAGAAGCTGGGTTGGTGCAACATTGCCAGCAGCACACCTCAAAGTTCCTCTAGAGGAAGCGAGATAGTCAGAGTAGACGGTGGCTAAGAACGACGCGCTAGTCACGAACTGCATATTGTTCCATCTCTGTCGAAACATCAAACCACCGGGAGTCTTCTGAACATTACGGGTACCCTTTCCGATCAATGAACACATGAAATGCTCTGCCTTCTGATGGTACCTTTCAAATACCGGTGCATGCATACCAGCTTTGCCTTGCATTAAGAACTGCAGGTTAACCAAAAACATTATTGCCACTTAGTAATTGTAGCATAAACAATAAATACTTGTTGATAAAGACAACGAATATACCTTGGCGACAAGGGTCTGAACCCCAGCGTACTTGACGTCCCAACCAAACTCAGTCATGGCCCAGCCGGTTCCGCCCATTGAGTCACCATTCTTTCCAAGATAGTTCAAGTAGTACTGATTGTTACTAGCTTGGTACAGCCATGCAGCAGCCCACAACAACTCGTCCTATACAAAATTTCAAATCCCAAAATCAATAAAAATGAGCATCCCATTTTGCAGTAACATGGATCAAATAGTTTGTTTAACAATTTCTTTTCTTTTTTTTTTAAAAAGAAAAAAACAAAAAAGAAGCTTACATTGTAGCCGCTGACGGATCGGTAGTATTTTTGGGCAACTGATATGCTGCTGTCGTATTTGCCTCTGTACTTATCAGCAAAATCGAATAGCTGAAAACAGAAACCAAATATCAAAATGTGTATGTAATATGTGGAAAGAAGGAAGGGTAATTCTGGGATATGAGGGTTTAATTTGGACCGTCGACATAGTGTTAGTACGTGAGAAACGAAAAATTAGATGAGACCTTTACGGTACAATGAACGGTTGCGATCTACTAGTACAATAGATCTGCACGGTCATAAGACAACTAATTACACGTGTTAACGGTGCAAGGGCGCCATGATCCGATTTATACGCCGAAAAAGTTTACAACTACCTTAAACGACAACGTTCCCTTTAAAGACTAGAGAAAAAGTTAAACAGGTTTTTGGGGAAAAAGGAGCTTGAACAGTTACTACCAAAATAAATAAATTCTAAAATTTAAAAAACATTAATTTCATTTATAAATAAAAATTTTATCGTGAACTGTAACTGTAAGCTTAAGGGAGTAGGAAAATAATACCTGATAAGCGTGGTGAAGAAGCTCGCTGGAATATGCAGGGTTGGAGCGGCGGAAGACGATTGAAGCGGCAGCCATGGCAGCTGCAGTTTCACCGGCAAGATCCGACCCCGGGTTGCTCGGGTCAATCTTGTAAGCATGACGGTCGGTTGTCATGTCTTCGGGTCTTTGCCAACAGTAATGGTCAGTGTTTCCATCTCCCACCTAAAAAAAAAAAAAAAAAACAAGAACAAGTTGATAGGAAATGGATCTTAGCCTTACAATGTTGCTGTCGAGTTGGTGATTTTAAAAAGATCTGGACATATTAGTGACAAAAAATAATAGTGCATTTAAATATATATATATACCTCTCCGTAAAGGACATAAGGTTCCGGGTGGGCTTTGATAAGATAGTCAGTACCCCACTTGACGGCTTCCATGGCATGGCCGAGCTCTCCATTTGCAGCCATTGGTTTGCCGTACTCTATTATACTCCAGGACATCATTGTTATGGTGAATGCCATTGGAAGACCAAACTTCACATTGTCCCCTGCATCATAGTACCCTCCTACCAGATCCACCTGTTAAATTTCACAATCAAATTACAACCCCATAACTCTCAAAAAAAAAAAAAAAAAAAGGTACTGTGGGAGTGGGAGTGTAAGTTTAGCTTACCCCACTGGCTTTGCCGTCATTCAAGCCGGAATTAGCTCGCCATGTGACTCTCTGGTTATGAGGAAGATAACCAGATCTCTGAGCTTCAAAGAAGAGTATGCTCTTACTTAGAGCTTGGTTATAGTCATGCCAACCCAATGCAAAAGGAAGACAGAGTACCATTAAAAGCAGAGGAGCCATTGACATTGATTTCTCCAGGTATTCACAGTAATCAGAAAGACACTAAAAAATCAAATTTCAAGAGAGTGAAAAACAAATCTGTTTCTATACTGCAAAAATGGGATTTCCTTCAACTTTCTAAAACTAATAAGAGGACCCCATTTTGGATTAAACACACAATGTGGGTAGAATTTTATCGGTTTAAAATTCCTGATGAACCCACCAACAAGAGGGAGATAGAGAGGAAGAGAGAGCAGTGAGAATGGGAAATGGAAGAGGAGCTGAAGCCTCTATTTATTGCAAAAGGAAGGAAGCAACCGAGAGGCTAGAAATAGGCAGGGATCAATAAATGCAATATTTTTAAATTTTATTTCATAATAAAATTATTTTTGCCATTTTGGAGGAGAGGAAAACGGCTGATAAAAGAAAAGAACAGGATCAGGATCATGTGGGTGTCTCTGGCTCTTTACTGGGAAGAGTCGGTGTGGATTTTAATGCTATTTTAGGGTGAAAAAAATTGCAGCTGATGTTGAAAATATTATTACGTACAAAATTTAAAGTTGATGTTTTGATTTTGATTAGACTGAGTTCTCATTTGCCAAACCAAACAGGTAGGAGAAAAAAAAACGCAGGGCTGTGGGAGCCGAAGGTTTCAAGATTTTGAATGTCCATAATCCCCCAGAAATCGGTCAGAAAAACATGTCTCATTTTGCTGCCAAAACCTGCACTGCACAAACTTGTGGCTACAAATATTGGACAATTTCGGCTTTGCAAATAATTGGGTCTGGCATTACAGGTCTATGTTATTGGGTAAAAGTTTTACAACTAAGACCTAAAAGTGATGTCCCCAGTTGGGTGGGGTTGCCTGATTTATATATAATATTAATAGATTTTATGATTATTTAAATTCAGTTCAACCCAAGTTACTATTTTAAATTTATATGTTTTTATTTATTAAAATTTTAAATATAAGTAATTTAACATACAATTTTTTTAATATTTACAATATATTATTATATATTTAATTTTTATTTGTTATAAATTACATAATATATTACAATTTTAGAAATTGGTCTAGGCTTGAACTTTACATATTAAAATCTTAAATTCAACCTATATTTTTAATGAGTCTAATTTTTACTCAAGCTCATTTTTTGAGGCTAATATCTTTATATAAACCCTTATAAATTCAAATAAGCTTTTGAACCTAAACGAATAATTTAATATTTAAATAAATTTAATATATATATAAGGTTATTATTTTGTATACTGATTATTCTAATTTTATAAGCAATTTAATTTATTTTTATCATACTCTAAATATAACATTGTGAACTTTAAAATTATAAAAACAGTACTCCAAATAAATTTCTTAAATATTTAATACATGCCATTTATTGAAGAAGGTTGGATGATGAAGCAAAAGAAATTGAACCAAAAAGCCATTATTTTTTGTCCAGCTAAAAGGGATTCAGGTTTTAAAACTAGGATGGTGGGATGAAGGTGTTAAAAATGCATGGGAGCATCTACATATATTTAAGCATTAATGAAAATTTGTACAATGTAACACGTGCAAAATAAATTATATAATACGATACCTAAAATTTTACTTCATTTACCGACATCGCCCTGTCTCACCTTTTTATAAATATTTGAAAAAAAAAAGTTATTATCACCATAAATTACTATACACCTATAACATTGAATATGTAATTTAATTATTTAACTAATAAATCAGAATCATACAATAAATCGTTATAAGCCATGTTGCCAGATGTGTCAATGGAACACTTGATGCTTTGGCTAAGCTGCACTTTTCAGATTCGCAGAAGGCTAGCCACCTCTCATGCCTTGTAGCCGCCGACAAAGAAGGAACTGAGGACTTGTAACTACTCCTAAGTTAACCTTAGGTTTATTTTCTTTACCAAAAAGAAAAAAAAAATTTAACAAGTGTTACAGGTTGTATTTTTAAAAGGGATGTAAGTTTAAATTTTAAATATTGTTGAGATAAAAAATACCAACTTTAAACATAAATTATAAAATAGAAATAAAGAATACCAAATAAAAAATAAAAAAAAAAATGAAACATTATAATCAGGAGCAGAACTAAAAAATTACTTTAAAAAGATCAAAGATGGATGATAAATATTTTGAAGAGTCGGAACTATCATTTATATGCACCAGTGATTATAAGAAACTAGCACATCTGATGATCATATTATATTTAAACAAACATCACATGAAGTTTGAGATTAAAGAGAGAAAACTGAAAATTATGCCACATATTGCTCTTCATATTGTGGGATGAACCCCGCTGTCAATTTACAGTGCAACATTTCCTTCATTGCCACAAAATCTGGGAGTCATCTGGATCGGTCACGAATCTTCCGGGCAGATCACGGTTTGCAGTGCCCATTAATTTGCCTGTTTCTATCCGTTACCAGTTTCTGATTAAAATATGACGCCCAATTTGAATCCAATTTTTGAATTACTGCTGTTTTATAACTTAAATTACTTCAAACAAATCATATCTATTTGTTTCTCCATTTCTTTTTTTATAATTAAATAATAATTCTGCTCAAACTAATCCGTAAAAACAAATCATGTTTCAGATCCAACCTATAATCAATTAATTCCACGTACGTCTATTGTTTTTCAAACCACAACAATTTTGTTTTTTATCCATAAAATTGCTCAAGAATTGTTTCTAAAATAATTAAATTAATATTTTTAAGAAATATGATAATATATTATTTTTTTAAAATAATTAATAATATACTAAAAATTTTATTGTGTGTGTGGAAACTATGCATTTAAAAATAGATATGTGTTTTGAATTAACGGGAAAAAAACTGTTTTTTTTTAAGGAAAACAAATAAGTTTTAATTGTGAGTGAAAGAAAAGTTAAATAGCTAAATACATTAGATTAGGAATATTAAATGCATTTCAATTGCCTATCATGATCAGTGACGGATCTAGAAATACGACTTAGAAGGTAAACTTTAAAAGGTGTTCGTGTTTTTTTTTTTTGATGCAAAATTTAAATTTTTAGGGGATTTAACGTAATAAAGGGGGTACTATGTAAATTTCTAAAAAGTTAGAGGGACAGTGACTCTTACCTACCCCTTATATTCGCTAATGATCATGGTATTGTCATTTTTTTTAGTTGGTATCAATTTGATTTATAATTACAACTTAATCAATAATATTATCAATATAAACAAATTATATACGTGAAACAATTTGTGTAAAAATATTAGATTATATAATACTATTTAAATAAAATTTTGGTTGAAATAATAAATAAAAAATTATAGGCACTAATAATACTATTTCAAATATTAATATTTATAACTTTTTTTATTACTTTTTAAAATAATAAAAAGATAAAAATATTATGATAATAATATAATTAATTTAAATATGTAAAAATATTTTAATATAGATATTATAGTAGATCTTAAGAAAAAATAATAATAACTGAACACACAAAAAAGAATAGCCATGATAAACTAGAAAAGTTTAGCATTAATGGACAACCAAAATTGCAGACCATGTTTAATTTTGGCACTGTTTGCAACCTAACCACCTAAAGTGTAAATGTCAAGATTTCCATTGTAGTGGTAAAAGTATTATAAAAGTCTATATATTGTATTTTATTTTTTTACTCAAAAAATAAGTGAATTAATCATTATACGTTAAATTAAGAGCAAGCTTATCTTTTAAATTAAAATTTTATCTATTTTTACTATTAAAAATTGACATAGAATTACAGGTGGTATGACACATGTATATTATGCTAATGTATAATAACTAGTTTTTAACAATTAAAATGAATAAAATTTTTCACAAAAGGACTAATTTACTGTTTGATGTAATATATAATGACTAATTTACTCATTTTTTAGTAAAATAAACATAATACAATCCACTCTTAATATAACAACTTTAATAAAACTTTTATTCATTTAAAAAAAAAAGAGAGAGATTGTCCTCAACTTTAAATACGTGAAAATTTATACCACATAAATAATTACTAGTATTATGTTTAAAACTTATTTAATATCATATTTTATAAAAATATAAAAATGATATAAATTGGTATGAATAAAAAAATGGCGTTTGCAGCCCCAAAACGTGGCGGTGTATTTATGGTAACGCCTGGCCTCTGCAACAGTATCGCCAAAAACTGGCGTGTAACCAGGATTCGCTTAACCAGACAACCCGACAACCAGATTGGCCTGTAACTGGAACAAATATTTTCTAAAGTCCACCGACAGTATCCGGTAAAACAATGTAAAATCAAATATTTAAGATTTACCATTTTTTGTTCGAGTGAAAAAGGAAAGAAAATGACAATGCAAGATGCGGTCAAATAGGGTGGTCCCCTGTCAGAGCACTTTATTCCCAACCGCAATCAACGGTTTTCGCCGGAAAAGAAATAAATTAAAATCTTCATTTTTTATTAAAGTTTTTTTTTCTTTTTTGTCTTTTTTGCCTTATTTTTTACCCTTTTAGAAAAGTAAATAATAAATTTGTATTTTAGTATCAGGTTAAGAAAAACCGCAGATATGTGGACACGTATGGAAGTCAAAGAGGCAGGCCTCCGAAATGACCGGCTAACGCCGGTTCTGTCACGGTATGGGCAGTAGTGCCTAGCCAATTCCGTCACCGGTTATTGGCGTTAGTTAGGTTTCGATCTCGAGAAAACCCAATTGAACAGTAAACCTCCATAAAAGTCACAGCTACCCTTGTTAAAATAACGCCACGTCATGACTTAGCCCCCACCAAGCCGTGTTACCACATTGACGTGGCGAGATGTCATTCGATCGTTTCTTTTTGAAAAGATAAATATTTTATTTTATTTTTTATTTTATTTTATTTTTTCATTACATGATTAGAAGGATTTTTTCATGTGAAGAATAAAATTTTAGTGATTGATTGTGATTTATCACTGTTTGTAGAAATTTATTTTGTTAAAGCTTAATTCAATGATTTATGTTAATTAAAACTTCATTTTAACATTTAGGTTGACCATTAGGACATGGATTTAATAAAAAAAGAAGGGTGTAAAATTGTAAATATAAATGCACTAAAATAAAAAAGCTCAACTAAAAATTGATGGTTTATTCTATGATTGAATATCATATCATGTGATTCAATGATATTAACTTAATATTGAAATGAAAAAGAAGAGAGTTAAAATTTGTCAATCATAAATTAATATTTTTTTTGAATAATTTTGGGAAGGGTGCAACATAATGACTTCACACGAAGTAAAGTAATCATTTAAATGTGAAAGAAAAGTACCTAATATCTATTTCTTATTTTTTTTTTTTGAAAAAAATTTTATATGTGAGATTTGCACATTTAACCCTTTATATTGTTTAGTAAAATATATATTTCTGTGAAATATTTGTTATATATATTTTATTTTTATATTATAAAGGGTAGATGTAAGGAATTGTTAGATGAAGAGTTATAGCAATCTTTGCTGGGGAAAAATGTGAGGTCCTGATTTTTATTTTACTTTTTGGATAAATGGCAAATATAGAAACAATCATAGTAGTAGGAGATAATAGTTTTGCACATAATACAACCAATTACATGCCTTTGTTTTGGCCATTGAATGAATTAAAAATTATTATTTCAAACAATTTTATCGATATCATAAAATAAAATTCTTCCTATGCTGTCTCGAAAATGTTCCAAGCCTCTCAAGCAGTGAGCATTTGGATATTCTCCTAAGTTTTTAGGGGTCCCCTTCGTTAAAAATGGCATTCAAAACCTTTAAGGTATTGTTGCCAATTTTATTCACCTCGTGGTCCAAATTGTCTCTAGGAGTGCTAATACCATTTACAACAGCTATGCGTGGTGCCCATCTAGTAAGTATTACTCTCCACACTCTCTCATCAAACCACTTGATAAACCTCCTCATGTGTGCTTTTTATTAAGTATGGTTGGAGCAATCCAACATAAGGGGTCTAGACTTCAAGCTTTCTTCCAAGCTGTAGGATTTTCATCAATTTCGTTTGGTGTTGAATTGTAGTGAATTGCAACTAAAAGTATAACTGAAACGGAGAAAAGTAAAACAATGAGCACACAACTTGGTTGCATAGTTAAAAATCTTCTCTTACATTTAAAGCGCCTTACTCAAAAAAAAATTCACTATAATTCAACAATACAAGACATTATTTAAGCTCGACTCTCTTATCATATCTTGTAGTCTCTCTCCAGTATAATTATTTAAAATTCAATCTCTCACTAAGTATTTTCCCCTCAAAAAAAGGAGTTTATTTACAAAATAAGATGTGCTCAATAATCAACAAATTTGTGCGCTAGCTATTTTCTCGTTCCCATAACAATAACCGAGTCTCCAATATAAAGGTGTTATTCGACTTGTTTAATTGAGCTAGTATGTATGATTGCCTTAAAACACTGAAATTGTGCCCCAATTAGATTCTTTATTATGACATGAAATAAAAGGGATATTCTTCACTCTAACAGCTTCAAATGCAGTATCTCTTTAAATAAAGTAAATAATACTTTGACTTCTTTGAATTTTTATTTCTCATTTTTATAATTTTACAATGCTTTATAAATTCTTAATCATTTTTTAAATCTTTTATAATTTTAAAAACTGAATCTAGAATGCATCTAGACAAATTTAATGTCATGATTCAAATGAACTTGGACACCTCTTTGTCCATGTTCATTCTCGACTTGGATTTTCTAAATAATTTTTATTTTTGATTTCTCATTTTTAACAATGTTTATATTGTTTTACAATTTTTAACAATATTCTTAAAATTTTAATTTTTTTTATAAATTTAAAATATCATGTCTAACATAAATCTAGAAAAATAGATTCTTAAATTCAAATAAACTTTTATACCAATTTATCCATATACATTCTAGACTTGAATTTTTAAATAATTTTATTAAAGACATTCAAAGATGATTGGGGGTGGATCTGGGACTGACCTTGTTTCCCATATTCAAAGAGAGACAACCTCTGGAAACCTCAATAATGTCTGGGAACAAAAAGAAGTTGCTAATCATTTCATTTTGTTATAGAAAATATCAAAGAAAGTGTAATTATTAGGGAACCCAAAAGAAGCATGTAATTGAGAAGAAGAGCGTTGAAGAAGCAAGGAACTAATGAGAGTGCCTAAAAAGTTGTGGGAGACATCAACTTTTTCTTTTTACTTTTTCGCTTTCATTATGTTAGAAAGGCAAAGCATGAAAGGAAAGCAAGCGTAAATAAATATGATCCCTTCGTGATGATGTTAACTTTGCTATGTGTAAATAGGGAGAACCCTAGGCAAGGTCTCCTAGGCCATTGTCATTCAACAAGCATGCTACAGTTTCAACTTTTGCCTTGAAAACAAAAAAGAAATGCAGCTTCTTCCATGTCTCCCTTTGGAAACCCTAACGAATTGAGTTCAAGTTTTATAGACCCATCCTTCCAATTTAGTGGCTAATTCTATGTTACTTGGAACGTGGATCGACTCTGTACAAAGAACGAAAACTAAAACACAGTTGGGGGTGGTCTTTTGTAAGAACATAAAAAGGTTTGTTTGAACTTACATATATATATATTTATATTGTTTTCGTGTTTATATAATACATAATTGTAATCATATAAATTTTGAAGTTTCTGAATTACGTGAATTTTCTTGTTTTACTCAATGATTTTATAATAAACTGTAGACTAGTGAAAACGTTAATTTTATCGAATTAGAAATCAGTAGGTAGATAGCAATTTATATGGTGATAGCTAGAGGGGGTGATTCCCCTTTGCAGGTATCTTAGGTGATACATGCACGTCTTCTATTGAGAGAATGATGGGAATTTAAAGTTTTTAACGAAGCTCTGAAAATTGAATGTTGATAATGACAATGAATCATAAAGAAAGAGAAAAAATAGAACACTCAAATTTTAAGTAGAATCTTAAGGGCAGAGGAGAAAAAAAATTCACTATGTCGAATTCGAATAACACAAGAGGAGTATAAATTATGTCTATTTATAGGTTTGTAAAATCATATTCTAATCAAACTCTAATAGAAGTAATGCATAGAGAAAGAAAACTTCTATATAGATTCTACTTTTATAGCTCTCAACCTTCACCCTCGCAGATCCCCTTATCTTACCACTTGTATTTTATTTTATTAGGAATTTGGATCACACAACTCTAATAGGAAGGAAGGGTCCCTTATTCTTTTCTCTAAGCTCCAAGCCAATGGTTTGGAAGCTCCACACACATGCCATTATCATTTTAATTTGAAATCGAGTTGAAGAGTCTACTTAGGATCCGTTTGTTTACATGTAAAAGTTTTACGGAAAATATTTTTTGTATTTTTCTGTATTTGTTTCACAAAAAATAGCTTAGTCAACGGAAAATGACTTACAGGTCAACGTAAAATAAACCCCTTTTTTCTATAAATGACTTACCCTTTTGAAAAGTTTAAGTCACTTCTCGGAAATTACCCATTTGAAAAGCGTAGGTCTTTTTCTAGAAAAGAGCTCCTCTATAGGTAATTTTATTTTGTATAAACAATAACTTAAATCACACTTAATATTATTATATTGATAATAAATTTTATTTTTTTTTAAAATATTTAAAATTATTAAAACATTAATATAAAATATTATATTTTTTAATATTATTAAACATACATATTTAATTATTTATATTTAGTCATTTAATAAATTACTAATATAATAACTTATTTTAATAAAATTATTTAATATTTTGATTTTATTTTAATAATAAATTTTAAAAACAATAAATTAAAATAATATTTACATATTATTGAAGATATTCAATATTAATATTTTAATAATAAATATTTATTACAATTATAAATATATTAATAATAAATGTTTTGCAGCATAAAAGTTAAAATATGTCATAAGTCTATATACTCTTCACAAATTTACAATTTAATCTCGGTACTTTTATTTTCAAGAATTTAGTCCCTCTATTTTTAGATTTGAAAATAAAGTTTGATTGTTGACATTGTTAATTTTTTTGTCAATTTGGTTGACGTCACATTTTTAAATAAAAAATTTGGTAGTCATGCAACTAAAAAATGACGTTATAATGAACTTAAATTTAATAAAATATTTTTAATATATGAAAAAACAATGTAAAATATAAATTTACAGATATAAAATAAACTCAATTAAACAATGGAAAGATAAGAAAATCTTGAATGTATGTTTAATTAAAAACAACTTTTATGAAATATTTTTAAAAAAATCTGACAAACAATAAAAAATATTTTACATAGAATCATAAATTAATAGCTAAATGGTTTTAATTTTTATGCACAACTCAATCTCTTAATATTGAATTAATTGAGTTACTTGAAAGGATTAGATTTTGATTCATCCATCTAAATTTTATATATTTATATATAAAAAGAATGACACATGGTACATCCATTATATTATACTCTCTTCCTTTTTAATTTTCAGTTTTCTTTTACATTTTAGAAAAATGGTTAAATCTTAATTTTATTCTCTCCAATAATGTAGATTTGGGTTTTAATATCTATCTTTTAATTTATAATGTAATTTGATTTTTGTATTTTTATGATGTTATTAGTTAATTTAAATAATTAATGTCGTTGATTTTTCGATTAAAACATTAGATGATTATATATAATTTGAATATCATTTTGCCTCATTTAATTACTAATGTAATAACACGTGGAAAAAGCTTATTTATTACATATGTATTACAATAGTTAGACAAAAAATAAAGAATAGTTAGTACAAATTTAAACTTAAAATTAAATAGATAACTAAAAACTCTAGTAAAAAATAAGACATCTTCAAAATAAGTAAAAAAAATTCCTTCTTTTTGCTAAAAATAATTCATGGGAGTTGTTAAATATTACCAATTGAGTTAGTTTATTGCAAAGCATTATATTAAAACATGTGTAAAAAAAAAATAATATTCCTACCATACGTAGCACAAGAGTCTTAGAGATTGAGGTTTGCATCACTTGTTTTATATTATAAGACAATGGTCAAATTTTAATTTTAGCCCCTAAACTATGTTAAAACTTTTATATTTTTTTGACATAACTCGGTCCATCTACTTTAATAATATCGTTAGTTAGTCTAAATAGTTAATATTGTTAACTATTTCAATCAAAATGATATTATCAATTTTTCTCAAGAACTTTATTTCAACAGAAAATATAGTATTTTATCATCACAATTTTGAATGAGTGTTTTTAAGAAAAAATCATAATAAATATTTTTAACATTATTATATAACAATCAAGTGAATTGTTTTTAATATTTTTAAAATTTCACACCAAGGAATTTAATAGAATAATTTTAACTATGGTAATAACTGAACCTAAATTGGTAAAAATTTGAAAAGTAGAGAACTATATTCTTGAAAATAAAAGTAGGAGAACTAAATTTCACATGTACGAAGTGTATAATGACATAGAGCATATTTTAATCTTAAAATTTTTACTCTGTTGTTGTAACCATTTTTTAAAAAAACGGGAGTCGCCACCGATCTTTTATTAAATGTGATCGGATCACCTTTGTTTTAATAAAACATTTTGATTTACTAAAACAATGTTTTTGGTCTACGAAAATTTGAGAAAATAGGTTTGGGAGTCGGTTACGTGCGAGGAAGGGTTAGCACCCTCGTCACGCCCAAAATTGGTACCAAATTGATTATTTAATGTCTCAATGTCGAAAGTTGAAATTTTAAAAAGAAAAAGAAAATTGATCTTTTTTTTCGAAATATTTTAGTTTTCTCAAATTGAACATCAAGATTTTCTTGTTTTGAAGGACAAAATATCACATCCAGTACGTAGGACACGATGATCTTAATCCTCAGATCCAAGATCATCTCTTAATTCCCGAGACTCGTGCATTAAAATAATAAAAGGTTATTCGATTGTTTGGGCCAAGCGAGAGAACCGAAACCTAACACATAGGGTACGATCTCTCAAATTTCCAAACATAGAATATTGCCTTATTTTGGAAACTTTTTGATTTTGGATGGAATTTATAAAAGATTTTAGGTTGGGTTTTGAAGAAACATGATTCAAAACGCGAACGGGATTATGCAACGAAGAGAACGATAATGTAACACGAATTTGGAGTCACACATGTAACACCTAACATTGGAATCTTTAACCTAAAATATTAACATGCATGAATAACAATAACGATAATAGAACAGTAATACGTGAGCACGAAGTTACATATAATGAACTATAATAACATGACAATACAAATAAATGAATTATGGCACATGTAAAAGCAATAATTAAATAATATACATCATCTAAGAAATAACATTAATAAACAAAGACCAACGAATTAAACAATTTAAAGAAGTAACCCATAAAACAATTTACAAATAATTAACAAAACGATTTTAAGTTGAGATCACATAATAAAAAGTAATATATGAAATAGTTTTAAAACAGAAATTGAAAAACAGAAATTAAAAATACATCGGTCTGCTTCGCTTAGGAAGGCAAGATCTGTTATCTTCGATTTGCTTCGCTGAAGAAGGCAGGATCTGCTATCTTCGATCTACTTCGCTCAGGAAGGCAATATCTGTTATCTTCGATCTGCTTCGCTCAGGAAGGCAAGATCCGCTATGCTCGATTTGATTCGCTTAGGAAGGCAAGATCTGTTATGCTTAATCTACTTCGCTTAGGAAGGCAAGATCTGCTATCATCGATCTGCTTCGCTTAGGAAGGCGAGATTGCTATGCTCGATTTGCTTCGCTTGTGTTATGAATTAATTTTTGATCAGAAATTGAAAAACACCTCAGGGTGTGACCTGAAGCTCAACTCACCTTTCGTATTATGAGTTGATATTTAAAAAATAAAAATTGAAAAACAGAAATTAAAAATACCTCAGCGTGCGACCTGAGGAGTTGATTTTTTTTTTTTTTTACAAACAGAATTAAAAATACCTCAGCGTGCGACCCGAGGAGTTGATTTTTGCAGACAGAAATTGAAAAACAGAAATTAAAAATACCTCGGCGTGTGACTCAAGGCTCAACCCACCTCTCGTTATATGAGTTGAGTTTTGAATAACATATCATCTAGCGGAACTCGGATGCCTTTTTTTCCTTTGATTCAATATAGCTATCATCAAAACTTCTTGCTTTAATGGCGTACCTGTATGTGTCATGCGTGATGTTATCTTGATATGTACGTGTTTGTCTTAAATGCTTTTATGCCTACATGATTATGCCATGCGCCCTGGGTTTATTTGTCACGTATCTCTTTTTCGTCCCGACTTTCATGATGACCTGTATTCATTGCTTCGATTCTTGACTTCCCTTTTAGGTTTTGTACTCGTCCTCAAACCTCAGGAGTAATCTGCGTTTCTCGTATATCACCCTTTTGCCCCACTGTAGCTTCAGGGTTCATCTCATTGTGACCTGGGGGTTTGAATATCCTTTTGCGTTTCTCGATTCATTTTTGTGGAGATTTGAATATCCTCCATTCATCCCACTGCGACTCTAAAACATAGGATTTGTCTCTTCTTCAACCCACCCTCTTGTTATTCAAAGGTACAGGATCTGTATCAGCTTCCTTCTAACGATCACTCTTTAGGTGACCCAACCAGATGTATATGCATGATGCTCGCATGAATGCAGAATATCATTTCCTTTCGAGAATGATTCTAGTTTTGCACTTGGGTTAACAATGCCCATTTTCCGTCAGGATTGTGTCACTGACGCGGTACTTTGTTATTTTGTTCAATCACCATTTTTTGACAAAAATCCGAAGTGATAACCTTAATTTGGACCCAAATATTTCCAACCCTTAAGCTTGGTGAATCTTAAGTAATAATCCTGTTTCAGACCCCTGTATTGTTTAGAGGTTTCCAGAATAATATGCGAAACTCCTTTCATGAAAGTATTATTAGTCCAATAATCGTTATTTCAATGCAAAATGCTCAAAAAGGCCATAATGATGGATGAAATGGAAATTTATTGAGAGCATAGCTCGAAATAAACAAGTTAATCAAAGCTAGCAAATGCAATGAAGAAGCAAGTTTATTTAGAGTGTAGTTTGAAAAGACCAAGATAGCAGACTCAAAATGGGTAAAATGGAAACTAGGTGCCCCAGATATCGCAGCTTGAGCTTCTCTGTTCAAACTTCTTTAAGACCATTTTAAACTCAATATGTGTTTAGGGGATCCGGAGTACTTTGTCGATGCCCCAAGGCGTAACATTCCTCTTCATTGTTACTCCAAGCGTAGCAAAACTACTGTGTGCCCCATTTTTTATCAAAATTTGAGCTGCCCTTTTTGGGTTTTCAACTCAAACCCACCTTTGGTCTCAAAGCACCCTTTGCGGGTTTTCGCCTTTGGCCTCTCCTTTTTCTTTCTTCTTTTTTGATGAGAATTTTTTTTTAATTTTGATCCCCCTTTTTTAGGTCGAATCTAAATTCACCGAATTGGACAGGTCTTTGCCATCCATCTCTGTCAATATCCATGCTCCCATAGAATAGGCCTGCTTTGCTGTATGAGGTCCTTCCTAGTTTGACATTTACTTTCTTCTGAAGTCTCTTTTGCATAAGAGAATTTTTCTTTCAAAGCCCTATCATGAAATTTTCTAAGGCGATCTTTTTTGTTGTAAACTCGCTTCATCTGATCGTGACAGATATCTCTCAACATTTTCTTTTCAAATTCACTTGATCACATCGGGATTGGATCCCTTCCACCTTATCCAATTTTGGCTCAGCCTGTGCCTGGGGAAAAGAGGATTTTGACTTCACTAGGCAAAACCTAATGAGGAAAGCGTTGTCTCAGCAGAGGTCCTAGCTGAAATTTAATGATTATAAAAGGGTAAACTTAACTTCTATATGCCAACAGTCACAAGTTTAGGTCATCTTCCTAACAATTTTTATTTTGTTGCCCCTTTTTTTTTACAGCATGACATGGCACTTGATCTTTGAAAAGACCGCAAACTTTTGACATTGTGCGGTTAAATATGACCTTTTCGCCTTTTTGTTAATATTTTTTTCTTTTTTCCTTTTTGGTTTAATGACTATCGACTTTGTAATATTGGCATATGAAGCGACCCTCGCCCTCTTAGTGAAGAGATCGACATCCACAAAAATGAATCGATGCGGACCTGAATCTTTCAAGGAGATTGGCTTGATAACGTCCCTGCCCCACGTATAGACAAGAAGGAAAAGGCACATAAGTTCTGTCCTCGATTTGGCGTTTGATGCAATTTTCCTTTCTGGGTAGATTAGTAGCTCGAACCTCTTGATTGGCTTAGCCAGGGTAGAACTATCAGCATGTGATCTTCAAATATCCTTATGGACTTCTTCTGTGGCTTCCTTAGCTTTGACGGCATACTCGTGCCTTAGTAGTCCTGGCGTGTTTTAACGTGATCATACGAAAATATCTTTGAACTCTTGGAGATAACTCAATGATTCCTTGCCCTGTTCCTGCGGCAAGCTAAGCTTCCATCTTCATCTCCCTTGTAGTATTTGCTGACACTTCCTAAGATAGGATCTACCATTCTTGATAATTTAGGAAATAAGTTGTGACCTCTGTCATCTCCCCAATCCTCCAATCCTTTTAGACACATATTTCATTAAAAAGAGAGTCGGTAACAGCGTTGCTTATGTCATTGCTATCTGGGGGACCCATTGTGGGCATCAGGTAGAAAATTAAAAGTATGATATGAAAATGAAACGATGTAGAGTATGAAATGCGAGGAGTGAAAATAAAGATGCATTTTATTAAAATAACAATTCTAGAAACAAGCCCATTTCACGAAAGGACTCTTGTTACTTCTAGGCTTAAAGCAACAAGCATGTTTTGAATATTACTCTAGATTAGCTAAAAATGTAGGTTTCTTCCATAGTCCTATTGTTCAAAACACTCCCAACTGTGTAAGGCTTCGGAAAGTTTTATGCCCTCGTTTTCCCTTCGAATGTGTCATTGGCGTTCTGACTTCTCGATTTCTAGGCTTCTGATAACTTCTTTAAAGAATCGAGCCTCTCTTGCCCCCTCCTTCAATTATCGTAAATTATTGCTCCGGTCGACTCATCGAACTTCAAAACCCCTAATTTAATAAGCCTCTCCACCAATTTCTTAAATGCAATGCAGTTATCAGTTGAGTGACCCGTTATTCCCGCGTGATACTCGCATTGAGCATTCGAATCATACCATTTGGGGTATGGGGGTTGTACTGGTTTCATGTAGTGAGGAGCCACCCTATGTGCATCAAACAGGCTTTGATACAACTCCCCATATGTCATTGGAATTGGTGTAAACTGGAGACGCTTTGCATTGGATTCTTGACTTGATGATCCCTGATGACTAGTGGTCACAGCCCTCAGTTTTCCTGCAGAGACTAACTTGGAACGCTTGCTCAATTGTTCACTTCATTTTCCATATTTATCGAGTTTGACCTTTTGACACTTTCTCTTGCATCTATTTTCCACTCTTTATGGCATTCTCAATGAGTTCCCCGGACATTACTATATCAGCAAAGTCTTTTGTGGCGTTTCCTACCAGCTTGTCATAAAATAGCACTTTCAAGGTGTTGATAAAGAGGACCGTTATCTCAGTTTTAATCAGTGGAGGTTCTACTTGGGCCGAGATATCCCTCCACCTTTGAGCGTATTGTTTAAAAGTCTCTGTTGGTTTCTTTTCCATCATCTGCAGCGTTAGTCGATCGGGCACCATGTCGGAGACATACTTGTATTGTTCACAAAACGCTGATGCTAGGTCCTTCCATGATCGGATCCTCTCTCTGCTGAGTTGATTATACCATCGGAGGGCTGATCTGACCAAGCTATCTTAAAAACAGTGTATTAACAATTTGTCTTTGTTCACATAACCAACCATCTTCTGACAAAACATGATAAGTTGCGCCTTTGGACATCTCGTTCCATCATATTTTTCAAAATCTGGCACTTTAAATTTCGGAGGCAGAACCAGATCGGGTACCAAGCTGAGCTCTTTGGCACTCAGTACAGAGAAGGCTTCAGTACCTTCTATCGCCTTGAGTCTTTCTTCCAGACTCTTATACTTGTCCTGAACATCACGATCTTCTATTTTCAACTTGGCTATTTCAACCAGGTCATCCAAATCTGGAAGCATTGGGTTAACAGAATTATCTTCGGAGTTTGATACAAATATACATTGCCCTAAATGAGCAGATGGTGCAGGTCGTGGCTCTAGGCCTATCGGTTCCACTTGAGGATACCCTCTTTGCGTTGCATGGGCATGAGGCAGAGTAAATTCTGGGGGATAGAGCGGATCCTGATTAACTCTTAACTGGGGCTCTGTGATGTCAGGACTCTGCGCGAGTCCTTTTCCTTTGACCAGAGCTGCCTTCATCTCCATCATTTTGGCCATTTGATCCTTTTGCTCGAGTAACTCCTCTCGAGATCTCGCCACCAGATCTCTTGCTTCTTGTTGCGACTTAGCCAACTGCTCTTGTAACTCTCTTTAGGTCATCTCCATTCTTTCGATTCTTTCGTTGAGTTCTGCATCCATAGCTCTAGCTCTTAGCCGTGTCCTTTAAGGATGACGTGATTTCAGATTCGTAGTGTCGCAACTGTAGATTATACGATTTTAGCCTTAATGAATGATTAGGGTGATATGATGCTGCTATATGCAATGCAATGCAAATGCATGGTATGAATGTAAAAAGAAAGAGAGGTGTTGATCATGAATTCGATTCCATTAGAAGGACTTTTCTAGAAGATACGTTTCTTTACATAAAACGGATCGCATATACGACCATGTCCTCATGTTCGTACGACCGTATTATAATCCATTTTATCAAGTAACACATTTCCTTATGACAAACTCTTCCATTTAGAAACCGAATATGAATCAACACTTCCTTTCTTGCGATGTAATGCAATGGAGTCAAGACAGGTGAAAACACATTAGCACAGGAGAGATAAGCAATCATAAAAGAAAACAGGTTAGTGCAAGAGAAATAAACCAACACAGAACACCTATCCAGGTGACCGCTAGAGTTTGGTGTGGTTTTACCTAGGGTGGGCTCTTAAGGCTCGCTATATGAGCTTTGGTTCTAAAGAAAGGTACCCGAACCAGCAGATTCCTCGATCCTCACCTATTATAGGTTCATATGGATCGAGTTCAGTTCAGGGGAATACATTTCCCTATGGCTGCACGGAGATAAAAATCTCACAAATACATAGGTACGGATGTATCCCGAAAGTGATCCACTACCTTGCACGGAGGTAAAACCTCACAAAAGAGTAGTTTCTCACTCCCACTTAAGAGGGTATGACCTCAACGGTCATGCAGTGCAATGCCAAAGCATTTTATAATACTCAACGTTATTGTAATCATAGTATCAGCAAATGCATCAAAAGAAACATGATTTTTCAAAATAAATTTCCAACTTTTCGACAAAAGGACAAAGAATAATCAATTTTACGGCCTGACTCTCTTGTTGATCCCCAGTGGAGTCGCCACGCTCTCGTAACCATTTTTTGAAAAAATGGAAATTGACAAGTTTTTAAAAATAAAAAAAAGGGAGTCGCCACCGATCTTTTATTAAATGTGATCGGATCACCTTTGTTTTAATAAAACATTTTGATTTACTAAAACAATGTTTTCGGTCTACGAAAATTTGAGAAAATAGGTTCGGGAGTCGGTTACGTGCGAGGAAGGGTTAGCACCCTCGTCACGCCTAAAATTGGTACCAAATTGATTATTTAATGTCTCAACGTCGAAAGTTGAAATTTTAAAAAGAAAAAGAAAATTGATCTTTTTTGTCGAAATATTTTAGTTTTCTCAAATTGAACATCAAGATTTTCTTGTTTCGAAGGACAAAATATCACATCCAGTACGTAGGACACGATGATCTTAATCCTCGGATCCAAGATCATCTCTAAATTCTCGAGACTCGTGCATTAAAATAATAAAAGGTTATTCGATTGTTTGGGCCAAGCGAGAGAACCGAAACCCAACACATAGGGCACGATCTCTCAAATTTCCAAACATAGAATATTGCCTTATTTTGGAAACTTTTTGATTTTGAATGGAATTTATAAAAGATTTTAGGTTGGGTTTTGAAGAAACATGATTCAAAACGCGAACGGTATTATGCAACGAAGAGAACGATAATGTAACACGAATTTGGCGTCACACATGAAACACCTAACATTGGAATCTTTAACCTAAAATATTAACATGCATGAATAACAATAACGATAATAGAACAATAATACGTGAGCACGAAATTACGTATAATGAACTATAATAACATGACAATACAAATAAATGAGTTATGGCACATGCAAAAGCAATAATTAAATAATATACATCATCTAAGAAATAACATTAATAAACAAAGACCAACGAATTAAACAATTTAAAGAAGTAACACATAAAACAATTTAAAAATAATTAACAAAACAATTTTAAGTTGAGATCACATAATAAAAAGTAATATATGAAATAGTTTTAAAACAGTGTCAAAAAAATAAAAAATAAGATAAACAAATATAACAATACATAGTTTAATAAAGATAATATTACAAAAACTCAAAATAAATAATAATGATAATAATAATAACAGTAATAATAATAAGAAAGATAAATATTTAAACCCTTTAAACAGGTTGGAAACTAAATTGAAACCAAAATAAAACAATAAGGACCAATATCAAAATAAATTAAAGTAGCCCGGGACTATAGCGTCTAATGCATAAATTCGTGGGGACCGAGTGGGAAAATAACCCAGCCAATATGCGCTGCGTTTCGTACCGATTTGGACGCGGACCAAATTAAAAATGGAATAAAATTAATAGGGTAAATTTAGGGAATTAAATTGGGTCGAAATCGGTTGCGCAAAAAGGGAGAAAGGGTCATCGCGCAAATATCCCCTTGTGGGGATATGCGCAGTCTCTCTTTATGTTAAACGACGCCGTCTTAATCAAGGGCATATAGCCCAAGTATTCTGCAAAAAAACATTTCAAACCCTAAAAGTAAAACATAACAGCAGCCATAGCCCTCATTCTCTCCTCTCTCATTTCGCTGACGTTTGGGTTTCTTCTGGCATTCCGTTTCAGGTGGCTGACGAGGCGCGGGGATTAGCCTTCGGGCACTGTTTGAAAACACTTCTTGAAGGCTGGGCTCTCGGTGTCTCGAAATAGAAGAAAAGGGTCTTTAACGCCCCCTCAAATCGAGCTCCGTTCGCGGAGAAGATGGAGTCCGAGACTACGACCGAGGGAGTTTCAGGTGGGTCTATTCCCTTCTTTATTTGTTTGTAAAATCTTAAAAATAACGAAAAATAAAAATAATAGCAAAACAGTAAATTTGATAGGAAAATAAAATTGACCTTACAAGTTTTCTTTTCGGTTTTTTTGATTTCTGATATTCGTAGAAAGAGCAAAATTACAAGGGTTCTTTTCGACTGTTTTTGTGATTTCTGATATTCTTTTTTTTTCTATTCAGTCCCCCCATAATACATAACCTTGTCTCGGTTTTTATAACCGATTTACAAAGTTTTGTTTATTTTGTTTGTTCTTTCTCTCCTTTCTGTTCTGTTGTTGCACGTGTTTACTTTGTAGGTGATGAGCGATGGCGTGCGAAATAGCGATGGCCGAGGCGCGGGTAGTGGAGATGTCAGAGGAGTGTGACGGCTTGGTCGAGGCGCGCATGGTGACGGTTGATGGCAGAAGCGGCTAGGGTTTCATGTTGTTGTTTTTTCCTTTGTAATGGGCTGGTAGTTGGGCCTTGGTTTAGTTATTGGGTTTGAGCTGTTTGTATTGGACTTTTTGGGTTTTAGTAATTTTGTAAACGGACATTATGGACCTTTGTTATTCTTTATTGGGTTTTTTAATGGGCTACCAGAGACTGTTTAATGGGTTTTTTCGTAATTTTATAAATGGACATTATGGACCATTTTATATTATTGGATTTTTTGGTTTTATTTTGGGTCTAGTATCGGGTTAGGTTTTATTGGGTATAGGCCGGGCAAAAATTGGTTATTACATCTATAATTTGACATAAATAAATAATCAACCTAATGTGAAGCATCGGTGGGAAATTTTTTTTTTGAAGTAAAACCCGTTGGATTGTATTATTAAATAAATAGTTTCCAAGACACAAGTCATTGGGCAAAGAAACGGTTACATTAAAAGAAAAAAAAAACCCAGCCTAAAAAGAGCCAATTTTCTCTCGAAGCATTTAAAACAACAACAAAGAAAACTATCTTTGAAACGTCATTGTCTCTTGAAGAAAACAATTGCGGAGACCCTTCCATCATTAGCTCTTGACAACAATACTGCTCAGTAGGACAGCTCCGTCCACCATCGATCTATTTCTACCGTCGCAACAACTTAAGGGGGCAAATCATTTAGTAGATAAGTTGACTCTTCGTTCCTCATACCTTCTGTTTCTAATGAGTGAGCAACTTCGTTCGCCGTTTTCCATTCTTAATGCATTCTTGAAAAAATAAATTTGAAATCCTGTATTAAGTTTATTCAAATCTTTATTGTAGGTAGAAACTTTCGGTCTATCCTTTACATCTGTTTGAAGCTTTTTCACCACTGATAGCACACCTCCTTCAACCTCCATTATTGTGAAACCTAGATCCAAACCAATTTGAATCATTTAAACACATGCAAGGGCTTTCACCGCAAACACCGCAGGTATGTTGACGTTCAACACTGCTTTAGAACCCAAAATCAGACTGTTCGAATCCCTTATAACAATTCCAGAGCAGGACCTACTCCCTTGTTTATTAAATGCAACATCAAAGTTAATCTTAACATACGAACTCTCCGGCGACCTCCATCGCTCGGGCTCCACCCTTTGTACAGCTAAGTTTTTGCTCAATTCATCCAACTATTGTAGATAACTTCTGATAAAACCTGCTATGGTCAAACCTGCCTTTTTCTCTCCATCATGCACCAATTTGTTTCTTTTTGTCCATATGGTCCATAAAGTACAAACAAATATTCTACACTAATAGATAGAATTGTCTTAAAAAAAACATAGGCAACCCAATCCATAAAGTCAAAGCCTGGGCACCAATTGTGGCCAAACAAAGTTTAATTGTTGTCAGATCTCCCTTATAACAGGATAGTCGCGGAATAAATGCTCTCTGGTCTCTATTTCCTTAGCACATTTAGAACATCTTGTCGATCTAAATAATCTTTTGTGATGTAAATTATTAAAAGTAGGCAAAAAATTCATAGCAATTTTCCAATTTGTAATTTTAAGTTTAGAAGGTAGATTTAATATCCAAAGCTTCTTGTAGAAATCTGTGTAAGCATTCTGACCAGGAGTAGGATCTGTAATACCTTATAAGAGTATTTTGTGTCCACTATGCACAAAATATTCACCCGATACTTTGCCTCGCCACACAAGGTGATCATCATATGGAATACGTGCAAAGGGAATGCGAAGAATTCTATTTGCATCAATTTCACTGAAGGTATTGTTGATCAAATCTACTTTCCATCGCCTAGTGTTAGGATCAATTAAGTCAACTACCACATTGATGCCTGGAGTATTAACAGAATTTTGTAACTTGTATTCTACAGATCCCAGCACCCATGCAACCTTCAACACTGAGATTTGAGTCTCTGTACCAATACGCCAGTACAACATAGCTTGGAAGAGCCTTTTGGTAGTGTAACATCCCGGTTTAGGGCCTAGTCAGAATAGTGGTGTGAGACCACAAATCCGAGGGTTATGAATGAGTTTTTGAGGTTAATACTATGTATGCATGCTAGTGTGAAAGTTTCATGAAGCAATTTTGAGAAATTGCTATTGAATTGTCCTAAAGGACTAAATTGCAAAAGTTGCAAAATATGAGATTCTAGAAGCTATTTGTGTGAAATAGCTTTAGAATATTAATTAGAGGTCCTTAAGGAGCAAATTTCCCAAATTTTAGTTTTTGGACAAAATTGGGCATGGATAAGTTAAAATAGGAAGTTTATCAAAAAGGGCATTTTGGTCATTTGGTTATTAAATGATTAAAATAGGAGAAAAGATGACAAAAATTCACTCATCTTCTTTCCCACATTGCCGAAAATTTCAAAGCACCCATAGCTAGGGTTTCTTCATCTTTCAAGCTTGCTAGTAAGTGCAATTAAGTCCCGTTTTTGATATTCTTCGTATTTTTGAAGTCCTAGTTGCATGAGAAAGCTATTTTTAGCTATTTGTTAAGCTATGATGGATATTTAAAAATGTACATATGTATGACATGCATATATTTTGATGTTTTATGGAAGAATATGAAAGCTTGATGTAGTAGAAACATCTTTTGCTAAGCGATTTTCCATGAAAATTCATGTAGGGACTAGTTTGTAAAAAAACTTAAGTTTGGTCATACATATGTGATTTAGTGAGAATTTATGGGAACTCCTTTATTGTAACTAAACTAACTAGTTGTAACTTCAATTCATAGATAAAATTCAACAAAACAAAAAAGGGTTCTTTATCATTTTCATTTTTTAATGATTCATTTCTCATTCTTTATGTATGATTTTTATGAATCTATAAAAAAATGCTTATTAATTGACTGAATAAATGAATGAAAAAATATGATTTTTAGAGATCACAATTTCAGCACCACACCTAACGACTTCAAAAAATTTATGCAATTTTTGTATTAATCGTTAGCATTTTGCGTTTGTTTTAAGGATTTATCAAACAGCATATAAGTTATCATGCTCGCATATCCACCATTTGAGTCTCCAACAATTATTCCAATAATTACATATCTGATTTGACCTATGGACGAATATGCAAGCATACGTTTCATGTTGAGTAAGTGGTCCGGTTTAGCATGAAAGGCTATAAAGTTGAATAAAAATCACTTTACGAGCATTGAGGCTAAAGTATAAATATGAGAAAGTTTAGGGGCAAAATAGTAAATTTTGCTAAAGTATGAGATATGAGTCAATTTAGTCAATATGTGTATTGAATAAGCTGATTTATTCATTATAGATCAAGAAACACAAAGCCCGGATCTAAACCGAGGCAAAAGCAAAGTGGTAGACTAAATTGCACGTTTCTATACCTTTAAGTATCGAGGTAAGTCTATGCGTAAATAATGCATTTATACTTGCACATTCTTAATGCTAATTAGTGTGTAGCATGAATGAGAATGATTGAGAACCTATGTGGTCAAGTGGAATGAATGTGGTAAATAGTGTGAATGTGTAGTGATAATGCTAAGTGGTGGGCTAAGTGTGATACTATATTAATGCTTAACGACGATTAGCTAGGCTGTGTGCGATGCTATCGTAAAGTATATTTATCTAGTGGGGCTAAGTGCAAGACTACTATGATTACCTTTGTGGTAGGCTAAGTGAGATAAAACTTTATAAATTGATTATGGTAGGCTAAGTGCGAAACTACCTTACTAATGGATTTTGGTGTGTTAAGTGTGAAACCACTGAGATATGAACTGTGTGGATTAGTTATGTGAACTAGCTGTGTGGTTGTTAAACTGAGTAAGGTAGCTGTGTGGATGTATTATTGATAAATAATGAGGTATTGTATATTGTGTAAATGTGATATTGAATGCAGGGGTACATTTCAATGGTTATGAGTAAGGGACTCATGATGTGTTGGAAATGTGGCAAGGAATAGGGACTCATGATGTGTTGGAAATGTGGTAAGGAATAGAAAGAGTAAGCATAGTGGTACATTATATGTTGGTATAATGCTAATTGTTATTTAGCTTATACTTTAATGCTTAATTGTTATGTGTAAACTTACTAAGCTCAAAGCTTACTCCCTTTCTTTTCCTTTGTTTTATAGAGTAAAAGTGGTGAACCAAAAGACGAGGATCATTGGAAGATAGCTCACATATCAGCACACTCTGGTACATGACTCAATGTTTTGTATATGGCATGTATAGGGGCTAGACAAGTTAGTGAATTTTTGTTGTACATGGCTAAGATGTGTTGGCCTTTAGGTGGATAGTGTGTTTTGTATAATGCCATAGTTGTTGGCTATTACATTATATGAAAAGATGTAGTTTCTATGTGATAATGCATTTCAATTTGAGTTGATTATGGATGTATGGTATGAGTGCTTGTTGTGAATGCTAAAGGGGTGAGAAGAGCTTAGCAAATAGCTTTGTTCTGGTCCATGTGGATAGACACACAGGCGCGTGCCCAGGCCATATGTGACACACGATCAGTCACACGGGCGTGTTACTTGGCCGTGCGTCCCCTGCATGTTAATATTTTACGTTAGAATTGGCCACGAGCTAGCCACACGGGCGTGTGCCTAGACTCTAGGCCGTGTGAGGGAAGTCAGTGTTCACCACGGTTGGGAGGCACGGGCGTGGCTCAGCCGTGGGGCATTTGGCAGAATGCTCGAGTTTTAAGCACGGTTTGAGAACATGGGCGTGTGTGACTTCACATGGGTGTGTTGTAACTTTGCACGGGCATGTGAGCCATGTTCAAAAGAGAAAATTTTTAATATTCGATAAAAGTTTTGAAATAGTCTCGAGAGCCCTCATGTGTATGAGTGAGACATCATAAGTCGAGAATGAGGTTACTGAGAGGACTAAAGAGAGTAGTTAATACGAGCCTAAGTGGCAATCAAGTGGTTTTATTTTGGTAACGCTTCAGGCCCGGTTCTGGCGTAGAACCCGGGTAAGAGGTGTTACATTTAGTGGTATCAGAGCTATGGTTTAGTCTGGAGGTGTACATGATCCGGGTTACCCAGCTCGGCTCGAAGGCCTGCCCGAAAAATGGGAGGGTTTAGGTAAAAATATAGGCCCAAAAAATGGGCTTGGGCAAAAAAACGAGGTTCGTTTAGAAAACGGGTCGGGCCTCGGGTATGATTTTTTTGGCCCGGGCCTGCCCGGCTCATTTTGAATATTTTAATATTATTTTTATTTTTTATTAATAAAATTTTAACTTTAGTATTATTTTTGTTTTATTTTTTCTCACGTGCCTGTCTCTTAATCTCTTCCAGGCTTCCTCCGTTCCTCCCCTTTTTTCCATTTCTGAAAATCAAAATCCCTAACCTAACTTCCTCTTCATCTTCCTCCCTCTTCCTCCCAAACATTCCCGACAGCACATTGAGAGAGCATCTTCAATTTTGTGGTCTCGGAGCTCCCCCAAGTTGTAAGCTTCTTCTTCAATCTTCATTTCTTGGTTGAGTTCTGTTTTTTTTCTTTTTTCTTTTTGGTTTCAGCATACTGCAAAGGAATAATTTCAATATATGCTTTAAACTGTATTAGAAATAAAAAAAAAATCTAGCCTATTAATCTAAGCATAAGACAGATCACAGTTGGGTGCATTGTATAGCTTTAACAAGGAAAGCATTTTTTCCCCATTTCTTTTCCTCCTCGATTCTCGCACTTTCCTGGTAACCAAACAAGAAAATAAATGGAAAATGAAGGTTTTCTCTCGAAATGAAGACGTATTTTAAGAGTTGGCCTTTGTCCCTCCTTTTAGAATTTAGATTTTCTCTCTTTATTAAATAAAATTAAAAAATATTCGAATTTTTTTATATAATTATTTTAAAAATTCATTGGTTTACATTTTAAGATTATTTTAATATTTCAAATGACATGTTTTTTAGGAAAGGAATTGTCCATTATATAAAAAAAAGTGCATATATACTGACCATTAAGAAAGGAGCTGTCAATTTCATTACCATGCTTCCATCTTTATACAAATATTCCAACTTGTAAGAGTATTTTAAATTGAATGTATGACATATTGTAAACTCCACCCTCTTATCACCTTGATACAGTAAGTTTAATGGTATTAAATATTTGTGTATACTTGCTTGCTGGCCATGTGACTGAAAGTAACTTATAAGAGTAGTTAGTTTTTGCCATGGAAAACTATGAGCTTTTGATAATGATTAGTTTGATTTTCCACTGAAAGTTGTTCTTTTATAATTACCAAGGATGGCTACCATGTTTGATGCTATGCAGGGCAAATTTTAGTGCTTTTCATCTTATGTTTGCATTGAAATTGAATAAGATCTAATCTACAATGATAAATTATGTTAAGATCTAATCTACAATGATAAAATATGATAAATTATGTTAAGATCTAATCTACAATGATAAAATTACACATTAATTCCTTTAAAAATTTAAAATTCATATTTGATTCCTTTCGTTTTGTGTGAGAATCATGGGAAACTTTAATGGGAAGACTTTTTTTCTAAGTTTGACTTCCTTTGGATCACTGATTGCCTCCACAAAGGCACATAGCCTCAATGAAGTTACAAACTCCAAAAGGCTATTTTGCTTTGACAAGAGTCGAAGCCTTCCGTGTACCTACAGTGGAACCAAGAAGCCTTTTCCTTTGAAAAATATAACCATATTTTATCTATGATTTTTCCTTTTTATCCTTAAAAGTTAAAATAATTTCATACCTAACCTTATTTGTTATCAGGCTTGGGAAGCCAACCGCTGATATTGCTACTGGTTTATTGTGATTACTACTTGTTTGACTACTATTCATATATTTAGGTATTGATTACATAATATTGAGTGGTATGGTGTTCCAACTTGTGCTTTGTTCTTGCTATCTCTTTTTTGGATACTGATTGAGAGCATTTTTCTATTCTGTGCTTATTGTATTTTTTATGTTTTTTTCTGTCATGATCTTGCTTTCCCCAAGTAGCATAGATACATCTTTCTTGCTGTTGCTCCTTCAATGTTTGTTGCAATATGTTGGGTCATTTATTCTTTTTTTTAACTGCAATTTGGGCTAATTTGGTTTATTTGGATTCCAAAGTAGAAAATAAGCATTTATTTTCTTTAAATGTATTTGATTCATTATTTTTAATTTAATAAAATAAAAAATATGGGCCGGGTCGGGTCGGGCCGGGCTCGAGTTTACCAATTCCATGTCGGGGCGGGCTTGGACAATTTTTTAGGCCCATATTTCGGGCCGAGCTGAGCCCGGGCCTACAAAACAGGCCTAGATTTTTAGTTAGGCTCGGGCCGAGCCTGGCCTGACATGACCCACGTACACCTCTAGTTTAGTCGGTTCTAGGACTACCGTAGCAGGTGTAAGAGTCTAGCTATACATGCCATAAGTGTACAATGATAGTGTGATGGCTTCTAATGATTTTAAATCTTGTTTTATATAGTATATGGATCCCGATCAATCTACTGCTGATGAAGTAACTAGTAATGCGCCGGCTTCTGTGCAAGGAACCGTGCCGGTACAAAGTGGACCCGAAACTGGGGGTCAAAGGGAAGAGGCACGAGAAGCCTTTCTCCAGATGATTAGTAACTGGTACTCGGACTTTGTTTGAGCGAACCCTAATGCTCAACCTCCTCCACCTCCTCCTATACCTCAGCCAAACCCAGTGGCTCCGCAAGGTATCGATGTAGTGAGGATATCGAAACCCCCGGTGGATAAGATTAGGAAGCACGGGGCTGAGGAGTTTAGAGCTAAGGTAGAAGATGACCCTGAGAGGGCGGAGTTCTGGCTAGAGAACTCGATGAGAGTATTTGATGAACTCTCATGTACTTCAGAAGAGAGTTTGAAGTGTGCTGTATGGCATACCATTGGTGGAAGACACTAACGTCAATGGTCCCAAAAGAGCGGGTGACTTGGGACTTTTTTTTGGAAGAGTTTCGGAAGAAGTATCTAAGCCAACGGATTACTGATCGAAAAAGAAAAGAATTCCTTGAGTTGAAGCAAGGAAGAATGTCAGTGGCAGAATATGAGCGTGAGTTTGTTAGGCTTAGCAAATACGCTCAATAGTGTGTATCGACAGAGACCATCTTGTGTAAGAGGTTCGAAGATGGACTGAATGAGGATATCAAACTCCTAGTGGGCATTTTGGAGTTGAAAGAATTTGTGGTATTAGTTGAAAGGGCAAGTAAGGCTGATGAATTGAGTACAGAAAAGAGGAGGGCTGTAAGTGAAGCCCAAGATGCTAGAAAGAGGCCGATGGGCAAGTCGTATCAAGCCCAGTCAAAAAAGTCCAAGGAAGTGAATCCTCGGACGACAGCCTCAGTGGGATATTTGCATTGAGACTCGGACAATATTCATTCGGGTTCGAGAGTCCTAGCTACCTCGATGGAAAGTGTGGGTAATACAAAGAGCAAACTAGAGTGCCCAAGTTGTGGTAGATATCACACCAGAGAGTGTTGGGGAAATACTCGAAAATGCTATAAATATGGGTCCCCCGACCATTTTATTCGGAACTGCCCCGAGAGGGATGATAAGGAAGAGAAGCAAGAGATGATACCTAGTTATGTATCTGTAAAGGGTAGACCACCAAGAAACCTAAGAGGTGGGGCTAGTGGTAGAGGTGCGCCCAGAGACTCTGCTGTGAGATCAGAGGGTCGAGCACCTGTGAGGACGTATGCCCTTCGCACTCGCGAGGAAGCATCCTCCCCAGATGTGATAACGGGTACTTTTTCCCTCTTTGACACCTTTGTTATTGCTTTAATAGATCCAGGGTCTACTCACTCTTATGTTTGCATAAAGTTAGCATCTAGTCTGAGCATGACCGTTGAGTCTATGGACATAATGGTTAAGGTGTCAAACCTGTTAGGAAAGCATATGTTAGTGGACAAGGTGTGTAAAAATTATCCTTTGATGGTTGAGAATTATTGTTTTCCAGCAGACTTGATATTGTTGCTATTTGATGAGTTTGATTTAATCCTGGGCATGGATTGGTTGACTACCCATAGTGTCTAATAAGTACGTTAAATTGAAATGTAGGAATGGAGATATGGTTCGGGTTGAGTCAGGTGGATCGGTTAGTCTACCAGTGATGATTTTTTCCCTAGTGGCTGAGAAATGGTTGAGAAAAGGGTGTGAGTCCTATCTTGCCTTCGTGTTGAATACTCGAGAGGTTGTAGTGAAGTTTGAAACAGTGCCAGTGGTACGCGAGTATCCAGATGTATTTCCGGAAGAGTTACCCGGATTACCTTTAGTGAGAGAGGTCGAGTTTGGAATTAAGTTGATTCCAGGAACGGTACCGATTTCTATTGCTCCGTATAGAATGACACCTGTAGAGTTGAAAGAACTGAAGATACAGTTGCAAGAGTTGACAGATAAGAGTTTCGTAAGATCGAGTTACTCACCGTGGGGTGCTCCGGTACTGTTTGTGAAGAAGAAAGATGGGTCTTTGAGGTTGTGTATAGACTATAGACAGCTTAACAAGGTGACGGTGAAGAATAAGTATCCTCTACCAAGGATTGATGATCTTTTTGATCAATTGAAAAGAGGTACAGTATTCTCCAAGATAGACCTGAGGTCGGGTTATTATCAACTCAGAATGAAAGTGCAAGATGTGTTAAAGACTAAATTTCGAACGAGGTATGGCCATTATGAGTTTTTGGTTATGCCGTTCGGTTTGACGAATGCGCCTGCAATTTTTATGGATCTGATGAACCGTGTTTTTAGACCATATGTGGATAAGTTTGTGGTTGTCTTCATTGATGACATATTGATCTATTCTCAGAATGAGAGCGATCATGAGGAACATTTGAGAATTGTCTTGCAAACTTTAAGAGATAAGCAATTGTATGCTAAATTCAGCAAGAGTGAGTTTTGGCTCCGAGAAGTCAGATTTTTAAGACACGTTGTGTCGGGAAATGGTGTCAGAGTTGACCCGAGTAAGATTTCGGCTGTTCTAGATTGGAAACCGCCGAGGAATGTGTCGGAAATCAGAAGTTTCTTGGGATTAGTAAGATATTATAGACGTTTTATGAAGGGGTTCTCTGTGATTGCTACTCCTATGATAAAACTATTGCATAAGGATGTTAAGTTCAAATGGACGGAGGTATGTCAACAGAGTTTTGAGAGACTGAAAACAATATTGACTAAGGCACCGATTTTGGTTCAGCCAGAATCAAGGAAAGAGTTCGTGGTTTACAGTGATGCGTCACTTAATGGTCTCGGTTGCATGTTGATGTAAGAGGGTAAGGTAGTCGATTACACCTCGAGACAGTTAAAACTGCATGAGAAGAATTATCCGACTCATGATTTAGAGTTGGCTGTGATTGTTTTCGCGTTAAAGATTTGGCGACATTACTTGTATGGTGAGAAGTGTCGAATCTTTACGGATCACAAGAGTTTGAGATATTTGATGGATCAGAAGGACCTGAATTTGAGATAGAGATGATGGCTTGAGTTGTTGAAAGACTATGAATTAGTCATTGATTATCATCCGAGAAAAGCGAATGTGGTTGCGAATGCCCTGAGTAGGAAATCCTTGTATGCTTTAAGAGCTTTGAGCACAAGTTTAGCATTATCTGATGATGGTGCTATTTTGGCAGAATTGAGAGCTAAGCCACTATTTGTTCAACAAATATGTGAGGCTCAGAGGAATGATAGTGAGATGCAAACTAAAAGAGCTAAGTACGGATCAGAAAGTGATTCTGATTTTTGAGTGGGCTCGAATGATTGTTTGATGTACCGTGACAGAATTTGTGTACCTAGAGATGAAGAGTTAATCTGAAAGATTTTGCATGAGGCCCATCGTGGATGGTTGTCAGTACACCCGGGCAGTACGAAAATGTACAATGACTTAAGGAAGTTTTATTGGTGGCCGGGTATAAAAAGAGACATTTCAGAGTTTGTGGCAAAGTGTCTAATTTGTCAACAAGTGAAAGCTGAGCACCAAGTACCTTCAGGATTGCTTCAGCCAGTGATGATTCCCGAATGGATGTGGGATTGGGTTACCATTTATTTTGTGACGGGGTTGCCGATGACTCCGAAAAAGAAAGATGTTGTGTGGGTTGTTGTGGATAGATTAACGAAGTCGACTCATTTCATTCCAGTACGTGTTGATTACTCAATGGATAAGCTAGTTGAGTTGTATGTTACAGAGATAGTGAGATTGCATGGTGTGCCTATGTCCATCATGTCAGATAGAGATCCGAGGTTTACTTTGAGGTTTTAAAAGAAGTTGCAAGAGGCCATGGGTACGAGATTGAATTTCAGTACTGCGTTCCATCCGCAAACTGATGGTCAGTCTGAGAGAGTAATTCAAGTTCTTGAGGATATGCTCTAATACTGTGTGTTAGAATTCGAGGGTAGTTGGGAGAGATATCTACCTTTAGTCGAATTCGCCTACAACAACAGTTATCAGTCGAGTATATGGATGGTTCTGTATGAGGCCTTGTATGGTCGTAAATGTCAGACTCCTTTGTATTAGAACGAAATTAGTGAGAAACAGATCCATGGAGGTGATCTAGTGAAAGAAACTGAAGAGAAAGTGAAAGTAATCCGTAATAGTCTGAAAGCTGCTTCGGACAGACAGAAGTCGTACGCAGATTTGAAAAGAAAAGAGATCGATTTTGAGGTGGGTGACAAAGTGTTTTTGAAAGTGTCTCCGTGGAAAAAGATCATGAGATTTGGACGAAAAGGGAAGTTGAGTCCAAGATTTATAGGGCCGTATGAGATTACAGGCAGAGTTGGGCCAGTAGCTTACCGATTGGCTTTACCGGTCGAGTTGGAAAAGATTCATAATATGTTTCATGTGTCGATGTCGCGACGGTATCGCTCCGATCCTTCACATGTGATTCCTTCAGCGAAAATTGAAATAAGACCAGATATGTCTTATCAGGAAGAGCCGATTAAAATCTTAGCTCGAGAGGTGAAACAGTTGAGAAATAAGAGTGTAGCACTAGTGAAAGTGTTATGGCAAAAACACGGTGTGGAAAAAGCTACGTGGGAAATAGAAGAGGCTATGAGAGAACAACATCCATACCTCTTTACTCGTAAGATTTTCGGGGGCAAAAATCTCTTAAGGGGGAGAGTTGTAACATCCCGGTTTAGGGTCTAGTCGAAATAGTGGTGCGAGACCATAAATTTGAGGGTTATGAATGAGTTTTTGAGGTTAATGCTATGTATGTATGCTAGTGTGAAAGTTTCATGAACCAATTTTGAGAAATTGCTATTGAATTATCCTAAAGGACTAAATTGCAAAAGTTGCAAAATGTGAGATTCTAGAAGCTATTTGTTTGAAATAGCTTTAGAATATTAATTAGAGGTCCTTAATGAGCAATTTTCCCAAATTTTAGTTTTTGGACAAAATTGGGCATGGATAAGTTAAAATAGGAAGTTAATCAAAAAGGACATTTTGGTCATTCGGTTATTAAATGATTAAAATAGGAGAAAAGATGACAAAAATTCACTCATCTTCTTCCCCACATTGCCGAAAATTTCAAAGCACCCATTGTAATAACCAAATTTGCCCGGCCCATTAAGGCCTAATACCAAGCTAAAAACAAGACCAAATAAAAATACAAAATCCAGAGTCCTTATTTACAGCAAGGTCCAAATACAAACCCAATGATATACAACCCAATACAGACTAAAAAAACCAATACACAAAACCAAAACAAATAAACATTAATAGTCTAATAACGTCCATTTACAAAAAGCCCAATATGGCCCAAGGACTAAGCCAAATCAGAAAACCCTAGGGAGTCAACACCCCTAGCCGCCGACCCGTCGTCTGCCCACCACGCACACTGACTTTTCGTTTGCCACGGCGTCCTTCACACGCGCGCCCTGCATCGTTTCAGCTTCCCACGCGCGTCGGTTTCCATGCCCATACCTCCTGATGACTGCAACTCCCTGTGCCTCGATCGGCACCCACGCATGCATCGCCCATCACCTGCAAAGAAGAACAAAACCAAGCAAGAATAATAGAAAACAAGAAAATGCTTTTGTAAATCGCTTTAAGAACCGAAACCATTGTAACGGAGGGGGGATCCTTTTTTTTATGCATCAGAGATCAAAAATCAGAAAAGAAAACCAAAAAGAAATCTTGTACTCCATTACATACCATCAGAAATCGAAAGCAAAAGGGGGGATCCATCTTTTGGTAGATACGAATACAGAGATAAGAAATAAAAATAAAAAAAGGAACTACAAAAAATTATCAGAAACAAAAGAAATAAAGTATAAGGTTGTTTTCTTCGATTTTCTCTGTTTTATTTCCTGTGATTTAATATTGTTTCTTTTTACTTTTTAATTATTTTTACTTACTTTTTCGAAACATACTACAAACGTTAATCATAAAACAAAGAAAACACATTACCTGAACCCATTGACGCGCCGGAGAGCCCATTCTGTCGTCATTATCGGGTTCGAACACGGGCTTCAAGAACACCCTAAATCGAAGGCTGAACGCCTCTTGTGCTCAACGTTGGCCACGTTGCGATGTGCGACGGATGGCGCGATGGGCAGTGGAAAAGGGAGACCGAGCGTCAGAAAAGAAGAAGAAGAAGGCCTCCATTTTTTTTTCTTCTTGTCTTCGAAAAGAAGTCTACAAATAAAAGAAATTAGGGCTGAGATATGTGAAAATAAATTTTAGGGTCTTTTAAATGGAATGAAACAGCGCCGTTTGCTAAAGGGGGATCCGCGCATATCCTTTAAAAGGGGTAATTGCGCGCTTGGTCCCCCCCTTTTTCGGTGCTTGCTGATCAAGCCCCCTTGCGCATTCTTTCTCCTTTTCACAATCTTACCCTGTTATTTTTATTATGTTTTAATCTGGCCACTGTCCCTTTCCACTTTAACTTATTACGATTTTGGTCCCACTGTTTCGTTTTGATTTCAATCTAGTTTTTAACCTATTTTAAAAAGTTTATTTATGTATTTTTCCTCAAAATTTTATTATTATTTATTTATTTCGAGTTTTCTTGTGTATTATTTCTATTAAACATTATATATATTGTTTATTTTAAATCCTTGACATCATTTTAAAAGTATTTCATATACATTATTTACTCTATTTTTTATTTTTATTTTTTTATGTGTTCTTTACTTAAAGTCATTTTGTTAATTATTTTAAACGGTTTCATGTGTTATTTCTATCAAAATTGTTTAATTGCTTTTTGACCGTTAATTGATACTATATTGGTGTAGAACATGTGATTATCGTTTTGCATGTATTATGATTTGTTTATTCGAATTTCCATATTATTGATATTATTATCATCATCACTATTGTTTATATTATTGTTCCATTATTACTATTATTATTCATGTAGGTTAATATTTTAGATTAACGATTTCGATGCTATGTATTACGTGTATTATGTTGTCGTCGTGCTGAATTCGTGTTACATTACCATTATTCGCCGAGCATAACCCCCATTCGCGTTTTAAATAAGGTTTCTTTAAAATCTAAACTACCAAACATGTATAATCTTCAAATACATTTATCCAAAAGCAAAAGTTTTTTAAAATAAGGAAATATTCTATGTTTGTGAAATTCGAAAAGTCGTACCCTATGCGTTGGGTTTCGGTTCTTTCGTTTGGCTAAACATGTGAATATCCTTTTGATCTTTTTAATGCATGAGTTTCAGGAATTAAGAGATGATCCTGCATTCGAGGATTAAAATCATCATGTCCTACGTACTGGATGTGATATTTTGTTCCTTCAGAACAAGAAAATCTTGATATTCAATTCGAGAAAACTAAAATATTTCCAAAAAAGATCGATTTTCTCTTTATTTTTAAATTTTTATCTTTCGACATTGAGACATTAACTAATCAATTTGGTACCAACATTGGGCGTGACGAGGGTGCTAACCCTTCCTCGCACGTAACCGACTCTCGAACCTATTTTCTTAAAGTGTCGTAGACAAAAAACATTGTTTTAGTAAATCGAAATGTTTTATTAATTGAAAGGTGATCTGATCACACCTAATAAAAGATCGATGGCGACTCCCGTTTTATTTTCGTTTTCAAAACCAAGTCGATTTTCGTTCTAAAAAAATGGGTTACGACAGCTTGGCGACTCCACTGGGGATCAATAAGAGAGTCAGGCTGTAAAATTGATTATTCTTTATCCTTTTGTCGAAAAGTTTGAAAATTATTTTGAAAATCATGTTTCTTTTGATGCCTTTGCCGATACTATGATTACAGTAATATCGAGTCTTACAAAATACTTTGGCATTGCACTGCATGACTGTTGTGGTCACACCCTCTTAAGTGGGAGTGAGAAGCTACTCTTTCGTGAGGTTTTTACCTCCGTGCAAGATAGTGGATCGCTTCCGGGATACATCCGTACCTATGTCTTAGTGAGATTTTTATCTCCGTGCAGCCAGAGGGAAATGTATTTCCCTGAACTGAACTCGGTCTATATGAGCTTATAATGGGTGAAGATCGAGGAATCTGCTAGTTCGGGTACCTTCTTTAGAATCGAACCACATATAGAGAGACTTAAGAGCCAATTATAGGTAGAGCCGTGTAAACCCTAGTTGTTACCTTAAATAGGAGTTTGATTATTTCCTGCTTGTTTTAAGTTCTTTTTGTACGTGATACTAACTTGTTGTGTTTTGCTTTTATTGCATAGCATTTCATCATAAAAAGGCGTTGATTCACATTCGGTTACTAGATAGAAAAGCTTAACATGGAAAAGGGATTTCTCGATAGAGTGGAGGATAATGCGGCCGTTCAAGTATGGTCCGAAAGGACACAAAGAAGAGAGAGGAGACACTGATTTGACAAAGGGACATGAATCGAGTTATGGGATTTCACCCGTATCAGCGTGGCTCAAAATGACCTGCGAGAATTGAAGGAAATATGGGATTCCTGGGGCAACGAGGTCAAATAACTATTCTACTATAATTACGGTGATTTGCCCTATCTGCTTGATATCAAGGTAGACGAGTACCTACTCCGAGCCATTACCCAGTTTTGGAACCCCGCTTACAGTTGCTTTACTTTCAGAAAAGTGGATTTGGTGCATACCATAGAAGAGTACACAACTTTGTTTCGATAACCGAGAATTCAAACTGATAAGGCTTATTCAAGGTTTGCTAATGTGCCGGCATTCTCAAAAAGGCTAATGAACATTGCAGGGATGAGCGGGCAATGGATTACGGCCCGTATCAAGCAAAAGGGAGATTGTAAGTGCATCCCTTGGAAACACTTGAAGGATCTGATCTTGGCGTATCCTGATAAGAAAAAGAGGGTCGACGTCTTCGCTCTGAGCATCTATGGTTTGGTCATCTTCTCCAAGGCGTTAGGGCATGTAGAGGATGCGGTGTCAGACCTATTTGATAAACTTGATAAGGGAGTCACACCTGTCCCTGCAGTTTTAGCCGAAACCTTTAGATCATTGAATGCTTGCCGAAGAGCGGGTGAAGGAAGGTTTGTGGGATGTGCACAGCTTTTTCTATCTTGGTTCTATTGCCATTTTTAGAAGATAGAAAAGGTCTCATACAAAGTCTTTTTTGAGAATTATTCTCCTCTAGAGGAATTAGCGGGTACACCAAGGCGGGACGACCTATTTGGAGAGAAATGGATAGCGATTCTCCAAAATTTACAAGTTAAAGATGTAGAATGGAAAGCTCCTTGAATGATCACTGACGAGATCTTGTATCGGTGTGTAGGGTTCGACTAGGTTCCTTTACTCAGAATATGGGGAGCTATCGGGTACGCCCCGTTACTAGTGATGAGGCAGTATCAATCGAGGCAGTTCATACCTACGACACATGGATTAGCCCAATACGAGTTTTCATACAAGGATGATAACTATAAGAAGAGAGTTCGCGAGATATCAGATGCATGGACCTAAACCCAGAAAATGAAGAGACTCGTCATAGGGCCAATGACGACCCCCGAGTACGATCGATGGTGGGGCAAAAGAATCAACGACAATGTCCCAAGGCCAAGCCAAGGAAATGCTCGACCAATAGAAGAGCAACTGCAAGTAATCCCGTCTGAATTAGAGATTATCAAGCAAGATTTCGAGAGAAAGAGTCGGGAATTGGGAAAAAGGATAGAACAGCTAGAAGAGGAAAAGATACAGTTAGGGTTAGATGTTGACGTCCACAAGTTCGAGGTCGAGAAGTTGAAAAAAGGAAAAAATAAGGCCGAAGAGGATTTGGATAGCTTAAAGACAGACTATAAGAAGCTGCGCATGTCCATCAGAACTGCTAGGGTGGGCAAAACATCAGAGCAATGGCGACAGGAAATTAAAGAAGAAAAATCCAGAGCCGATCGGTGGGAAAAGAAATTCTAAGATGCTCGAGTACAGGAGGATGCTTTGGAAAAAAGCCTGTTGGAAAGCCAAAGTGAAAAAGAGAGGTTACGCGCCCAAGTAGCAGAATTAGAAAGGTCACTGCATCTACACCGTAGTCTTAACTCGGTAATCGAATTAAGAGCCAGTTAGAACAAGATCGAGGAAATGAGAGGAAGGATAGGAGAGCTCGAGACTACATTACAAGATAGTAAAATATGAGTTGAGCTCCTTGAGGCGATCAATGAACATTAGAAGGAGCAGCTCCACCATTCTCCAGAACAGATCAGAAATAGAGACTATGTAATGGGTGAAGCTGTGGCTCAAATCCGAGAGGTGGCCGATCATTTGCAAACCTTGGCGGTTCGGGCTGATGTGTTAAGTCTGATGTACGAGTCAGGATCGGAGCGAGGCCAAAGTTTAGCTTGGCTTCTTAGGAAAGTTAAGGATTTAGGCATTAGGGCGAAGTCGTATATGTAATCGTCCGTTCTATGAAAGGAAATTTGTTTTCTAGTAAAGTTTATCTAATGGAATTGAATCAAATCAACACCTTTTGCATTCATACCATGCATTTGCATTACATTGCATGCATTTGCATCATATCACCCTAATCATTTACTAAGGCTAAAATCGTATAATCCACAGTTGCGACACTACGAATCTGGAATCACATCATCCTTATAGGACACGTCTAAGAGCTAGAGCTATGGATGCCGAACTCAACGAAAGAATTGAAAGGATGGAAAGGATCTAAAAGGAGTTACAAAAGCAGTTGGCCAGGTCACAGTAGGAAGCAAGGGATCTGATGGTGAGATCCCGAGAGGAATCGCTTGAGCAAAAAGATCAAATGGCCAAGATGATGGAGATGATGACCGCTCTGGTCAAAGGAAAAGGATTCGCACAGAGCCCTGATATTACATAGCCTCATTCAAGAGTCAATCAGAGCCCGCTCCATCCCCTAGGATACACTCCACCTCACGCCCATGCAATGCACGGAGGTTGGCCTCAAGGGTAATCAGCAGGCCTAGAATAACCACCGGCACCACCTGCTCACCTAGAGCAAGGTATATTCCAGATTTGGATGATCCGGCAGAAATAGCCAAATTGGAAATGAAGGATCATGATGCTCAGGACAAGTATAAGAGTCTGGAAGAAAGACTCAAGGCAATAGAAAGTACTGGAGTCTTCTCTGCACTGAGCGCCAAAGAGCTCAGTTTGATTCCTGATCTGTTTCTACCTCCGAAATTTAAAGTGCCAGACTTTGAAAAATATGATGGAACGAGATGTCCAAAGGCGCATCTCATCATGTTTTGTCGGAAGATGGCTGGCTATGTGAACAAAGACAATTTGTTAATACACTATTTTCAAGATAGCTTCATCGGGTCAGCCCTCCGATGGTATAATCAACTCAGCACAGAGAGGATCCAATCATGGAAGGACCTAGCATCAGCATTTTGTAAATATTACAAGCATGTCTCCAATATGGCGCCTGATCGACTAACGCTCCAAATGATGGAAAAGAAGCCAATAGAGACTTTTAGACAATACGCTCAAAGATGGAGGGACATCTCGGCCCAGGTAGAACCCCCACTGACTAAAACGGAGGTAACGGTCCTCTTTATCAACACTTTGAAAGCGCCATTTTATGACAAGCTGGTGGGAAATGCCACAAAGGACTTCGCCGATATCGTAATGTCTGGGGAACTCATCAAAAATGGCATCAAAAGCAGAAGGATGGAAGGCCCTGAGAGCTCGAAAAGTGCAGTACCTATAAAGAAGAGGGAGGCTGAAACACATATGGTGGGGACTGAGAGCCACTACGCTTCTAATTCATACTCGACCCAATCACGTCCCCGATATCGCCCACCTCCAAATTTCTATTCTCCTCCCCAAAACCCTTATTACCAAGCACCTCCTTCTTACCCTGGCTACAACACAAATAGCCAACGGCCATTCACCATATTCCCACCTAATAACACACCTACTCCAAGCCAACCCAAACACGAAAAAAGACCGGTGAGACCCAATCTTGAAAAACCTCGACTCACCCCTATTCCCGTGTCGTACGGAAAACTATGCCCAAAATTGTTGGAAAAACAATTAATATCCCCTCATTATATGGCACCATTGAAACCGCCATACCCGGAATGGTACGATCCCAATAATAGTTGCATGTATCATGGGGGAAACCAAGGGTACTCTACGGAAAATTATATAGCCTTCAAAAGGAGGTTTCAGGATCTCATTGATAGAGGGATTTTATGATTTGATGGTACTGGTAATGTGGCTGGAAACTCGCTCCCAAACCATACCTAGGGGAACGTAAGCGTAGTGACAAGGGAAGATATGCGGCAAACTAAAAGCTGTGTTTCTGAAATAAAAACACCTTTGCAAAAGGTCTGGGAGGTGATGGTGGAAAATGGGTCGTTTTGTTATTCCAACAGAAGTTTCGAAGAAGAAAGTACAGAAGGTCAAAGTTTTTGTGTCTTTCATAATATCGAAGGGCATGACATCCAGTCTTGCGGAGAATTCAGGAAACTACTCCAAGACATGATGAACAACAAGGAAGTCGAGATCTTTGGTAAAATGGATGAGGCCGAGGAAAGGGAAATATGTGCCTCTGATAACCAACCATCAGTCACCCGTTATAGTGCCGATCGGCCTCTAGTGATTTATTATGAGGCCAAGAAGAAAGAAGTCAAACCGACAGTGGTGATTAAAGTGCCTTCTCTTTTCCATTACAAAGACGATAAGACGGTGCCATGGAAATACGATGTTAACATTGTCGCACCCCAAGTTGAAAAGCCAAAGGCTGTGATTGGAGATATTAGCAGAGTAGGACACTTTACTCGCAGCGGGAGGTGTTATTCTCCGGAAATGGCTGAACCAAAGAAAAAAGCCGTTGACTTGACTTAGAAAGGAAAGGCAACGATGCATGAGGCTGAGGTGGATGTTGAAGTACAGTCGGAACCAGAAATTAAAAGACCTGTGAATGAGGATGAAGCTCATGAATTCTTGAAGTTCATCAAGCACAGCGAATATAACATCGTGGAGCTGTTAAACAAGCAGCCAGCAAAAATCTCCGTGTTATCCCTACTGTTGAACTCAGAGTCACATCGGAATGTCTTGCTAAAAGTGCTCAATCGAGCTTACGTAGAAAGCAATGTATTTGTAGAAAAGCTTGTTAGATGGGTGAACAATCTAAATGCGGATAATTTCATCTCATTCAGTGATGATGAAATACCATCAAATGGTAGGGGCTCCGTGAAGGTATTACATATTACGACCAGTTGCAAGGGTTACATAGTACCAAACGTGCTTATCGACAATGGATCCGCATTCAACGTCATGCCTTTGGCCACACTCTCTAGGATGCCAGTTGATATGTCCTATCTAAGGCCTTGTCATTCCACGGTAAGGGCATTTGATGGGACACGACGAGAGGTTATGGGAAAGATTGAAATCCCCCTAGAAGTGGGCCCATGCACATATAACGTAGAATTCCAGGTTTAGGGAGGCCTTGGATCCATTCTGCTGGGGCAGTCCCTTCATCTCTCCATCAAAAAGTGAAGTTTATCATAGATAACCGCTTGATCACGGTCACTGGTGAAGAAGACATCGTTGCATCTATTTCTGCTGTCACACCTTACATCGAAGTAAACAAAGATGCAGTAGAATGTTCCTTTCGTTCCCTCGAATTTATTAATGCTACATTTGTTGCTGAAGGAAACAAGATGCCCACACCCAAACAATCAAGGAATGCCAAGATGGGAATTAAACTGCCGGTTGGAAAAGGAGCCCGAGCGAGGAAAGGCTTAGGAAGATACCAGTAAGGGATAGCTAGAGTACTAAAATCGGTACACCACAAGGCTCGATAAGGGTTAGGGTTGAAGCCGGATGTGCGACAAAGAAGGAAACAGCTGCAGAAAGACCAGGAAAAAAGGATCGCAAGAACTTCAGGTCGAGAAGTGGAATGGGAGCCCATAATGTATCCGCCCTTGTTGAAAACATTTACATCGGCAGGAATAATGTACCCAGGAAGAGATAATTCATAAAACACGCTGTTATTGGTTGAAAAAGATTTTCAGAACTTCGATATAAATGTTATTGACAAAGCGGATGATACGGTGGAAGACATTTCAATGATACGCCCTGGCCCTCCTGGATTTGTTTTGAGCAATTGGACTGCTGAGGATCTTCTTGTATTTTCTAGGGCCCCTCCAAAGTAATCCTCAATGTCAACTCTTTTTATGCCCTAAGTTATTGGGGAAACTGTTACAAGAGTTTATGTCTACTATTTATCTTTTAAATGAACATTAATGGAGATACATTTTTGTCGTGGTCTCTTCATCCTCATTGGCTTCACATTTATTCCCTTTTCTCATAATCTATCCCTACATATATTTCATATCATGCCATGGTGCTATGTTTGTGTGTCCCAACACCTTGATATTCCCTCTATAGTTTTCTTTTCCATTTACCTTTCAGGTGCTCAGATATCCACGACGTGAACAATCCAGTTACAAGTCCTAAAATCGATTTCGAGAAAGCTATTTGTCTAGGAGAATTCGAAGCTGAAGAAAATGCTGAAGATTATGTCTCGCCCCCTGACTTACTAAGGATGATAGAACAAGAAGATAAACAGATTCTACCCCATCAAGGATCCGTTGAGACAATAAACTTGGGAAGTGAAGAAAAGAGGCAAGAAGTAAAGATTGGGACCTCCATTTCAGAGAACACCAAACATGATTTGATTACCTTACTTCATGAGTACAAAGATGTATTCGCATGGTCGTATCAAGACATGCCAGGTTTGAACGAGGACGTAGTGGTTCATATACTCCCACTGAAACCAGAATGCAAGCCTATTCAGCAGAAGTTAAGACGAATGAGACCCGAAATGCTTTTAAAGATGAAAGAAGAAGTCAAGAAACAATTCGATGCTGGCTTCTTGCAAGTCTCTAAATATCCAGAATGGGTAGCTAATATAGTTCCAGTGCCAAAGAAAGACAGCAAGGTGCGAACGTGTGTGGATTATCACGATTTGAATCGAGCAAGCCCTAAGGATAATTTTCCCTTGCCGCACATCGATACATTGGTAGATAACATGACAAAACATTCATTATTTTCTTTCATGGATGGATTTTTGGGTTATAACCAGATAAAGATGGCTCCTGAGGATAGGGAGAAAACTACATTTGTGACAATGTGGGGAACATTCTGCTACAAGGTGATGCCATTCGGATTAAAGAATGCAGGGGCAACATATCAGAGGGCAATGGTGACGTTGTTTCACGACATGATGCATAAAGAAATAGAAGTCTATGTCGATGATATGATTGCCAAATCTCGGGGGGAAAGAGAGTATGTTGGAAACCTCAGGAAATTGTTCGAAAGATTAAGAAAGTTTCGGCTGGAACTTAATCCAGCCAAGTGCACATTTGGGGCAACTTCGGGAAAATTATTGGGTTTCATTGTCAGTGAGAGAGGTATTGAGGTTGATCCGGATAAGATAAAAGCCATACAAGAATTGCCACCTCCACGGACACAAAAGGAAGTCAAAGGATTTCTAGGGAGGTTGAACTACATCGCTCGATTTATTGCTCAGCTTACCAACCAATGCGACCCAATTTTTCGACTCCTTTGAAAACACAATCCTGGAGAATAGAATGAGGAGTGTCAAATGGCTTTCGACAAGATAAAACAGTATTTGTCTAACCCCCCGGTGCTGGTACCGTCAACTCCCGGGAGACCCTTGATATTGTATCTGACTGTGTTTGATAACTCGTTGGGTTGTGTACTGGGACAGCATGATGAGTCAGGGAAAGGGGAAAGGGCAATTTACTACGTCAGCAAGAAATTCACTGAGTATGAAGCGAAATACCCGTCAATTGAAAAATTCTGTTGTGCTTTGGTCTGGGTAGTTCGAAGGCTCAGGCAATATATGTTGTATCATACGACATGGTTAATTTCAAAGCTGGACCCAATAAAGTACATGATGGAATCACCTGCACTCTCAGGAAGAATGGCACGTTGACAGATTCTGCTATCAGAGTACGACATCATCTATGTGAGTCAAAAGTTGATAAAAGGGAGCGCAATAGCTGAATTTTTAGCAACTCGAACGACAGAGGAATACGAGCCATTGAGATTTGACTTTCTAGATGAAGACCTGATGTGCATTACGGAAAAAGAATGTGAGTCGTCAAAGGAGAAATCCTGGAAGATGAGCTTTGATGGTGCATCAAATGCATTGGGACATGGGATTGGAACGGTCTTAGTGTCACCAGATGGGAATCATTACCCATTCACTGCCAGATTAAATTTCTTCTATACCAATAATGTAGCAGAATATGAGGCTTGCATCAGGGGACTTCGTGCAGCTATTAAATGAGACATCGAAATCTTAGAGGTATACGGAGACTCAGCGCTAGTGATTTACCAAATCCGTAGAGATTGAGAAGTGAGAGATTCGAAGTTGGTCAAGTATCGTGATCTCATGGCAGAGCTGATCAAAGAATTCAAAGAAGTAACTTTTAATTACTTGCTACGAGAAGAAAACCAATTGGCTGATGCCTTAGCCACTTTGGCTTCAATGTTCAAAGCAAACCGTGAAACAAAAATAATGCCTCTCCAGATGAGAATATACGAGGCCCCTGCGCATTGTTTTAGCATTGAAAAAAGAGGCAGATGGACAGCCATGGTTCCATGATATCTTAGAATATGTCAAGAATCAAAGGTATCCCGAGCAAGCAAATGAGAATGACAAAAGAACAATCAGAAGAATGGTTGCGGGATTTGTTCTTGATGGGGACATCCTATACAAAAGAGGAAAAGATCAAGTGCACTTGAGATGCGTGGATGATGTTGAAGCCGGAAAGATACTTGAAGAGGTCCATGAAGGAGTTTGTGGAACGCATGCCAATAGTTTCATTATGGCTAGGAAGATTATGAGACTCGGTTATTACTGGTTGACGATGGAAAGCGACTGCATTGGTTATGCACGGAAGTGTCACAAATGTCAAGTTTACGACGATAAAATTCATGCAGCACCTTCGCCTCTTTATGTCATGACTTCTCCATGGCCTTTTTCTATGTGTGGCATGGATGTTATAGAGCCAATTTCCCCAAAAGCTTCTAATGGACATCGATTCATTTTTGTGGTCATAGATTACTTCACAAAATGGGTAGAAGCTGCATCATTAGCCAATGTGACGAAGACAGCAGTCTACAGGTTCTTTAAAAAGGAGATCATATGTCGATACGGTTTGCCTGAAAGAATTATTTGAGATAACGCCTTGAATCTGAACAACAAGATGATGAAAGAAGTGTGCGAGCAATTTCAAATAAAGCATTATAATTCCTCGCCTTATCGCCTGAAGATGAATGGAGTAGTAGAGGCGGCTAATAAAAATATTAAGAGGATTATTGGGAAAATGACCGAGACTGGCACGAGAAGCTACCATTTGCTTTGTATGCATATCGCACATGTGTGCAGACCTCTACGGGGGCAACTCCTTTCTCTCTGGTCTATGGAATGGAAGCTGTACTGCCCATCGAAGTGGAGATCCCCTCTCTACGAGTCCTAATAGAGACAAAACTAGAAGAATCAGAATGGGTTCAAGCTCGATATGAGCAACTAAATTTGATCGAAGAAAAACGCTTGAAAGCAATCTGTCACGGACAGATGTACCAGAAGAGAATGATCACAGCCCATGACAAGAAGGTGCGACCAAGGGAATTTTGCGAAGGAGAACTCATGTTGAGGAAGATTCTCCCTATACAAAAAGACTTTCGAGGAAAATGGGCACCAAATTGGGAAAGACCATATGTCGTAAAGAAGGCCTTCTCAGGTGGAGCTCTGATTCTCACTAAGATGGATGGAAAAGAGGTACCAAATCCAGTGAATTAAGATGCGGTGAAGAAATACTACGCCTGAAAAAAAAAAGAAAAAAAGATATCAAGATGAAAACCCGAAAAGGGCGTCTTGGCAAACAAAAAGGTTTAGGATGAAAACCCGAAAGGGCGTCTTGAGGAAGCAGATTCGGGCTTAAAGAGCAAGAGCGATTTAAACCGGGAGTCGAATGGCGAGATATTAATGTTTGAAACAGACACGGAAGCTTGAAATCTTCTACACAAGAAGCTTTGTTCGAAAAGATCCAGGATCAGAAAACATGGAGAAGTTCATGCGTTGAATATCTAGAACATTTGTGACATTTGAATCTGCTTTCCTTTCTCTATAATGTTTTCTTTATTGAACTATTCCTTGTCAATTTTCTTTGCTTATTACTTTTGGAAATAAATATGAATGTGAGGTATTTCTTTCGTACCCACTTTCCCATCTTCATGCATCTCACGTTTGGTTCATTTAAATGATAAATAGTGAAATGACATACTCTAAATAAAAGGAATGTTGAGTATTACCTGGATGAGAATTTGGTAAGTACAAGAGCCTCAAAGCAAGGACAAAGTTCAACAGGGGGCAAGAGAGTGATAAACGAGAAACGCAGATTAGTCGTAAAACTTGAGGACGGGTACAACACCTAAAAGGAGGATCAAGGATCGAAGCAATGAATACAGGTCATCCTGAAAGTCGTGACGAAAAGAGATACAGGACAAACAAACCCAGGGCACATTGCTTAATCATGTAGGCATAAAAGCATTTAGGACAAACACGTGCATTTCATGATAACATCGCGCATGACACATACAGGTACACCAGTAAAGCAAGAAGTTCTGACGATAGCTGTACCGAACCAAGGAGAAAGGAGATATCTGAGCTCCATCAGATGATACGTTTTAATTTCTATTTTTCAATTTCGATTAAAATCAACTCATAAGGCGAGAAGTGAGTTGGGCTTTGGGTTACGTACGCTGAGGTATTTTTAATTTCTATTTTTCAATTTCTGTTAAACTCAACTCATAATGCGAGAAGTGAATTGGGCCTCGGGTTATGCACGCTGAGGTATTTTTAATTTTTGTTTTTTAATTTCTGTTAAAATCAACTCATAATGCGAGAAGTGAGTTGGGCCTCGGGTTACGCACGCTTAGGTATTTTAATTTCTGTTTTTCAATTTCTGTTAAAATCAACTCATAATGCGAGAAGTGAGGTGGGCCTCAGGTTACGCACTGAGGAGGTATTTTAATTTCTGCTTTTCAATTTCTCATTAAAATCAACTCATAATACGAGAAGTGAGTTGGGCCTCTGTTACGACGCACGAGGTATTTTAATTTCTATTTTTCAATTTCATTAAATCAACTCATAATACGAGAGGTGAGTTGGGCCTCGGGTTACGCACGTTGAGGTATTTTAATTTCTATTTTTCAATTTCTGTTAAAATCAACTCATAATGTGAAAGGTGAGTTGGGCCTCGGGTTACGCACGCTGAGGTATTTTAATTTTTGTTTTTCAACTTCTGTTAAAATCAACTCATAATGCGAAAGGTGAGTTGGGCTGCGAGTTATGCACCCTGAGGTATTTTTAATTTCTATTTTTCAATTTCTGCTGAAATCGACTCATAATGCGAAAAGTGAGTTGGGCCTCGGGTTACGCACACTGAGGTATTTTTAATTTCTGTTTTTCAATTTCTGCTAAAATCAACTCATAATGCGAAAAGTGAGTTAGGCCTCGGGTTACGCACGCTGAGGTATTTTTAATTCTGTTAAAATCAACTCATATTACGAGAATAAGGAAGCAGTTTGAAAAGTTCAGATTTCATCGAAGTCCCAATAGAGCAGTTAGTAGATCGAAGCTACAAATCTCTTCGAGTCCCGAAGTCATCTTAGGGTAAGTTAAAAAATAAACAAGATTGAGGAAAAGCGAATTGAAGCTACGGGACATGTCTCGCGAAAGTAGTGGTAGAATGGATCAAAGCTACGGGCTACAATAGAGTTCGAAGATGTTTGAGGAAGACAAGGACCAATAAGTTAAAGCCCACCAAAACCGGGCAAAATTGGTTCTTCTTATGTCTTTGCTCTATTCTCGTTTCACGACAATGAGCAAAGAGGGGCAGCTGTAATAACCAAATTTGCCCAGCCCATTAAGGCCTAATACCAAGCTAAAAACAAGACCAAATAAAAATACAAAATCCAGAGTCCTTATTTACAGCAAGGTCCAAATACAAACCCAATGATATACAGCCCAATACAGACTAAAAAAACCAATACACAAAACCAAAACAAATAAACATTAACAGTCTAATAACGTCCATTTACAAAAAGCCCAATATGGCCAAAGGGCTAAGCCAAATCAGAAAAACCTAGGGAGTCATCACCCCTAGCCGCCGACTCGTCGTCTTCCCACCACGCGCACTGACCTTTCATCTACCACTGCGTCCTTCACACGCGCGCCCCGTATCGTTTCGGCTTCCCACGCGCATCAGTTTCTATGCCCATACCTCCTGACGACTGTAACTCCGCGCGCCTCGGTCGGCACCCATGCATGCATCGCCCATCACCTGTAAAGAAGAACAAAACCAAGCAACAGATGAAACACCCCAAACCCGGCCCACGAGCCTGAACCGGATCTGGTATGTTCCTTAAGAAAATCAGTTTTTGAAGTCCTTTATTACTTAGAGAATATTGGTGTATTCTTAGAAAACTGTTCATTTTGGATTGGGCTTAGGTTAAAAACCTGTTTATTTAATTTAGAAATCATTTAATTAGGGTGACAAAATAATTTAGGGTTTAAATGTAAAGACATAAAATTTTAATATCATAAATGTAAAGTATTTCAAGCATAATAATTGCAAGTTAATAATAGTAACGAAAAATAAAACTATGGCTTTTTGGGCCTTATTACATCAATAATTTCCAAACTTAAAATTTAAAGAACTTTATAAAAATAAAGGTCCAATTCATAAATATTTTCTTTGCTACGCATGGCCACCTTTAGCTCCTGCCGACCCGGTCCATTATTGCTCATTACCTGAAAAATAGTCCCCCAAAGGGGTGAGTCAACAGACTCAATGTGTACACAACTAACAAACAATATTTCAGGTATACATATTCATATCAGAACATATACATAACAAAATGATGCAACCCAAACCCAAGCCTAATTATCCATCCGCTACACACCACCCGTACACCGGTCACACCGTGGGACTACTAAGTCAACCCTCCTTCCGCTACACACCATCGAAGGCGCCACATACTGATCGGCGTGCTCATCGCCCATATACGTTGTGTCATTAGACACTATGTTCGAATAATGTAACCGGTTACCATGTTCACTTAATGGGACCGTAGCCACCATATTTCGTTGGTGAGACCAAGTCAACACCTATTCTTCCCTTTCACATATATCCCATATGCCCCAAATATTTATATCATGCATATCTTATTTCTCATTCATATTACATATTCAAAAAAATATATATATATCGTATTTGTAATCCTATCGGAAGTAGGAAACGTGCACAGGTACTTTTACCTCATTTGTGACACTTAGGCACATTCTTATTCGTCGCATGCACATTCATATATATACATATAAAATAATTGCCGTAATATATTGAGAGTTAGTGTGGGTACACACCTGACTCGCTTAAGGTTTCCAATCTAAATCCCGAAAAGCTTGATCTAATGCCTTAGATCTTAATTCTCTACATTCAATCATTTAATACTTAGTAAAGAGCCATTCGGCTATAAATCCAAATCCTAGTAGGATTAGTATACTTAAAACTTACCTTGAAACTCTCAAATCCCAAATCCTTGTATCCTCTGTCGAAATCCCTATAACTACATGTTAGATCAATTTCTAACATTTATTCACAACAAATAACCCTTAGCCGAATGTTAAATATGACTTACCTTAGATTCTTAAATCCAAAATTCACCGAAATAACTAGGGAACACGCGCCTATGGTGTACCTTCGGAAAAGAACTTCTCCTTCCTTGTAGTCGACACTTAGTAAATCCCGAAAGATCTCTTCAAGGTTTCGCAACCATGAACATTAATGGAATTAGCCCTAGATTTCGATAAGTCTAAAGTATAAAAGAATGGAAACCAAACTTGGATCTTACCCTTATTTGAAGAAATCGATTGCACCTTCACTTCCACCTTCTGCTATGGCCTTGATCTTAGCAAGCTTTCTGGCTTTTGGAATATTGAGAGAAGAAGAATGAAGAAGAAAAGAATAGGGGTTGCAGAGAAAATTTGGCGAGGTTATCAAGGAAGAGTAAATAATGCCAATGGCCTCTCTTTTCCTTTTATAGCCAAATTTACTAGGCTAGAGTCCCTTACTTGGCCACCACTCTTCTATTTTGATAACTTTATCCTTTAATTATCATAAATAAAAGAGTTTAATCCAACATTTATCTCTTCAAAATAATCCAATTTAAAAATCCTTTATTTATCACATTTTTAATCGAATATTTATGAAAATAAAACACCTCCTTTCTAGAAGCATGTGCCGTCCACCTCAGTCTTCTGGAAGCAAAAATAAAACCTCCCTTATTTGCTTCCCAAGTGACTCGAACTCAGGCCCATCCCTCTTGCATATGGCGCCATTTCCATAGGCCCTAAGTGGCATCTTCAGGCCACTTTTCCAAGCCTGTTTGTGTGTCAAATTTCACCAACTTTTTCTTTTAAGGCCACCTTGCCTTAATTTCCTATTTTAAACTTTAAAACTTGACATTTCTAAGTCATTTCTAAGTTTCCTAAAATTTTCGATCGGCTCTGTAAACTTGCCATTTTCTTACATTTCCAAGTTTCCAGAAATGTTCACTTTCCATTTTTGAATCATTTCCTTACATTTCCTAGTTTCCATAAATGTTCACTTTCCTCTTTATTCCTTTACATTTTCTGGACATTTCCCTACATTTCCAAGACAAGACATTTCCTTACATTTCCTTGCATTTCCTTACATTTCCATACATTTCCATACACTTCCATACATTTCCATATATTTCCATATATTTCCTTATTTCTAGAATTCACATAACATATTCATAATTCATAAAACATGCCATTTTACCACATGGTTCCTTGTGTCATGCTTCACACAGAGTTTCTTTTAAAGCCTCATTTACCTAGCTCCCCTTTTTACTTAAAAACCAAAAATTTTCCAAAGCTTTCTTCTTCCATCCTAAAATTCTAAAAACCCTTAATACACTTCCAACACTGCCAAAACCTACTAACTCATGAATTATGCACAAACGCATAACCCCTAATCTAGGATGTTACAACAGAAAACGAAGAAAAGAATAATAGAAAACAAGAAAATGCTTTTGTAAATCGGTTATAAGAACCGAAACCATTGTAACGGAGGGGGGGATCCTTTTTTTTACGCATCAGAGATCAAAAATTAGAAATGAAAACCAAAAAGAAATCTTGTACTCCATTACACACCATTAGAAATCGAAAGCAAAAGGGTCGGATCCATATTTTGGTAGATACGAATACAGAGATAAGAAATAAAAAGAAAAAATGAACTGCAAAAAATTATCAGAAACAAAAGAAACAAAGTATAAGGTTATTTTTTTCGATTTTCTCTGTTTTATTTCATGTGATTTAATATTGTTTCTTTTTAATTTTTTATTATTTTTACTTACTTTTTCGAAACCTACTACAAATGTTAATCATAAAACAAAGAAAACACATTACCTGAACCTATTGACGCACCGGAGAGCCCATTCCATCGTTGTTGTCGGGTTCAAACACGGGCTTCAAGAACACCCTAAATCGAAGGCTGAACGCCTCTTGTGCTCAATGTTGGCCACCGTGCAATGATGGTGCGACAGATGGCGCGATGGGCAGTCGAAAAGGGAGACCGAGCGTCGGTTGAAAAGAAGAAGAAGAAGGCCGCCATTTTTTTTCTTCTTGTCTTCAAAAAGAAGTCTGCAAATAAAAGAAATTAAGGCTGAGATATGTGAAAACAAATTTTAGGGTCTTTCAAATGGAATGAAACGGCACCGTTTGCTAAAGGGGGATCCGCGCATATCCTTTAAAAAGGGTAATTGCGCGCTTGGTCCCCCCTTTTTCGGTGCTTGCTGATCAAGCCCCCTTGCGCATTCTTTCTCCTTTTCACAATCTTACCCTGTTATTTTTATTATGTTTTAATCTGGCCACTGTCCCTTTCCACTTTAACTTATTACGATTTTGGTCCCACTGTTTCGTTCTGATTTCAATCTAGTTTGTAACCTATTTTAAAAAGTTTATTTATGTATTTTTCCTCAAAATTTTATTATTATTTATTTATTTCGAGTTTTCTTGTGTATTATTTCTATTAAACATTATATATATTGTTTATTTTAAATCCTTGACATCATTTTAAAAGTATTTCATATACATTATTTACTCTATTTTTTATTTTTATTTTTTTATGTGTTCTTTACTTAAAGTCATTTTGTTAATTATTTTAAACGGTTTCATGTGTTATTTCTATCAAAATTGTTTAATTGCTTTTTGACCGTTAATTGATACTATATTGGTGTAGAACATGTGATTATCGTTTTGCATGTATTACGATTTGTTTATTCACATTTCCATATTATTGATATTATTATCATCATCACTATTGTTTTCCGATGCTATGTATTACGTGTATTATGTTGTCGTCGTGCTGAATTTATGAATGCTTTAGTTGAGTAAGTGGTCCGGTTTAGCATGAAAGGCTATAAAGTTGAATAAAAATCACTTTACGAGCATTGAGGCTAAAGTATAAATATGAGAAAGTTTAGGGGCAAAATAGTAAATTTTGCTAAAGTATGAGATATGAGTCAATTCAGTCAATATGTGTATTGAATAAGCTGATTTATTCATTATAGATCAAGAAACACAAAGCCCGGATCTAAACCGAGGTAAAAGCAAAGTGGTGGACTAAATTGCACGTTTCTATACCTTTAAGTATCGAGGTAAGTCTATGCGTAAATAATGCATTTATACTTGCACATTCTTAATGCTAATTAGTGTGTAGCATGAATGAGAATGATTGAGAACCTATGTGGTCAAGTGGAATGAATGTGGTAGATAGTGTGAATATGTAGTGATAATGCTAAGTGGTGGGCTAAATGTGATACTATATTAATGCTTAAAGACGATGAGCTAGGCTGTGTGCGATGCTATCGTTAAGTATATTTATCTAGTGGGGCTAAGTGCGAGACCACTATGATTACCTTTGTGGTAGGCTAAGTGTGATAAAACTTTATAAATTGATTATGGTAGGTTAAGTACGATACTACCTTACTAATAGATTTTGGTGTGTTAAGTGCGAAACCACTGATATATGAACTGTGTGGATTAGTTATGTGAACTAGCTGTGTGGTTGTTAAACTGAGTAAGGTAGTTGTATGGATGTATTATTGATAAATAATGAGGTATTGTATATTGTGTAAATGTGATATTGGATGCAGGGGTGCATTTCAATGGTTATGAGTAAGGGACTCATGATGTGTTGGAAATGTGGTAAGGAATAGAAAGAGTAAGCATACTGGTACATTATATGTTGGTATAATGCTAATTATTATTTAGCTTATACTTTGATGCTTAATTGTTATGTGTAAACTTACTAAGCTCAAAGTTTACTCCCTTTCTTTTCCTTTGTTTTATAGAGTAAAAGTGGTGAACCAAGAGACGAGGATCATTGGAAGATAGCTCACATATCAGCACACTCTGGTACATGACTCAATGTTTTGTATATGGCATGTATAGGGGCTAGACAAGTTAGTGAATTTTTGTTGTACATGGCTAAGATGTGTTGGCCTTTAGGTGGATAGTGTGTTTTGTATAATGCCATAGTTGTTGGCTATTACATTATATGAAAAGATGTAGTTTCTATGTGATAATGCATTTCAATTTGAGTTGATTATAGATGTATGGTATGAGTGCTTATTGTGAATGCTAAACGGGAAGAAGAGCTTAGCAAATAGCTTTGTTCTGGTCCATGTGGATAGACACACGGGCGTGTGCCCAGGCCATGTGTGACACACGGTCAGTCACACGGGAGTGTTACTTGGCCGTGCATCCCATGCATGTTAATATTTTAAGTTAGAATTGGCCACGAGCTAGCCACACGGGCGTGTGCCTAGACTCTAGGCCGTGTGAGGGAAGTCAGTGTTCACCATGATTGGGAGGCACGGACGTGGCTTAGCCGTGGGGCATTTGGCAGAATGCTCGAGTTTTAAGCACGGCTTGAGAACATGGGCGTGTGTGACTTCACACGGGTGTGTTGTACTTTGCACGGGCGTGTGAGTCATGTTCAAAAGAGAAAATTTTTAATATTCGATAAAAGTTCCGGAATAGTCTCAAGAGCCCTCGTATGTATGAGTGAGACCTCGTGAGTCGAGAATGAGGTTACTGAGAGGACTAAAGAGAGTAGTTAATAGGAGCCTAAGTGGCGATCAAGTTGTTTTATTTCAGCAACGCTTCGGGCCCGGTTCTAGCGTAGAACCCGAGTTAGGGGTGTTACAGGTAGCCCACACTTTTCTAGGTATAAGAAGATATATTTCCTAAATTTGCATTTAAGAAATTTGTATCTGGATAGTGTTTAGCTTTTAACATACGGGCAAGCAAAGAATTCAGATAACAAATTAACGGCCACCCCTATTTTCCAAGTAACGTTAAGTTAAATTTGGTTAAACACCTAAAAAACAAACCCTTGTTTTCTTTTAATATGCATAAACGATGCCACTCATACCAATGAATCCCACGCTTCCCATGACTTTTCTGCCACTAAAAATTCCCTATTATCCGTAAAAAAAATGATTTTGGTAGTAAAAAATAAGACATCAAATACGTCAAAATTGCTTGTAAGATTGCCTTAATGAAAACCTCTTTTCCACACTGTGAAAGGCTTTTTGCTCTCTAACTATCAATCTTGCTCTTCGTACGATCCTTCAAAACTTGAAAAGCCAATCTTTCCCCGACCTACCATATTAGGCAAACCAAGATATTTTTCTGGATCCGATGAACTCCGAACATTAAGGATATGTAAAACAAACATTCTATCCTGATTGAAAACATTTGAGCTATAAAATGCAATAGATTTATCAAAATTAAAACATTGGCCAGAACATGCTTTGTACTCACTAAGAATGTTTTTAAGAATATTAGCCTCTCTATCCGTGGCCTCCCCAAATAAAATGCAATTATTTACAAAAATTAAATAAGAAATTTGGGGTCCCTTACGACATACCTTTGCCCTATCCAGCAAACATTCATGTTATACTAATTTTATAAGGGATGAGAGACCTTCGCTGCATAACAAAAATAAATGGGGACTCAACGAATCCCTTTGTGGTAATCCTCTAGTGGGTCTAAACACTTCTCCTACTTCACCATTAAAAAAAATATAGTATGAAACATTGCTTATACAGTGTATAATGAAATCTACCCACAAACTTGCAAAATCCATCTCTAAAATCATGCTACTTAAGAAAGCACATGGTCGTAGGCTTTACTCATATCCAACTCCTAGGCAAGGAGGATGTTGTTTGTGATTAATCTACTTGGCACGAAAGCGCTTGCACTTTATTAATACAACAATCTAAAAATCTTTGAAGACGATTGGCAACTGTCTTAGAAATCATTATATATAGCACCATACAAAGGTTTATTGGTCGAAAATTTATTAAATTTTAAGGTTGGGATACATTTGGTATTAGCACAATATTAGTAATATTAAAGGATTCCAAAGAAATACCTCGATTTAGGATGTCAAGGTAGAAAAAGCTAACCTCTCAGCCAAAGATGTGCTAAATTTTTTGAAAAAAGAGCGTTGGATAACCATTTGACCCCAACGCTTTTGTTGGACCCATCCCCTTCAAAGCCAAATAAATCTCTATTCCAATATATTCAACTGTCAGCATCTGATTCATATTATCTATTATAAACCATTCCACTCTTGATAGAATGTGATCTAAATTGCCAATTCCTTTTGTAGAGAAAAGGTTCTTAAAATAATTTTGAACAATCCTTTCCATCTCATAAAAATTCGTAGTCATATTACCATCATCCCTATACAAACCACGGATCCAACTCATGCACTGGCGTTGGAAAGCAAAATTATGAAAGAGATTTGTATAGGGATGATGGTAAAATAACATAAGTAAAAGTCTAAGTAAACAACACGAGTCGAAGTAAACAACAACACAACAAGATTATAATAAAAGAAAACATAAGCAAAAGTCCAAAATACGACAGAAACCTACACCAATCCAAACAACAAAACAAAAAAATAAAAACAACACAAAAAATGCAATAAACCAACAACAATAACACAACAAACTAATAACAATAGCACATCAGTTCAAAAACTGTTATAGAATAGCTTAAGTTTCTTGTTTTGCTTCAAACACCGTCGATAATCTTGAAACATCTAATAAAAGTATTGAGCGAGTTAGTTAAATGATAAAAAAATATTTGCAAAAATAAAATAAAATAAAATAAAATAAACATTTAAATTTATAAACTAATGCTAAGTATATTACCTTCGTGATTTTCAGGTATTTTGGATAAGTCTAAAAAATTTAAAAACAAAAATGCTAGCTAAACTATGAAAATGCTTACTAATATAAATAACACAAAAGCTTATTTTATAAATCAAAATTAATAAATTAACATATTCTATGGTTTGCAGTTCATCAACATAGTCTTCAAGATTGATGCCATCATTAGATTTACGAAGCCAATCTTATGTGCAAACCAAAGCCTCGACCATGAGAGGAGTTAGAGAACTTCTGAAACTATTGAGAACACGTCCACCCGTCTGAGAAAACTATTGAGATATGAATAACAAGAATATCTTAAGCCATTTGTGTAAGAATAGGGAATCTAGGATTGTTCATTTTCCACTATAATAATAAATCAAATGAACTTGAATTGTTTACTTCTTCTTCCTCACCCAAATACCTATCCAACTTAGATTTACTTTTTAGTCCAACTTGTTTTTCCTTCTTAAGGTATTTTTGCTTGGCCAAGCCTGTTTGCATTTTTAACTAATCTATTTCCATTAAACTGAAAAGATTTGTTAAAAACTAGATCTATCTTCAAACAAATGAATTTTCCAACACTCATTGAACAAGTAATGCAATTATTTATCAATCATTTTCATAATATCATTAGCAACATTAGGAAAAAGCAAGTTAACCCTAAAGTCCAAAAAGCTCATTTTACATCGCGAATCAAAGATAACCGCTAAGTAAACTAGCATGTTGATCTTGTTTCCTTCACTCCCAATACTTATTATACTTATCCCTTATTTTGGAAGTCATAAAAATTATGTCTAAATCTCCACAATCTTGCCACCCATCAAAAAGACAATGCACATCCGTCAATACTTCAAAAAGTGAATGAGAGGTAACATGCAAAGATCCGGACACCTTCAGTGTAAGATGATAAAAAGGCTCTAATAATTTTATAACTCTTCGAAAATTTCCCAACCATCAAATGTAGGAACTCCCATCTCCAACAATGAGGATAAGAAAAAAAATTATGATCATCACGAACATATGATTCAAATGTATGCTCATATTTTTCTACCACCTTTAACATCATATATGTTGAGTTCCATCTAGTAGGCATATCTAAACACAATTGAACCTTACTATCTATCATTTCTTCTTTTTACCTGTTAGTTGAATTTTGTCAACATTGATGGTGATGCTTTTATATACGTCACAGCACCTCTAACTGAATCCATATAAACATAAGCATCCTTAATACCATATTGCACAATAAGATTAAGAATGTGTGTAACACATCTTATATGCCTAAATTTTTCATTTACAAAAAAAGCATTTCAATGATTCAATTTCTTTCTCAAATATTCAATGGCAACACTATTGGCAGATACATTATCAACCGTAATAATGAAGACCCTCTTAATCCCCCAATCTCGAAGACATTTTTCAAGGTCTTGACCTATGCTTTCACCTCTATGAGTAGATATTGGGCAAAAAATTATAATCCTTTTTTGCAACCTCCACTCATCATCCACCCAATGTTCCGTTAAAACCATGTAAGATATCCTCTACAATGAAGTCCAAGTGTTTGTCGTCAAAAAAAATCTACTTATATCTTTTTCAAAATAATCTTTCATTACACACTTCATGGAGTTAAATAAAGCAAGACAATCCCTTCTAATTGTCCAACGAGATGGAAGACTAAACCATTGGCATGCTATAGAAAGAAAGTATTTGAAGCCCTTTCACTTTACAATTTTAAAAGGCAATTCATCCATAATTGTCATACGAACCAATGCCTTTCTAACAACATCTTTATCAAACACCCAAGTTGATAAATCCGTTGTTTCTTAGCTAGCCTTCACAAATACTAATTCTGATTGCTTCGGGTTAGAAGTATTACCTTGAGGTCTTTTTAAGCATGTTTTCAAATGATTATTCAAATTTGTTGTATAACCCGAAGTTCATTCCATGGTGTAAGTAGCATCACAAACATTGCACCTTGCTCTCGTCTCCCTCTCTTCAGTTACATATTTGGTGAAATGGCTCCAACAAACTGCCTTTGGAGTAATCTTTCTTTGAACATTTTCCTTGGTTGTTGTTTGGTCATCTCTACTTGGGGAAGAATTTTGTGAATTGTGAGTTGAACCATCTCGCTTTGGATCACTCATCTATAAGTAAACATTTGTTGCAATCACTAACTATGACCAATAATTGATTTATCTAATGGAAGATTAAATTTATTAATGATATAAGAAAAGCTCAAAAAAAAGATTAAATTTTAGCTATTTTTGCATTGCAGTGTAAAGAATCTGGTAATAATTAAAACAATCCACATGGTTCAAATAGAAGTGCTAAGATTACAATATCTTTTTCAAATTTTTGTAGGCTCATCCAAGAGATGTTTCTGAATTGCAGCCTTTAAATTTATTTTTAAGTAACCTTTAATTTATAGTTCATAGTAATGTTTCATTAGAAATAAAATAGTTAAATAAAAAAATAATTGATATGGCTATTGGCATTGGCACAGTGATCTAGTCCAATTGAAGAGGATTATATATTTTTAAAATGAAAAAAATATATAAATATATATATTAAATATCAGAGTAATATAGGACAAAGCATCATTCACAAACCCAACATCATAGCAAAACACATGACAGTAAACAAATATTCATCCAATGAGATTCATCCACAACATTAATTATATTCATTGGATATATTAACCAAATCCACACTCCCAATTATATATATTTATGAAGAATCTAATTGAAGATATGTAATAAATTATTAAAATAGTCAAATTTTCTCTGTTTCTGCATCCAGCATATATTGGCTTTTGGTTTAAAACCATTGCCTTTTGTTTTTCCTATTTATTGAAATTGACAGTTGCCACTATTAAAAAGTTAATTTAGAGATATATTTTTTTCATTTCAAGGCTTTCTTTTATATTGATCAACAGTTAAATGGAATCTCCTAGGTATATTTCTTTGCTCTTTTCAACAAATAATAAAATGGTGTTTCGGGACAAACCTCAGAGATGTAGAAAATTCAAGCTTAGACTGAAGAGAACGGAGTGCACTGGCCAGAAGGAACAACAATTTGATTTGGAGGTAGGGATTCTGATTTAGGGGGTTTAAATGAATTGATGATGATGATGATGATGATGATGATGATGATGATGATGATGATGAATGGAAAGTTTATTTTAGGGATTTTTGAAGATGAAGGATGATGGGTTTGGGGTTTAATTTAAGGTTTTTTTGGAGAAGAAGATAAATTTGGGGGGTTTGAATTGAATGAAATAATGAATGGACAATGGAGTTTCCAGCTTGGAAGGTTTGATTTGGGGGAGGAAATTGGGAAAATAGATTTGTGGGGCAGACGAACTTGGGGGAAATATTGGTAAAATGAAAGGGTTTGGGCTGAGGGAAAATTGGGGTAAAGTAAAAGCCAAAAAGGGTTTGGGCTTAGAGAATATAAATTTAAAATTTTAAAAGAAATATATAGTTTTTATTCGGTTTATTCGAATTATTTGAGTTATTCCAATTTAAAAATTCAACTCGACTCGAACTTGAAATTAAAAAAAAAATGAGTTGATTCAATTAACTCGATTCAAATAATTCTAAATTTGAATTTTTTTTTCAATTTTTTCGATTTGAATCGAATTTTCCTCACCCTTATGGGTCTATATCAACCCAACCCAAACCACTAGAACATCCCACCTTATTTGAATCAGTTTGATTTGGGAATCCCTCCTAATTAAAATCCAAGATAGGATTGATCTTTATCCACGATTCTCGTTTAATTCCATCCCTTGAATTTTGCCATAAATCTTGCCTTCCCAAATTTGCATCTTGAAGATCTTCATCACCTTCCTCTCGAAGCCATACATTGTTTATGGTGGTGGCTCTTCTCGGTTGGGCCTTTAAGGATAGATTCCATCCAAGTTCCATCTCCTTCAAGCAATTGTTAAGTGTGACGGGGAAAAGGTTAACACTAGGCCTAAACAGTCACATAAGAAACAAAAGATAGTTAACTTCTCATACCAAAAATTTGCATAAGTAAACTTCAATTGAGAGATCATGATTTTTTTTACGTCACTTCAAAGGTCGTCGGATATCCAATTGAACTTGGATACTATGTAACAATCCATTTTTCAATGGTGTCGAAAATAGTAGTTTTGGGACCACATCTCCGACGAGTCAGTCCATAGATATTAATTATTTAATATTTACAAGATCATTAGTCTCGTATTAAATTTTAGTTAAGAAATTTTATCGTTAAGATAGTTAATTAATAAAAAAAGAAGTAAATTGTAAAAGAAGTAAAAGTTAGTCGCTATAGATTTAAAATAATAAAGGAACCAAAATGGTGATTAAACCATGGTTAAAAAGTCCAAACGGTGGTGGATATGATTGATCCAATAGCTTTTGTGCTATTTTCTTATTAAGTCCTAATTAGTTTAGGGTTAAATTGAAATTAAGCTTGTTTTGTTAAAATTTAAAATAATTGAAGGACTAATTGTGCAATTATACCCTAGGTAATTATAGTGGACATTTATGGACATGTTTTATAAAATTATTAAGTTGAAATTAAGAGGTTAAAGTTGTGAATAGTTAAATGGTAAGTTAATATTAAAGAATTAAAGGTAAATATAATCATTTTTCCTTTCTTCTTGTTGAAAGAACCGAATAGCCATAGATGAAATAAGGGAGCTTTTGTCCAAGCTAGGGCACTTTGATTGGGTAGGTAAATCTTATTCATTTTTATTAATTTTTATGTTTTTGAGCTCGTATTAATTCGATCTAGCTAAACTAAGGGTTAAATTGTAAAACTGTTAAATGTTGTGGATTATGCCATTGATGAGTTTGAGTTATTCTTGAAATTTTATGTTATTTTAGTAAGCTTGGTTGTTATATAGTACTATTTTGTAAAGTGGATTTTGATGATTTTAATGTTTAAAGACTAAACAGTAAAGGTAGTAAAATTACTTGTACTTGATTGAATTAACAAAAATATGGGCTATAGTGAGCTCCTCCATGGTTCGGATAAGCTGAGTTTTAGATGAAATTGGTTAAATTGCAAGTTTTGAACTTAGGGATAAATTGCATAAAAGTAAAATGTTGGGGTTATTTTGTAAAAATGCCTAAAAGGACTTAATTGCATAAAATTAATTAATTTACTGTTGGAATTAGTTAATTGAATGAAATTATTATTTTAGATCAAGAGTGAGTGAAAAACCAAGGAAAAAAGAAAATTGCAAAATAGCCCCTTTTACTTTTGTCGTTTCTGCAGTTTAATCTGGTAAGTTCGTTCGGTTTAATCTTAACACATTTTTCTTAAATGCTTGTTGTATGAATTAAATTGTTGATTAATGATGATGTATAGACACCATGAAACTAAAAATTGAAGTAATAGATTGATATATCACTGGTTACTATTGATATCTCCTAAGCTGATGAATGTTGGATAGAGTACGATTGACATGCCAATAGGTTGTGATGTGCAAGGTAAGAGATTGATATGAGATGTGACGATGATTTCTGTATATCTTCTATTCACTAAATATACTGAGGTCCTACATTTTTTGCAGACTATTGTGTTTTATTTTAATGTTTTTTTTGGTGTGTTATAGGGGCAGGTGTTAGCCTACAAGCTAGACAATTAGTGCCGAGGTGTGTTATCAGTTGGATTAGCTCGTATGAACATTTGGTGTGTTCTACAAGGTTAATTGTGTACTCATATCTTTATATTGTTCATCGGAAAATGTTTTATTGATCATTGAATGTTATTAAAATGTGAAAAATTGATTTGTACTATTGTTCAAGCACTACTCACCTGTTGTGAACTGTGATTGATAGGAACTCTATTTGTTAAACATGTTAATTGAATTATTAGGTTTAATTTGGTAAGTTTTATGAAAGCTTACACGTGTTATTTATCTTTTCTTTGTAGATACATTTTGTGGAAATCGGGAGATCGGATTAAGTTGAAGAATCACACTATCCGAGGATATTTTGGTACATTTTAAACTACATTTGGCTTATATGGCATGTAATAGGAGCATTTGGTTATGTTTGTAAAAGTTCCTAAGTACTTATAATGTTTTTGGTGTGTATTTAATGTTATGATATGAGTAGCTAAATGTAACACCCTTAACCCGTGTCCGTTACTAGATTAGGGTTATGAGGCATTACTGAGCATAATTCAATTTATTGCAGTCAAATATACACCGTCTTTCAATATTTGATCACAAAAGCATACAAAAGAGTAAAACGTTTGATTTCTGAATACATATTTGCCATACTAACTTAAATCATACATGGCTTAGAAATCAAAGAACATAAATCAAACATGTAATGAACTTTTATCCACTTCACATAACATTATTATAACATAAGCTTTCCATGTATATTGTTCATACTCAATTTTTTTTATACAACTTATTCATTAATAATGCCTTCATCATCCTTACCTAAATTCGCAAATCATTTAAGCATTTAATTATGCGTACATCTTCCTTTCAAATAAATTGAGACAACTAACACCAATCCAAATTATTTTATAAACCTCCAACTCTATGATCAAATAAGTTTGTGACCATACTCCAAACTAAAACACACCAAACATTAAAGTTATCAAATACGAAATAAATATAAGCCATTCGCATCCTTCTCAAATCAAGCCATAAACTATACGCTTTATGTACATACACCATATCATATTCTTACCAAAAGGACTTATAATATAACTGATTATATACGATATTAAACTAGCATCATTTTCAAGCCATGTTCGCATGGCCATATTATCTATACACAAAGCTTTTTTTCACACACTTCTTGCTAGCTTATACATGCCTTTTACTATAAATAACTAACATGAAAATACCAAAAGGGTGATAGTGTGATTGACTTCTTCGAAGATCAGCAGAGCCCGTAGCTTACTCGCAAACTATAAAACAGAACAAAGAAAACACACAAAGTAAGCACACGGCTTAGTAAGTCTCAAGTAACTACAATTTATATCCAAACATTTAACTTTAAAACAAACAATTTACTTTAAATTTAAAATAAACGTTATATAAATAAATAAAAACTATGACATGGCCGAATACTATCAATAGTTTGAGCTTGAGAATTTACACTGCTTTCCATGAACATATACATGTCACGTTATTAATTTACATAATTATCATAAGTGTCCTGTGTACTCCAAAATCGAATAAATATATCATACCTAATAATCACATTTTCTTCTTTTGTACACATATACCACCACATTCAAATTCACTTATCCAATAGAAATATTATATATATATATCACCAATTCATCAAAGAAATAATACTCTACTATAAATCACTCGACAGCACATTATGAAATCATTATTGAATCCTCAACTCAATCTCATCATAAAAAAAAAAACTCATTCGATGTCATAGTTAATTGGTCCATTCATTGGTAATATAATAGGATATTACTTACCTGAACTATTCACGTATTACATTAAATACTTCTTACTTTATTGGATTCACGACTTCTCGATTTATCACATATCACCGGCATTTAGCCTGCTAGGCATTTAAGCCTTAAGTATATCACCGGCACGAAGCCTGCTAGGCATAAAGCCCGAAATATATCACCGGCACGAAGCCTGCTTGGCATAAAGCCAGAAATATATCATCGGCACGAAGCCTGCTAGGCACAAAGCCTGATATTTCAACATTTTCAACATTTGTACATTTAAACATATTAATTCCATGCTTTCGGCATTAAAATAAAATTATTCCAACATGTATATTATGCATAGCCGAATACGAGCAATAACTATGATCTATACATTCAAACATTATCATCCAAATTTGAACATCAATTTGAATATAATACCGATTACAATAATTTAACTCATAAACATTACTCAAGCCGTACATCATTATTAACTCATGTACGTAAACCACATTCACATACCATATCAATTGTACTAATTCACATTACATTTCCAAACATATTCAATCCAAGACATGGACAATTATATTCGGCTATCACCTATTATTTTACTCAAGTATATTAAATAATATTATTGAACATGTTGCTAATAATCTATTTAATGTGCTTTAACTTAAGACTTACCTCAATCGACAACGAACAACTTAAACCGGCTATTTCGCAACCTTCGTTTTTCCCCGATTCAAATCCGGTTTTCTTTGTTCTTGATCTAATCACAATAAAATTTAGTTCATTCAAGTACTTTTTATTTCAATTTAATCCAAAATCATATAATTTAACAATTAACAATTTTACCCCTAACATTTACAATTTATATTATTTAGTCCCTAATACAAAACTCACAAATTATTCAAAATTTGGTTAACATCCCTTAGGGCCGAATCTTCATAAGGACTTTATAAGTCCATATATTTCATAAAATTTTCAATTTAACCCTTCAAGAAAATATTTTCACAAATAAATCCCTAATTAGCTACATTCCTCAAAAACTCAAAACAAAAGATGTTCATCTAGCTCCAATCTTACATTTAATACCAAAAATCATCATAAAACTCAATTTATCTTCAATGGTATGTCTCACATACATGACCAATACACAAAATCAATACATGGGTTTGAAAGTAGAGTGAACAACAATCACAAAAATGCAAAAATTATCAAAAATCCAAAGCTTAAACTTACCTAATTAAGCCTAAATATTGCCGAAACCCCTTGGAGCTTTTCCTCTTCTTTTATTTCCTTGGTTTCGGCCAACTAGATGAAAAATATGAACATGCATTTGTTTTTCCCCTTTTTCATATTTTAAAATATGCTTATTTAATATATCATATAAGTTTATTATTATATTACACATATAACTAATATTAAAATGCATAATGGATGCATGTTGTCGTCCACTCACAAATCAAATGGGAAATTTGTAGCTTAAGTCCACATATTAAAAGAGACAAATTAATTTAATCACTCAATTTAAATAAAACTACTTTTACCACCTTTGCAATTAAGTCCTTATTCTAAAATTAAACGTCCAAACAGATAAATTAGCCTACGATGTTTTAACACATACTCAAACTAATAACATAGATATCAAATTAATAAAAAAATTTATTTTTCTAACCCGGATTCGTGGTCCCGAAACCACCGTTCCAATTAGGGTCAAATTTGGACTGTTACACTAAATGTGGTATGCATTGTTTAATGCCAAGTTTAAGCATAAGTTGGCAAGCATGAAATGGTAAGTTTGATATGATTTAGGTATGGTATGTTTGAATTGAAAGTAATTTTTTTTTGTGCAAGTGATGTGGCTTGTATAATGTAGCTAAGGTAGTTAAATGCTAAGTGATTGAATTATGGTGTCACCGATGACACATTGGTTGGACTTTAGGTTGATGGCTTGGCAAGTTTTGAGTGATTTTGAAAGTCTTTAAAGTCTTTAGAACATGTTCTATTGAATATGTTTAGGTTCCTAAGCAATTGGATGTGAAATGGCCAAGTTTTAGGTCATTTTTGGGTACACAAGGGCTAGCAAACGGCTGACACGGCCGTGTGACCCAAGTTAGAGAGTTACACAGGCGAGTACATGGGTGTGTGGATAGCCACATGACCATGTTTGGAGCCACACGGCCGTGTGACCTCTGTATTAAAAATTTTTAGTTTTTTCCCTAAACTTTGTTATTTGTTTCGAATTGGTCCCTGATTATTTCTAAACTATTTTTAGGGCCTCATAGGCTTAATTTAAGGCTCATAAATGTATGTTCTACCTCAATCTAAATTATTTATGAAATTGTTAATTAATTTGGTAAATTTGATGCTATTAAGTTGTACAATAATACTCTGTAACCCTAACTCGATGATGGATACGAGTTATGGGTGTTATATACGGAGATAATTCTTTAGTCCCCGATTCAATTGTTTTTTTATCATATTCCAAAAATTTACCAATGAAACAACCAAATTGTTTCGCAACATTTTCCAACAATTATCTTGGGGGGAGATTGTGCACTTGAATCCAAAATGACAAGAATATTAGGGAGACTTGCATCGGATCTTCATTTTCCACTAATCGATGAATAACCAATAGGGGATTATTAAAAGTCCATGGAGCCCCATTTATCACTTAATTAATATCTACCTCATTGTAAAATTTAAACAAATATCGTTTATCCCTAGATCTAAGATCTGAACGCCCCTTAACAGATGCCAGAGATTTGCCATTGTATTCCTCATTGCCAGAAAGTAAACCACACTCTTTGTAAGAAAACATCCTACTAAACAGAGCTTAAATACCGATTTTTGAGATTTAGAGTCAATGGGGAGGAGCCACACCTCTTCTTCACCATCATCAATGCTTAAACCCGCCATCTCATTTTCCATGGCTAAAAGCCTAGTAAACAACGAAAACACAAAACTGAGGGAAAGAAAAAGGAGAAGAATTGCAAAAGTGAAAACAAAAGACAAGAAAACGTGCTTCAAAGAAATAGACAAAAGACAAAGATCATGCTACATCGAGCAGACAAAAGAATAATAACAGCATCGACGAGAATTAGTATATTAAAAGAATTAAAGAATTTGAATGAAATAATAAAGAATTTGACAGTAAAGTGGTCAAGTTCAATGTTTATGAGGCCATGGGCCACCTTAGTGCAATGACGAATGTCTTTAGTGTTGACATAATTGAACCATATACAAAATTACATTTTAAATATCACAAAAATGATGAATTACAAAATGTGCTTTGCAGGAGTTTAAATCTCAATGCTATGGAAAAACTAGAAGAATTATTCACGATCGAAGAACCAATATGTAAAGCTATTATTCCTATGGAGGCACCATAGTTCCCCAAAAGTCTAGGTAAAAATTTTGAATTGTCTCCTTTGTGAACTAAAATCTTGCCTTCCATTTTGCAAGCCCCAAAATTGGAGCTCAAACCATTACTAAAACATTTAAAGTACGTCTTTTTGGGAAAAGGAAACACTTTATCGGTAATAGTTTCAAGTAAGCTTTCGAGATTGGAAGAAGAGAACTTGGTTTGAGTCTTGAGGGATTACAAAGGGGTGACTGGATGGGCGATTGTCGATATTAAAGGTTTAAGTCCCTCAACCTGTATACACAAGATTTCGATAGAGGAAAATGCGAACCCAAAAAGAGAAGTTCAAAGGCACCTCAATCCACTGATGATAGAGGTCGTGAAAAAGGAAATCTAGAAATTACTAGACGTCGGGATGATATACCCAATTTTATTCAGTAACTAGGTTAGCCCAGTTCATATAGTACCTAAAAAAATTGGCGTGACTATAATTAAAAATTCAATAGGTGAATTGGTTCCCACTCGAGTCCAAAACGAGTGAAGAGTCTGCATAAACTACAGGAAGTTGAATGCTTTAACTCGAAAAGACCACTTGCCACTTCTTTTTATTGACCAAATACTCGAACGCTTAGCTGGTAAATCTCACTATTGCTATCTTGATGGCTATTCAGGTTTCTTCCAGATTCTAGTGGCATCAGAAGACTAAGAAAAGATGACGTTCACGTGTCCCTTTGGCACATTCGCCTATAGATGGATGTCGTTTGGACTCTACAATGTGCCGACAACATTTTAGAGGTGTATGGTAAGCATATGTTCTAACTATGTCAAGAAAATAATTGAGGTATTTATAGATGACTTCACGATTTATGGTAATTCTTTTAGTGAATGTTTTCAAACCTCACTAAGATTTTGGAAATATGCATAGAATTTAATCTGAAAACCTCACCAAGATTTTGGAAATATGTATAGAATTTAATCTCATTCTGAATTATGAAAAAGGTCATTTTATGGTTGATATGAGATTAATTTTAGGCCATGTTATCTTCACTAAAGGGATTGCAATCAGTAAAACCAAAATCGATGTAATTAACTTACTTTCGTACCCCACAACTATGAGGGAAATCCGTTATTTTCTTGGTCATACAGGTTTTTACAGGCGTTTTATTAAGGATTTTTTGAATATTTCACAACCCTATGTAATCTCTTGCAAAAAGACAAAAGGTTTGAATTCAATCAAGCATGTGAGGATGCATTCGATACTCTTAAGCATAAGTTTGTTTCAACTCCCATAGTGCAGCAAATGAATTAGGATTATCTCTTTGAGATCATGTGTGATGTAAGTGATCACAATGTAGGAGTCATCCTTGGGTAGAGAATTGTAAGAAACCTTACGTTATCTCTTATGCCTCAAAAACCTTAATTGTCGCCCAAAGCAACTATTTGACCACTGAAAAAAATTATTAACTATTTTCTTTTGCTTTGGAAAATTTTAGATTATATTTTTTAGGAACTAAAACCATTGTTTCCTTAAACCATGCAGCTTTAAAATATTTGATCAGAAAGAAGAAGGCAAAATCGAGGTTGATTAGATGGATTGTGCTTTAACAAGAGTTTGACCTCGAGACTAAAGATAAGAAAAGCATGTGAGAACTTAGTAGCGGACCACTTAAGTCGATTGCAGCTCTCAACAAACGATACGCCACTAAAGGATGATTTTTTGGACAAAAATCTACTTTCGGCGCAAGTCGGTTACCCATGGTATGCGGATATGGTAAATGACCTCGCTAAAGGTATTATCTCTTCTGATTTATGATGCTCTAAAAAGAAAAAAATCAAACGAGATTCACGATACTATATTTGGGACGACACCTACCTATGGAAACACTGTTCCAATTAGGTAATCCAACGACGTGTCACAAAAATCGAGGTACAATCTATTCTGGGCTTTTGTCATTCTTATGCTCGTGGAAGGCATTTTGGTCCTAACATACTGTACATAAAGTACTTGAGTTTGAGTTATTTTGGCCACACATTTTTTGTGATGCTTACTTATTTTCTAAGTGTCACATCCCAAAATTGGGCCTAGAAGTTTTGAGGGTAAAAAGAGAATTTTAGCTCTAGTATGTTCGAGAATTTCGTAGCATGGTAAACCAAAAATATTTTTGTCTACGGCCTTTTGAAAATCAAATTAATTTTTGAAAATAATGCTGAAAAGACTTTCAATTTTGATATAAGGGTTGGTTTGTAAAAGGGTCTAAATTTTGAGTGCTTATAAGGCAGTTAAATCAAATTTTAAAATTCAACCTAATATTTTCCCCAATTACAACAAACTCACGATAACTTCATCATTACTTTGTTTTTGTCATCCCTTGCATTCCCAAAGCCCTATTCATCAAATTTTGTTTCCTAAACTCTGTTTTTTTTTTATTTCTATCATCACCCAAGCCATAAATCTCCGTAGAATTTCAAGAAAAACACCCAAAACACCATTGATTTTGTCATCTATCAAGTTTGTGGATTTTCAGATTTTCAACCAAACGTTTATTTTTCTTCTATCGAAGATAACGATTCAATCCCTTACTAGTTTTAACATTATCAAGCTTTCAAAACTGAGTTTTTAGCCACTAAATCGTAAGTTTTGAATAAAAGCCGAAAATTGGGTCGTTAATGGTGGATTGTGGGATTTTGAACAAAAATGTGGTTTCAAAGTGTTTTTCAATTAGTTCTGATGTGAATAGAAAGTTTCTAAATTGAGTTTAAAGTTTCGTTAAAGAATTACAATGTTTTAATGAATTTTCGTGAAAATTGCCATAACATGTCGAAAAACGTTGATACCATGAATTGGGTAGTTTTGCATGGTTTAAAAGTTGAGAATTAGTCATAGGTGAATAATTAAATGAACAGAATCAGTTTTACACAAAAAGATTAAGTATTGACTGAGATAATTGAGTTTTAAGTTCTTATGTCGAAAGTTTTAGTTTCAAAGAGAATCTAGCTTAGGCTTGTCTTTTTGTTTGATTTAGGAGAGTCTTTGACTATATGTTGATTGTGCTTATTGCGTGATTTGCTAGTTGAAGCTTTAGATCCATTAGGACATTTTACAAGTTAAGGAAATTTAGTTTGAGCTTTCAGCATCTAAGCGAAAGCGTGAACTGTGAGTGTTTGGAGTTGCTGCTTGTAGGCACGATTCATTACGTTAATTAAGAATTTAGAAGTAACCTAAACCCCTACTCTAAATTTCAAATGTAAGCTTTCTTATGCTCATGTTTAATTTGTGAAATATGTACTTATGTGATTGTGAAAATGAGAACTAAGATGTGATGCTATGACATGTGTTATATGCTTGTGATGACTATTGTGAAAGTGTAAATGTGGGCATGTTATATGTGTCAAATGACAGTGATAATGTTATGCTATTGATGCAAATATGTAGTAATAATGAGCGAAAAATCGGTAAGTAAATGTGTATTATATTGTGGATATTTTACCTTGTGACCTTATGAGACCGTTGAATATAATTGGCATGCCATAGAATTGTTAATACTCACATTTGTGTTGTGTTTTTGGGGTATTAAGGCTCGAGACAATTTTGGAGAGATAAAGGAATGTAAGCTAAGCTCCATTCACCGTGATATATTGGTGTGTTGGAGAGTGTTAGCTATATTCTACACTTTTGGGATATGTTCGACTCTACGAGTCATTCGGTGTGTTGGAGATCCATGTATTTGATGTGTGGTGATAGAGCCCACTTTAATGTTTCAAAGCCACAAGTGCCAAATTATCATTAAACGTGATTATGTGCAATGTGATCTTTGTCTAAATGAGTATGTGATTACTATGAAAAATGAACCAATAAATAATGCATGGATAAGTAATATGACATTAAAGTTGGAAATGTTGTAATTGTGCTATTTGAATGTTTCGTTGATGCATGATGACATGTTTGCATGATTGCTATTCTGATAATTTACTGAGCTTGTTTAAGCTCACCCACTCCTTTTTAAACATTTGTAGACTGTTAGTTTTGCGATGTGAGTGGTGCGGATTAATTTTCTAAGGGACTGATCTAAGTAGTTTAGCATTTAAGTATGTGTTTATAGTTATTATTTTGGAATAGTGGGAATAAGGCAATATGGTAGAATTGTTGCATAATTATTGCCAAAGGTTTTAGAGATTTTCATAACTTATTTGTTCTTAGGATTTAAGGACTTGGACGTTGATATGTTGATTCCTACTCGGACATGTTTTCGATGTTTTGAACTGTTATTATAGTCGTTTCAACGATTGTTTGATGAGGTGAAAGTTGCATGTTGAATAGATTTAAGTTAGGTTGGACTAATTGCTTTAATATGTTTTATTTTTGCTGCCTGGAGCAGAGGTATCGATAATTGGGTTTCAAAATCGATACCTCCATGATTTTCGAAAGTGTAGGAAGTTAGTAATGTAGTTTGGTATTGATACCATATCACGAGTATCGATACTCAGGGTAATAAAACCGATACTTTTTGAAATGTATCGATATTTTCTTGTACTTTGATTTTAGGCTAGAAATAGAATACTGTTTTGGTATCGATTTTTCAAGCGGTATCGATACCATCTAAAGAAATTATCGATATCATCGTATGAGTATCAATACCTACGTGAATAATTCAGAATTTTTGTTTAGTGATTTAACATGTTTAACTCTTGTTTTAAGTTCGCTTGATTTAATGATTATTAGAATATGTTTGACTTAAATTCTTAGAAATGCTAAAATGGAATATGTTTGCTTAATAATGAGGCCATTTGCAATGCGTATGATGTGACGGTGGTGTGGCGTCCTAATATTTGAGCTCGACGACCGGGCCGAGTATAGGGTGTTATAGTAAGACTTGCATAAAATGTCAAAAGGTGGGTAATTTGAGCCGAAAGAATGAAATGCCTCACACGCCTATACATGTGTGTGAACTTTTTTATGTATGGGCCATTGATTTCATGGTCCATTTGTTTAATCATTTGGTAATATTTATATTGCGTTCGCTGTTGATTACGTATCTAAATGGGTAGAAAGCTACCCATCGTGATGATGCTAAAATTGTAGTGGGATTTCTGAAGAAACTCTATTTTTTCCAAGTTTAGCACATCAAGAATGTTGATTAGCGATCGAGGAACACACTTTTGTAATAAGATAATCGATGCACTTATGAAAAAGTATGAGGTAAAATAATTAGTGGCCACGGCTTATCACCCACAAACAAATGGTCAAGCAGAAGTTTTGAACTGAGAAATTAAATTGATTTTGGAGAAGACTGTGAAACTGAATAGGAAGGATTGGAGCCTACAACTAAATGATGCATTGTAGGCATATCGCACGGCTTACAAAGGACCCATAGGCATGTCTCCTTACCGAATTGTATTCGGTAAACCATGTCATCTTTTGGTAAAGCTGGAACAAAATGCAAATTGGGTTGTTAAATAATGCAATATGGAGTTGGATGCCGTAGGTGAATATCGAAAGTTGCACATTTAAGAGCTTGAAGAAATCCGACATGATGCATATGGAAATGCGCAAATTATCAAGACAAAACCAAGGCATTTCATGATCAGAAGATATCCCGTAAACAATTTTCAGTATGACAAAAAGTGTTGCTTTATGATCCCACACTAAGGATCTTTGCAGGTAAACTTCGAACCAAATGGCTAGGTCATTTCGTTATTACTCAATTGTTTCATCATGGTGCGGTCAAAATTAAGAGTGAGGAATCCGGAAAGTGCTTCAAGATCAATGGGCAATGGTTGAAACTTTTTAACGAGAACTTCCAGGTGTACGTGGTGGAAGAATTAATTCTCGAAGAGCCAAACGAATAAATTTTCTAGTCGTCGAGCTAACGATGTTAAACAAAAACGCTTTTTGGGTGGCAACCGATAAATATTTATTTTTATTTATTTAACTTTGAATTCAATTTAATTAATGTTGCAAATAAAAATATAAATAAAAATAAAAAATTATTATTTAATCTATTTTAATGTGTTGTTTTTTAAGAATAATGGTGGAGGCTCTAACCTCAAATATCCTCACTACATTACAAAGAGGTCACTTCCACCACCCTCCGCCAAATTAAACATACACGGGGAGTATACTTGACCCTTCTTTTTCTTATTCTTTTATTATTGCACATTTAGGGCAATGTGGGCTAAGTAGGAGGGATTTGTTGGACATGCCATGCTCTTATTTGCTCGTCGCTGCATGTGTCAATTCTTATACTGAGATTATTCATTAATTTGTTTGAAATTGAGTCTTTAATTCCTATGCTTAGTTAATTCAAATGGTTGGGTGATTCATGAATAATTGCTCATTACTTGGTTTGATTGACAAGAGTTTTGTTGAATTGAAAATATTGTGACTAAATCAACATCCCATAAAAATTGTTAGTTCTTTAAACTTGCTTAATAAAAGTACTCGTATCTCGTTTTAGTCATTTTATGTTATGTTAATATATAAAATATATATAATAAAAATATGTATGTATATATATATACTACTCCGCTAAGGCTTAGTTATGAGTGAAGATTTCAGAATGTGACAAAATTGAGTAACCGGGATGAGATGTTTAGGTTGTCATCTCACCTCGCATCAAAAGATCCGAGTGGTGAACCTAAACTTGCAAACACTCTGCTGACCAGGCTACCATGAGTAGGGAAAAATAATTCGTTTGGAGACATATGAAATTGAGTAACCGAGTAAGGTGCTTGGGTTGTCATCTCATCTTGCGTAAAAAGATTTGACTATGTCCCAAACTTGTTGAATAATTTGATAAGTACAATTGTCTTGCAAGTTTGATTAAGCTTCAATTTAGTGAAATGATTGATTTTGCACATTATTAAAATTTTATAACCACTTGTTGGTTAAACTGAGTAAATTCTTGTTTGTGCTACACCTAAATTATTTGCATTGGGCATGATTGTTGAATAAGACTTGATTTCGGAACAAAACTATTGAATGGTTTCTAGTATGGGAATGCACAACATGCTTGATACGAGCTCACCAACGACGCCTGTGACGGACGTCAATCATGACCCAATAAGGCTACCTAATGGGCCAATTACACGTTCCCGAGCCAAGCAATTCAAAGAAGCCACAATGGTGTTGGTGGCACAAAATTGGAATGACCATAAAAGAGAGCCCAAAAACATGCTAAATTCATACAACTTGTTTGAAGTTGAATATACTAGCTATTCCAACTGCTAGTTTATTTAACATTTTAAATTACGCATGTTTTATTTTCAATAATAAGTTTATTTTCTTATTTCATATTTGTTTATTTAGATAGTACAGATTTTTAATTAGTCTTTGTTGATGTGATTATTAGTATGTTTAAGTTATATTAAATATTGTTGGTGTCTAAATTATGGTATTAAGTATCCTAAGTGACTGCTGGATTGATTGTGCTATTTTATTTTGCTAAATTAAGAAGCTAATGGATTGATTAATTTATTGCAGGATCAAATTACCTTTGGACGGCACTAGCTACCTAAGCATGATGAAATGGAATTTTAAATTCTAGCAAATTGGGGAGCTAATGGCAAGACATGAAACACCATGGAGAATTAAAGAATTAAAATTCTTAAATTGGAGCAAGCACCATTGGAAGATAAAATGCATGGAATAAAATACTTGGTGCTTCAAAATTATGAATAAAGGCATATGGTGGGACGGCATGGAGACTTGGAAAATGTTAAAGAATGTTGAGGAATAATTAAACAATTAAAATAATTTAGGCATGTGCTAGAAATATTAAAGAAATGGGACATGAATGCTAGAATTCTTTTTTGTTGGGCGGCAATGCTTGGGATAAATGGGATTTGTTTATTAAAATGGGATTTTTAGTCAACTTATGACAAATGAAAGTGGCAAAAAACTTTGATGGAGATTAGGTAAATGCCTTATTTTAATTTCAAGTTGGCTATCATTGAAAAGGCTATAAATACCTTGCAATTTCATTTTTGTAGGACAACTTGAATTTGAATGAAAGAAAATTTTCTTTTGGTGAGTATTCACTCTCCTTATTCTCGAGGTTTGAATTGACTTATCTAGTTTTCTAGTGGCGTCGTTCTTTCCTTATTTGAACTTATCATCCTTTCGGGTGTGGCGTTCATCTACCTATACCGTTGGTTCCTATCTCGCTAGATAGTGGGTCTCGATTTTATTTCGAAATATCATACCGTCGGTTCCTATCTCGCTAAATAGTGGGTCTCGGTTTTATTTCGAAACTCCTTCTATCAATTTAAAACCTATAAGATTCGGGTCTTTAATTTTTATTAAAGGTTCTTTCTTGTTTCAAATACATATCCATTCAACCTATCACCTATTCTTATTTATTTTTGAAGATATTATTTTTCCAACAAAATTATCCCTTTGTTAGTTGAACGAGAAACTGTCTAATTTACGATCGGGCAACATTAACGATTCGCCTCCTAATCCGAGACGGGCCGTCATCATCTGGTATCAGAGCCAATTAAATTAGGCACGTTTTGATCGTTTTGAGTTTATCCGAGTAAGTTTCAAAAAAAAATCGAGTTAAAAAAAAAAAGAAACCTCTTCCTACCTTAGCCTGTTTAGATTGTCAAGTTCTTCTCTAAGAAGACGAACGACATTTTGCTTGCTTATATTCCCAGTGTTTTACAAAGTATATTAACTGAGACGAGTCCTTGTCTGTATGATTAGTTAGCTCTATAAGATGTTGGAAATCAACTATAGTTGACTTCCCGCAATTGTTACCTTCTCTAACATATCTTGGTCATCTCTTGGCTTTTCTACATTAAACTGCTTTCCAGCTTCATGCTCAATTAGCTTGAAACGCCCTATGAGTTGCTAGTGAGTCAAAGACAACCTTCTAGAATCTAGAAGAGTGAATTTGAGCGGTAAAAGGCAAGAGTGAATACATTAAAAAAAAAGCCAGAATTGAGTAAAAACACGAGTGTGAGTGTTGATAATTTTCTTTGTGAGTGAACAAGTAAGGATTGTAGTGAGGATTCAGTAATTTTGTTTAAAAACATGTCTAGGAGCCCAACGCGTCGAACAATAAGTGATGAAACATCCGACGCCACGGAGGTGGGGGAGGATTGCAACCGCGGAGAAATGATCCTGAAGGGAGAAATCAGGATTTGCAAATAGTAATGCAAGAAATCACACGTATGTTCAGATCAATCAGCGAATGATTAGATAAAAGAGATGAACGAAGACCTCGAGCCAATACCCCTCTAATTCCGAGAAGGGGACGAGAACAACCTTGGTTACGTAACAACGACGTCTACGAACCAAGTGAAGCCGACAGCAACCCGGCTTTCGAACACCATGAACGGAGAAGAGATCCACGAGTGCGTGAGCGAAGGGATCGAGATTTGACTGATGACGATTTAAAGAACATTAAAATGGCAATTCCTGCTTTCCAAGGACGGTCCGATCCGGAAGCCTACCTTGAGTGGGAAAAAAAGGTGGAATTAATTTTTGACTGTCACAATTATTCAGAAAATAAGAAGGTAAAACTTGCTGCCATCGAATTTTCTGATTACGCCCTTATTTGGTAGGATCAACTAACGACGAGTCGAAGACGGGATGGTGAACGCCCAATATCCACATGGGCGGAAATGAAGGCACTAATGCGGAAAAGGTTCATCCCAACCTACTATCACCGCCAGTTGCATCAAAATTGCAAAGCGTAACCTGTGGTCACCGGGCGTGAAGATTACTACAAGGAGATGGAAGTGGCCATGATCCGAGCTAATGTGGAAGAAGAATGAGAAGCCACCATGGCACGATTTAATATTTTCAATCGAGATATCGCAAATATTGTAGAATTACATCACTACATCGATATCGTCGAAATGGTTCACATGGCTATAAAGGTAGAAAAAGCAAATTGAAACGAAAAACTACGCCTAGAGCAAATCCCAATCAAGCCTCAACATCGAAGTGGAGGCAAGTGACCAACAAAGGGACATGCCGAACCGAGCCAAAGAAATCGATGGCGCATCCAAGACTAACAAGCCTAACGGTGAAACAAGCAAAGGCAAAATAGAAGTTTTTCTGAATCGATCCCGAGACATTAGGTGTTTCAAATGTTTGGGACGAGGACATATTGCAAGTCAATGTCCAAATCGAAACACTATGTTTGTCTGAGATAATGGTGAGATCGAATCGAAAGTGAAGAGGAAGACGATGCCGATGAGACATCCCAAGATGAGGAAGAAATAGAACAAGCCGAAAGTGGGGAGATCTTGGTGGTAAAAAGGAGCCTTAGCTTACAAGGTGTCGAAAATGAGCAACAACGCGAAAACATCTTCCATACGCGTTGCCAAATACAAGGAAAGATTTGTTGCGTCATTATTGACGGAGGAAGTTGTACTAATGTGGCTAGCACCATATTGGTGGAGAAACTTGGATTGACTACCACAAAACATCCCCATCCATATAAGCTACAATGGCTTAATGACGCGGGAGAACTTAAAGTCACAAAACAAGTTTTGGTTTCCTTTTCAATAGGGAAGTATCAAGATGAGGTTTTGTGTGATGTGGTTCCGATGCTAGCGGGACATCTAACGCTTGGACGACCTTGGCAATTTGACAAGCGAGCAATCCATGACGGCTACACTAATCGGTACACTTTTTTAAGTACTTGGGCGGAACGTGACACTAGCCGTTAACACCCAAGCAAGTTTATGATGATCATTGAAAATGAAGACATCAATGGAAAAATCAAAAGAAAATGAGCGGAAAAATGAGAAAGAAAAAGAAAAGAATTTTAAAAAAAGAGGACAAGAAAATAAGTGATAAAACGAGAGAGTGTGAACAAAAAGAGAAAGAAACAAAGGAAGAAAATGGAAAAATGAGTGTTTTTGCAAAAGCAAGAGATATCCGAAAAGCTTTGTGTGTAAGACAACCGATGTATGTCTTACTATACAAGGAATCGTTTTTGAATACTAACGACTTACCCGAATCTTCCTTCTTCTCGTGTTTGTCTCTGATTCGAGAATTCAAGGATGTTTTTCCAGAAGAGTTACCAAGTGGTTTACCGCCCATTCGAGGTATAGAACACCAAATTGACTTGGTGCCGGGAGCTTCACTGCCCAATCGACTGCGCACTTGGAGCAATCCCGAAGAAACAAAAAGAGCTCCAAAAGCAAATCACCGAATCGCTAGAAAAGGGATATATCCGAGAAAGCCTTAGTCCATGCGCAGTACCGGTGCTACTAGTACCAAAGAAAGATGGTTCATGGCGAATGTGTGTCGACTGTCGCGCTATCAACAAGATTACCGTCAAATACCGACATCCTATACCCCGACTTGAAGATATGCTAGACGAGTTGAGCGGAGCTCGAATCTTCACAAAAATTGATCTCAAAAGTGGCTATCACCAAATTAGAATGCGAGAAGGCGATGAGTGAAAAACGGCTTTCAAAACAAAGTTAGGTTTGTATGAATGGTTGGTAATGCCATTCGGACATACAAACGCTCCGAGTACTTTTATGCGACTTATGAATCATGTTTTACGAGCTTTTATTGGCAAATCATGTGTTGTTTATTTCGATGACATATTAGTGTACAGCAAATCTTTGGAGGATCACCTCCAACATCTACGTGCGATCTTAGAAACACTGCGAAAAGAGGTATTGTACGCCAATCTCGAGAAATGTTCTTTTTGTACTGATAAGGTTATTTTCTTAGGCTACGTCGTAAGTGCAAATGGATTAGAGGTGGACCAAGAGAAGATTAGAGCAATCCAAGAATGGCCCCGTCCTACAACGGTTAGCCAAGTACGAAGTTTCCATGGGTTGGCTAGTTTTTACTGGTCGATTCGTGCCCAACTTCAAGACGATAGCGCTCCTTTAACGAGCGTGATCAAGAAGAATTCAGCTTTCCATTGGTCCGATGAGCAAGAACGGTCTTTTAAGGCTCTTAAAGAATGTCTTGTTAAAGCTCCATTGTTATCCCTTCCTGACTTTACTAAAACTTTTGAAATTGAATGTGATGCATCAGGAGTAGGGATCGGAGCCGTTCTAACTCAGAATGGAAGACCGGTGGTGTATTTCAGCGAGGAATTGAACGGAGCTACACTCAATTACCCCGTGTATGACAAAGAGATGTACGCTCTAATAAGATCGCTTGAAACGTGGCAACATTACTTGAGGCCGAAAGAGTTTGTTATTCATTCAGATCATGAAGCACTCAAGTATATTAAAGGTCAGCACAAGCTCAACAAACGACATGCAAAATGGATTGAGTATTTAGAATCGTTTCCGTATGTAATTAAGTATAAGAAAGGTAAGGAAAATGTGGTTGCGGATGCATTATCACGAAGGTACACTTTATTAACCTTTCTTGATTCTAAAATACTTGGTTTCCATCATATTAAGGAATTGTAGGCTAACGATGCTGATTTTGGCAATGTCTATAATGCTTGTGAGAGTGGTGCTTTTGATAAGTTTTACAGGCATGAAGGATTCCTTTTCAAGGAAAACAAGATTTGTATACCGCAAGGTTCTATGCGAGACATGCTTGTGATAGAGGCACATAGTGGTGGCCTTATGGGTCACTTTGGACGAGACAAAACATTGTCCACTCTTCAAGAACATTTTTTTTGGCCAGGAATGAGCAAGGATGTTGAACGAATCTGTGAACGTTGCATTGCTTGCAAACAAGCCAAATCACGGTCCAAATTTCTCACGGTTTATATACGCCTTCCTATTCCAGACACTCCGTGGGTTGACATTTCCATGGATTTCATCCTTGGATTACCGAGATCAAAAACTGGGAAGGACTCGATTTTTGTTGTAGTTGATCGATTTTCTAAAATGTCCCATTTTATCCCTTGTTCTAAAACTGACGATGCTGTGCATATTGCCAACTTGTTTTTTAGGGATATCATACGATTGCATGGAGTTCAAACGATCGTGTCGATAGGGACGTAAAATTTTTAAGTCATTTTTAGCGAACTCGTGGGGAAAGCTAGGGGCGAAACTACTATTCTCGACCACATGTCATCCTCAAACGGATGGACAGACCGAAGTAGTAAACCGAGTCCTATCAACCTTGTTGCGAACCTTGGTGCAAAAAAATCTTAAAACATGGGAAGACTGTCTACCCCACATCGAATTTGCTTACAATCAAACTGTTCATTCTGCAACTAAATTTTCACCTTTCGAGATTGTTTACGGATTTAACCCTCTCACTCCTCTTGATTTATTGCCACGCCTTGAGATAAATTTATCCATCCCGATGCTAGGAAAAAGGCGAATACATAAAGGAGCTGCGCATCGAAAGGTGCGCGAAAATATTGAAGCAAGAACCAAGCAATACGTCCAACGAGCTAACAAAGGTCGTAGACGCATTCTCTTTGAACCGGGGGACTGGGTTTGGGTTCATATCACGAAAAGAAAGGTTTCCCAAGCAAAGGCGATCTAAACTTCTCCCAAGGGGAGACGGTCCATTTCAAGTCATTGAACGCATAAATGACAACTCGTACAAATTGGACTTACCAGGTGACTATAATGTGAGCGCGAGTTTTAATATTTCTGATCTTTCTCCTTTTGATATAGGTGATGATTCGAGGACGAATCAACTTAAAGAGGGAGGGGATGATACGAGCTCACCAACGACGCCTGTGACGGACGTCAATCATGACCCGATAAGGCTACCTAATGGGCCAATTACACGTTCCCGAGCCAAGCAATTCAAAGAAGCCACAATGGTGTTGGTGGCACAAAATTGGAATGACCATAAAAGAGAGCCCAAAAACATGCTAAATTCATACAACTTGTTTGAAGTTGAATATACTAGCTATTCCATTCGCTAGTTTATTTAACACTTTAAATTACGCATGTTTTATTTTCAATAATAAGTTTATTTTCTTATTTCATATTTGTTTATTTAGATAGTACGGATTTTTAATTAGTCTTTGTTGATGTGATTATTAGTATGTTTAAGTTATATTAAATATTGTTGGTGTCTAAATTATGGTATTAAGTATCCTAAGTGACTGCTGGATTGATTGTGCTATTTTATTTTGCTAAATTAAGAAGCTAATGGATTGATTAATTTGCTGCAGGATCAAATTACCTTTGGACGGCACTAGCTACCTAAGCATGATGAAATGGAATTTTAAATTCTAGCAAATTGGGGAGCTAATGGCAAGACATGAAACACCATGGAGAATTAAAGAATTAAAATTCTTAAATTGGAGCAAGCACCATTGGAAGATAAAATGCATGGAATAAAATACTTGGTGCTTCAAAATTATGAATAAAGGCATATGGTGGGACGGCATGGAGACTTGGAAAATGTTAAAGAATGTTGAGGAATAATTAAACAATTAAAATAATTTAGGCATGTGCTAGAAATATTAAAGAAATGGGACATGAATGCTAGAATTCTTTTTGTTGGACGGCAATGCTTGGGATAAATGGGATTTGTTTATTAAAATGGGATTTTTAGTCAACTTATGACAAATGAAAGTGGCAGCAAACTTTGATGGAGATTAGGTAAATGCCTTATTTTAATTTCAAGTTGGCTATCATTGAAAAGGCTATAAATACCTTGCAATTTCATTTTTGTAGGACAACTTGAATTTGAATGAAAGAAAATTTTCTTTTGGTGAGTATTCACTCTCCTTATTCTCGAGGTTTGAATTGACTTATCTAGTTTTCTAGTGGCGTCGTTCTTTCCTTATTTGAACTTATCATCCTTTATTTCGAAATATCATACCGTCGGTTCCTATCTCGCTAGATAGTGGGTCTCGGTTTTATTTCGAAACTCCTTCTATCAATTTGAAACCTATAAGATTCGGGTCTTTAATTTTTATTAAAGGTTCTTTCTTGTTTCAAATTTCGAAACTCCTTCCATCAATTTGAAACTTATAAGATTCGGGTCTTTAATTTTTATTAAAGGTTCTTTCTTGTTTCAAATACATATCCATTCAACCTATCACCTATCCTTATTTATTTTTGAAGATATTATTTTTCCAACAAAATTATCCCTTTGTTAGTTGAACGAGAAACTGTCTAATTTACGATCGGGCAACATTAACGATTCGCCTCCTAATCCGAGACGGGCCGTCATCAATGCTTGAGGACAAGCATCAACTAAGTAAGGGGAATTTGATAGCAAGTTATTTTTATATGTTTAATGTACCTAATTTTTGTCAATTTTTGAATACAATACTACTAAGCTTGTGATTTCTTGCTTAAATTTTATCAGGGACGCAATTGGAGTGCCAAAGTTCAAAAACAAGCAAAATTGGGCTAAATTGGAACAAAAAGAAAGTTGAGGGCTGAATTAAAAATTGCAGAATTATTTTTTGGGCTGATAAAAAATATCAGACTTTTGACTTTGACAAATTCTATATTTAGAAAATCAGATATTGTGGTTGGTTGTTAAGCTTGATTCTAGGAGTAAATCATGTGAAATTGGTTATTTGATAAAAGCTTGTAACTGTGGCATTAGAACAGACTTGAATTTAAAAAGACAATTAGCATATTCGTGCGCCAAACATTCTGCTATTTCTTTACTCTTTTTATACTTTAGTGCAATTGCCCTTTTAGTCCTCTCCCTTCTTCACCTATTATCTTTCATTGAAATCCAGTCTCATAATCCAATCAAGTATGATTAATTTCATGCTCAACTAATCTTCATTTAGCTTTAGGTCGGTTATTATTTCGATCGAGAATCGTGAGAAATGAACTTGCGCTAAAACTTTACAACATGATATTTATTATCTCTCCGGAATATGAGATAGTTACAATCATCCCTTAAAGTTAATTTAATTTCAACTAAAAAAGTGTGTGTTGAGTTGGAGTAGTTTGGCGTACAATTTGGAAAACGAGACAGTTGTCTACCGCGTCCGGGTTCTCGCGAACAAATTGGCATGTCCAGGTAGGAAAATACCAATTAGATTCTGTCAAGGGAGATTGTGATCAGATTTAAATGACCCACGTGGTTGATGCCGTTAATTCTAGTTAGACTCTTCTAGATCTTAAATTGTGAACGCATGTTATGTGGTTAAATAGTTGATTTGCAGGGCGTACTGGAATCATCTACACAAGGAAAAGTTGACAGTTAAGGCATCCTTGATCGCTATAACCAGCTTATCTTTTGGAAGGAAAAATTCACTTTCAATGATCGACTCGAGTCTTGAATATTCCGAGTTTAAGGCTAAGAATTAGCACATTTTATTATCTAATTTAATTTCAGTTATTTAATTTTGCATTTATAATTCAATTATTATTTTATTCTATTTATATTTTAACCCTGATCAACTAAAACCCCCTTCGCTTTATTTTCAGCTCAACACGTTACAAGTTGTGGGCACGACAGCTGCCACGACTTTGAAATTTGATCATGCAAAAAACGATATTAATAATCTTAGTCTTTGTAGGATCGACCCTACTTCTCTATACTATTATTTAATTTAGTTAGAGCGAAGGAAATTTATATTTGATGAACTCGATAACCATCAAAATTAAATCTCTCGACTTTGAAATAAAATTCTTATAGTTGAAATTTTATTCGAATTAAGAAGGCCAACACTCTTGGTTTATATTTACTAAAAGATATAATATATTAAAGCTTTGTTTATAACTGAAAAATCATGATTTCCAATAAAAAAATGGTAATAAAATCAAATCTTGAGCTAAGATTTTTAATTTTTGAAAAAGTATCCTTTAATGAAATTATCTTTTCAACTTTCATCAAATTTAATTTGAATTTAAATTTAAATTTTTATAATAATACTCGAATTATTTATTAATTTAAATTCGAATATTAAAAAAGGAAGAAGGAAAGATTGTGCGTGTGAAATAGAAGGTGTGCCAAACACAGCCAGAAATGAAGGTGCATTTAAGTGGGGGCATATTTTGCCTTGGAAATAAATCACACCAAAAATGGGATGACATCCAAAGTAAGCCTTAAAAATTTGTAGAAAATGCAGGTTAGAATTAAAAAGTAAATTAAAGAATGAATTATGGAAATAAAGACAGAAGTTTGGGATTTTTAATCTGTGTGTGGCAAGATTTAGAGAATTTGGAGAGAATTTCTCCTTTTAAAAACTCTAATCAATTTGTGATTACAAAGGTAAATTATTGGACCAGAAACTTGTCAAATATTAAATACACCATCATTCCCAGTTGAATGTTCAACACAAAATTTGTATCATTGTGACTCAATTGCTCAATAAAAAAAATATAATAATTAGAAAATATTAATCGTATAAAAAGTTATAAAATGATAGTATAAATGGATTCTTTTTTGTACATATAAAAAATGATTATCAACTGAAACATGTAAATTGAACCGATCAAATCACTAATTCACTGGTTTGATAGGATTGATTAAAAAATTTTAAAAATCTTCAAAAATATTAATTCAACTCAGGTTAACTATTTTTTAATCGGTTTGTATCAATTTTTAATTTAATAAATGCAAAGTCACTTTTAAAATCGACAACTCAATCGATTCACATTGAAACTATTTTAAAAATGAAGTTAAATTAAAAACAAGTGCTTTAATTTGGACGTGTAGGGTAGAGAAAGGTATTAAAGGAGTAGGATTTTCTAACATGGTTGGCGGTAATAAATTCAAAATTTATATTATCATAACTAATTAAAACCAATATTCTATTTAAAAATTTGGTAATTGATTGCTGAGATGGAAATCTAAGAAACCATCCCATCATCATGTTCTTTTTTCTTTTGCTTTTATTTTATTATTTCTCCCTTTCCACGTGCAATGATGGATTAATTGTTGGAAAATAATTAAAGATTCCAGTTCATTTTAATGACCTTCATCTCCAATCATTTTCCATACTTTATTTTTTCTTTTCTTTTCTTTTTTTTAAAAAAAAAGGGAAAAACTTCCACATCCAGTTGATTTTTTATTTGTGAATGCAGTTAATGTTTATCAATGAAACAAAATAATATCTATATTGATTTGTATTAACTTAATTACATAATAATATTTTATTATTTTTTATATAAAAAGGAAAAAAATATATAACACAGGATATGATTTGTTATATAATATTAATTTTTACTCATGTTAACTAATTTGTAAATAGTTTATGGATAAAAGTACTATGAAATTGTTTATATTAAGAGTTAAATTATATTTTATTCTTTTTATTAAAAATAAATTATTTAATTTTTATATATTAAATAAAAGAACAAACTAATTTTTATTATTAAACGCAACGTAGCATGTCATTTTTAATTATTTAATTAGAATAAAAAGAACAAATTTTAACTAATATAATTATCTAATCGGTCAGTCAGAGTTGAATTTGGGTTCTTATAAATCCGGGAATTATGGGGACACGTGTTTTTATTTTTATGAAGCATTAAATCTCGTCATGTGAGTGCACGTGCATGCTGACAAATTTCGACGCAAGGGGCCCACCCACGTGATGGCTCACTCCGACAATACATTGCATGAAAAAAGGCAGCTCTATCGACGTGGACGAATAGAATGTGAACACGCATCACCTGATGTGATGCTACGTCTCACATGCCTTGTAACCCCACCCGTTTGTTTGTGGTCAGCAGAAAGTATCCCAAATCCATGTTTGTTAATTAAAATGTGAAAGTAAAATAATAAATTTATGAGAGCCACTAAATAAGTTACATAACAAAGGACAAATTTTGGTTCAAGGATTCATTAAACATGATAATTCATTTTTCACTACAATTTTACTTACTCATATACTTGTCCTTTTTCTTTTTCAAGAATTTACTCATATATTTATTTTTTTTCAATAATATTATATGTTTTCTTATAATAAAAAATTATGGGGTTATTTAAAAATCGAATTTCATATTTTCTTTTATCATTTTAATTGTGATTCTATCAATAAAATGTTTTCTCTCATCTTGTTAACTAAAATGTGAAAAATAAATATTAAAATTATGAGAGCGGAAGACAAATTTTGGTTCAAAGATTGACTAGAATTTTACCAACTTAATCATAATAGTCATTCTTCATTTACATATCAAATATTATATTTTATTAGATCTCAATTATCATATTTTCTATTTCATTCATCTAAATTATGTATGTGAAGTCTATAATAAACAACAAAATTTTTTAACCATTTTATTTTAGGTGAAAAAAATTTCTATAGTTAAATATATATTAATATAAACAATGTTTTAGATTAATATAATAAAGATACTATATCGATTTAAATTTTTACACGCATGAATAATACAATTATATTGATAGACTCAATATTGATATCATATCAATTTATAAAAAATTCACTTACACCAGTATAAAACTTAAAAGGTTTTACACTTTTTCGTAACTTATATTTTAACGGTCCAATTGCCATATTCCATTCTTTATTCTTGTAGATTATGCACATAATGTTAGGCATACATTGAAAATTTCTAACTATTCGTTTTATGTAAAAAAAATTTTCAACCATTAAATATATATCAATATAGACTATATTTTAGATCACTATGATAGAAATATTAGATTGATTAAAAAATTTATATGCATGACAAGTACAAATATCTTGATAAATTCAATGGTTGATTGTTAAAATATTAGTCGTATAAAAAGTTATGAAAGGACATCAGTCTAAGTAGATCTCTCCCCTTTCATTTATGATTCAATCAAAAAAATATTAGGGTAAACTACATTTGCAGTCACCCAATTATTGGTAAGTTCTTTTTTTGGTCACCCAACTATGAAGAGTTACAAAAAGGCTACACAACTATTTGATTTTTTTTTTCTTTTTGGTCACTTGCCATTAAATGGCTAATAAGAAGATGATGCAGCAACTTATAAAATTGGAATAATAGCAACTTTAACCATCAACGTTTATACACTGTTTCAATTTAGTCTTGATTCTAAAAAAAATTAACTCTCAACGTTTACACATTGTGTAATTTGGTCTCTTTTTTTTTTTCAATTTTGCTTTTTCTTTGTGACCATTTCATCTAAAAAGCTAAAAATCTATCAACTAAATTTGATCGAAAATATACCAAAAATGCAAAAAAAATCCAAGATAATGATTTTCATCTTTTTTTCATTCTTTTAAAATTAACCCTTACTATCAGAAATAAAAGTAAAGTTGCAAAAAAGAATGACCAAATTATATAATGTGTAAATGTTGAGGGTTAATTTTTTTGGAATCAAGACTAAATTGACACAATGTATAATGTTGAGTAGTAAAGTTGTTATTATACCAATTTTAAAAGTTGTCAAGTTATCTTTTTGTTAATAATTTAACGGTTGGTGACCAAAAAAGAAAAAAATTAAATAGTTAAATAATCATTTTATAACTTTTTCATAATTAAGTAACTAAAAAAGAATTTACTAATAATTGAGTGACTACCAACATACTTTACCCGAAATATTATATTACTCACAAGGCGGCAACCGATCCTGATTATATAACTGCAAAGGGAATAGGGGGCAGGGCTGGATGAGAACCAATACGACACACTTTTTCTTTTGTTATTTCCCATATGGGCTAAGGAAGGAAGAGAACGATTCTAGATCAATCCAGGAGACTGCTAAAGTTTGGGCCTAGGAAGTCTTAACTTATAACATTTGGGCTTAGCAAGTCTTAACTTATTACATTTGGGCTATGGCTGAAGTTAAAATTTTCAAATTAAATTAAAAAAATTATGGGTCAAACTACAATTTTTTTATTGTAAACTTAAAATTTTGTAAATTTTAAAAAGATTAAATCACAATTTTATTATTTTTGAGGTCAAAATATAATTTTATCATGTATTAATTTATAATTTTTTTAAATATTAGAAAAACTAAAATACAAATTTTCCATTTTAGGGGTCCAAGTCCCTTGCCTACCGTCCTGAACAAAATCAAATGTCAATTCGAATGTAATGTTAGTTTTAATTTCAATTTAGTTTTATTAAATTCAGTTATTACCACAAAGTAATTGAATCAATCAAATTCTAATTTACTAGACGTATTTGATTACCAAAGTATAATTATATCGTAATATTCTATGTCATATTTAGTAGTATAACGGGTAATTACACAACTACATAATATTAAATTCTAAAATAATATTAATTATTATAAAAAATATTAATAATATTTGAGAAGTTTTTTTTTTCTAAACAATTAACTAAACTTAAAATAAAATCATGAATATAACATTTTAATCCAAAAAATTATTCAACAATACGATTACTAAAAAGATTAACAAAAAAAGTCATTGCAATTTTTATCTAATTACTCTAACATTTCATATTTGTTGCGTTAATCTCTTTTTTAACATCGAACATATACTCATTATCCTCATCAATTGGTCATGGTCAACTATGTAATCTCGTTCACTATTTAGAAGGTAAAAATCTACAATAAATTATTCTCATCAATAAAGAATTCATTTTATTTTAACAAGATTAGTAAAATCACATATAATTATATTTTTAAAAAATAAAATATATCTTAAAATAAAATATTATTATTGTATAAAAATAATTTTTAAACTTAAATCATGTACAAACATGTTTAGAAAGCCATAAATTAATTAGATTTGAGTGTAACTATTTATAATTACTTGGAGAGTGAGACCAGTGAGAACTGTAACAGTCCGGTTTAGACCCTGGTCGAAATAGTAGTTTCGGGACCACAAATTGGAGTCAAAAAAATATTTTAATATTATTTTCTGTATTTATAGCATGTGAATTGATATGTGTGAAAGTTTTGTATGAAAATTTTATCGTTTGTGTGTCGATTTGTGAAAAAGGACTTAATCGCAGAAAATGTAAAAGTTTTGTTCTACTTGATGAAGTGCCGAATTGACATGACTTTTTACATGAGAGATCTTTATTTTGTGATTAGACCATAGTTAGTGTATTTTGACTTAAATGGTCATCCATTATATGAAATTTTAATGTTTTATTAATGGACATTTCGGTAATTAAATAAAAATGGTTAATTAAATAAAACAAAACATGATTTTAGTCCATATTTTTGGTGAATGCCGAATTACCAAAGAAAGAAAACACCATTTTTGAGCTCTCATGCATTCGACACTTGTATCTTTGATCAAGGTAAGTTCTTTGCTCGGTTTTTGATGATTTTTATGTTTTTGAGATCGTTGCTTTATCATCTACCTAGCCCATGTCTCAATTCCAGAGTTTGATGAAGATTTTGAGTTATTCTATTGATGATTTTGTAAGCTATGTGATGATAGTTGATGAAATATGAAAGATATGTGATAGATTAATATGTTTTGTCTTTGAATTTTTGATGAATTTGACTATTTTGGGCTAAATTGTGAAAATGAGAAATTAAGGGACTGAAATGTGAAATAAATGAAATATATGGGCTTAAATTAACTCCATGAAAATTTGGCTAAGTATGAAAAATGTGAAATTATGTGTATTTTGTGATTTTATGAAATATGGACTAAAATGTCTAAATGTGGAAATGTGAGGGCTAATTTGTAAAATGCGCTAAATATGTATATATATGGATTGAATTAAATGATTTAGTGAATAAAAGAGTTAAATTTGAATGTGCATAGATCAAGAACCAAAGAAAACGGAATTAGATCGGGGGAAATCGAAAGTAGTTGAATAACCGTTCGTTTCTGTTATTTTCCGTACGAGGTAAGTCTATATAAAAATAAATGTGTTTAAATTGAATTATTATTGCTTATATGTGAATGAATTGTGATATATGACTATTTGAGCTGAATATGTGAAATCCAGGAAAGTTTCGATAAAGTGATGACGTCCGAAAAGCCCCGTACGAACCATAAGAATAATTAGGATACATATGTCATGACATAGGATTCCGATATGAGTTATTGTGTAAGACCACGTCTGGGACGTTGGCATCGATTTGTGATTTACGTGTAAGACCATGTCTGAGACATCGGCATAGATCGGCATCGTATTTGATTTACGTGTAAGACCTTGTCTGGGACAGTGGCATCGATAATGACTACATGTAAGACCACGTCTGGGACGTTGGCATTGTACGAGCTTTCCGAGCTCTTCGAGTATCCATATTGATTCTGAACGGTTCAACAGGCATTCTGAGATATGAGTGAATATGTGAATATGTATCCATTTCAGGTACGTATATATGTATATAAAATTTGGCAATGAAAGGTATTTATGAATATGATCATTTGATATGTGAGCTACATTACATGATATGTGATTATGAGCAAGTGAACATGATCAATTGAGATATAAGAGAAATATGACTTGTGATTGTGTTATGTCAAGAACCATATATATGAAATGGATTATAATTGTTTTATGTGATAAGTTTATTTGTATATGACCTACTAAGATTTTGAAAGCTTACTTTGTGTGTTTGCCTTTTTTTATAGATTATCAAAGCTATTGGGAGCTCGGGGATCGTCGAGGATCATCACCACACTATCGAACTATATTTTGGTAACTTTTGAAAATGTACATATTGAAGTATAGCATGTATAGGCTAGAGAACTTTGATTATATTTTGAAATGTGTAAATATAGCCATGTGATATGGCCTGATAATGAATGTGATTGTGGAGTGAATTTAGTGCATGCTATGTGATGCAAAATTTGGTATGTTTTGATGTGTTCATGAATGGTCAATTTTGGTAAGTTTCATGGTTGATTTGAGAGAAGCTATGAATTGAAATGGATTAATATAATGTATGAATTACATGATTTTGATGTGAAGTTGTTACTTTGAATTGGTATGTTTGAGTTGGATTTGTATATGGAAATGAATGATGTTATTATGCGTCAAATTGTGCATGATTTGGTATGTTTTGCTGCCTTTGGGACATGAATTGATGCTTGTTTGATGCTTGTAGGTATGACCCAAAATGGGTGGCAATTTGGCTTTGTAAATGACCTATAATTGTCTACACGGTTGAGCACACGGGCGTGTGTTTTGACCGTGTCCTTCAATGTCCCAATTCGAAGCAAGTCAGACTTGCACACAGGCTAGACACACGGGCGTGTGACAGGCCGTGTGATTCAAGTTAGTTTTGCACATGGTCCAAGGCATGGCCGTGTGAGGCACACGGCCTAGCTACACAGGCGTGTGCCCTGTTTTGAAAGAAAAAATTTCTAAGTTTCGTAAAGTTTCAGTATGAGATCGATTTAGTCTCGAACCTTCTTTAAAGCATGTTTAAGGTCTCGTAGACCTTCTAAAGGGACTATACGAGTATGAATTATTATGAAATAATGTTGTATGATTGATGTTGTGAAATGAGCAAAAAATGTTCCGATATTCCAGTAATACCTCTTAACCTTAGTCTAGCGATGGATACGGGTTAGGCCTGTTACAATTTGTTGGTATTAGAGCTACAATTTAGTCGATTCTAGGACTAACGTAGCGTATGAGAGTCTAGCTATACATGCTATATATACAAACGGTGATAGTGTGATAATCCTGGCAGATAAAATGTGTTTTCCATATAGTAAATGGATTCTGAATGAGCTGTAGCTGACAATGTTGAAAGTAATGCGCCTGCTCCCGCTTAAGGGACAGCACCGTCTGATTCTAGATCGGTTACTAGTGGTCAGGAAGGAGAGGCTAAACTAGCCTTCTTCCAAATGATGAATGAGTGGTTCACTCAGTATGTAAGAGCAAATCTGACTGTTCCTCAAACTCCACCATCGCAAGTTCCCGTAACTCCTCAAGTTATAGATTCGATTCATCTGAATAAACCTCCGATTGATAAGATTAGAAAATATGGGGCTGAAGAATTCCGTGCTACTATTGATGATGATGCTGAGAGAGCAGAGTTTTGGCTTAAGAATACGATTCGGGTATTTGATGAGTTGTCATGTACCCCTGATGAATGTGTTAAATGTGTCGTTTCTTTGTTGAGAGATACAACTTACCAATGGTGGAAAACTCTGACTTCTATTGTTTCAAGAGAATTAATTACCTGAGAATTTTTCCAGACTGAATTCTGAAAGAAATACATCAGTGAGAGATTTATAGATCAGAAACACAAAGAGTTTCTTGAATTGAAACAGGGCCGTATGTCTGTTACAAAATACGAGAGACAATTTGTGAGACTAAGCCAGTATGCACGAGAATGTGTCTCGATCGAGGCAATAATGTGTAAAAGGTTTGAAGACGACTTGAATAAAGATATCCGTTTATTAGTTGGAATTCTAGAAATAAAAGAATTCGTTGTTCTTGTTGATCGAGCGTGTAAAGTTGAAGAACTAGGGAAAGAGAAAAGAAAAGCTGATTCGGAAGCTAGAGAAGTGTGAAAATGAACAATAAGTAAGTCATATTAGTTGGCATCAAAGAAATTTCGGGATGATTATAGCCGTTCAAAGACTAATGTGGGACATTCGAGTAGAAATCGTACAAGATCACATTCGAGCTTCCTAGCTCCAGCTACTTCGATTGCAAGTGTTGGAAATGTCAAATCTGAGCGACCTGAGTGTAGACATTATGGTAAAAGACATTCGGGCAATTGTCGATTAAATGATCGAGCTTGTTTCAAATGTGGATCATTAGATCACTTTATTCAAAGCTGTCCCGAGTCTGTTGAGCAAGAGATTGTACAGAATCTGAAGTCAAATAACGCTTCAGCTAGGGGTAGACCTCCCAGAAACACGGGAAATGTGAGTGGTAGCCAGAGAGCTATGAAAGATACATCTGCGAGATTTGAGGCGAGAGCACCTGCCAAAGCTTATGCTATTTGCGCTCGCGAAGAAGCTTTGTCTCCAGACGTCATTACGGGTACATTTACTCTTTATGATACTTCTGTGATTGCATTAATAGACCTAGGATCAACACATTCGTATGTATGGATGAACTTAGTATATTGTAAGACTTTGCTTATAGAGTCTACTGAATTTGTAATTAGAGTATCTAACCCCTTAGGCAAGTGTGTTTTGGTTGACAAAGTGTGCAAGAATTGTCCGTTGATGTTTCGAGATATCTGTTTCCTGGCTGATCTAATGTTATTATCCTTTGATGAGTTTGATATAATTCTGGGTATGGATTGACTAACTTTGCATGATGCTGTTGTAAATTACAAATGGAAGCTATTGTTTTGAGATGTCAGAATGATTAAATAATACGGATTGAATCCAGTGATTTGAATGGGTTACCAGCCGTAATATCTTCAATGAAAGCTTTGAATTATGTGAAAAAGGGTTGTGAAGCTTATCTTGCGTATATGATTGATACGAAAGTGACAAAAAAGAAAGTTGAATCTGTGTCTGTGGTTTGTGAGTTTTCTAATGTGTTTCCTAAAGAATTACCGGGATTACCTCCGATTCGAGAAGTTGAGTTTGGCATTGAGTTAGTGCTGGAGACGACCCCTATCTCAATAGTTCCGTATAGAATGACTCCGACAGAATTGAACGAATTGAAGTCTTAGTTTCAAGAATTGACAGACAGAGGTTTCACATGATTGAGCTTTTCTCCTTGGGGCGCTCCCGTTCTATTTGTGAAAAAGAAAGATGGCACGATGGGAATGTGCATTGATTACCGTTAGTTAAACAAAGTGACTATTAAGAACAAATATCCTTTGCCCAAAATCAATGATTTGTTCGATCAGCTGAAATGAACTACTGTGTTTTCAAAGATAGATCTGAGATTGGGATACTATCAATTGTGAGTAAAAGATTCAGACATTCCGAAAACTGCTTTCAGAACGTGGTATGGGCATTATAAATTTTTAGTTATGTCTCTTGGACTAACAAATGCTCCTGCTGTCTTCATGGGCTTGATGAACAGAATTTTTAGACTGTATTTAGATCGATTTATTGTTGTATTCATTGACGACATTTTGATTTATTCGCATAATGAAATTGAGCATGCCGAACATTTGAGAATTGTGCTACAAACTCTGCGTGATAAGCAATTGTATACAAAGTTTAGTAAATGTGAGTTCTGGTTGTGTGAGGTTGGCTTTTTGGGGCATATTGTGTCAGCATCCGGTATACGAGTTGATTCGAGCAAGATTTCAGCTATTTTAAAGTGGAAGCCTCCGAAAATGTGTCTGAAGTCTGCAATTTTCTGGGACTTACTGGTTATTACCGATGGTTCGTAAAAGGCTTTTCGATTAGTGCAACTCCGTTGACGAGATTGCTTCAGAAAGATGTGAAATTTGAATGGTATGAAAAGTGTCAGAAAAGCTTTGATCAGTTGAAAGCCCTATTGATTGAAGCTCCAGTGCTAGTACAGCCAGAATCCGGTAAAGATTTTATGATATATAGTGATGCTTCGTTGAATGGTCTAGGATATGTTTTGATGCAAGAAGGCAAAGTTATAACTTATGCCTCGAGACAATTGAAATCGTATGAAAAGAATTATTCGATGCACGACCTTGAGTTAGCTGCGATCGTGTTTGCTCTAAAAATTTGGCGCCGCTATCTTTTCAATGAGAAATGTTATGTGTTTTCAGATCATAAAAGCCTAAAATATGTGATGACTCAGAAAGGCTTGAATCTGCGACAGATAAGATGGTTAGAACTATTAAAAGATTACGAGCTTGTGATTGATTATCATCCGGGAAAAGCAAATGTTGTTGCTGATGCTTTGAGTCAGAAATCGTTGTTTGTGCTACGTGGGATGAACGCTCATTTAGTTTTGTCTGATGATGGTTCGATTTTAGCTGAATTGAAAGCGATACCATTGTTCTTATAGCAGATTTGTGATGCCTAAAAATTTGACAATGAAATGCTAGCAAAAAGAGTTCAGTGTGATTTAAACTCTGATTCTGAATGTCAAGTTGATAATGATGATTGTCTGAGATTCCGAAATCAGATTTGTGTTCCGAGAAATCTAGAGTTGATTCAATTGATTTTGAAAAAAGCTCATAGCAGTCGCTTATCAGTTCATCCGAGAAGTACAAAGATGTATAATGATTTGAAATAACTTTGCTGGTGGCCTGGAATGAAAAGAGATATCTCTGATTTTGTTTTGAAATGTTTGATCTATTAGCAAATTAAGGCTGAACCTTAGGTGCCATCCAGTTTGTTACAATCGATTATGATTCCTGAGTGGAAATGGAATAGAGTGATGATGGATTTTATTTTAGGTTTGCCTTTAACTTTGAAGAAGAAAGATGTAATCTGGGTTATAGTTGATAAATTGACAAAATCAGCTCATTTTATTCCGGTGAGAACGGATTATTCGCTTGATAAGTTAGCTAAGTTGTACATTTCTAATATTGTGAGATTGCACAGGGTGCCACTATCTATTGTGTCTGACAGAGATCCGAGGATTACTTCGCGGTTTTGGAAGAAACTATAAGAGGCTTTAGGTATGAAATTACACTTCAGTACTTCTTTTCACCCGCAAATGGATGGTCGATCCGAACGGATTATTCAGATACTCGAGGATATGTTGAGATTTTGCATTCTTGAGTTTGAAGGTACGTGGGAACAATATTTGCCATTGATTGATTTCGCGTATAATAATAGTTTTCAATCGAGCATTAAAATGGCACCATACGAAGCCTTGTATGGTAGGAAATGCCGAACACCTCTGTACTAGTCTGAACTTATGTATTTTTATGTATTAATTATGTGTTTATTCTGAGTATGATCCTGCTAATTAGAGCTATTTATGATATTTTATCTCAAAGGGACTGAATTGGAGACAAAAGTGAAATTAAGCGCCAAAAGGGTGAATTTAGAGATAAAATGGGCCAATGTGTAATACAGGGAAAAATTGGTGCCAAAAGTGCAAGCATGGAGGACATAAGGGTTGAAATACAAAAAGAAGAGATTTTATTCTATCAAATTCTATTTTAATTATATTAGGGTTAAGATAATTGTTAAGGATTATTTAATTTTAGGATTTTATTTTATTTATCTTCAATTAAATGTATTTATCTTTTGGGAGTTTAAGTAGGATTAGACTATCTCCCCTAGCTATAAATAGAGGGTGAAGTGACTCAAAATGCATCGATCTCTTTTTTTTGTAAATGCTCCTTCTCCCAAAAACTCTGTCTTTTGTTCTCTCTATATTTTCTTCAATAAAAATATCATTTCTATTATATTTATTTCTTTCCCAAAAATCATGAGCCACTAAACCAATCTAGCTGAAGGTTGTCGAATTCCCCAAAAAGGTTCTTGAAGCTTAGAATCCGTACTTAACCTTCTCGTCAAGTATTCATCGTTTCTCCGCACTATGGGGCTGACGCTTCCGTCCATGTCCCTTAAGAAGTAAACCTTTCAACGTATGCAAAGGTGGCCGCTTTGTATGTTTTGGAAAGATTGCAAAAGTAAGTTTGTTAACTTACTGTGTCAGATGTTGGCGAGCCCAAGAGACAAAATGGCGTGGGATTCGCCATTGAGAAGCGTTGATCTAGCATAGATGAAAAGGGTCATCTAAAAGCCGAGGATTGAAGCCAAGGCGGAACAAAACAACCGGAGGCTAGAATCTCGCCACATAAGAAACTTACTCTTCTCTAAACTCTTTTTATTTTCATATTCCTCTTTTTAATTTTCGCAATTTATTTAATTTCGCAATTTCAATTCACTTTAAATTCTGTTTTTATTTTTCTAGATCGAAATTATTAATTCTGTTTTTATTTTTATTTTTCAGGAACGCAAGTTTTCTTGATCAAGAAATTGTCCAGGATTTTAAGAAACGAGCATTCGTACAATCCGGCTCCTAAGGATTCGACCCTACTTCCCCTTTACTGTTATTTTTACTATTTTACAGGGAATAAGATATTTTTGATGCTTTCAAAGACGCATCAAATTTTGGCGCCGTTGCCGAGGACCAATAACGTACTAATCTTGTGTTTTTGTTTCTTATGACCTAATCTGCTCCAGGAACTCTTGCGTTTGACTCAAAGATTGAAAAGACTATGAAAGCTAATCACAAGAAACAAAGCTAAGAAAAAAGTAGTCAACGGTGGTTGGGACTCAAAGTAATCCACCGCCAGAAATCAGAATCGACGACGAAGCAGAGTTTAGGGTTAACAAAAACCCTACTCAAACTTTTGAAGGCGAAAAAGTAGAAGTCGATTCCTCAGAAGAAGTGCTTAACGCTAGGGTTGACGGAAACCCTAATTTAGCACCTCAACCTATGGCTCAGACAATTCGGTGACTGGCCGAAGCACCGGCAGAACATCCGCCACTATGCATCGCGTATCCTACTATGGATACTGATTTTGAATTAAAGTCAGGCTTAATCCAGCTACTGCCAACTTTTCGTGGGTTACAAAATGAAAATCCCCACAAACATCTGAAGGAATTTCATATGGTTTGTCTTAGGATGAAACCTCAGGGGATAACCAAGGATCAAATTAAATTGCGTGCTTTCCCTTTCTCCCTAGCAGATTCTGCTAAGGAATGGTTATTCTATTTACCCCCTGGATCTATTACCACTTGGGCTGATTTATCTTGTTTATTTCTCAATAGGTTTTTTCCAGCATCTAGAGCAGCTGAGCTAATAAGGGAGATCGTTGGAATAAGGAAAAAAGAAGCTGAGTCCCTTTACGACTATTGGGAGCGGTTTAAGAAATTGTGTGCAAGTTACCTACAACATGGTATAACGGAGCAATCTCTCCTCCAATACTTTTATTAAGGCTTGAAACCCATGGAGATGAATATGGTAGACGCCGCTAGTGGAGGAGCGTTGGTCAACATGACTCCCCAACAAGCAAGTGACTTAATCTCCACAATGGCTGCAAATTCTCAGCAATTTCGAGCCAATACTGAACCTCTTAGAATGGTTCACTAGCTAAGCAATTCAACCTTAGAGGATAAAGTTGATAGACTTACTAATATGATGAATTCTCTTATTGCAGAAAAAGCCAGACCAGCCCGAGTATGCGGAATATGCACTACCCCTGAACATACAACTGACACATGTCCTAGTTTGTATGATGATACCATGACCTATCTGGATGCTGTGGGAAATTTCCCTGGGCCGCCACAAAGGCGATACGACCCCTACGCTAATACCTACAACCCAGGGTGGAGGGACCATCCCAACTTAAGTTATGGGGCCAATCCACGAAATAACCAGCCATACCAAAACCGGTTTCTGCAACAGCCGCAAAGTTCAGGTAATTCTCTAAAAACCATGGTCAATAAGTTAGTAGCTAATGTTCTTAATTTTCAACAGCAAATCCAATAGCAAACTCTTAATTTTCAAAAAGAGACAAAGGATTCCCACAGAAAATCGAGGCATCTATAAGAGAATTGACCACGTCAATTTAGAAATTGAACTCTCAAAGGAAGCTGCCGTCATGAACAGAACTAAACCTTAGACAAAATGAGAATGTAGTGATGTTGCGAAGTGGAAAGGTACTAGAATCAATTCCCGACAGGAATCTTGGCCAAGAAATTGCTCAGGAAAAACCCAAAAAAGATGAACAGGTTCAACCGGAATCTCTATTGCCTAAAATTCAACCTCCATTTCCAGAACAATTCAACTAGTGTCGAAGAGGTAAAGAGGACAAAGAAATCCTCGAAACATTTAGGAATGTCGAGATCAAGATTCCGCTGTTGGATGCCATCAAGCAAATACCGAGGTATGATAAATTTCTTAAAGAGCTTTGCACCAAAAAACGGAAGTTAACATGTAATGAAAGGGTAAATGTTGGTGAAAATGTATCCGCAGTGTTACAGCAGAAAATGCCAGCGAAATATAAATATAGGGGCATGTTTGCAGTACCATGCAAAATAGACCATTTAGGGATTAAGAAGGCTATGTGTGATCTAGGGGCCTCCATAAATGTAATGCCATATTCTATTTATGAATCACTTAATGCAGGTTTTTTGATAAAAATAGGTGTTATCATTCAATTGACAGACAGGTCTGTTGTGCATCCGGAAGGAGTCCTTGAGGATGTTTTGGTAAAGGTTAACGAGCTCATTTTCTCTGCAGATTTTTATGTGATTAAAATGGAGGAGGATAGCACTCCTGGATCTTCGGACCTCTTGTTGGGTCAACCATTCCTTAGTACAACTAGTACTAAAATTGACATTCGAAGTGGAACTCTCATGATGGAGTTTGATGGGGAAATCGTGAAGTTTAATGTCTACGATGCCATTAGCCATCCAAGCGAAATCTTGAGCGTAAATCGTATCGACATAATTGACTCTTTAATAGAGGAAAATTTTGAGTCAATTTATGGAGATAAATCTGAACTCGATGAATTTGAATTTGTTAACGAGTTATTATCTCCAAGTACTAAACTTTTACCTTCTGTTATATAGGCACCAGAGTTGGAGTTGAAACCGCTTCCTGAGCATCTAAAATATGCATTTTTGGGTAAGGATAATACCCTACCAGAAATATGCATTTCTGAAATATGCATGAAGAGGAAATTTTGGTTCATATACTAAAAAGTCATAAGGAGGCGATTGGTTGGACCATTGCAGACTTAAAAGGGATAAGCCCTTTGACGTGCACACACAGGATCTACTTGGAGGAAGACACGAAACCAAGGCGAGAAGCACAAAGACGGCTAAATCCGAATATGATGGAGGTAGTAAAAAAAGAAATAATCAAGCTTCTAGATGCTGACATAATTTACCCCATTTCCGATAGTAGATGGGTAAGTCCAGTACAAGTTGTGCCCAAGAAAACGGGCGTGACAATAAAGAAAAATGCTGAAGGTGACTTGGTACCTACCCGAGTACAAAATGGGTGGCGCGTCTGTATAGATTACAGGAAGTTGAACTCTTATACTAGAAAAGATCATTTCCCTCTTTCTTTTATAGATCAAATGCTTGAAAGATTAGCTGAGAAAACTCACTTTTTTGTCTTGATCGATACTAAAGTTTCTTTCAAATTCCAGTCGCACCAGAGGACCAGGAAAAGACCACTTTTACGTGCCCATTCGGTACATTTGCGTACAGAAGGATGCCATTCGGTCTGTGCAATGCACCGGCCACCTTCCAGAATGCATGATGAGCATATTTTTTGAATATGTGGAAAATATTATCGAAGTTTTTATGGATGATTTTACTGTTTATGGGAATTGTTTTGATGAATGCCTTAAAAACCTAACGATAATTTTGAGTAGATGCATAGAATTTAATCTTGTCTTGAATTATGAAAAATGTCATTTTATGGTTGACAAGGGTTTAATTCTAGGTCATGTTGTGTCATCTAAGGGAATTGAGGTCGATAAGGCCAAATCGATATTATAAATTCTTTGCCTTATCCCTCCACTGTGAGGGAAATTCGCTCTTTCCTTGGCCATGCATGGTTCAACAGGCGCTTCATAAAGAACTTCTCGAAGGTAGCTGAACCATTGTGTGGATTGCTACAGAAGGATAAGAAATTTGAGTTTGACCCAAAGTGTAAGGAGGCTTTTGACACACTCAAGCAAAAATTGGTCTCCGCTCCTATAGTGCAACCGCCAGATTGGAAGTTTCCATTTGAAATTATGTGCGACACTAGTGAATGCAGTGTAGGAGCCGTGTTGGGGCAAAGGATAAATAAAGAACCACATGTTATTTGTTATGCTTCAAAAACCCTAGATGCTGCGCAGAGTAACTACACCACTACAGAAAAAGAACTTTTAGCCGTTGTATTTGCTTTAGATAAATTTCGATCTTATTTATTGGGATCTAAAGTAATTATTTTTTTTGATCATGCAGCCCTCAGGAACTTGATCGCAAAGAAAGAAGCAAAATCAGGCTCATCAGGTGGATTTTACTACTCCAAGAGTTTGACATCGAAATTCGAGACAAAAGGGGATGCGAGAATTTAGTGGCTGACCACTTAAGCAGAATAAAGGTACCTTTTGATGACGTCCCTATTAGGGAAGAATTCCCTGATGAAAGCTTATTCTCGACCGAGGCACGTCTCCCATGGTATGCAGATATGGTAAACTTTCTAGCCACAGGCTCGTTACCCACTGAGTTAGCACGTTCCGTGAGGGGCCAGCTTAGACGAGAAGCTCAATACTATATTTCGGATGACCCATACTTGTGGAAACACTGTTCAGACCAGATAATACGATGATGTGTTCCAGAAACTGAGGTAACTTCTATCCTTAATTTTTGTCATGCTGAAGCTTGCGGAGGACACTTTGGCCTTAGAAGAACTGCTTATAAGGTGTTAGAATGCGGGCTATATTGGCCCACAATTTTTCGAGATGCATATAACTTCTGTAAGTCTTGCGATAGATGCCAACATACAGGTAACATCACTAAACGAAATCAGATGCCCTATCCCCGATTCATGTATGCGAAATCTTTGATGTTTGGGGCATCAATTTCATGGGCCCAATTATTTCTTCATTTAGCAATGTATACATAATTCTTGCGGTAGACTATGTTTCTAAGTGGATAGAAGCAAAGCCTACTCACAATGATAATGCTAAGACTGCTATGGAGTTTCTAAAACGAAATATTTTTTCCAGGTTTGGCACACCTCGAGCTTTAATCAGTGATCGTGGCACCCACTTTTGCAATAGGGTCATGGAGGCACTGTTAGAAAAATACGGAGTCCACCACTGTATAGCTACAGCTTACCATCCCCAAATGAATGGTCAAGCTAAGGTTTCAAATAGGGAGATAAAGACTATTTTGGAAAAAATAGTTTAGCCAAACCGGAAAGATTGGAGCCTTCCGCTAAATGACGCACTTTAGGCCTATCGGACTGCATATAAGGGACTAATTGGAATGACCCCGTATCGCCTTGTTTTTGGAAAAGCTTACCATCTTCCAGTAGAATTAGAACATAAAGCCTATTGGGCTGTTCGACAATGTAATATGGAGTTAGAACCTGTAGGAAGGGCGAGGAAATTAGAAATCCAAGAGTTAGAAGAAATCCGCAATGATGCCTACGAGAATGCTTGCATTTATAAAGACAAGACAAAGTTATTCCATGATAAAAAGATAACTCAGAAGCATTTCTCAATAGGACAAAAGGTTTTACTTTATAACTCTGTGTTAAAATTATTTCCAGGTAAGCTTCGATCACGATGGCAAAGGCCTTTTGTTATTACTGAAGTATTTCCCCATGGAGCGGTTGAAATAGAGAGTGAAGAATCAGGAAAGCAGTTCATAGTCAATGGCCAGCGATTGAAACCATTTTATGAGAATTTCTAAGCTCACACGATTGAAAAAATCTATTTGTGGCCACTATAGAACTGTTTAAGGTGTCGAGCTAATGACGTTAAACAAGTGCTTGTTGGGAGGCAACCCAACCTTTATTTTTTTACTTTTCTTAATTTTTATTATTTATTATTTTGTTTTATTTTATTAGTATTTATTATTTTATTTTATTATTTATTACTTTATTTTTAGATATTGATAAAATTCTCTTCTTTACCTAGGCAGAACAGAGCGAAAATACTAAGAAAAAGGAAAAAAGTTAGAAAAATGGAACGAAACAGCCTTATCCACGGTACCAAACGACCTCAATTCCAGATACTATTCCAGCCCAGAATGCAATATCCCTGCAGCCAAACTACCCTATTCCTACAGTCAACCACCCTTATCCCTGCAGCCAAACATCCCCTTTCAGCCAAATAAAACCCCAAAACCTAAAATATTCTCCCAATTTCTTCCACCCAACCCTCCTTAGCTGCTGAACCTTCTTCCTCTCTACCAACCACCGCCGTTCCCCATTCACCATGGTATGAACTCAGAGCCGCTGCCGAGCCCACCTCCACCGTTAAACCACACTGATGCCGCTTTTCCGCACCTCAGGCTGTAGATTTGACCGACAACACGTATTCCTCTTCTTTGACGTTGATTTTTGCTTCCTCCTCATTGCAACCCTCCTATTTAACGCCGTCTAGCTCTCACTCGCCCTCTAACTCTCCACCACACTCCTCTTCTATGACGTACGCGACGTCACCGCCACATTGAACGGAGCCCGCGCTCGCATCTACCTTGTGCGACACCACGAGCCTAACACTGCCGCCGAACACCACTAACGCCTAGATGCCATCCCCTTCGCTCGAACCCATTCTCCTCCTCCCACTAAAGGCGCACACAACACATAATCGTGTACCACCGCGCGCCCCCGCCCTACCACGATGATGAGCGCGCCGTTCTCCCGCGCCCCGAACAACCCAACTAACGGAGGCGCCTGCTCCTAACCAGCCCCGACGATGGTCACTCGACCCACCCTCCGCCATCTACTATTGCCCCCTCCTCTGACGCTGAGCCTTCCCAATGTTGGCCACACCCACACCCACGATGGCAACCCAAGCCCGCACCAGAGGCACCTTCGGATTCTACCTCTAATGGCACTGTCGACTCCTCAACACCCCTAACGAGAACTGACAAATTCCTTCCCTAGGCCGCACTACTGTTCTCGCGCTAATGTCCTACCACTGGAGGCCCATTTTCACGGTAACCTTACTTTTACTTCCGATACTGATCGGAGCAGGTATGACTCTCTTCGACATAAATTAATCGTACCTTGTAAATGCCTCTCGATACCTATTTTGGCTGCCTTGCATATTGAAAATGTAGTTACAAATTATTTTAGGAATATTGGCTAGGTTGGAAATTTTGATATTACTCATTGTGCCTATTATGAGTTAGTTTTAGAGTTCTATTCCACATTTCATTTTGAGCGACATGGTCAACTATCTTTGGACACACCTAGTACAGTCCGATTTCGGTTACTTGGTACCATGCATAGCCTATCTCTTCTTGAATTTAATATTGCATTATCATTTATCACTGAAGAGTATGCTATGTCTTTAAGTTTTTGTAACAGTTTGTGTACATTTCCTACTGATTTTAGGGCCATCGAGGCTTTTTTTTTGTTAACAGATAATGCTGAATCCATGTATAACCCAAAAACATCAAAAGATTTATGGTTTTGCGACCCTGCCTTGTGTTACATACACCGTTATCTAGCTTATAATTTCTCAGGCCGACGAGATACTCCAGCTATCGTCTCAAAAATGAAATTGTTCTTTTTATGGTGTATGTATACCGATCGTCCGGTTAATTTGGGTTATTGGTTTGCACTTTAATTTGAGCATGTTATCAAAGTAAAACGTCCGCTACTTTTAGGATCTCTAATTACACAACTGTTATTTTCTTTACATGGTTCTAACGCTCCTGTTTCAGACTTACATGTTGCTTGTCAGGCCGATACTTTAGATGCTCGATGCCTCAACTCGATGGGACTACTTCGTGGCACTCCATCATCCTCTATTTTGTCCCTTCTGGTATTCGTTCTTCACTATCCGAACGAGTCTTTCACCAACAAACTCAAAATGAGGCACCCGCCCAAGCTCAACCAACATTGACCATTGAGCAACGCTTAGAGCGCATTGAGGCTCGACTTGACACTTTTGGCCAGCAAATCACCGAGCTCCTTGCCATCATGTACGATCAACGGTAACTACACGGGAAGTTTTACTAAACCTTTCTACCTATTTATCTCTTTTAGTCACCATTGAGGACAATGTGTTTTAAGTAAGGGGGAGGCATTCTTCGTTGTTTATGTCAATTTTTTTGCTGTGATTTTGGTTGTTGTTGTTGTCTTGTTTTTGTTTGGTGTCGCTATTTGAGGCCCCATTTTGTCCATATTTATTTTTTTCTCCATATCCTGCCTCTTTTCATGCCCAAGATTTTGACCAGGAATTGCCTACTGTTTGCCCCACAAGCATGATTCTCGCCTTCTGAGGAAATTATGATTTTTCCCATAATTGATGCCATCTTCATTGTTTTATTTTTTTTAGGCTAAAAATAATTGTGATCAATAGAGTTAACTCTATCTTACTTTTCGTGAAATTGATCAAGTTTAATATAAAGTAAACACTTAAAATGATTGCATGCTTAATTTATGTACATGGTTATTAGGTGATTATTGAAACTTATTCTTGACACCTAAATTGTTTTTCCTAAGTTCTCAAAAATTTAAATTTTGTTTAATTGTTAATAAATTTTTCCATGGTTATGAGTACAACTTAGAACGTGACTGACTGAGTAACTGGGATAGGGTGCTTGGGTTGTCATTCTACTTCGCGTCAAAAGGTTGTGTGACGTGATGGGTAAAACTCCACTAATCGGAAATAGCAATATATTTCAAAAAAAAAAAAGAAGAAAAAAATATGTGTAAATAAATAAAATTTGGGACTAAAGGAAGAAACAAAGAAGGTGTCTTGGTAGGTTTAGTAATTTACCTAATTTCCATGAAATAATTCAAGTTGATGTTAATGTCAGTATTAATTGGAAAACTTTTTCTGTTTAACTTAAAGCAAGCTTGGGGTTCTCTTTATTTTTCATATGCATTTTTAACTAATTTTTATGAAACTTTGGAGTGTTATTTCTTTTATGGCAGAATCTAACTTTCACAGTAGATAAGAACCATACTTGAGGGAAAGCATGGGCTAAGTAGGGGGAATTTGATAATACTCTAGAATAACGTATTTTTATGTATTAATTATGCGTTTATTCTGAGTATGATCTTGCTAATTCGAGCTATTTATGATCTTTTATCTCATAGGGACTAAATTGGAGGCAAAAGTGAAATTAAGGGCCAAAAGCGTGAATTTAAAGATAAAATGGGCCAATGTGTGACACAGGAAAAAGTTGGTGCCAAAAGTGCAAGCATGGAGGACACAAGGGTTAAAATGCAAAAAGAAGAGATTTTATTCTATCAAATTCTATTTTAATTATATTAGGATTAAGATAATTGTTAAGGATTATTTAATTTCAGGATTTTATTTTATTTATCTTCAATTAAATGTATTTATCTTTTGGGAGTTTAAGTATGATTAGACTATCTCCCTTAGCTATAAATAGAGGGTGAAGTGACTCAAAATGCATCGATCTCTTTTTTCTGTAAACACTCCTTCTCCCAAAAACTTTGTCTTTTGTTCTCTCCATATTTTCTTCAATAAAAATACCATTTCTATTATATTTATTTCTTTCCCAAAAATAATGAGCCACTAAACCAATCTAGCTGATGGTTGTCGAATTCCCCAAAAAGGTTCTTGAGGCTTAGAATCCGTACTTAACCTTCTCGCCAAGTGTTCACTGTTTCTCCGTACTACGGGGCTGACGCTTCCGTCCATGTTAACTTTATATGTTTTGGAAGGATTGCACAGTCGGTTTGTTAACTTAATGCGTCAGAGGTTGGCGAGCCCAAGAGATAAAATGGCGTGGGATTCGCCATTGAGAAGCATTGATCTAGCATAGATGATCCCACAAAAGCGATTGCAGGCTAGAGTCAGGTTCCCTAAATTCGTAAGTCTAAATTCTTGGAGCTGGTGGATGTAGGCATCCTCTTCCACTATAACTGACTTACTTGGGTTGAAAATGGTCATCTAAAAGTCGAGGATTGAACCCAAGGCGGAACGAAACAACCGGAGGCTAGAATCTTGCCACACAAGAAACTTACTCTTCCCTAAACTCTTTTTATTTTCATATTCCTCTTTTTAATTTTTGCAATTTATTTAATTTCGCAATTTCAATTCATTTTAAATTCTGTTTTTATTTTTCCAGATCGAAATTATTAATTCTATTTTTTTTTTAACTTTTCAGGAACGCAAGTTTTCTTGGTTAAGAAATTGTCTAGGATTTCAAGAAACGAGCATTCGTACAATCTGGTCCCTGAGGATTCGACCCTACTTCCCCTTTACTGTTATTTTTACTATTTTATAGGGAATAAGATATTTTTGGTGCTTTCAACGACGCATCGGCCTTGTATGGTAGGAAATACCGAACACCTCTGTACGGGTCTGAACTTAGTGAAAATAAAATTCACGGGGTTGACTTGATAAAAGAGACTAAGCAGAAAGTAAACGTGATCCGTGATAGTTTGAAAGCAATGTCTGATCGACATAAATCATACGCAGACTTGAAGCGAAAAGATATTGAGTTTAAGATCAGGGATAAAGTGTTTTTGAAAGTGTCTCCGTGGAAGAAAATACTCCGGTTCAGCAGAAAAGGCAAATTGAGTTCGAGATTCATCGGGCCGTATGAGATTATCGAGTGTATTAGGTCAATTGCTTATAGATTGTTGCTACCATCTGAGTTAGAAGAGATTCATAATGTGTTTCATGTATCGATGCTTCGACAATAGAGATCCGATCCCTTGCATGTGATTTCTCCGTCTGTGATAGAGATTCAGTCGGATATGACTTATGAAGAAGAATCGATTCGTATCTTAGCTTGCGATGTTAAATAATTGAGAAATAAGAAAATATTGTTAGCAAAAGTATTACGGCATCGACACGGGGTTGAAGAAGCTACGTGGGAACCCAAAGTTGCTATGAGATAGCAATATCTGAATCTGTTCAACAGTAAGATTTTCAGGGACGAAAATCTCTAAGGGGAGAGAGTTGTAACAGTCCGGTTTAGACCCTAGTTGAAATAGTAGTTTCGGGACCACAAATCCAAGGTAAAAAAATATTTTAATATTATTTCCCGTATTTATAGCATGTGACTTGATATGTCTGAAAGTTTCGTACGAAAATTTTATCATTTGTGTGCCGATTTGTGAACAAGGACTTAATCGCAGATAATGTAAAAGTTGTGTTCTACGTGATGAAGTGTCGAATTGACATGGCTTCTTAAATGAGAGGTCCTTATTATGTAATTAGACCATAGTTAGTGGATTTTGACTTAAATGGTCATCCATTATATGAAATTTTAATGTTTTATTAATGGGCATTTTGATAATTAAATAAATAATGGTTAATTAAATAAAACAAAACATGATTTTAGTCCATATTTTTGGTGAATGCCGAATTTCCAAAGAAAGAAAACACCATTTTTGAGTTCTCATGCATTCGACACTTGTATCTTTGATCAAGGTAAGTTCTTTGCTAGGTTTTTGATGATTTTATGTTTTTGAGATCGTTGCTTTGTCATCTACCTAGCCCATGTCTCAATTTCTGAGTTTGATGAAGATTGTGAGTTATGCCATTGATGATTTTGTAAGCTTTGTGATGATAGTTGATGAAATATGAAAGATATGTGATAGATTAATATGTTTTGTCTTTGAATTTTTGATGAATTTGACTATTTTGGGCTAAATTGTGAAAATGAGAAATTGAGGGACTGAAATGTGAAATAAATGAAATATATGGGCTTAAATGAACTCCATGAAAATTTAGCTAAGTATGAAAAATGTGAAATTATGTGTATTTTGTGATTTTATGAAATATGGACTAAAATGTCTAAATGTGGAAATGAGGGCTAATTTGTAAAATACCCTAAATATGTGTATATGGATTGAATTGAATGATTTGGTGAATAAAAGAGTTAAATTTAAATGTGTATAGATCAAGAACCAAAGAAAACGAAACTAGATCGGGGGAAATCGAAAGTAGTTGCATAGCCGTTCGTTTCTGTTCTTTTCCGTACGAGGTAAGTATATATACAAATAAATGTGTTTGAATTGAATTATTATTGCTTATATGTGAATGAATTCTGATATATGATTATTTGAGCTGAATATGTGAAATATGGAAAAGTTCCGATAAAGTGATGACGTCTGAAAAGCCCCGTACAAACCATAGGAATAATTAGGATACATATATCATGACATAGGATTTCGAAATGAGTTATTGTGTAAGAACACGTCTGGGATGTTGGCATTGATTTGTGATTTACGTGTAAGACCATGTTTGGGACATTGGAACGATGGAAATGTGCAAGTGTACACAATTGCAACAAGTAATAAAGTGACAAGTAAATGTCGAGTTATTGTACCCACAAGGACTGTAAAAAGGAAATATTTATGAAATTGATTTTAAAACACTTTGGTGATGGAAAATATTTTGGTTTAAAGATGATTAAAAACTAAGGTCTAAAAACTAAGTAAAAAAAATAAAAAGGTTCTAATCCATGAGTTCAAATAAGGTTTAATCAAGATAATATAATTGTGTTGGACTAATTACATTCCTTTAACGTAGAATTATTCTACTTATGTTTATATTGCTATGAACAAATTCACGGTAACTCGGTAATTTGCTAACTACTGCTCATACATACTTATTAAATTAATCAATCTCTTGAACATTTTTCAATGTCAATCCAAGCGATTAATCAATCTTCACAAGAATATAAAAGCTCAAGTGAGGTAACAGAGTATTTCTTCCTTGAAACAGTTTAACCACAATAATCTTGCAAGTTATGCAAGGCATATGTATTGCCGAATACAATGCTAATTTAAACTTCAGCTACCTTAGACGAATAAACATGCACTGATTAAGTATTGTGTCAATTAATTACAATTTCAATACGATTTAATAATTAATTCATTAGTTATCTAACAATTAATATTGCAAGAATAACTTAGGCATGATTTTACTTAATCAAGCATCTTACCGAGGCCTATAACAGAACAAACACAATTTGATAATTCAAGCAGGTAGAATATAATCAACCCAACACGGATTAAATTCAAGCTAAATTGATTAAAATAACCATTTCAATAGCATAAATATTCATAAACATGGTTGTCAAAACAACAACGAAATTTAAAGAGATAGGGAACAAGAAGCAAATCCGGTGTTTCTCCGTGGCTTGACTGATTACTCCATTCTTCGTTCTCCGTTGTCCTCGGCTATCAAGGTGGCTTATGAACACTTTAATTGCTGCTCAAAAATGGCTGATGAGGACCTCTTTCCCAAGAGAAGAAATCGACACTTGAACAAAAGGGGAAATGGAAAGGAAAAGTTGAGAGAAAGTGAGAGAGGAGAAGAGAGAATGAGAGTGTGAGGGATGAGTTGAATGATTAGCAAGAGGTGGCTTTTATAGCTGATTGTGGCTGCTAAAAATAGCAAATTCTATCAGCCAAAGAGACCCCCCTTGGCCGGCCACACACATGGCAATGTTGAGAGATTCAACTTTGCTAAAAATAGCTTGGGGCAAATTCATAAAGCCACATTTTTTGGAAGGGTTTGAATGCAAGGTTGAAAGTTCTTCAAGGGCTTCTTTGCAAGCTTAATTGGTCAGCTAAAATGCTGATTTGGGTCAGCATATGGACAGTTCTGGGCAGCCCAATTGGTGGCCGGTTTAGTTCACTAAATTCGGTTCAACCAGTGCGGTTCAACTGGACCCCTTTTTTTTCCATAATTAATTAATAATAATTTATTTAGCCCAAATTAAATTGGGAATAAATTAAAATTAATTATATTATGAATTAACACACATTTTTGGACCATCTTAGGCTGAAAATAAATTTGCCTCAATACTTCAATTTGCTTCTCGGTTTTATTCTTCGAGCAGTGTTTGCCGAGCCAATTTTCGCCCTTTGTGCGAATCTGTCGAAAATAGTCAAAATTAATCAAAATTAACTATAAAATTAATTAAAATTCATCATGTTCATATTTTTAACACAATTTAATTATTTTATAATATTTGATTATTTTTCGACAAGAATTTAACCGAAATAGCATGATTTTAAGTTAAAAAGGGCATGTAAAAACACGTAAATTTTCGTGTTTCCAGACATCGGCATCGTATTTGATTTACGTGTAAGACCCTATCTGGGACAGTGGCATCGATAATGACTACATGTAAGACCACGTCTGGGACGTTGGCATTGTACGAGCTTTCCGAGCTATCCGAGTATCCATATTGATTCCGAACGGTTCAACGGGCATTCTGAGATATGAGTGAATATGTGAATATGTATCCATTTCAGGTACGTATATATGTATATAAAATTTGGCAATGAAAGGTATGTATGAATATGATCATTTGATATGTGAGCTACATTACATGATATGTGATTATGAGCAAGTGAACATGATCAATTGAGATATAAGAGATATATGACTTGTGATTGTGTTATGCCATGAACCATATGTATGAAATGGATTATAATTGTTTTATGTGATAAGTTTATTTGTATATGGCCTACTAAGCTTTTGAAAGCTTACTTTGTGTGTGTTTGCCTTTTTTTATAGATTATCAAAGCTACTGGGAGCTCGGGGATCGTCAAGGATCATCACCACACTATCGAACTATATTTTGGAACCTTTTGAAAATGTACATATTGAAGTATGTCATGTATAGGCTAGAGAACTTTGATTATGTTTTGAAGTGTGTAAATATAGCCATGTGATATGGCCTGATAATGAATGTGATAATGGAGTGAATTTAGTGCATGCTATGTGATGCAAAATTTGGTATGTTTTGATGTGTTCATGAATGGTAAATTTTGGTAAGTTTCATGGTTGATTTGAGAGAAGCTATGAATTGAAATGGATTAATATAATGTATGAATTATGTGATTTTGATGTGAAGTTGTTACTTTGAATTGGTATGTTTGAGTTGGATTTGTATATGGAAATGAATGATGTTATTATGGGTCAAATTGTGCATGGTTTGGTATGTTTTGACTACCTTTGGGACATGAATTGATGCTTGTAAGTATGACCCAAAATGGGTGGCAATTTGGCCTTGTAAATGGCCTATAATTGTCTCCACGGTTGAGCACACGGGCGTGTGTTTCGACCGTGTCCTTCAATGTCCCAATTCGAAGCAAGTCAAACTTGCACACAGGCCAGACACACTGGCGTGTGACAGGCCGTGTGATTCAAGTCAATTTTACACACGGGCTGAGACATGGCCCAAGGCACGGCTGTGTGAGGCACACGGCCTAGCTACACGGGCGTGTGCGCTGTTTTGAAAGAAAAAAATTTTGAATTCCGCAAAGTTTCAGTATTAGATCGGTTTAGTCCCGAACCTTCTTTAAAGCATGTTTAAGGTCTTGTAGACCTTCTAAAAGGACTATACGAGTATGAATTATTATGAAATGATGTTGTATGATTGATGTTGTGAAATGAGCGTAAAATGTTCCGATATGTCCGGTAATGCCTCTTAACCCTAGTCTGGAGACGGATACGGGTTAGGGGTGTTACAAGAACTATTAATGACAGTAGTTACTCAAATATGTCACACAACTACACGCAATTATGTCTAAATCCAATCACTATGTATCTTTGCAAGGAATGTAAGATTATGTTTCGTAATAGGGTTACAAAAATGTAGGATTACAGGTGAAGTCTACATACCTTGTTTGGTTCATTTGGCTGGAACTTAAAATATATGTTTTTGGTTACGAAATGTAAAATTACCTAAAAGCACATTTTACTCAATTATTATTGTTATAAAATTTGTTTTTTTAAAACAAGTTTAATTGCTTTAACATTTTTTAATCTCAATTTGCATGAAATTAGATAAATTATTACAACTATTATATTTTATATATTAATAAGTAAATATATGATGTTGAAATAAATTTATAATTTATAAAAAGTGATCGCACCATGAACCATAGTTATAATTATAACCATAATTAACATCAGAGTAAATGTAATAATTATAATTTTAAAGTATGACATTTACTATTTTACTATCAAGAAAAAAACATTTTTATTTTTAATTAGTCTTAAATTTTATTTGAAAAAAATTAAATTGATTAAAACAAAATAAGAAATGAAAAATTGGTCTAAAAGTTAAGATAACCCGTAAATGCAAAATTATAAGGTGACCGAAATATATAAAATCTAAATAAAAGAAATCTTGTGACAATAATTAAGATTCAACCAAATAAATGGACTCAGGAGCTAAAAAGCAGTAATTATTTGAATTGAATTATAAGTTTCATTTAGTTTTAAGATTATTTCTAATTTTAAAGAATAAATATTTTATATTTAAATTCATATAAATAACTTTAAATTTATATATACCTTTTTGAAAAAGGAAAATTATAACCGATCAACCAAACCAAATTGAGCCGATGAAATTTGGTTGGATTCAGAGGTCAATACAAAAACAGTGACAGTCCCACTTAGCTAAAGAAATAAATAAATACAACAAAAAAGAAACAAACTGCTTTCTAAGTGGAAAAACTGATCAACTAAAATAAACCAGCATATTACATACTACAGTATTCTTTGATCAAGTTTTGGTTGCTTGTTTGAATCAAAAATGGTATTAGTCCTTCCATCCCTCTTTACTCAACCGTCGGGAGGCAAGGCCTTTGGAGGAGAGGCCAGGTGTGACAGGCTTCGAAGGAGTCATAGGTGCTTCCTCGTCATCCCAATCATCACCCCAGCTGTTATCCCACCCATCGTTAATATCTCGTTCTGGTTCTGCTTTTGCCGCAACGGATACAGGCAGCTCCATGTCGGGCCTTCGGTACTTCAAGCTATTGGATGCAAGTATCTTGCGCCGGAAACTCATGCACATCCAACCTGATGCTAGTATCATTATAGCGGCAAGAAATATAAACGCAGTTGTAGGGGTTTGTGACAAGAAGTTTACGTAAGACGTTGCGGAATTATGAACGATCAACTCCTTGAAATCGAGACTGCATTCTCCTTTACCATCCTTCAAGACTATCATGTTCCCTATTCCAGAACCTTTTATGGAGACTTTTACCTGTGCAAATGCAATTTAAATATCAATCGAAACCTGAACTATTATTGGATAGTATATTCTGCATGTTTCATAAAGTCATCACAAAGCAAGCAATGCATAGAGTTGAAAATTACCAATCAAGTCATTAGATGAAACATAGAAAGTATAAGCAAAAGAACACGGTTGGACTATGGAACTGGTATAAATTCCGGCCGTGGCATATCGGGCTTGTTGAAATTATCCACAAATTTAGCAACAAATATGCCAGTAGCTAATTTATTTGTGTAGGCCATCAACAATCTTGGTCGTGTGTGATGTTTAATTTCATTTAAAACTCCTTAATGAGTATACAAGCAAGGCATGTTCTTGCAAGGACCTCTAATGAAGGGCACTTGCAGGTGCAGCATCATTCGTCTTTGAAAGATAAAGATAACTAAACAGCATTCAAAGAACAAAATGTACTAAGATAATGGCTAAGGTTTATTAATTTTTTGCCTACCCCATTTAGATGGCACTGGTGTTGATTGCATACCGAGTAATCAAGAGTTGATTCAAACCATTAAGTTAAAAGGGAAAAAGACCTGACATCTAATGAGCCACAATTTGTGATTCTACCTGATGCTCACATAGAGTTGGCAATCATTTACAAATACCTTTCTGTCTTGTTTCTCTTGGATTTGAACATCTGTTTCCTCCAACCAAACAAAAGCAGGGGCAGATATTTTAATGGCTAAAGCCCCCTTTCCCTTGTTCTGAATCAGAAGTGATAGATCTGGAGATTCTGTAACATTTGCAAACAAAAGTTAAAAAAGGCCGAATTTTACAATGCAGAATAATTAAGCGAGGAAGAGAGCAACAAAATTTGTCTAAACTCTATATCATACTTTTTTACAATGTTAAAAACTTCCATAGATGTCTACAATGTAGAATGTTAAATCTCACAAGTTACAACAAAAGAAATAAGATATTTGCAATCACATTACCAAAAAATAAAGAGAGTCAAAATGATAGCCTAGTTATATGACACTTACCATTTCCTGGGACTCGCAAACACGCAGCAAACCGTTTATTCTTGTCCATACACATATTAGAAGGATCACATTCTTCACCCCGAAAACCATCTTTCCATGTTGGTGGTGGTGGTGGCATAACCAAGTTCTGGGTCTTGTCTTTCTCGGATTTAACTTCCTTATGATCTTCACTATCATCGGGTTTTCCCTTTTCTTCACCATCCATCTTTTCTTTGGCTTCAATATTTGACTTTTCCTGACCCTTTTGCACATTGTTACCTTCTATCTCACCATCTGTATTCCCTTTGTTATCATGTTTTGATTCTTCTAAACCCTTTTGCACGTTATCAGTATCACCTTCTTTCGCACCATTTGTCTCTCCTCTGGTTTTAAGATTTGATTCTTTCTGACCTTTTTGCTCATTATCACCTTCTTTCGCACCATCCATCACTTCTTTTGATTCCTGACCCTCCTTATCGCCTTTTCCACCATCTGCCTTTCCCCTGGCTTCAAACTGCGATTCTTCCTTACCCTTTTGCTCGTTATCACCTTTTGTACTGTCCACTTTTCCTCCGGCTTCAAACCATGATTCGTCCTTACCCTTGTGCTCATTATCACCTTTTCCACCATCCGCCTTTCCTCCGGCATCAAAATGTGATTCTTGCTTAGCCTTTTGCACATTATCACCTTCTCCACCATCGGTCTTTCCTCCGGTTTCAACATGTGATTCTTCCCGACCCTTGTGATCAATATCACCTCGTTGTTCATTGTCTGACTTTCCTTCTGCTTCACTACTTGAATCTTTCCCATCCTTTACCAAATTCTCACCTCCATTTGAACCTGATTGCAGTTTCAAATTACTCTTACTTGTATCACTCCCAATATCTCCTTTTGATCGATTAGTTTGATCTCCTCCATTACCTTTCAAGTTTTTAATTCCAATTGAATCTGAAACAGATTTAGAATCACCATTTACTTTCACCGGTTCCACTGTGCCATCGAATTTCTGATTTAAACCAGTCTGTTCATTCCCCTACAAAGGCAAAATCAATGAGAAATTTTACTTGATCCCATGAATGAAATTAAACAATTTAATCAACTTTCTCCATTTAAAAAAAAAAAAACCTCACCTTTGGATCAGAACTTGAGCAATCGACAGCAACTAGCAGTAGAAAAAATCCCATCAAAAGAACATAATTTCTTTCCATATTTAACATAAGCCCAATTTTTGTGCTACAATAAGAACCTATTCATCACAGAATTAATCAAAAGCAACTTCAAAACAGTCTAAATCTATATGAAAAAGAAGAAGAAGTTGAAGGTTTCTAACCTTAAAAAGTAGACCTTTTTTTGTACACTAATTGGAAAGCTTCCACATTCACCACTTCCAAACTTGAAATACTTGATTTCTCATCAAAATTTTAGAGAAAAAAGAAGAAGCTCAGACATACAAGGGTAGATTTAAAAAAAAAAAAAAAAAGTTGGAACAGGAACAGGGGTTAAGTGGGGGAGAGAAAAAAAGGAGACTTTGAACCCAGAAAGGAAACGGTGGCGTTTAGGAGTTATATATAAGCGGAACAGAGTTCCAAGGTTATAGGTTGCATAATTGACATTGGTTTTGGATCGCATCGCAAATCTTCTTTTCCTGTTTCTGAAGCAACGTTAATTATTTATAACTTTTTTAATTTACGAACTACGAATTTTTTTTATATTTTTATGACACGTGTGAACACAAAACCAACAACATTAGTCATGTATCAATATAAGTAAGATATTCAAGTTTAGGTATTAATTATGTTTTTTTACATATAATATAAAAAAAATTCTAAAATAGTAATCAGTTGAATTATTTACGAAAATAATATATTAGAGATGGCGAAGGGTGGTGCATAGGTGGTACCATCCCTATTTTCAGACTTCTCCTACTGATAGTGAAAAAAACACTTTTTTAATAGGTGAAACCTTCTGAATACCCAACTCGAGTACAAATACAAAACAAATATAAAATGAAAATGAAAAAAAAAAAGGAAAATCGAAAAAACTGGGTGACAGGCGACATCGTGTCAACCCTAATTCCCTCGACTACTGCGTCGTGATGGGACGAGACCCTTAAGGGTCTTGTAAAACCGAGTTTGGGGGACCTTATAACCATGGTCCCTCAAAGTGAAAAAGAAAAGAAAAGAAAAGAAAAGAAAAGAAAACATATCAGATCAAAAGAGAAGAGAATGAGAAGCAGGAAAAAAAAAAGAAGATTTGCAAAATAGACAACAAAAGAATCGAAAAAAAAAACTTTTGTTAAAGATTTGAGGTATGAAGAAAAGGGTTTTGTTAAAGTTTAGGGTTTGAATAAAAATGGGGATTAAAGGTTTTCTTGTTAGGGTATGGAAAACAAGATTAAAGGGTTTTGTTTAAGGTTAAAAAGGATTAGAGAGTTTTGTTTAGGGTTTAAAAAAAGAGAAAAAAAGATCAAAAGAGGATTTTGTTTAAGGTTTTAATGAAAAAGATAAAAAGAGGTAATTTTTTACTATTCGTAAAATATTTGTTTAGTTTAATGTTTATTGTGATTTATAAGTTATAAATGTTAATTTTTGTTGTTTTTGAATTATTGGACAAATGTTTTTGATTTATTGATTTTTAAAAAAAATTATATTTGTAAGGTACTATTTTTGTTTGAAAGAAAGTGTGCAGGTATGTTTCTGTTATATTTTTTTATTAACATTTTTTTGTTTATTATTAGATGCAGATAAGAACATATAGTACAATTAGGTTTATTTTGTTTTAATAATTCATGTTATTTTAACATTTTTTTTGTTTTTTATGTAGGTAAAATATAGGACCATTGAGTTGGAATTTATGAGATATTTTTATTTTGTTAATTTCTAAACCAGTATAAATAAGTTTATTATATACTGTATAGCATATATAAAAATGTGATGTGGACAAAACTGTTTAGTATTTTTGTAATGATATTTTTATACTATATTTATTGTAATACTTATTGTATTACATTTAGGTGTTTTGATAATTATTTAAAATGGTCCACCTTCGAAATTAATTACCGAAATGTGTTATTCGCAACTCCGTGCTAGGGTGTAACATTTCTATATTTTAATAAAATTTTTCCTATTAGTGAGATAAAAATGCCCAAATACAAATTAATTACCAAAATGTATTTTTTGCAACAAACTAATTGAACTCATTTTTTTTTAGATTGCAGATATCTAAATGAGTTTTTTGGTTAATAATGATGATCACATATCAAACACGGTTAATGAGATGGTAATAAAATTGTTATTTGTTACTCACAGGTCCCTTTATAAAAAGTTTCACGTCATTTACGGAATTAAATTAGGTTATATTAACTATTTTTGTAATTTAATAGTGTCAGGGCTTGTACAGCGCATTGAGGGGTCGTGTAAATGGTTTAGGATATTCGCTGGATGAACAATTAGTGCCATACTTGGAGTCAGTCGGATTCGGATCAGCGGTATTGATCTGGATGTTTGATTTGCGGTACGACTTAATATCTGCTTTGGTTGAGCGATGGCATCCGTGAGGAGTGCACCATCACTCTAGAGGATGTTGCATTGCAACTCGGACTCCCAATCGACAAGAGTACGGTAATGGGTGTAAGTACAATCTTTGAGCCTGCTGCCCTTTGCTATAACCTACTGGAGTCTCGCCCGGTGATGCTGAGTCAAAATTTTTGGGTTTGAGGTTTTCATGGCTGAATGCCAATTTTGAGCATTTACCGATTATTGCCATTGAACGAGTGGTGATGTGCGCCACTCGAGCATACACTATACACATTATAGGGGGTGTACTCATGCCGGATGCAAACAACAACAAGGTCCATTTGATGTACTTGCCCTTGTTAACTGATTTGCATAACGTCCGTTCGTATAGTTGAGGTTTCGCAGTACTAACTATGTTGTATCGTGAGCTTAGTCGGACGACAAAGCCTTCTGCCGTGGACATATGTGGATGCCTCATATTGCTACAGTTTTGGGCGCTTTACCGGATGCCATTCTTGGCATCGGTTAATCACCAAGCATATGTATTTCCACTTGTGAATAAGTGACAAAACTTTACCCATTATAGCGGTTATTTGACTTTTTTTTTAATGATGATTTTTTTGTTTTCGTAGATGGAGTACTAATCCGAATATCGGGAGGTCATACACGGTTCCGATATACCGTCTGATGATTGAGACACATGCTGAGGAAGTGGTAAGCTATTCCAGTGTTCGTGACATGTAATTATTTTATCTATCTTACTTGAACTGTGTTAATATAACCATGTTATTAATTGCGCAGTTCATCTGGATGCCCTATTCCTTTCGGCAAATTACAGTTGTGATTCCCTCGTCTGCCTACATCCACTCACACTTGTAGTGCATTAACACACCTATTATCAATTTCTAGACAGTGGAGTGGTATAACAAGAATCAAGTACTCCGATAGGTTGGATGCATACGGTATATCCCGGCACCACCAGTGCAATTAGGAAAGATTCGCGGGATTAACAAGAGGGGAAAATAAGAAAATAATTGGACGGTAGTGCATTAACAAAATATTGTAGTGTGGAACAACTGGATGGGGTAGAGACCTCAGATGAATCTTTCTTTCGATTTGAAGCCCTCGTTAGAGTACATACAGTGGTACTCTGAGATGAGGAAACCATTTTTATTTGATGGGCAATCGGTGGTAGTCCCCCCACACATGTCATAACTTGGGCAACCCGCCCATCCCCTTCCACATCTGCCTCCTGCACTCGAGCCAGAGCCCTCGCCAAACTCGAGCCGACGCTCGACCCTGAGTGATCTCATACACAGTCTGGCCTTATCATCCAGACCTGGGGGTCGATAACTATTTTCTGGGCTCGTCAAGCCACGAATATCATTTAGTGTTTCTTGGATCTAGTTCTGATATACTTGATCCAAGATCATCGATGACGTTTGATATCTTCAGCCCATTACCACTGCAATATTCCACTCATTCTGGAAAAACGTTTGGGCCATATGATTTTTCTACTATGTTTAGCACACCCCCAGGTTCGGGTGAGGATGACATTGATTGCCGCTAGCACTCGCAACGTGAACGCCAACCACCACAACTATTTACGCATAGAACCATACCATTAAACCATCAATTTTAAGGGTTTTTGTAATTTCAATGGTCAAGTTTGTATTATTTAGTTGTAGTAAAATTTGGGCATTTAAACTCTTTTTTTTTACACTTAACTTTCAGGTTTTTTTGTGCTAAATTTAAATAAGATGGTGTCTAAGATATAAATTATCGACTTATACATATGCAAAAATATAAATGAAAAAAATACAAACTTTATAATATAAATGCAAAAAATACAAACTTTGTAATATAAATTAGATGCATTGCAGTACATTAGCTCAATTTCCACCTGATCGCGACGGTTGACCAATATAGTAGGTTCGCTGCGGGTATTTACTCCAATTATGCCCAACTAATTTGCATATGCCACTAAACTTCCCGTAAGTTTTCTCCCTAATGTCCATTTTATTATGGATTTTGGTTGATTGTAGATGGCTTTTCAGATTCCTATGCAACCTTTTGTTCGGGACAAGCTCGAAAGTCGTTATGGATACCTCCCATGTAGACAAATCAGGCAGGATAGGGAACTCGTTTTTCTAGACACGCAGCGTACGTTCGAGAGTATACGCCTTAGCAATAAACTGTTTAACATTGAGTGAGGCACGAGCACAAGCTGCCACGACATGCGCACAGGGATAATGAAGTGTTTGAAACCTCCCACAATCGCACTGTCTATTTCAGATATCAACTTTATAGGACCTAAGTAGGATACTAGGTCGACGACCGATGGTCTGTGTAACTCGAAATGTTTCAAGCTGTCATGAATATATTTCAAAATTCATCGACCTCGTCCTCCGACGTTTGGCATCCATTACATCCTTGACATCTTCACACGTGTCCCGTATTAATTTGGTTGACTTGTTTCAGCCCCATTCTTGGCATCAAGGTAGCCATATTATAGAATGTAGCCGAGAACACAGATAAATCGGAAGATGTCGTGTGTTCCTCAACAAGAAGTTAACCACTTCTGCAAAGTTGGTGGTCATCAAACCATATCAAAACCCGTCATCAAAAAGGTGTGGCTCTAGCTCGTACGCTATGTATATATTAAGAAAAGACAAGTTATAGTCTCGAATTATTTTATTCTAATATTGATAACATTAAAACATATATTGAAACTAAATTTTACCCATTTTCACAACTTGTTCCGTTAGTCTGCATTCTTGTACTCTTAGTAAAAGTTCGTCATGATGTGTCGGATACAGTAAATGGATCTCCATGGTACACTGGAACACCTGATGGCGACAATTATTCCTTTCCCTCTATTGGAAATGATGCAAATATTATCGTCACTAATAACAGACCTTCGCAGGTTCGTGAGGAAGTATTCCCATGATTCCATGTTCTCCTTGCCCACAATGATAAATGTTATTGGGAGCATTTTCTTGTTCCCGTCTTGAGCAATCGCAATAACTAGGATCTGCGTATATTTCTCGTATATCCAGTTCCCATCTATTTGCACAAGTGACTTGTAGTAAGGAAATGCTCGCATGCATGGATCAAACATCCAGAACATCTGGTGAAAAATTCTTTTTCTCGGTTGTAGTTGGTCATCCGGGTCGTAATAAGGTCGTGCCTCCAACTCAATAATAGTCCCCGACACGAACTCTCGCATAACGGCTACCCACCATTGTAGCTCATTGTATGACACATCTCAATATCCGTATAACTGCTCTATTTCCATCTGTTTAGTTATTCATGCTTTCCAGTATGATACTCGATATTGGAATCGTGTTTACATTTCGTAATCAGTACCGAAACTTTAATGGTCAGCGTGTCCTTCACCATTGGCATGATACATGTGCAGATAGTTTTAGAATCAAGTTTTCGGTTATCTTTTTTCATATGTGTTGAAGTGCACTGTGACTTCTGGATAAATATGGCTCATACCCACCAATTGCAGCCTTTTGTCAACCTCCAACACTCTCCAATATTCAATAACGATTTAGACACGATGACTTTGTAGTCCATCGACACATTCATGCTATATCGCTTAATGACAAACACACACTTTTCCTTGATTTCAAATTTTTGGCCCACCAACAACTCATCAAGTTCAGAATCTATAACTAACCGGTGAGCAGGTAGTATATCAGGGGACTTTCAGAAGTTGGCTGCGTGCACCGCATTGGGGTCTATTAGCGACATGTGTGCCCCAGGATCATTGCGTATCACAATGCATCAAATCGAGTTCCTAACTGAAGACGCAATAACATTTCCATCATCATTCGTGTCTTAATCATTGATATCATCCTGGACCTCGTCCACATCAAAATCACTATCACCACTGACCTCGTGATTAGAAGGATCACTATTATCATATCCATCATCACTATCCGCATCAGTCTCAGGTGCAGCATTAAGATCGATGTTGAACCCGCGTACAGTCGATTGACTATCAACGTACGATATCGAAACCACCATACACAGATCTTAAACTCCATGTTCTTCACGTAATTAAGTGAGATTTTTAGCTGGCTCTACATCAGCTAACTCAGCAAATAACTGAATCGATACATTTTGGTAGCTCTGATTACCACAATAAAGAGCAACCATTGTCTCCATGTTTTTATTGTCTACAAGTTCTATCTTGGTGAATTTGATGGGATCTGTCAAAACTGGAAACTTGTAGAAACGTTTCGAGATCCTTCTCCCACAACGTCTAACAAATTTTGCACTAATCCTTTCTTTCATATCATCACCTGAGACATTTCTATTAAATCTCATTACTATTTGTTAGCGACCTTTAAATAGACATCCAACTGTTGTTGTTAAAATTACTCTATCGAAATAAACACATACGAAAAATTAATTATCAATCTTTAATAATAGATTTGTTAAAAAGGAAATAAAAATTCTCAATATAATTTCAAGCAAAATAATTATTGTAATGAAAAAAATAAATTTCATATCTACAACCTTGTGAATTCTTCTTTCTCTGTTTATTCTTCTCTAGAAATTTTTTTTGTTGTTATTTGAATTCTCAAAATTTTTTCCCAAACACTGCTTAAATAATGGCTAGTGGTAATATTTTGCACCATTGGTGTCGCCTTTCCCATGGGCACCACCACCTAAATCCGTCCCAAACCCATATTTAACCCATGTATTGGAACTGCATAGGAAAAATACTTTAATGCCACATAATTGTAACACCCCAAACCCGGCCTAGAAGTTATGGTCGAATCCGGAGATGTCACAAGGTAAGGTTTTAAAACAAAGTCGTTTTGTCAAATCATTCAAGTTTCATAGATCATATTCGTTTATTTACTAAAACATATTTTACAGCGGAAGTCTGAAAACTATAGTATTTTAGATATCCAGTTCATGTTTACAGAAAAACTTTTGTTTTCGTAAAACCAGGTTTTCCATCATGCATCGCAACGAAAATGTCAAAAAACCACATCCAAATCCAAAATAAAAACAAATAGTCCAAAGAGTCCCAAAAATTACAAACTCTCAAATAAAACCAGAATTAAAAATAAAAACGTAATTTACTAAGTAAAATAGTTCTCGATTAAGTGGTCCCGCTGAGCCTCCGTCGCATCGACCCGTCTAAGTATGTGGATTACCTGAATAGAACAGACAAACAGATGTAAGTTTTTGTAAACTTAGTCTGTAACCCAACAAAAATAGACATGCAATACATACAGTAAACACATACACAGTTAGATACAAGTTCAGATTTGGACCTAAGCCCTTTACAGATTCAGTTAACAGAACAGATATGCAGATTAGAAATACAGAATCCTACCCTCATCCTCTACATACCAACTCCGACCATCCTATCACACCATGTGGGGTTAAAAACACCCACTCATCCCTACACACCATATCGTGCCATTACGACACATGATAGATAAAGTGCAGCCAAGCTACGAGAATATAGGCAATGATCGCCATACAGAGCACTCCCTCTACATATACCAATCCCACCCAAATTAGATATATATATATATATATAATCAGAGTTATCATTCCCATATGCTCATGTACATATATCAGATATGTAAATACTTCAGACTAATCAAACATGCATAACAATATCATATTCAGAACAGAATATCAGACTAACACATCACATAGTTTTAGGGTTTGGTTAGCCCTTACTAACCCAACAATAGGCCTACAGCGATCGAAACGACTCGTACGATCCTAGGGAAATTTTCAGAAATATGGGCCTACATGCCCGTGTGGCCCACACGCCCAGATTGGCTTTACTCGTGTGGCCCACACGACTTAGCTCAAAACCCGCACGTCCATGTGGCCTACACGCCCAACTTGGCCTAGCCCGTGTGGCCCACATGGCCATACTCACTCCACCACACGATCGTGTATTGCACACGGCCATGCCCTCGTCGACCACACGGCCGGCCACAAGCCCGTGTGGCGTCGACAGTGGCAATTTTGGCTTTCACCGAAACCTCATTTTTTGGCGATTTGGGAACACACCTGATTCGTTTTCGTTGCAAAATCACTCCCGAGACCACCAGCACCTAAAACAGAATGCCCAACACCTTTTTGCAACCATTTATAAGCCTAACACGATTTACCCAATTATGCAAAACTGACTTACCGCTTACAAAAACGAGTACAACTTCTAATCAAGCGGTTGAAGTGAGATTTTTCGCCTCACAGCCTTCTCCTAATCACAACATTCATCACTTAGCCACCAAGGATTAACATGTTAAACCCAAACTAACAGTTTAAGGACTGAAAATCCCTTACCAACTGAACAGAGAACCATGAACGCAGCAGCGATGATTAAAAGTATACCTGACTCCTTTCATGGTATCAGTCGCTTTGTGATCCTCAAAGTATGGCTACCACGAATTTTGCTGATTCTGCCTCGGCTGAAGGTGGTTATGTTATTTTCACTGGCGATAGAGTTGTAAACTCGTTCCCTTGGCATGATGCTTTGAAACTCGATGAAGGAACCTTCATCATTATGTTGTTTTCACGGGTGCTAGAACGGCTTACGATGTGTGGACTAGGGCCACAAGTTTGTTCGCGGCTGACACCGGTGCTAAACAGTCTCGGATTCGTCATGAACTTCATTCCCTCAAGAAAGATACGCTCTCGATCAAAAGTTATGTTGCTCGTATAAAGAATCCGTGTGCACTGTTGGAAGTGTAACACCTCTAACTCGTATTTGTCGCCAGATTAGGGTTACGGGGCATTACCGGTCATAATACAGTTCACACAGATATTCATTACATTTCACAACTAAAAATTTAATCACATCAATCTTTAAAACTTAATCAAATATCAAGTCTTAAAAATCATAACTTTCATAATCAAATCATAATCCAGCCTCTATCAAACCATATTATTATACCTTCTGCACAAGTACAAATTTAAACATCAAAACGAACCATACTTTACTACTAAATCTTTCTTTCATTCATTTATAAGATATTAGTGTTATAAAAACATAACCAAGCATACTTTAGTTAACATTATACAATACACATATATTTTCCTAATGTTAAAACCATATCTAAACATAGTTACCAAGCCATTATCAATTTATTTTCTTTATTAAATTCCTGACTATATCGATTCACATATTAAGCACATTAATCTAAGACAAATTATCCACATGGCAAACTAACCATACATACACATACATTCACTTATACAAGCATCATTTCAAGACTAAATAAACTTCTTCTCTTGACACAATATATATACCCATATGACCATATTGTTTTGAACCATTTCTAGACCATCTCACCAATACAAGTATACCATTTCAGATTGACTCAATGTAACTATATCCACTTGATAAATATCCATAGTATAGCATAGTCTACATGTACTAATACAACCAATTCCATTATTAAAATTTCACTATATGATTAATTTACCATTGTCGAACCACAAATTAGATAAAATACATTATCTATATTTACAACCTAAGATAATGCATGATTGAAGAATCATTATCATTTGCGTCATAACCTATCCACAACCAAACATATCCACTATCCATATATCAAGCTACCACACACATATAACATGATCAAAATTATTTAAACATCTAAACATTAACTTTAAGAACAAGCCATTTTCGCATGGCTATTTACAAGGAAAAAATTCATCAATCCAAAACATAACCTAGTCTATACATGCCACAAGTTCGAACATAGAATTATAAAAGTACCGAAGATTGACGATAGTGTGGATGATGTCGATGAAGATCCCCGAGCTCGTAACTTACAACCAAAATCTATAAAATAGAGTAGCAAAACACACAGAGTAAGCTAACTTAGCTTAGTAAGTCATAAGCAAATCAACATTTATAATAATAATCAAAACATTAAAGACAAACTAATTATAATATTAATGTTGTACATTATCTCAATTATATCATCTCAAATTCTATTTATATCTTATACTATTACACAAAAAGGGTTACCTTGGCCGAATGCTATAATTCACATTTAGCATATTATCATTCAACCTTTCACTCTAAAAATAACATTATGTCAAATATGCTTACATTCAAACATATATACTTTTGAATCAAACTCAACTTTACAAGCCAACATCACACATTTTGTCGATTATAGAAAAGCAAATATAATATCACAAATATGCAAATCTATATGGCTGAAAAAATAAGATCAAAACTTAACATCACCTATGTACTTACTTATTTTGCCGAATATACAATTCAATTATAATATCACATTTGTACATACCTTCATGGCCGAATATATAAGATCCAATATAACATCACATATATACTTACCTATGTGGCCAAATATATACAAGTTCATTTAGCTCAATTTTAACTTGCTCTATTCCCACAACAACTTGGAATCTTATAAGCATAAGCTTGAAAATAAATCACTGGTATAAAACCTGCTAGGCATAAGCCTGAATCACACACCGGCACAAGGCCTGCTAGACTCAAGGTTTGATATTATTCACCGGCAATAAGCCTGCTAGGCACGAAGCCCGATTAATTTCACCAGCTCAAAGCTTGCTAGGCCCAAAGCCCGAATAACGATACTATAAATCTGTCTCAAATACATTTCATATATCAAAATTTTTATACACTTCATAATCTTTGTACGAATTTTCAAACATTATATCTCAATCGAATTAAACTTAATTATAATAAAGTCTATGTTTAGTCACATTCGACTACTCAATATTCATGCTATAAATTTTCCAAATCAGCATATACTAAGTTACATACACAATTTACAATGTTTAATTGCTTAAAGACTTACCTCAGATATCAACGGACGACAGAAACCGGCTATTCAACTATTTTCGCTTTTCCTCGATCCAAGTCTGATTTCTTTGGTTCTTGATCTCAACATGTTCAAATTAAGCCCATTCAAACATATTTTCATTCAATTTAGTCCAGAAACACATAAATGGGCAAATTACCATTTTGCCCCTAATGTTTCATACTTTTTACAATTTAGTCCTGTTTGCACAAAACACAAAATACACAAAATTTGACTATACACCCTAAGGGCCGAATGTTCCTAGTCTTCATACAAGTCCATGCATTTCATTTTTTTCGCATTTTAGTCCCTCAAAAAATTATTTTTGCAATTTAGTCCAACATACTCAATTTCATTAAAAATTCAAAGACAAAACATGCTAATCTAATACATACATATATATATATATATATATATATATATATATATATCATATTTCACCATTAAACAACATAAACAACAAGCTATCATCAATGGCTCAACTCAAAATAGTCATCAAACTCAAAAATTAAAGCATGGGTCTTGAAGATTTCTAAGCAACGATCTCAAAAACGTAGAAATTATCAAAAACCGAAAACTAAACATGCCTTATTTGATGCCGAAACCTAAAGCTTTCTTAGGCTCTTTTTTTCTTTTCTTAGTTTCGGTTAGGAAGAAAGAATAATATCTTTTAAAATGTTATAATGTTATTTTATTAAACCAATGTAATAATATAATATAATATAATATAATATAATATAATATAATATAATATAATATAATAATTAAAAAATTTATGATACATAAAACTATATATTAAAACCTTGTTGCCGTGCACTTTCATATAGAAATGGCTTTATTGCATTTTAAATACTCCCATTTAAAAAAAAAACAACCTCAATTTAGTCTTAACACATTAAACTATCAAGTTTATAATTTACGCGATTTAGCCCTTTTTATTGAATTAAGCTCACAAACAATCAAATTTTTATACGAAACTTCCACACATGCTAATTCACATATAATTAACACGGAAATTAATATTTAAACATTTTTTTAACTCGAATTCGTGGTCCCGAAACCACTATTCCGATTAGGGTAAAAAATCGGGCTGTTACAACCCTCCCCCCTTAGGGATTTTCGTCCTCGAAAATCTTATCAGTGAATAAGTTTGGATAACGCTCTTTCATTGTATCCTCTGACTCCCAAGTTGCCTCTTCAACTCCGTGTAACATCCCGGTTTAGGGCCTAGTCGGAATAGTGGTGCAAGACCAAAAATCCGAGGTCTATGTATGAGTTTTTGAGATTTATGCTATGTTTTCATGTTAGTGTGAAAGTTTCATGAAGCAATTTTGTGAAATTTAGGTTGAATTGTCCAAAAGGACTAAATTGCAAAAGTTGCAAAATGTGAGATTCTAGAAGCTATTTGTGTGAAATGGCTTTAGAATATATATTAGAGGTACTTAAATAGCAATTTAACCAAATTTTAATTTTTAGACAAATTTGGGCATGGATGAGTTAAAATAGGAAGTTTATCAAAAAGGGCATTTTGGTCATTTGGCAATTAAATGATTAAAATGGGAGAAAATATGACATAATTCATTCATCTTCTTCTCCAAGGCTGCCGAAATTTTCAAGAGCCATTGTTAGGGTTCTTCAAATTTTTCAAGCTTGCTAGTAAGTGCATCCAAGCCCCGTTTTTGATATTCTTCATATTTTTGAAGTCCTAATTGTATGAATAAGCTATTTTTAGCTATTTGATGAGCTATATTGAATGTTCAAAAATTTGGCCATGTATGACATGCATGTATGTTGATGTTTTATGGAAGTTTATGAAAGCTTGATGTAGTAGAAACATCTTTTGTTAAGTGATTTTCCATGAAAATGCATGTAGGGACTAGTTTGTAAAAGTTTTAAGTTTGGTCATACATGTGTGATTTAGTGAGAATTGGTGAATGCTTTAGTTGAGTAAGTGATTCGGCTAAGCATGAAAGGCTAGAAAGTTGAATAAAAATCACTTTACGAGCCTTGGGGCAAAAGTGTAATTATGAGAAAGATTAGGGGCAAAAAGGTAATTTTGCCAAAGTATGAGATAAGTGTCAATTTAGTCAATGTGTGTATTGAATAAGCTGATTTATTCATTATAGATCAAGAAAGATGAAGCCCGAATCTAAACTGAGGCAAGAGCAATGTGGTGGACTAAATTGTATATTTCTATACTTTTGAGTATCGAGGTAAGTCTATGCTTGAACAATGCATTCATACTTACAATTTCTTAATGCTAGCTAGTGTGTAGCATGATTGAGAATGATTGAGAACCTATGTGGGATGAATGTGGTAGAATTTGTGAATGGATGTATGGTTAAGTAAGTAGATATGTGAATGTGTAGTGAGAATGCTAAATGGTGGGCTAAGTGCGATAGCATCTTAATGCATATTGACGATAAGCTGGCTATGTGCGATGCTATCGTTAGGTATATCGTCTAATGGACTATGTGCGAAACCACTATGAATACCTTTGTGGTAGGCTAAGTGCGATACTACCTTATTAATTGATTGTGGTGGGCTAAGTGCGAAACCACCGAGAAATTAGCTGAGTGGATTAGCTGCGTGGTTATATTATTGAGTTAATTAGCTGTGTGGATGAATTATCGAGAAATGATGTTGTGTTGTATATTGTGTAAATGTGATATTGAATGCAGGGGTGCATTTCAATGGTTATGAGTATGTGACTCATGATGTGTTGGAAATGTGGTAAGGGATAGAAAGAGTGAGCATTGTTGTACATTATATGTTAGTATGATGCTAATTGTTGTTTAGCTTATACTATGATGCTTAATTGTTTATGTGTAAACTTACTAAGCTCAAAGCTTACTCCCTTTCTTTTCCCTTGTCTTATAGAGTAAAAGTGTTGAATCGAGATACGAGGATCAATTGGAAGATCGTCCATATTATCAGCACACTCTGGTACATGAGACTCAATGTTTTGTATATAACATGTATAGAGGCTAGACAAGTTAGTGAATTTTTTTGTAAATGGCTAAGGTGTGTTGGCCTTTAGATGGATAGTCTATTTTGTATAATGCCATAGTAGTTGGCTACCTTATTTTATGAAAAGATTGTAGTTATTTATGTGAGATTGCACTTCAATTTGAGTTGATTATGGATGTGTTGAATGAATGCATATTGTGTATGCTAGAGGGGTGAAAGGAACTTAGCACATAGCTTTGTTTTTGTCCATATGGATAGACACAAGGGCGTGTGTCTAGACCATGTGTGACACACGATCAGCCCACGGGCGTGTGACTTGGCCGTGTGTCCCCTGCATGTTAACATTTTAAGTCAGAATAGACCACGGACTAGCCACACGGGTGTGTGCATAGGCCATGTGAGTTTAGTCAGTGTTGGCCACAGGCTAGTCACACGGGTGTGTGACTAGGCTTTGAGGCCGTGTGTATGTAGTCAGTATTCACCACGGTTGTGGAGCATGGGCATGTGGGTCTATGCACAGGCGTGTCTCTCCTTGCACGGGCGTGTTAACCCTGTACAAAAGAGAAGTTTTTTTAAGATTGGAAAAAGTTCCGATATAGTCTCGAGAGCCCTCGTGTGTATGAATGAGGCCTCGTAAGTTGAGATTGAGGTTGTTGAGGTGACTTAAGAAAGTAGTTACGATGAGCCTAAGTGGCGATTAAGTGGTTTTATTACGGTAACGCCTTGGACTCGGTTCTGGCGTAGAACTCGGGTAAGGGGTGTTACACTCCGTGCTTTTGCCACAGTACTTTAACTAACAGAATTTTCTTATTTCTCAATTCTTTTATCTCACGAGCCAAAATAAAAATCGGTTCCTCTTCATAGGTCATATCAGGCTGAATCTCAACCTCTGTTGGGCAAATCACATGTAAAGGGTTGGATAGGTATCTACGAAGCATCGACACATGGAATAAATTATGGATCTTTCTAGCTCAGGTGGCAACTGCAATCTATAGGTGACCGGTTCGATACGCTCTATGATCTTATATGGCCCGATGAATCTCGGACTCAACTTGCCTTTATGACAGAATCTGAGTACTTTCTTCCACAGTGAAACTTTCAAAAATACTTGATCTCCGATCTGGAACTCAATGTTTTTACGTTTCAAATCTGTGTATGACTTTTGACGATCTGATGCAGCTTTCAAACTATCGCGGATTACTGTCACTTTCTGTTCAGTTTCTCTAATTAAGTCAACCCCGTGTATCTTATTTTCACTGAGCTCGGTCTAGTACAATGGTGTACGACATTTACGACCATATAAAGCCTCGTAGGGTGCCATCTTAATACTAGATTGAAAGCTATTATTGTAAGCAAATTCAATCAGAGGTAAGTATTGTTCCCACGTACCTTCGAACTCAAGGATGCAACATCTCAACATATCCTCAAGTATTTGAATGATCCGTTCAGACTGACCATCTGTCTGCGGATGAAAAGCTGTGCTAAAAAGTGCAATTTTTTACCCAGAGCATCTTGCAACTTCTTCCAAAACCGCGATGTGAACCTCGAATCTCTGTCCGAAATAATAGAAATAGGCACACCATGTAATCTCACAATCTGAGAAACATATAATTCAGCCAATCTATCAAGTGAATAATTTGTGCGAATCGGAACGAAATGAGCAGTTTTAGTCAATCTATCCACAATAACCCAGATTGCATCTTTCTTGCTCGGTGTCAACGGTAAACCAAATACAAAATCCATCGTGACTTTGTCCCATTTCCACTCTGGTATCATAATCGGCTGAAGTAACCCAGAAGGTACCTGATGCTCGGCTTTTACTTGTTGACAAACTAAGCATTTTGAAACAAATTCAGATATGTCTCGTTTCATACCAGGCCACCAATAGTACTGTTTCAAATCGTTATACATTTTCGTGCTACCCAGATGAATAGATAATCGGCTGCTATGAGCTTCTTTCAATATCTGAATTAACTCTGAATTCTTTGGAACACATATTCTGTCTTTAAATTTCAAACAGTCGTTCTCATCAATTCGAAACTCTGATTCAACATCACTTCCACACTGAGCTCGTTTTGCCAACAAATCTTTATCAACTTTTTGGGCATCACTAATTTGTTGAACAAACAACGATCTTGCTTTTAATTCGGCTACTATCGAACCATCATCAGACATAACCATATGCGCTTTCATTGCACGTAGAGCAAATAGTGAATTTCGACTTAAAGCATCCGCAACAACATTAGCTTTTCCCGGATGATAGTCAATCACCAGCTCATAATCTTTCAACAGCTCTAACTATCGGCGTTGTCTCAAATTCAAATCTTTCTGAGTCATCAAATACTTCAGTTTTTTGTGATCTGAATAAACATGACATTTCTCACCGAATAGATAATGACGCCAAATCTTTAACGCAAACACAATGGCTGCTAGTTCCAAATCATGTGTCGGATAATTTCTTTCGTGTGGCTTCAATTGTCTCGAGGCATAAGCTATGACTTTACCTTCCTGCAGCAGAACACAAGCCAAACCATTTAAAGATGTATCACTATAAATAACAAATTCTTTACCCGATTCAGGCTGGACTACCACTGGAGCTTCAATCAAAAGAGCTTTACACTGATCAAAACTTTTCTGACACTTTTCCGACCACTCAAACTTAACATCTTTCTATAACAGCTTCGTCAACAGTGTAGCAATCATAGAAAAACCTTTCACAAACCGTCTGTAGTAACCAGCGAGCCCTAGGAAGCTTCGAACTTTAGAAACATTTTTCGGTGGTTTCCAATCGAGTATAGCTGATATTTTATTCGGATCAACTGGAATGCCTGATGCTGAGACAACATGGCCCAGAAAATTGACTTCATGTAACCAGAACTCACATTTACTAAACTTTGCATACAACTGTTTATCTCGCAAAGTTTGTAGCACAAGTCTCAAACGCTTGGCATGCTCGGTTTCATCTCTGGAGTAGATCAGAATATCATCTATAAACAGTACCACAAACCGATCCAAATACTGTCTGAAAATCTGATTCATCAAATCCATAAAAATAGCATGTGCATTAGTAAGTCCAAAAGGCATATCCAAAAACTCATAGTGTCCGTACCTCGTCCGGAAAGTAGTCTTTGGTACATCAGAATCTCTGACTCGCAATTGATAATAACCCGACCTCAAATCTATCTTTGAAAACACTGTAGCCCCTTTCAGCTGATCAAACAAGTCGTCAATCTGTGGCAACAGGTATTTATTCTTTATAGTTACCTTATTTAGCTGTCGGTAATCAATACACATTCGCATAGTTCCATCTTTCTTTTTCACAAATAAAACTTGCGCACCCTAGGGAAAGAAACTCGGTCGTGCAAAACCTCTATCTGTTAACTCCTGCAACTGTGCTTTCAACTCTTTTAATTTGATAGGTGCCATCCGATACGGAGCTATCGAAATCGGAGTCGTTCCCGGAACTAACTCAATACCAAACTCCACTTCTCGAATAGGTGGAAAACCCGATAATTCTTTAGGAAATACATCCGGATACTTGCCCACAACTGGTGCAGATTCAATCTTCTTTTCAGTCACTTTACTATCAAGCACATAAGCAAAGTAAGCTTCATAACCTTTTCTCACATACTTCTGAGCTAGCATCGAAGATATTACTGCTGGTAACCCATTCAGATCATTAGATTCAATCTGAATAATTTCACTGTTCTGACATCTCAAATCAATGGTCTTTCTTTTGCAATTAACAACAGCATCATGTAAAGTCAACCAGTCCATACCCAAAATTATATCAAATTCGTCAAAAGGCAACAACATCAAATCGGCTGGAAAATATGAATCTCGAATCATCAACGGGCAATTTTTACACACTTTGTCAACCAATACACACTAGCCCAGGGGGTTTGATAGTCAAATCACAAACTCAGTAGACTCAACAGGCAGAGTCTTACTGGATACTAATGTTTCACACACATAAGAATGAGTCGAACCAGGATCAATCAACCCAATAACACTAGCATCATAAAGAGTGAAAGTACCGGTAATAATATCTGGGGAAGAAGCATCCTCACGAGCGCGTATAGAATATGCTCTAGCAGATGCACGAGCCTCAGATCGAACCGCTGTATCCTTTGTTCCTCTCTGACTGCCACCTACATTACCAGAATGCCTGGGTGGTCTGCCTTGCACTGATATGTTGCTCACTATCGCATTCTGAACAGTGTTTTACTCGGCTAACATTGGGCACTTCCGGATAAAATGATCCATCGATCCACATTTAAAACATGACCGATCATGTAATCTACAACTTCCAGAATTCCATTTACCATAATGCTTGCACTGAACCCTGTTCTGCTGAACATTACCAACACTGGCAATTGAAGTAGCTCGTGAACCCACAGAAGGTCGGTCTCGGTCTCGTCTAGAAAAGTCTGAAGTAGCTTTATGTCGACTAGAATCATCTCTGAACTTCTTTGATACTGAGTGAAAAGTTTTACTCGATGATGTTTTACGGAAGTCTCTGGCTTCAAAATCAGCTTCTCTTTTCTTTTTTCCAAGCTCTTCGGCTTTACAGGCTCGTTCAACAAGTACCACGAACTCTTTAATATCAAGTATGCCGACCAGCAACTTAATGTCTTCATCCAAACCATCTTCGAATCTTTTACACATGATAGCTTTGGTTGAAACACATTCACGAGCATATCGGCTTAGTCTCACAAATTTTCGTTCATACTCAGTTACGGTCATACGACCCTGCTTCAATTCCAGAAATTCTTTGCATTTTTGATCGATGAATCTCTGGCTGATGTATTTCTTACGGAATTCAGTTTGGAAAAATTCCTAGGTCACTTTCTCTTTCGGAATCACCGATACTAGTGTATTCCACCAGTGATATGTGGTGTCTTGTAATAAGGATATAACACATTTTAAGCATTGTTCCGGGGTACATGATAGCTCGTCGAACACACGAATAGTGTTATCAAGCCATAGCTTAGCTCGTTCAGCGTCGTCATCATCATAATTAGCTTTAAACTCTTCGGCCCCGTGTTTTCTGATTTTATTTACAGGAGGCCTGTTAAATCTCATCGGATCAATCATCGGGGGTACTATAGGTATCGGAGATGGATTATTAGGGGGTGAGGTTGTTGTACAACCAGATTAGTCCAGATATATTGAGTAAACCAGTCGTTGATCATTTGATAGAAGGCTTGCTTAGCCTCCCCTTCATGGCTACTCGAAACAGGTCGAGATTTAACCGGCACTGTCCCATGCGTGGGATTAGGCGCTACGCTCTTGACATAATCAGCTACGGCTCTATCGGGATCCATTTACTATATAAAAACACATTTCAGATGTCAGAAGTCATCACACTATCACATTATAAATTATGGCATGTATAGCTAGACTCATACGCGCTACGGTAGTCCTAGAATCGACTAAACTATAGCTCTGATACCAATTAAATGTAACACCATTAAGGTTACAAGGTATTACCTGTCATAATACAGTTCACACAGATATTTATTACATTTCACAATTAAAAATTCAATCACATCAATGTTTAAAACTTAATCAAATATCAAGTCTTAGAAATCATAACATTTATAATCAAATCATAATCCAGCCTCTATCAAACCATACTATTATACCTTCTGCACAAGTACATATTTAAAGATCAAACGAACCACACTTTACTACTAAATTTTTCTTTCATTCATTTATACGATATTAGTGTTATAAAAACATAACCAAGCATGCTTTAGTTACCATTATACCATACACATATATTTTCTTAATGTTAAAACCATATCTAAACATAGTTACCAAGTCATTATCAATTTATTTTCTTTAATCAATTCCTGACTATATCGATTCACATATTAAGCGCATTAATCTAAGCCAAATTATCCACATGGCAAACTAACCATACATACACAGACATTCACTTATACAAGCATCATTTCAAGACTAAATAAACTTCTTCTCTTGACACAATATATATACGCATATGACCATAATGTTTTGATCCATTTCTAGACCATCTCACCAATACAAGTATACTATTTCAGGTTGACTCAATGTAACTATATCCACTTGATAAATATTCATAGTATAGCATAGTCTACATGTACTAATACAACCAATTCCATTATTAACATTTAACTATATGATTAATTCACCATTGCCGAATCACAAATTAGATAAAATACATTATCTATATTTACAACTTAAGATAATGCATGATTGAAGAATCATTATCATTTGCGTCATAACCTATCCACAACCAAACATATCCACCATCCATATATCAAGCTACCACACACATATAACATGATCAAAATTATTTAAACATTTAAACATTAACTTTAAGAACAAGCCATTTTCGCATGGCTATTTACAAGGACAAAATTCATCAATCCAAAACATAACCCAGTCTATACATGCCACAAGTTCGAACATAGAATTATAAAAATACCGAAGATTGATGATAGTGTGGATAACTTCGATGACGATCCTCAAGCTTGTAACTTACAACCAAAATCTATAAAACAGAGTAACAAAACACACAGAGTAAGCTAACTTAGCTTAGTAAGTCATAAGTAAATCAACATTTATAATAATAATCAAAACATTAGAGACGAACTAATTATGATATTATTGTTGTACATTATCTCAATTATATCATCTCAAATTTTATTTATATCTTATACTATTACACAAAAAGGGTTACCTTGGCCGAATGCTATAATTCACATTTAGCATATTATCATTCAACCTTTCACTCTAAAAATAACATTATCTCAAATATGCTTACATTCAAACATATATACTTATGAATCAAACTCAACTTTACAAGCCAACATCACTCATTTGGTCGATTATAGAAAAGCAAATATAATATCACAAATATGCAAATCTATATGGCCGAATATATAAGATCAAAGCTTAACATCACCTATGTACGTACTTATTTTGCCGAATATACAAATTCAATTATAATATCACATTTGTACACACCTTCATGGCCGAATATATAAGATCCAATATAACATCACATATATACTTACCTATGTGGTTGAATATATACAAGTTCATTTATCTCAATTTTAACTTGCTCAATTCCCACAACAACTTGGAATCTTATAAGCATAAGCTTGAAAATAAATCATCGGTATAAAACTTGCTAGGCATAAGCCTGAATCAAACACCGGCACAAGGCCTACTAGACTCAAGTTCTGATATTATTCACCGGTAATAAGCCCGCTAGGCACGAAGCCCGATTAATTTCACTAGCTCAAAGCTTGCTATGCCCAAAGCTTGAATAACGATACTATAAAGTTGTCTCACACACATTTCATATATCGAAATTTTTATACACTTCATAATCTTTGTACGAATTTTCAAACATTATATCTCAATCGAATTAAACTTAATTATAATAAAGTCTATGTTTAATCACATTCGGCTACTCAATATTCAAGCTATAAAATTTTCCAAATCAGCATATACTAAGTTACATACACAATTTACAATGTTTAATTGCTTAAAGACTTACTTCGGATATCAACGGACGACAAAAATCGGCTATTCAACTATTTTCGCTATACCCCGATCCATGTCCAATTTCTTTGGTTCTTGATCTAAACATGTTCAAATTAAGCTCATTCAAACATATTTTCATTCAATTTAATCCAAAAAACATAATTGGGCAAATTACCATTTTTCCCCTAATATTTCATACATTTTACAATATAGTCCTATTTGCACAAAACACAAAATACACAAAATTTGACTATACACCCTAAGGGCCGAATGTTCCTAGTCCTCATACAAGTCCATGCATTTCATTTTTTTCACATTTTAGTCCCTCAAAAAATTATTTTTGCAATTTAGTCCAACATACTCAATTTCATCAAAAATTCAAAGACCAAACTTGTTAATCTAATATATATATATATATATCATATTTCACCATTAAACAACATAAACAACAAGCTATCATCAATGGCTCAACTCAAAATATTCATCAAACTCAAAAATTAAAGCATGGGTCTTGAAGATTTCGAAGCAACGATCTCAAAAACATAAAAATTATCAAAAACTGAAAACTAAACATACCTTATTCAAGCTAATTTGATACCGAAACCTAAAGCTTTCCTAAGCTCTTTTTTTCTTTTCTTAGTTTGGTTAAGAAGAAAGAATAATGGCTTTTAAAATGTTATAATGTTATTTTATTAAACCAATGTAATAATATAATATAATATAATAATTAAAAAAATTATAATGCATAAAACTATATATTGAAACCTTGTTGCCGTGCACTTCCATATAGAAATTGGTTTATTGCATTTTAAATACTCCCATTTAAAAAAAACAACCTCAATTTTGTCCTAACACATTAAACTATCAAGTTTTTAATTTACGCGATTTAGCCCTTTTTATTGAATTAATCTCACAAACAATCAAATTTTTGTACGAAACTTCCACACATGCTAATTCACATATAATTAACACGGAAATTAATATTTAAACATTTTTCTGACTCAGATTCGTGGTCCTGAAACTACTATTGTGATTAGGGTAAAAAATCGGGTTGTTATAGGAAGCTTCAGGCACTCGAATTTCAGAGGTGGAGAAGACAGAAATAATGCTCGCTGGTTTACCTCCTGACTTCGATGCTGTCATCTCTTCGGTGTCTGTTTTGTCTGAGCTGGTTCTGTTTCAGAGGCTTGTCGACGCGTTGGTTGAATGTGAGAACCGTCAGTTACAAGTGGTTCTAGAAATGGCCACGCATGTTAACCTTGTGGAGGGCGCTCCATCGTACGCACCAGAGGTCTCCGTCCGTGGTGGTCGCCCCCCGTCAGGCGGTCGTGAGAGAGGGTTCCGACCGTGCATACAGTACCAGATCTATAATAGATTCGGGCACCTTACTCAAAGGTGCTACTAACGCTTCAATTACGATTTTGATGGGATGACGGCAATGAACCGGGAGCTACGTAGTGACGACCGGCTCGCTCCGGTGTCGAGGTGCTCTACTGGTCACCCTACTTATGCACCGCACGCATCGTGTGTTGAAGGAAATGGATGGCCCTATCAACGAATGCGATTCACTTGCCCTAATACTCAACAGATGCTTGGTCAAAATTACTTCCCACCTGGTCAAAATCAGCCTAGTCAACATTGCTTCCCACCTGGCGCCAACACTCAACGTATGGTTTTAATGAGGGGATTACCTACACAAATTCCTAATCGAAATGGAGACATGTTTAATGGGCCAAGAAGGCCGAATTTTAATGGGCAGGATGATTTGTTTGGGCCTGGGAATTTAAATGGTGTTCGGCCTAAAAACAATTGTGTTCAAGTTGGTTATCCGTTGGGCCGTGATCCTACGGTCAGGCTGTCCAATGGTGAAGGGTGCGATGCTTTGACCCCGACTGGTCCTTGGAAAACCAAACCGCGAACTCAAGTGTATACTAGTTCAGACTTGTGTATTGGTCTTCCTTGGGTCGATGCTTTGCATGTCTCTAATTATTCGGATTCTTCTGGATCGCATATCAATGCTGCTCAGTTTGGATCTAATGGTGGTGGCACAGATTCATATATACCCATGCTTATTGGTATTGCGTCATGGTACCCCAACTCGGGTGCTAGCAACCATGTCTGTCGTGATGCGTCGGCTCTAAATGATTTCACCCCATATTTAGGTAAGTCTTCTCCCTTGATGGGTGACAGACTCATTCCGATCTCGCTTTATCTCCAGAATGGTGTTTTACATACGCGCTTTAAATTACTTTGGTTATCCAATGTTTTGTGTGTGCCAAGAATACGAAAAATTTGTTGTCTGTGTCCCAGTTTGCTACTGACAATAATGTGTACTTTGAGTTTCACCCGACATATTGTGTTATTAAGGACATCATGACCCAGGAAACACTACTGAAGGGCCACATTCGTGACGGTTTATATCGATTCTCTCTGCCAGATATACCTAACCAGCCTGCTCAAGCCCTGGTTGCTGCTTCCACTGTACTTCAGAATAAGTCTAATGAAGGTGATGTGTTTTCCTTGTGGCATAAACGTCTTGGCCATCCATCTGCTACTGTTGTTAAAAGTGTTTTAGACAAATGTAATATTGTATCGACTAAAAATTGTCTTGAGGGTATATGTACAGCAAGTCAAAAAAGGAAAGTTGCATAAATTGCCGTTTACACTATCTATTACTGAATATAGTAATCCTTTTACACTAAAAATTGAATGACCCATTTAAGCTCATTGCCGAATCTAGACAAGGCCATTTAGCTCCCTTGCATCCAAGTTCATCCAGCCAAATTTCCTTCATCATGAAGCATGTCTATTTGCGTCTCAAGTGGTTGAATATAGACATAGCACTTCAATAGTTTTATTCTAGAATATTCTAGCTCTTTAATGACCGAATGCTTAGTCTTGAAGCAATGTCATTTTGTCCATTAGGCTACCTTATGTAATGCTATAAATACTTAGCATATTTCAAGTTGTAGGGACTTTTTTCATTTTATTGAATAAAACTCTATTTCTGTGAGGTTAACTTCCTCTCCAATTTCGTACGAGTCTCGAGTGACTTATCTAGCGTGCTAGTGGCGTCAACCCGAACTTGTTCACCAACCATTTGGTGTGGCGTTCATCTATCCTTCTACCGACCATCTTTCAGCCTTAAACAATATAAGAACTGTGGTGACACTCGTTATAGTGTTGAATCGCTCTTGACGTTTAAGTTCACTTTTCCATTCCATCCTATCTATGAACCATCTTTCCACCTTAAACAATATAAGAATTGGGGTGACACTCAATATAGTGTTGAATTGCCCATGGCGTTTAAGTTCATTTTTTCATTCCATGCAATTATCTTCCATCTTTTATTTATTGTTAGCTGATTTTCCCTACCTCTCTTCTAGACCTTTGAACCTATTTCATCATATATCCCTACTGTAACACCCCTAACCCGAGACCATCGCCGGGATAGGGTTAAGAGGTATTATCAATCAATCAGAACATTTAACATCTAAATTTACGACATAAAGTCAATCATCTTCAATCACATCCGTTTACAAACATGTTGTCCCTTATCAAAGTCTATGAGACCTTATCACATGCTAAAGATGGGTCGGGACTAAACCGAACACACACAAAAATTCTAGAATAATTAAAATTTTCTTCAAAAATCCAGGGGATACACGCCCGTGGGAGGAGACCGTGTTCCTTCCACGGCTTCAAGACACCCTCGTGTGTCCTCTCATGTCCATATATTGACTATATCAACACGGTCACTAAGCACGCCCGTGTGCCATGGCCGTGTGCTACTAGGCCATATACTAACTTCCCCACCACAACCACCAACCACGCTCGTGTTCCATGGCCGTGTACTCTTAGCTAGCTACTGACTTGTACACCACGGCTAGCTGACACCCCCGTTTCAAGGCCGTGTGATACCAAGCTGCATCCTGCCAATTCACCCATGGTCTTTAGGCACGCCCGTGTGCCTAGACCGTGTGACATTATAGGCCATTTTGCAAGGCCAAAATGCCACCCACTTAGGGTCAAACCTACAAGCAACACATACCAAAACATATCATGCACATAAGGCAACCAAAAACTCACCAATATGACTATTCAATCTATGCATTCAATTCCTATTCCAACCATAACAAATTCAATACCAAAACTTATCTCATCACAAGCATAATACATTTAATACCAAACATCATCCCTTCTCAATTTTACTAAATCATATTAGCATTTTACCAACACAAAGTTACCATTCATAAGTCAACTTCTCAACCCACAAACCATGCCAAAAGATGCATCACATATACCAAGTTCATACATGCAAAAACTAACACATAGCTAGCCACATCTCATGGCCACTCACAATATCAAACATGATTCAAATGGCCAGCCTATACATGCCATATTTTAATTATGTACATCTTTCCAAAATACCCAAAATAGTTTGCCGATAGTGTGACTGAGATGCTGACGATCCCCTGATCCGAGCTAGCTTACTGATACCGTAAAGCAGAGAAACAAATCACACAGTAAGCTTTATAAAGCTTAGTAAGCTCGATATACAATATAATCGTGTCATCAAAAAAAATTAACATAATCAATAATCACCATATAGATCAATTCTCTCTTATCTATGCCATATCATCCATAGCCAAAATACTCATTCATCCATCTAAATCTTTATCTATAAATTCATCAACCACAAAGGTTCAAGACATACCTTGGCTATCACATAGTTTTCAATTTCCAAGCTACTCAATGCTTGATATTACTTGTTGATCATCATTTGATATTCACTCAACTTAATCGCACACTCAGTGCTTAATACACGGTCGGTACATATTAGTCATCGCACACATAGTGACCAAATCTTTCAACCGACTTATCTTGGTAACGCACACTCAGTGCCAATTCTATAAGCCGAAGCTTTTATAACATCGAACACACAGTGTTATTCATTTCTGTTTCGATTTTAATATCGCTCACTTAGTGCAATTAACATAACCTTGCACATAGCATCTCAATCTCATACACATATACACATTCATTTCATAATACAAAATCATAGGTTAACAACATGTATTATATCCAAACTTACCTCGGACGTCGACTATCAATACGGTCGATTAATCGAGCACTTTATCTTTGCCTCGATCTCGATCCGAATTTCTTCTTTCTTGGTCTATACATATTCAAATTAAATCCATTCAATCACCAAATCATTCAATTTAATCCACAAACACAAATTTATGGCATTTTGCATAATAGCCCTCATATTTTCACATTTCGACACTTTAGTCCCTAATTCACAAAATCATCAAATTCACCAAATTCCACCTAGCACAAGCTTAGCCGAATTTTACTAGTGTCTATACAAACCCATATGTTTCATTTATTTCACATTTTAACCCTTCAATTTGCTATTTTCACAATTTGGCCCTAATTAGCTAAATTCACCAAAAATTCAAAAACAACACATGTTAATCTAACACCAAGTTCTCATATTTTACTATCAACTAGCACATAGATCAAATGTTCATCAATGGCTCATGACAAAAACATCATCAATTCACAAAATTCCAACATGGGTTTTGTAATGCACAAAGCAACGTTCACGAAAACGTGGAAATTATCAAAAACCGAGCTCAAACATACCTTGAATTAAGCTAAATAAGTGTCGAAAATCACAAAGCTTCAATGGCTATCTCTTTTCTCTAGTTTTGGTGGAAAGATGAGTAGAAATTGGCCATTTTAATGCTTTGTTTTGCTATAAAAATAACTTAATTATCAAACACCAATTTTGCCCTTAATGAAATGTTTATAAAATCATTTAAATTATGGACATAATGGTCCATCAACCACCCCACTTACTAAGTTATGGATCAATTGCCTCAAAAGGTCTCCTCATTTAAAAGCCAATAATAATTAAATACTCATAAATCAGCACATAACATTTTTCACTTATGCGATTAAGTCCTTTTTCTTAATTCGACACACAAACGATCAAATTATCACACAGAATTTTCACACAGACTATGTCACATATCATTCACACAGGAAATATGATTAAAATATTTTTTTGACCTCAAATTTGTGGTTTCGAACCACTTTTCCGACTAGATTCTAAATTGGGCTATTACAACTCTCCCCCTTTAGGGATTTTCGTCCTCGAAAATCTTACCAGTGAATAGATATGGATATTGTTCTCTTATAACGTTTTCAGACTCCTACGTAGCCTCTTGAATTCCATGTTTTTGCCATAGTACTTTCACTAAAGAGATTTTCTTATTTGTCAATTCTTTAGTCTCACGTGTGAAAATTCAGATCGGTTCTTCACTATACGACTAGTCTGACTGAATCTGTATCGTCGAAGCATTGACACATGAAACACGTTATGAATCTTTTCTAACTCAGATGGCAATTTCAATCTATAAGCAACCGGCCCAACTCGTGCAATAATCTCATACAGTCCGATGAACCTCGGACTCAGCTTGCCCTTTCGGCCAAATCGAAGTATTTTCTTCCACGGAGACACTTTCAAAAACACTTTATCACCTACCTCAAATTCGATATCTTTTCGTTTCAAATCTGCATAAGATTTCTGATGATCTGAGGCCGCTTTCAAACTGTCACGAATTACCTTCACTTTCTATTCAGTCTCTTTTATCAAATCAACCCCGTGAATCTTATTCTCACTTAGCTCAGTCCAATACAATGGGGTTCAACACTTTCGACCGTAAAGAGCCTCATATGGTGCCATTTTAATGCTAGATTGAAAACTGTTGTTATATGCAAACTCAATCAAGGATAAGTGCTTTTCCCACGTATTGTCAAATTCAAGTATGCAACATCTCAGCATGTCTTCAAGAACCTGAATTATTCGCTCGGATTGACCATCCGTTTGCGGATGAAAAGCAGTACTAAAATGCAATTTCGTGCCTAAAGCATCATGCAATTTCTTCCAAAATCGCGAGGTAAATCTCGAATCTCTGTCAGACACTATAGATAACGGTACTCCGTGTAATCTCACAATCTAATTAATATACAGTTCAGCTAACTTATCTAAAGAATAATCGGTTCTCACCGAAACGGAATGAGCTGATTTCATTAATCTATCCACTATCACCCAGATTGCATCTTTCTTACCCGGAGATAAGGGCAAACCCGACATAAAGTCCATCGTAATTCTTTCCCATTTCAACTTAGGAATCATAATCGGTTGTAACAAACCAGACGGAACTTGATGTTTAGCTTTGACTTGCTGACAAACTAAGCATTTTGACACAAAGTCAGAAATGTCTCTTTTCATACCATGCCACCAATAAAGCTGTTTTAGATCATTATACATCTTTGTACTCCCCGGATGTACAGTCAAATGACTATTGTGAGCTTCAGTCGCAATCTTCAAAATCAACCCTGAATTTCTCGGAACACAAATCCGATATCTGAATCTCAAACAATCATCACTATCAACTCAAAATTTAGACACATCATCCAAATCACACTAAACTCTTTTTGCTAATAGCTCATTATCAATCTTCTGAGCCTCACATATCTATTGTAAAAACAACAGTTTTACTTTCAATTCAGCTACAACCACATCATCATCACACAGATTTATCTGATTGCTCATAGCTCGCAAAGCATACAACGATTTACGACTTAAGGCATCAGCTACAACATTAGCTTTATCCAGGTGGTAATCTATCACAAGTTCGTAGTCTTTCAACAATTCTAACCATCTTCTCTATCGCAAGTTCAAATCTTTCTGAGTCATCAAATACTTTAAACTCTTATGATCAGTATAAATATGACATTTCTCACCAAATAAGTAGTGACGCCAAATCTTTAATGCAAACACAATCGTAGCTAACTCAAGGTCATGCATTGGATAATTCGTTTCATGTGGTTTTAACTGTCTCGAAGCATAAGCAATGACTTTCCCTTCTTGCATCAGCACACAGCCCAAACCATTCAACGAGGCATCACTGTAAACTATGAACTCTTTACCCGATTCGGGTTGAATCAAAACTGGTGCTTCCGTTAACAACACTTTCAACTGCTCAAAGCTCTGCTGGCACTTTTCTGACCACTCGAATCTAACATCTTTCTGTAACAACTTTGTCAACGGAGTCGCAATCATCGAGAAGCCTTTCACAAATCGTCTATAATATCCTACTAGTCCCAGAAAACTACGGACTTCAGACACATTCCTTGGAGGTTTCCACTCCAAAATAGCGGAGATTTTACTCGGATCAACTCGTATCCCAGCAGCTGATGCAACATGTCCTAGAAAACTAACCTCACGCAACCAAAATTCACATTTGCTAAACTTTGCATACAATTGTTTCTCACGTAGTGTTTGTAGTACATTTCTCAAATGTTCAGCATGTTGCGTCTCATCACATGAATAAATCAAAATATCATCAATAAACACCACCACAAAGCGATCAAAATACGGTCTGAATATCCGATTCATCAAATCCATAAACACTGCAGGAGCATTTGTTAGTCCGAAAGGCATCACTAAGAATTCGTAATGTCCGTACCTCGTTCTGAAAGCAGTTTTCGGTACATCGGATTCTTTAACTCTCAACTAATAGTATCCTGATCTCAAATCTATCTTAGAAAACACTGTAGCCCCTCTTAGCTGGTCAAACAAATCATTGATACGAGGCAACGGATATTTGTTCTTTATTGTCACTTTATTCAGCTGTCGATAATCAATACACATTCTCATAGTTCCGTCTTTCTTCTTCACAAATAACATAGGAGCTCCCCAGGGTGAGAAACTCGATCGTGCAAATCCTCTGTCTGTCAACTCTTGCAACTGTGACTTTAGCTCTTTCAATTCTGTTGGTTCCATTCTATACGGAGCTATAGAAATAGGAGTGGTTCCCGGTACTAATTCAATGCCAAATTCCACTTCCCGAATTGGAGGTAATCCCGGCAACTCTTCAGGAAGCACATTTGGAAATTCACATACTACAGGCACAGGTTCACCTTTCTTTTTTGACACTTTTGTATCAACCACGTATGCTAAATAAGCTTCATAACCCTTTCTCACATAGTTCATTGCTTTCATCGCAGATACAATAGCTGGTAATCCTTTCATATCACTGGATTCGAACTAGCTCACTGTTTTGACTTCTCAATTTAATACTCTTTCTTTTACAATTCACGATGGCATTATGTAGAGTAAGCCAATCCATACCCAAAATTATGTCAAATTCATCAAAGGGAAGCAACATCAAATTAACCGAAAAACATATATCACGAAACATCAATGGGCAATTCTTGCACACCTTATCCACCAAGACACTTGCCTAAAAGGTTCGACACTCTAACCACAAATTCAGTAGACTCAACAGGTAGAGTTTTACTCGATACTAGATTTACACACACATAGGAATGAGTTGACCCCGGATCTATCAATGCAATAACATCAATATCAAATAAAGTGAAAGTAACGGTGATAACATCTGAAGATGATGCTTCCTCTCGTGCGCGTATAGCATAGGCTCTGGCAGGTGCTCTCGCCTCCGATCTTACAGTTGTATCAGTTGTCCCTCTCTGGCTATCAATCACATTTTTGGTGTTTTTGGGTGGTCTACCTCTAGCCGTCACATTACTCGGTCTTTCATTCTGAACATTTTCCTCTTCGACCATTTTCGGGCAATCTCGAATAAAATGATCTCGGGATCCACATTTATAGCAAACTCTATTGTTGTACTTACCCCAGCACTCTCCTACATGTCGTCTTCCACACTGCCTGCACTTAGGCTTGTTACTCTTAACACTGCCAACACTTGATTCATTTGGAGCTTGAATCCGTAAACCAGTACTTTGTCTCGAACGATCTTTACTTGGATGTCCAAACGAAGAGTTTGAACGATTACTTCCATCTCTATATCTCTTAGTAGAAGGTTGAGAAAATTTATTCATCGATCTCTTTTTTTCATCATAAGCTTCTGAATCAGCTTTCTTCTTTTCTTTACTGAGCTCTTCAGCTTTGCACGTTCTTTCAACTAATACAACAAATTCATTTATATCGAGTACCAATAACTTGATGTCTTCATTCAATCCCTCTATGAAATGTTTGCACATAGTAGCTTCGATTGAAACACATTCTCTCGCGTATTGACTCAATCTTACGAATTCTCGCTCATACTCAGTAACAGACAAACGTCCCTGTTTCAATTCTAGAAACTCTTTACGTTTCTGATCAATGAAGCGTTGATTGATATACTTCTTTCTGAACTCAGCATGAAAGAAATCCCATGTGATTCTCTCTCTCGGAACCATAGATATCAACATTTTCCACCAGTTGTAAGCTGTGTCTCTCAACAAGGAAACTGCACATTTAATACACTCATCAGGGTTCAACGACATCTCATCAAATACTCTAATTATATTCTCGAGCCAAAACTCGGCTCGCTCAGCATCGTCATTTGATGTGGCCCTAAACTCTTCGGCCTCGTACTTCTGAATCCTATCCATAGGAGGTTTATTCAATCTGATCGGATCTACAACTTGTGGTACAATAGGTACTTGTGGGGTGGAGGTTGTGGAGCAGCCGGATTCATTCGAACGAACTCCGTAAACCACTCACTCATCATTCAAAAGAAGGCTTGCTTAGCCTCTCCTCCCTCACCACTATCATTCGGCCTTGATGTGGCCGGCACTGTTCCTTGAGCAGGAGCAGGCGCATTGCTTTCTACATTGCCAGCAATTGCTCGATCGGGATCCATTAGCATATAAAAACACATTTTTAGCTGTCAGAATTCATCACACTATTGCAATTTCAAATATGGCATGTATAGCTAGACTCACACACGCTACGTTAGTCCGAGAATCGACTAAACTGTAGCTTTGATACCAAATAAAATGTAACACCCCTAACCCGAGACCATCACCGGAGTAGGGTTAAGAGGTATTACCAATCAATCAGAACATTTAACATCTAAATTTATGACACAAAGTCAATCATCTTCAATCACATCCGTTTACAAACATTTTGTCCCTTATCAAGGTCTATGAGACCTTACCACATGCTAAAGATGGGTCAGGACTAAACCGAACACACACAGAAATTCTAGAACAATTAAAATTTTCTTCAAAAATTTAGGGGATACACGCCCGTAGGAGGAGACCGTGTGCCCTCCACGGCTTCAAGACACCCCCGTGTGTCCTCTCATGTCTATATACTGACTATATCAACACGGTCACTAGGCACGCCTGTGCGCCATGGCCGTGTGCTACTAGGCCATATACTGACTTCCTCACCACGGCCACCAAGCACGCTCGTGTTCCATGGCCGTGTACTCTTAGCTAGCTACTGACTTGTATGCCACGGCTAGCTGACACCCCCATATCAAGGTCGTGTGATACCAAGCTGTATCCTGCCAATTCACCCACGGTCTTTAGGCACGCCCGTGCGCCTAGACCGTGTGACATTATAGGCCATTTTGCAAGGCCAAAATGCCACCCACTTAGGGTCAAACTTACAAGCAACACATACCAAAACATATCATGCACATAAGGCAACCAAAAACTCACCAATATGACTATTCAATCTATGCATTCAATTCCTATTCCAACCATAACAAATTCAATACCAAAACTTATCTCATCACAAGCATAATACATTCAATACCAAACATCATTCCTTCTCAATTTTACTAATTCATACTAGCATTTTACCAACACAAAGTTACCATTCATAAGTCAACTTCTCAACCCACAAACCATGCCAAAAGATGCATGACATATACCAAGTTCATACATGCAAAAACTAACACATAACTAGCCACATCTCATGGCCACTCACAGTATCAAACATGATTCAAATGGCCAGCCTATACATGCCATATTTTAATTATGTACATCTTTCCAAAATACCCAAAATAGTTTGCCGATAGTGTGACTGAGATGCTGACGATCCCCTGATCTGAGCTAGCTTACTGATACTGCAAAGCAGAGAAACAAATCACACAGTAAGCTTTATAAAGCTTAGTAAGTTTGATATACAATATAATCGTGTCATCAAAACATATTAACATAATCAATAATCACCATATAGATCAATTCTCTCTTATCCATACAATATCATCCACAGCCAAAATACTCATTCATCCATCTAAATCTTTATCTATAAATTCATCAACCACAAAGGTTCAAGATATACCTTCACTATCACATAGTTTTCAATTTCCAAGCTACTCAATGCTTGATATTACTTGTTGATTATCATTTGATATTCATTCAACTTAATCGCACACTCAGTGCTTAATACATGGTCGGTACATATTATTCATCGCACACATAGTGCCCAAATCTTTGAATCGACTTATCTTGGTAACGCACACTCAGTGCCAATTCTATAAGCCGAAGCGTTTATAACATTGCACACATAGTGTTATTCATTTCTGTTTCGATTTTAATATCGCTCACTTAGTGCAATTAACATAACCTTGCACATAGCATCTCAATCTCATACACATATACACATTCATTTCATAATACAAAATCATAGGTTAACAACATGTATTATATCCGAACTTACCTCGGACGTCGACTATCAATACGGTTGATTAATCGAGCACCTTATCTTTGCCTTGATCTCGATCCGAATTTCTTCTTTCTTGGTCTATACATATTCAAATTAAATCCATTCAATCACCAAATCATTCAATTTAATCCACAAACACAAATTTATGGCATTTTGCATAATAGCCCTCATATTTTAACATTTCGACACTTTAGCCCCTAATTCACAAAATCATCAAATTCACCAAATTCCACCTAGCACAAGCTTAGCCGAATTTTACTAGTGTCTATACAAACCCATACATTTCATTTATTTCACATTTTAACCCTTCAATTTGCTATTTTCACAATTTAGCCCTAATTAGCTAAATTCACCAAAAATTCAAAAACAACACATGTTAATCCAACACCAAGTTGTCATATTTTACTATCAACTAGCATATAGCTCAAATGTTCATCAATGGCTCATCACAAAAACATCATCAATTCACAAAATTCCAACATGGGTTTTGTAATGCACAAAGCAATGTTCACGAAAACGTAGAAATTATCAAAAACCGAGCTCAAACATACCTTGAATTAAGCTAAATAAGTGCCGAAAATCACAAAGCTTCAATGGCTATCTCTTTTCTCTAGTTTTGGTGGAAAGATGAGTAGAAATTGGCCATTTTAATGCTTTGTTTTGTTATAAAAATAACTTAATTATCAAACACCAATTTTGCCCTTAATGAAATGTTTATAAAATCATTTAAATTATGGACATAATGGTCCATCAACCACCCCACTTACTAAATTATGGATCAATTGCCTCAAAAGGTCTCCTCATTTAAAATCCAACAACAATTAAGTACTCATAAATTAGCACACAACATCTTTCACTTATGCGATTAAGTCCTTTTTCTTAATTCGACACACAAACGATCAAATTATCACACAGAATTTTCACACAGACTATGTCACATATCATTCACACAGAAAATATGATTAAAATATTTTTATGACCTCAAATTTGTGGTTTTGAACCACTATTCTGACTAGGGTCTAAACCGGGCTGTTACACCTATACTTAACCAAAATACACCTTTCTCATAACACCGAACGAAACTTCTCGTCGATGATCGGGCAACTTAGGTGACTCGACTCAACTTCACCGAGCCAGTTCACAACATTTGGTATCCGAGCTACTAAAACGAGGAGTATCGACATTCGTAGCAATTCCGGAGTAGGTTCGTAAAAAAAGTTTGAATTAAATTTTATATTTATTTTAGTTGTATTCAAAGTTGTATTCAATTGTACTTATCATTATAGTGAAGTAAAAAAAATATTCGAGTATAAAAAAAAGTGTTGAAAGTTTATGTGTTCAATTTCTTGTAATCCCGATCAACAAGGTTTTTTTCTATCATCTACTACCCCAATGCCACACTTAACCAAAAATTTCTTTGTTTCAGCCTACCTCACATATTTTACATTACAACCCTTGAAACCACTTTGAAACTGACCCCTAAGCAGTAAATAAGTCTAAACGAGACGAAATACGAAATTACGAGAGAAAGATTCAGAGGTAAAAGGCAATGAGCATGTGAGTGCAATAGAGAGTCGAAAAATCCTAAAAAGAGTGTAAACACGAGTGCGAGCGAAAATCAATCCTTTATTTTCTTTCCGAGTGAAATAGTGAGGTTTTTGGTGAGGATTATAATTTTCTTATAAATAGGCATGGGACGAAGAATGAATGAGAACAAGGCCGAAACAACATCCCATTAAGAGGAGGAATCAATGCCCGTTCGTGTTAGTAAGCTACTCGTTGTCAAAAGAATTCTAAGTAGTCAAAGTCTGGAAAATGAGCAGCAATGGGAAAACATCTTCCATTCCTGGTGTCAAGTGCAAGGAAAGGTTTGTAGCTTGATTATCGATGGTGGAAGCTGTACCAACTTGGCAAGTACCCTTATGGTGGAACAACTTGGCCTGCCATCCACCCATCATCTGAGCCCTTACAAGCTTCAATGGTTCAACAGCGATGGTGAAATCAAGGTAACTAAACAAGTTCTCGTGACTTTTTCAATTGGCAAGTATGAGAACGAAGTGCTTTGTGACACAGTACTCATGCATGCGGAACAGTTGTTACTTGGAAGGCCATGGCAATATGACCGAAGAGTCATCCATGATGGGTATACCAATAGGTATACGTTCAAGTATTTGGGGAAAAATTTTACACTAGCCCTGTTGACATAGAAACAAGTTTATGAGGATCAAATGAGAATGATAACATCTATAAAATAATTGAAAGAAAAAGAAAAGAGTGAAATTGTAAAAGAAAGAAAAGAAAATGAAAAGTGAGAAAAAGAAAGCAAAAATAGCAAAAGAAAGAGAAAAGAAAACGAGAAAAGAAAAAGAAGAAAAAGAGAATGAAAATGAAAAAGTAAGTCTGATTGCAAAAGAGAGTGAAGTCCGGAAGGCACTTTTGTCGAGACAAACTGTTCTTGTACTTCTGTACAAGGAAATTTTTTTTAACACTAACGAATTATCCCAAGGTTTGCCTTCTTCTGTTTTGGCTCTTTTGCAAGATTTCCAAGATGTATTCCCATAAGAAACTCTGAGTGGATAGCCACCCCTTCGCGGAATCGAGCATCAAATCGATTTCGTGCCCGGAGTCGTTATTCCGAATCGACCTGCCTATAGGACAAATCCCAAAGAGACCAAAGAATTACAAAGGCAATTTAACAAATTGATGGAAAGGGGCTATATTCGGGAAAGCCTTAGCCCTTGTACCGTTCCTGTTCTGTTGGTGCCTAAGAATGATGGCACATAGCAGATGTGTGTGGACTGTCAAGCCGTGAATAAAATCACCATCAAATATCGGCATATGATCCCTCAATTAGATGATATGCTAGACGAACTAAATGGAGCCAAATTATTTTCGAAAATTGATTTGAAAAGAGGTTACCACCAGATTCATATGCGTGAAGGTGACAAGTGGAAGACGACCTTTAAAATGAAACACGGTTTGTAAGAGTGGTTGGTCATGCCGTTCGGCTTAACCAATGCTCCTAGCACTTTTATGAGATCGATGAACTATGTTTTGAGACCCTTCATTGGTAAGTTTTGCGTTGTTTATTTCGATGATATTCTCAGCTATAGCAAAATGTTGGAAGAGCGTGTGTTGCATCTCAAGTCTGTTTTGGAAACTTTATGTAAGGAAAATCTATATGCTAACATTATGAAATGTACTTTCTATTCTAATAAAATTATTTTCCTTGGTTTTTTTAGTTAGTTCGCAAGGCTTGGAAGTAGACTAAGAAAAAATGAAAGCCATACAAGAATGTCCGAGACCCAAAATTATTAGCCAAGTCCAAAGTTTCCATGGCTTAGCCAGCTTTTATCAACGGTTTGTGCCTAATTTCAACACCATAGCCGCACCATTGACGAGTGTGATCAAGAAGAATTTTGCTTTCCATTGGGCCGATGAACGTGATAAATGTTTCATTGAAACTAAAAACTGTCATACTAACGCACCCTTACTTGCCTTGCCTAAATTTACCAAGACTTTTAAACTCGAATGTGATGGATCAAGTGTTGGAATAGGTGCCGTTCTAACTCAAGACGATCGACCCATTGCCTAGTTTAGCGAGAAGCTTAATGGAGCTTCACTTAATTATCCGGTTTATGATAAAGAGATGTACACACTAGTTCAGGCTCTCGAGACGTGGCAATGCTATTTGTGGCCAAAAGAGTTTGTGATCCATTCCAATCACGAAGCACTGAAACATATCAAAGGCCAGCAGTTGAACAAGCAGCATGCTAAATGGGTCGAGTATCTTGAGTCATTTCCCTATGTAATTAAGTACAAAAAAGGTAAAGATAATGTTGTAGCCGATGCCCTATCGAGGAGGTATACATTATTGTCTTCATTTGAATCGAAATTGCTTGGTTTTTCTTTCTTAAAGGAATTGTATACCAATGATGCTGATTTTGGTGAGATTTACTTTGCTTGTGAGAATACTACCTTTGAGAATTTCTATAGGTATGACATGTTTTTATTCAAGGAAGGGAAGCTCTGCGTTCCACAAAGTTCTGTCCGAGACTTACTTGTGCATGAAGCGCATAGTGAAGGTCTTATGGGAAATTCCGTAGTTAGCATGACCTTAGCAACATTTAACGAACACTTTTATTGGCCTAGGATGAGGCGAGATGTGGAACAAGTTTGTGAGCGGTGCTTGATGTGTAAACGAACAAAGTCCAAGATCAAAGTCTGAATTTTCTAGCTCAAATCAGTTCATTAGGTATTTTCATTTAGTTTGAGCTAGTCGAATTTAATATGTTAGCTAAGTCTATATTAATTAAGTATTAATTTAATTAATGTGTCTAAAGTAAGTTATTATTTGGTTCAGCCTAAGTTAGCTTGCCTTTTAATTTGGTTCTTTGTCTTTTAGGTGCAGTCGAATGCATGAAGGTGAATTAATGCAAGGTGCATGCATGGTTGGGTTCAACGCATGAAGGATTCATCCAAGGTTAGCTACAACGAATGGTGTGTTGATTGTTGGTTTCCCCAAGCATTCATTCGGCCAAGGAGTAGCTGCAAATTAATTCTTCTAGTTGGCCGAACATCTCCCCAAGACAACCATCAAAGTGACCATTCAAGCTGCCCCTTTATTGCTCATACCTATTCGGCCAAGCAATACAAATTGAATGACCCATTTAAGCTCTTTGCCGAATCTAGACAAGGCCATTTAGCTCCCTTGCATCCAAGTTCATCCAGCCGAATTTCCTTCATCATGAAACATGTCTATTGGCGTCTCAAGTGGCTGAATATAGACATATCACTTCAATAGTTTTATTCTAGAATATTCTAGCTCTTTAATGGCCGAATGCTTAGTCTTGAAGCAATGTCATTTTTTTCCATTCGACTACCTTATGTAATGCTATAAATACTTAGCATATTTCAAGTTGTAGGGACTTTTTCCATTTTATTGAATGAAACTCTATTTCTATGAGGTTACCTTCCTCTCAAATTTCGTACAAGTCTCGAGTGACTTATCTAGCATGCTAGTGGCGTCAACCCGAACTTGTTTCTGAACTTATCACCAACCATTTGGTGTGGTGGTCATCTATCCTTCTACCAACCATCTTTCCACTTTAAACAATATAAGAACCAGGGTGACACTCGTTATAGAGTTGAATCGCTCTTGACGTTTAAGTTCACTTTTCCATTCCATCCTATCTATGAACCATCTTTCCACCTTAAACAATATAAGAACCAGGGTGACACTCATTATAGTGTTGAATCGCTCTTGACATTTAAGTTCATTTTTCCATTCCATCCAATTATCTTTCATCTTTTATTTCTTGTTAGCCTGTTTCTCCTATCTCTCTTCTAGCCCTTTGAACTTATTTCATCATATACCCCTATACTTAGCCAAAATACACCTTTCTCATAACACCGAACGAAACTTCTCGTCGACGATCAGGCAACTTAGGTGACTCGACTCAACTTCACCGAGCCGGTTCACATCAGTTAGTGTATTGGAGAGTGAAAGCTTGATGCTTCACTTACAGGATATGTTGGACTCTTTGAGTCGTTGATGTGTTGGAGATCCGTGTATACAATGTGTGGTGATAGAGCCCACTCTTATGTTTCACAGTCTTAAGTGGCCAATTTATCGTGAATGATTTTATGTTTATATATATGTCATACGTAAGTGCATGAGAAATAAAAGCTAGTTTGATTAAGTTAATGAAACCTTGTTATAGTAAATATCTTGTTATAAATGTATTTGAAAATGTTCATGATTTAACCTATGTTGAAATGCATGCTTGTGGTTAATTCTGATACATTCATTGAGCTTGTTTAAGCTCACACCTCTCATTAAACCTTTATAGATTAATTGCATTCTGATGTGAGCGGTGCAACCAAGGAAGTGATCTAAGCTAGGCAATAGTAATTTGAGCATGTGATTTTATTATTCTTTTGGACTTTTGGAATAAAGGCAATGTGAGTTTAGAACTTCGTTGGTTACATTAATATTTTATTTGTTTATTATGATTTTGGACTTGAGATTTTGATATTGTTAGGAATTATATCTATGAATGATTTGATGATTGGTATTGTGAGTAATGGTGCATGTTGAAAGGAAAATGTTTGCGAATGAAGGTGACCTCTATTTTGCTGAATTTTTTCCACTTTATGCAGAGGTGTCGATACTCGGGGTTAAATATTGATACCTCAATGTTAAAATGTATGTGAAAGAAAACAGTAGCTTAATTTGATATTGATACCCTTTCACGAGTATCGATACTTGGGGTAAAAATATTGATACCTTTGTTTAAGTATCGATAAAATGTTTTGATTTGAAATTGAGTTGGAAAAACATAATGCTAGAATGGTATCAATTTTCTGGTTAGTATCGATACTTGTCTTACTAAATATCGGTACCTATTGTTGAGTATCAATACCTATGTTATTTTCTTTGACAGCTTTCTATATGGTCCCTAAGTATGTATTTAAATTGTTTCAGATGTCGTATAATGTTTGTCTAGTCGCGATCACCTTTGTAAATGATTAAACTAATAAAAATCGTTCTTACTTAAAGCTATGTGTGCATGTGTAATTGATACGATGTTGTTGTAGCGTCCTGTAACTCGAGCCTAGCGATCGGGCTAGGTGAGGGATGTTACAATGAGAAACTCCTTTGGTTTCAAAAGTCAATGACTGAATGGCTTGTAAATGGGGATCGAAATAGCAAGTATTTCCATAGTCATACACTAACAATGCGACAAAGAAATAAAATTGAGGGTTTTCAAATTGATGATTTAGGATTGTGCTATGATACTAGTGTTTTATAGAGGTACGTCGTTGATTTTTTTCAGAGGCTTTATATTATTGCTAATCAAGTGGATGGGGTACTTCCTTGTTGGAATTAGTTCCCGGCACTATCAACACAAGATAGGGACATGCTTGTAAGTTCGACGATGAATAAAGAAATCCATAAAGCAGTGTTGACTATGGCTTTTCTTAAGGCACCAAGGATTAACGATTTCCATGCAAAGCTTTACCAGCCTTAGTGGGAGGCATTAGGTAATTTAGTCTACACAATGGTTCGTAGGGCACTCGAAGGGCATGGCATAGACCCTACTCTTAACAAAACTCCGATTGTGTTAATTCTAAAAATATAAAGACCGGAAGTCATTTCTCACTTCTGACCAATCAGTTGGAGTAAGGTCTTATATAAAATCATTACAAAGACCATTGTTGATAGACTCAAGCCATTTATGGTAAAGCTAGTAAAACAGAATCAAGCTAATTTCATCAAATGGAAGAATATTGCAAACAACATTATTATCATGCAAGAGGCTATCCATACCATGAAAACAATTAACGGAAGACAATGTTGGATGGCTCTGAAGATTGATATAGAGAAAGCCTATGATAGACTTCGTTGGGATTCCCTTGAAGACACCTTGTTGAAGGCATGTTTTTCTTCTATAATGGTTAATGTAATTATTAACTTTGTAAATTCATCATCCTTACAGATTATTTAGAATGACACCATCACCAAGTCCATCTTTCCCATACAATGAATTAGACAAGGAGATCCGTTATCTCCTTATTTGTTCGTTTTGTGTATAAAACCACTAGGTCATCTCATAGATAAGGCAATCATGTAGAAAGATTGGAGCCCTTTGTTGATTTCTAGACGAGGACCGACACTTTCGCACCTTTTCTTTGTAGACTACCTCATTTTTTTCTGTAAAGCAAATAGGGAGCAAGCTGAGCATGTGTAATTGTATCCTTAATACTTTTTGCCACATTTCTAGACAGAAAATCAACAGGAATAAAACCCAAAATTTCTTTTCTCAAAACAAACCGACATATTTAACAACTGAAATATCTGGGAACCTTGGAATTTCGAGGGTGGATGATCTAGGGAAATATCTTGGATGCCTATTTTTCACAAGAGGGTCTCGTCTAGAACATTTGAGTTTGTTGTAGAGAACGTCCAAAAAAAAAGCTTAATGGTTGGGAAGTACGAAATTTATCTATGGTTGGAAGGATTACTCTAGTCACATCAGTCATTATAGTTATTCCATTATTTTTCATGGCCACGACACGTATATCCGTCTTGGTGTGCAAAGAGATTGAAAAGCTTGCTTGAAAGTTCATTTGGGGTTCGAAGGTAGACTCAATGAAACTTGCTCTACTAAATTGGTTAAAATGCTACCAACCTCTTGATAATAGGGGTCTTGGACTCTGAAATCTTACGAATCAGAATAAGGCTTTTCTTTTAAAACTTGGATTTAATATTGTTACTAACATAGAGGCTCCATGGCTGCATGTCTTGATGAGCAAATATAACATTCAGGGACTGTTGCCAGTTTTAATCTCTGTAATAACCTAGATTATAGCCTATGCATTAATACTAAGTTATATGAAATAGCATGCTTATGTGTGTTGTGAATGTGCATTATGAATTTTGTGAACCTTAGTGCGTAGGTGAGCACTTTAGAAATTACTCGATTTTAAAGTTAAAAGAGGGAACTAAAGCAGGGTGGCCTTAAGAAAAGTTATAGAGGAAATATGACACACAATTGGGCTTGGAAAAGTGGCTTGGAGGTGCCACTTAGGGCTCTGGAAATGACGCCATATGCTAGGGGGGAAGGACTTGTGTTCGAGTCGCGTGGGAAGCAAAATGCTAAGGTTTTTATTTTGCTTGTGACGTCAATAAGAGGGGAGTAGGGGGACGGCACCAAGGCTAGATTTTAGGAGTTTAAATCCTTTTATTTTTCGAGATAAATAGGGGATAATTGACGGATTATTTTTATTAATTTTTAAATGAGGAGATAAAGAGGAAAATAAGGATATGAGAGTGATGGCCAAGTAGGGGACTCTAGGTTAGTAATTTCGGCAAAAGGAGGAAAAATAAGGCCATTCATCATTCTTTCTTTCTCCTTTTCTCTCTGCCGAAATTCTATGGCAACAATTCTCCTCTTCTCTTTTATTTTGTTAAGCCGAAATACTCCCTGTGCTAGCCGAATTTAAATTCCACCATTGCCGAAACCCTCAAGCTTTGTCCTTCTCATCTTTGTTGAAGCTGAAACTCTCTAAAGTGTTCATCCAAAAGCCGAAAACGAATTCCCTCTAGCCATAGCCGAATTTCTCTGTGAATGAAAGCAAGGGAGTAGTCGACTACAACATTAAAGGTAAGATCCATGGTTATTCGATCTCCAATCTTTTTCTTTCTTTTAGCCGAAAGCTAAGAACTAATCTCATCAATATCCTGGGTTGCCGAAACTACATAGGATCTTTCAGGAATTGTCTATAGTCGACTATAAAGAGGAGAGCTTCGGGTATCAAGATCTAAGGTAAGGCAAGTTTTCGGCCAAGGGCCATTTATTATGATTTAATGTTAGAAATTAATCTAACATGTGTCAAGGTGATTTCAACAGATATCAAGGGTAAATAGCAATTTCTTCGCGAATAATCAGTGAAACAAGGACTAATTCATAAAATTTCTTAATCAGATTAAATCGCGGACGTAGAAATGAGCTCTAGGGGACGTGGCCGTAACGTACGAGGACGCGGTAGAGGTAGAATGACCGTGTCAGAACCCGTTAGATCGGGTCAAGGATCTAAAAATGAGGTACCGCCACCACCACCAACAGCTGTTGGTGTTGAATAGCAAGATCAGACGGGAGATGATGCTGTATCGCAGGCTGTGCTGCGAGTTCTTGAGTTGGTGGCTGGTGTAGGAGGAAATTCGAGAGCTTGAAAGTCGGTACCTGAACGACTCCGAGTTAATAGAGCTGAGGTATTTCATGGAGTATCTGGTGTGGCACCCAGTACGGCTGAATATTGGTTGGAGGCAACCGAGTGCATTATGGATAAGCTCGATCTAACCCCTGAGGAGAAATTGAAAGGAATGGTGGCACTGCTACGCGATGAAGCGTATCAGTGGTGGCTTACAGTTCAGGATGGTGCCACAGCTGAGGATCTGACCTGTGAATATGTTAAGGCGGCGTATCAGAAAAAGTATGTTGGAACCAGATATACTGATGCGCAGAGGGAGGCTTTTCTGGGGCTGGTTCAAGGGAACAAGTCCGTGGCGGAGTATGAAGCTGAATTTCTAAGGCTGAGCCGGTATGCTCGTGGAGTAGTGGCTACGGAGCATGAGTGATGTGTCCGGTTTGAGGACGGACTAAGGGATGATCTGAGGTTGTTGATAGCTTCACATCAGGAGTGGGAGTTTTCTGCGTTGGTAGAAAAGGCTAAGGTGGCTGAGGGAATTAAGGACTCCGCAAGGCAGAATTATGATCGGCATAGATAGAAGAGAGGTTTTGGGTCGTCTGGATCAGCAGGGAATGTTCAGAAGAGGCCTAGAGTTGATGGGCCGCGAGGCCACCAAGCTACTATAGGAGGGCAGTATCGTACTTGTGATCAGTGTGGGAAAAAGCACTTAGGGGAGTGTTGGAAAAAGACAGGAGGATGCTTTAAGTGTGGGTCCAAGGATCATATGATTAAGGATTGTCTTATGAAACCGGATGGGAATCGACCAGCCGCTCAGAATGTGAATCAGGCTGGTAGAGGTGGACAGCAGCCTCAGCGAGGTCGTGGTCCGAATGGCAGAGGAAATGGTGCTGGCAGAGGACGTGGAACACCGGGCAGAAGTGTTGCTAATACTGAGGCAAGGTAGCCGGGTTTGGTTTATACGGTTCACCGGAAGGAGGATGGAGACGCGCCGGACATTATAACCGGTACGTTCCTTATTTATGACAAGCCTTATGTTGTTTTAATTGATGTGGGCTCGACCCATTCTTATGTTGCATGTAGAGTAGTTGAAACTCTAGACATAGCCTCTGAACTTTCTGATAGGGAGATGACTGTAGTAAGCCCACTAGGTCAAACTGTAGTGGTGAATAAAATCTTTCGGAGTGTACCTTTAGAAATTCAAGGCGTAGTATTTTCTGCCGACTTGATGGAACTTCCCTTTGGAGAATTTGATCTCATACTTGGTATGGACTGGCTAGTGGAACATCGGACTGTGTTGGACTGTGCAGCTAAGTGAATGGAGTTAAGGACCTTGGAGGATGAGGTGGTCATTATGATAGGAGAAAGAAGAAACTACTTGTCTAATGTAGTTTCGGCGCTAAAGGCTGAAAAGATGGTTCGGAAAGGGTGCAAGGCGTTTTTAGCCTTCATAAGTGCGTTAGATGGAAAAGAAGAAGGTGTTAGTGGAGTTAGAACGGTAAGGGATTTCGAAGATGTGTTTCCGGAGGAATTACCAAGAATACCCCCAGATAGGGAGGTGGAGTTTGGAATTGACTTGCTGCCGGGAACAGCTCCTGTGCCAATTACCCTGTACAGAATGGCACCAAAGGAGTTGGTGGAGCTCAAGGCTCAGATCCAAGAGTTGCTGGATCGTGGGTTTATTCGACCCAGTGTGTCTCCGTGGGGAGCACCGGTCCTGTTTATGAAGAAGAAGGATGGAACTATGCGAATGTGCATAGACTATCGTCAGTTGAATAAGTTGACCATCAAGAACAAGTATCCTTTGCCAAGGATAGATGACTTGTTCGATCAACTTAAGGGGGCGGCAGTATTTTCAAAGATCGACTTAAGGTCGGGATATCATCAGTTGAAGGTGAAGGAGGCAGATATCCATAAGACAGCCTTTAGAACAAGGTACGGCCATTATGAGTTCTTAGTAATGCCGTTTAGATTGACGAACGCCCCAGCCACGTTCATGGATATGATGAACTGGGTTTTTCAACCCTACTTGGATAGGTTCGTCGTTGTATTCATAGACGACATCTTAGTGTATTTCAAGTCTGAAGAGGAACATGATGAGCATCTCCGAATAGTGTTACAAGCGTTAAAGGAGAAGAAGCTTTATGCCAAATTCAGCAAGTGTGAATTTTGGCTTAAGGAAGTTGCATTCTTAGGATATGTGGTGTCTGCTGAAGGAATAAGGGTGGATCCTCGAAAGATTGAGGCAGTGTTGGATTGGAAACCACCTAAGTCTGTGGCGGAGATTCGTAGTTTCTTGGGATTGGCAGGCTACTACAGAAGGTTCGTGGAAGGATTCTCATCGATAGCTGCGCCATTGACAAAGTTATTAAGGAAGGAAGTACTTTTCGTATGGACGGATAAGCAGCAGGAGAGCTTTGAGAAGCTTAAGAGGGTGTTAACTGAAGCTCCGATATTGATTCAGCCTGAGGCAGGGAAAGATTTTGTAGTGTACTGTGACGCCTCTCATACAGGATTGGGATGCGTGTTAATGCAAGACGGGAAAGTCGTCGCGTATGCGTCTCGGCAACTAAGGCCTCGTGAGGGTAACTATCCGACTCATGACTTGGAATTGGCGGCAGTGGTCTTTGCTCTTAAGGTGTGGAGGCACTACCTTTATGGAGAAAAGTCAGTAATCTACACAGACCACAAGAGCCTTAAGTATCTGTTGACTCAGAAGGAGTTGAACTTGAGGCAGCGAAGGTGGGTGGAGTTACTGAAGGATTATGATTGTTCCATAGAGTATCATCCGGGCAAGGCGAATGTGGTCGCGGATGCCCTAAGTCAGAAGGTTGTGTCGGATCTGAGAGCGATGTTTGCACATCTGAGTTTGTATGACGATGGAAGCCTGTTGGCAGAGTTGTAAGTCAAGCTGACGTGGTTGGATGAGGTAAAAGAGAGTCAGTTGGCGGATGATGATTTAAGTGCTAAGAGGCGACAAGTTCAGAATGGTGGTTTAAAGGATTACAGTATGTCCAGTGAGGGAGTGTTGTGCTTCAAGGGTAAGATCTGTATGCCTAAGGATAAGGTTCTAAGATAGAGGATTCTTCAGGAATTGCATAGTAGCCCTCATGCTATGCATCCTGGAGGTACTAAGTTGTACAGAGATTTAAGGGAACAATTTTGGTGGCCTGGTTTGAAGAAGGAAGTTACAGAATTTGTCGGCAAATATTGGACGTGTCAGCATGTTAAGGCTGAACATCAGGTTCCGTCAGGGTTACTTCAGCCAATCAAGATTCCACAGTGGAAGTGGGAGAGAATCACCATGGACTTCGTTAGTGGGCTTCCCCTTACGCCTACTAAGAAGGACTCGGTATGGGTAATAGTGGACCGTTTGACCAAGTCCGTGCACTTTATCCCGGTAAGAGTCGACTATTCTTTACAGAGGTTGGCAAAGTTATATGTGGCAAAAATTGTAAGGTTGCATGGACTGCCAGTGTCAATTATCTCAGATAGGGACCCAAGGTTTACTTCTCAGTTTTGGAAAGCCCTACATCAAGCTTTAGGCACTAAGTTGGATTTCACTACGACTTTTCATCCACAGTCGGATGGGCAGTCTGAACGGGTAATCCAAGTGTTAGAGGATATGTTGAGGGGCTATGTGATGGATTTCAGAACAAGTTGGGAGGAATATTTGCCTTTAGCAGAGTTTGCCTACAACAACAGCTATCAGGCCAGTATTCGGATGGCACCGTATGAAGCGTTGTATGGTCGGAGGTGTCGAACTCCTACGTGCTGGGCTGAATTAGGGGAACGATGAGTTTTGGGTCCAGAGATTGTGGCAGAATCTGAAGAGAAGGTTGAGATAATCCGGGCACGGTTGAAGGAAGCTTCTAATAGACAAAAGTTGTATGCAAATCTTAAGCGAAAGGAGATAGAATTTGATGTGGGAGATCAAGTGTTCCTTAAGGTATCGCCTTGGAAGAAGGTGAGGAGATTTGGTCGCAAAGGGAAGTTAAGTCCAAGGTTTATAGGACCCTATCGAGTATTGAAGCGAGTTGGACCAGTGGCATATCAGTTAGAGTTGCCACCGGAGTTGAAGCAGATGCACGACGTATTCCATGTGTCTATGCTACGTCGTTATCGATCGGATCCATCTCATGTGGTACCGATTGAGGAGGTAAAGTTAAGGCCAGATTTGTCCTACGAGGAAGAGCCGATTCAGATCTTAGAGCGAGATGTGAAAGTGCTACGAAGGAAATCAGTTCCTTTAGTTAAAGTGTTATGGCGCAATCATGGATCGGAGGAAGCTTCGTGGGAGCCAAAAGAGGAATGCGACAAAGAATACCCTCACTTGTTTTAGCTGTAATTTTTAGGTCGAAATTTATTTTAAGAAAGTAGAATCAGTAATATCTTGGATTATAGCCTATGCATTAATACTAAGTTATATGAAATAGCATGCTTGTGTGTGTTGTGAATGTGCATTATGAATTTTGTGAACCTTAGTGCGTAGGTGAGCACTTTAGAAATTACTCGATTTTAAAGTTAAAAGAGGGAACTAAAGCAGGGTGGCCTTAAGAAAAGTTATAGAGGAAATATGACACACAATTGGGCTTGGAAAAGTGGCTTGGAGGTGCCACTTAGGGCTCTGGAAATGACGCCATATGCTAGGGGGGAAGGACTTGTGTTCGAGTCGCGTGGGAAGCAAAATGCTAAGGTTTTTATTTTGCTTGTGACGTCAATAAGAGGGGAGTAGGGGGACGGCACCAAGGCTAGATTTTAGGAGTTTAAATCCTTTTATTTTTAGAGATAAATAGGGGATAATTGATGGATTATTTTTATTAATTTTTAAATGAGGAGATAAAGAGGAAAATAAGGATATGATAGTGATGGCCAAGTAAGGGACTCTAGGTTAGTAATTTCGGTAAAAGGAGGAAAAATAAGGCCATTCATCATTCTTTCTTTCTCCTTTTCTCTCTGCCGAAATTCTCTGGCAACAATTCTCCTCTTCTCTTTTATTTTGTTAAGCCGAAATACTCCCTGTGCTAGCCGAATTTACATTCCACCATTGCCGAAACCCTCAAGCTTTGTCCTTTTCATCTTTGTTGAAGCTGAAACTCTCTAAAGTGTTCATCCAAAAGCCGAAAACGAATTCCCTCTAGCCATAGCCGAATTTCTCTGTGAATGCAAGCAAGGGAGTAGTCGACTACAACATTAAAGGTAAGATCCATGGTTATTCGATCTCCAATCTTTTTCTTTCTTTGAAAGTTAAGAACTAATCTCATCAATATCCTGGGTTGCCGAAACTACATAGGATCTTTCGGGAATTGTCTATAGTCGACTATAAAGAGGAGAGCTTTGGGTATCAAGATCTAAGGTAAGGCAAGTTTTCGGCCAAGGGCCATTTATTATGATTTAATGCTAGAAATTAATCTAACATGTGTCAAGGTGATTTCGACAGATATCAAGGGTAAATAGCAATTTCGGGATTTCAAATCACAAGGTAAAGTGCATATGTACAATCAGTCAAAGCTATATCTGGTGTTTTAGATCTAGTTCGTATTTATTCAAAAGTCGATACTAAACAAGTTAAGTGATCTAACATTGGCCGATTGAAGGAAGGTCACAAATTTTCGGGATTTGACTAATAATCAAATCGACAGCAAGGAACTTAGGATCTAAAGCGTTAGATCGGGTTTTTCGGGAAATCAGTGAATCGATAAGAATATCAGGTGTGTACCCCACACTATTTCTTAATAGATTTATGGCACCTAATTAATGCATATGTGTTTATAATAATGTGAATATGGCTAAGGTACCATGCAATGGTACAAAGTACTCAGGTACGTTTTCCTACTCCTACTAGGAATATAACAAGATATGTTATGGCACGCATGTGGAACTATAAGAATGTGAATAAGGGATATGACATGGATAATGAGTATTTGCATGACATGGGGCATATGGGATATCATGAAAGGGGAAATAAATGTGGTGACTTCGGTCACGATATCTGAATATGGTGACTTCGATCACATTATCTGAATGTGGTGACTCCGGTCACATTATCTAAATGTGGTGACTCATGTCACAAATATTTGATCTGGTGGCTATGCCACGAATTTTATAAGGGCGATGAGCACGTTGACTGCAGCGACTGCCTTCAATGGTGTGTAGCGGATGGAGGGTTGACTTAGTAGTCCCCACGGTGTGCAGGTTGGTACGGGTGATGTGTAGCGGATGGTATCTAGGTTTTGGGTTCAGGTTTGCATCATATTATTTAAATGCTATATGTGTACATGTATGACTTGCTATGCCTAAATTTGTTAGGACTTAGTGTTGTGGTTACACATTGAGTCTGTTGACTCACCCCGTTGTGGGATTATTTTTCAGGTGACGATCAGTGATGGACCGGGTCGGCAGAAGCTTAGGGGTGGCCATGCTCAGCAAGGAATTCATTTTATTTGAACTTTTTATTTTAAGTACTTTGAATTTAATTTTGGGATTTATCTTGATGTAATAAAGCCATAGTTGAACTACTTTATTTTACTTTGATTTATTATGTTACAAATTTTTATCAATTAAAGATTAAGTAAATTTATTTTTTTATAAACTCTAAATGTTTTGTCACTTAAAATAAAGGGTTTTCAATGTAAGATAAACTTGTTTTTAACTCGAGCCCAACCCAAAAACAATCTTTCTTTCAAAACATACAGTTTTTCCAAAGTAACAAAAGAATTTTGAACCGGTTTACATCGAGGAACATACTAGATCCGGTCAAGACTCGTGGGCCGGGTTTGGGGTGTTTCAATCTCGAGAAGTTGTTCCTTTTTATTTTGGCGTTCTATCATGGGAGTTTATCATGAGGTTCTCAACAGTGTGTTTTAGACTGTTGGCGATGGACACATAATTAATTTCTAGAATGATGTTTGGGTTAGACAGATTGGCCCTCTTAAATTTTTCTATACAGGGATAATACAGGGAATTGGGATTGGCCTCATCTAAATCAATTGCTCTCCACCACATTGTAGCAATTTTACCCCTCTAATCTGAATGTAGGTGTCGACTGTATCTCGTGAAAGTGGTTACAAAATGACTTGTTCTCTTCTGCTAAAACTTTCAAAAGAATTTACTCCATTGGTAATTTTGCTTCGCCTATGAATTGGAAGTTGGTTTGGAGGCGTAAAGCTCCGCAATGAGTTCGAGTGTTCCTGTGGTTATATTGGAGAGATCATATTTTGACTAATGGTGAGAGATCTTGAAGGCATGTGTCAAATGAGAGCCATTGTCCCTGATGCGGTCATGTTTTTGAGTCAGGTATTCATGCAATTCAGGATTGTTCCTTCTAGAGAGCAGTCTGGAATGTTGTTGTTCCTTTCAATGCTAAAAGTACTGTAACACCCCCAGACCCTGCCCAGACGTTATGGCCGAATCTGGTGAAGTCACATCAAAAGAATAATTCAAAACGACTTTGCTAAGTTAAAACTTAAGTTTAAGGCTTAGAAACCCAAAAAAATCTAAGCAACTTGTTAAGTAATGATATAAGTCCATTACTTAAGAGCTAATAATAACGCCACCTTGTAGCTCCCCAAGTGACGCAACCTTGCCACTAGACCACACGCCTAATTGTGTCCTATTTTCCCCTTAATCTGTTTAAGAGGCCTAATATCTAGGACCAGGGTCCACTAAGGCAAAAATGAAATTTGTCCCTATGGTCCTCCTTATCCCTAAGACTTCAAATAACCCTGGTAATACCCTAAAATTAATAATCCAAGTGCTACTTGTACATACCAACTTCAGTGCACAGAAATTTAGAGTTTTGGGATTTTGGGGTTTTACAATTCTACCCCTCTAAAAAAAAATGTCGGCCTCGAAATTTACCTGATTGAAACAAGTGAGGGTATTGTTGTCGCATTGCCTCCTCAGATTCCCAAGTAGCCTCCTCGGCATTATGGTTACGCCAAAGCACTTTGACCATAGGGACAAACTTCCTTCTTAGCACCTTAACGTCTTGATCAATTACTTGAACTAGCTCCTCTTCAAAAGTTAAGTCTGGTCTAACCTCAATCTCCTCGACTGACACGATGTGAGAAGGTTTTGAGTGATAACGCCTTAACATTGATACATGGAACACATCATGTATTTCGCTCAATTTAGAAGGCAATTCCAGTTGATAGGCAACTGGCCCAATTCGCTTCAACACCCGGTATGGCCCAATGAATCTAGGGCTTAACTTGCCATTCCGACCAAACCTTAACACCTTCTTCCAAGGGGAAACCTTGAGAAAAACCAAGTCCCCCACCACATACTCAATCTCTCTCCGTTTGAGGTTAGCATATGACTTCTGCCTATCTGCCGCCTTCTTTAACCGATCCCGAATCAACTTTACCTTATCTTCGGTGTTTGCTACCAACTCCGGACACAATACTCGCCGCTCACCCAACTCGGTCCAACAAGTCAGAGTACGACATCTTCGCCCATACAGTGCTTCATATGGTGCTATTCCAATACTTGCCTGATAACTATTGTTATACGCAAATTCAGCTAACGGCAAGTAATCCTCCCAACTACCTCGAAGCTCAATTACACACCCTCTCAGCATATCCTCCAAAACTTGAATTACCCTCTCCAACTGAGAATCAGTCTGAGGGTGAAATGCTGTGCTAAAATCCAACCTCGTACCTAGTGCTTCATGCTGCTTCTTCCAAAAGTGAGACGTAAAGTGACGGTCTCTATCAGATATGGTAGAGACCGGGACCCCATGCAATCTCACAATCTCTGCCACATACAACCTTGTCAACTTCTGTAATGAGTAGTCGGTGCGGACCGGTATAAAATGGGTAGACTTAGTTAACCGATCCACAATAACCGAGACAGAGTCCTTCTTAATAGGCGTCAAGGGTAGCCCACTAGCAAAAACCATAGTAACCTGCTTCCTCTTCTATAGTGGAATCTTAATCGGCTGGAGTAACCTTAATGGTAGTTAATGTTCCGCTTTCACTTGCCGATATACCAAACATTTGCCCACAAACTCCATAACCTCGCATTTCAATCCTGACCACCAATAAAGCTCTCGTAAATCCTGATACATCTTGTTACCTCCGAGGTGCCTAGCATAGGATCTACTATGCGCTTCCCGCAGTATAGACTTCCTTAATTCTTCGTCCCTTGGCACACAAATTCTACCACGAAAACACAACAACCCGCCACTATTTAACCCAAAATTCGTCGTTTCCACATTCTCAATTTGCTTGAATCGAGAACCCAGAGTTTCATCCAATGACTGCTTAACTTTAATCTGCTCAACCCACAGTGGCTTCATGTAACACCCCAAACCCGGTCAATACGCTACGACCGAATCGGGTATGTCACAGGGAAGGGGAATGGAAAAAAACCGAGTTAAAAATCATGAGTTGAGAGAACTTTTGCGTATTGGCTTGCCTTTGGTAAAAATGTGATATATATACATATATATAAAAGAAAACAGTTGCTTAACTTAAGCAGTAACCCATTTTAGGTTTTGAAATCCAAAGTCGAATTTTAAGTAAAACTTATTGAGCGGTCAATTAAAACAATGTTGCGTCTTGGGTTGAATAATTTGAGTTGCTTTGATTCTAAACCCGATCTAAATTAGCCATTTTACAAACCTTAAATTCGAAGTCTTTGGTTTTGAAAAAACCCCCACTTAAATAATTCATTAGGCATGCCACAACATTTGAAATTAATAACAAAACCAAATTAACGTTTAGATGGCCTTATTACAATACCCAAAAATCCAAATTAAAATAGTAATAATCCAAAATAAATATTAAAGATAGAGTTACTTAAAACATGATGCATGGCCACCTCGAGTCCACCACGGCTCCATATCCGCGGTCTAAGGATTACCTACAAAATTAAACGGGGGGTGAGTCACCGAGACTCAGTGTGTAAATCGCCGTCCAAAAGAGTTATGGGCCCTCACACAAATCCATATATCAAGTATGTATGACATGCAACCCAATCAACCTAGTATATCCATCCTCCATATCTCCAGATTCTACCCCATATCTGTGGCACCTAGCCACTGGTGGTACCTAACCACTAGTGGTTCCAAACCACTAGTGACAAAAGTCACAATTAATAATATGTGGGGCCAACCCACTAGTGGTACCTAACCACTAGTGACAATCCCTAATATCAATACGTGGGGCCGACCCATTATGGTACCAAACCACTGGGACGAGTCACAGAAATAATATATGTGGTACCTAACCACTGATGGTTCCAAACCACTGAGATTTAGTACCAAAATATAATATGTGGGGCCAACCCACTTGTGGTACCTAACCACTGGTGACAGTCTAAAAGATATCATGTTTCCTCCCTCTTCTCATCATACCCCAATTTCATGTTCATGCTTAACAATATGGTATGATCATGCTTTCAATGTATAACAGACAATCATCTCATTCAACATACATTAGTTGATAACAGAACATAGTAAAACTTACCGGAATCCTCGATCTTACCCACAAGGGTAACATAGTAATCCATGCCATCACTTCGGCTTTTGGCCAAACATAGTCAATAACATAAATAAAATACGAAGTGTGTGAGAGTTACACACCTGATAATACGTAACACAACGCTCTCTATGTCGACACTATTGCTAATAGACACAATTGCTATCTGCCTACTACTCTACTCAGAAGCTGGCCCACAACCTGGTGGACAATCCCGAACAGCAGACACCGCGTGCTTCTTAAACTTGGGGATTGAACCCGAAGGTTTGCCTCCTTCCCCAACTTGAATGTTTCTTGCATCCATCAAAAGCCTTGGTCAATAAATCACTACAAAAGATATGATTTGAATAACCACCCAACCAGGTTAGGGCGACGAACCATAGATAAACCGATTAACATAACAACTAGGGAGAATCTTCTTACCTAAGACGACTGAATCCAGAAGTGAGAAGGCTCGGTTTAAGAAGTTGATCAAACACCTATGCAAAAACCAAGTGAGATTCAGTTGAATAGAGAATAGGTTAAAGAAGATGGCCTTTCGGCCAAATAGGAAACATGAGCCCTCCTTCCACCATTCGGCCCAAAATACCAACACCACCACTCACCTTTGATTAACCCTCAAAGATTCGGCACACACTGACAAAGCAAAGAGAATTCGGCTACAAGGGAAAAAGAATGGAAAAACAAACTCAAAGAGCGATTAAGAAAGAGGATTTGGCCTAGAGTAGAAAACGAAAAGAAAAGAATGCAACAACGAACTTACCAACACCTGAGATGATGATTCGACTAGAAACCAGAATAGAGGAGAAATAAATGCAAGAGCCGAAAAGGAAGCAAAAAAACCTTGATGGAGACTTAGGAGTTTCGGCAACATCAAAGATCACCAAAGAGAGGAGAAGGTTAAGAGAAAAGAATGATAAGAGAGAAATAGGAAAAGAAGAACAGTGATTTCGGTTTAAAGAAGACAAATGGAAAACGAGGAGAATAGGGATTTCGGTTATGGAGTTTTTGAGAACGGGTAGAAAAGAAGATGAAAAGAAATGTGCAACTTGGTCTTTTTAGTTTCGACTACAGGTCATAGAGGAAGAAAATGATGGGAGTTGACTAGGCAAATTTTCGGCAAAAGAAAATAAGAATAGCTAGGATTAACAGCACACTCACAAATGCAAAAAAAAAGAGAACATCAACACCCATAAGCTATTTAAGGCTACCAAAATTCGGCACTCACACCTCTTGCCAAAACCGAATGCTCCACACCCTCCTAGCACTTAAAACCGAACCTCCCCCTCATCCAACCTTCATGGAAAATTTGGCTAGCACTTCCCCTCTCCCCTCAAACACCATGCCGTCCCTTCAATCTCTCCCTGGTTCCCTCTTCTCCACTCATTTGAAATATTTGAATAATTCAAACTCCTTAAATCCCTCTCCACCATCCACTTGAAATATTTGACCAAGCCCTACCTCTCTCCTCCAGAGTTTGATTGTCATCCAATCACCTCCCTATCCTGAGCCAAAAAAATAACACTCCCCTACTGCCTGAGAGTTTCGAACCCTTCCTCTCACCCTTACCTTGTGACGCCACATCCCCAGCATGCTAAGTGGCATCCCCTTGCCACTCTTCCACTGCACTCCCTTGTGTCACCAAACGCAAAATAAAACCCCTTAAGTCCTACTCCTATTCAGCTATCCCCCTAAAGTGTCTAAAACTAAAACTTTGGCCAAGGTTTCGCTTAGCCCTGGGCCTTCCCGGAGACCCCAAATACACATAAACAACACACAGAGCATACCAAACACTTAGAACCAAGATAAATGTAGAGCCCTTAAATCCTGGATGTTATACTTCACTTGCAACTCACCTAACAAACTCCCATCGTCATACAAACTCAACCGAGCAACCATTGCCTTCAAGTCCAACATAGCCCTACGGCTTAACGCATCAGCCACCACAGTTGCTTTGCCTGAGTGATATTCGATCGTACAATCATAATCCTTTAACAGCTCAATCCATCTGTGCTGTTTTAAATTCAACTCCTTCTGAGTTAAAAGGTACTTCAGACTCTTGTGATCCGTATAGATGGTGCACTTCTCCCCATACAAATGATGCCTTCAAATCTTAAGTACGAATACCACTGCTGCCAACTCCAAATCGTGGGTTGGGTAATTTCTTTCATGAGTCTTAAGCTGGTGTGACGTATATGCAACCACCTTTCCTTCCTGCATCAAAACACAACCCAAGCCCACGTATGACGCATCGCTATAAACCGTAAACTCGTTTCCAGCCTCTGGCTGAATCAAAATAAGGGGCCTCCATTAAAACCTTCCTAAGCTTCTCAAAGTTTTCTTGCTGTTTATTAGTCCACACAAGCGACACCCCCTTCCGTAGTAGCTTAGTCAATGCTGCAGCGATTAAGGAGAACCCTTCAAGAAACCACCTATAGTACCCTACCAGGCCTAGAAAACTCCGAATTTTTAACACCGTCTTAGGTCGTTTCCGTTCCAACACTACTTCCACATTCCGAGGATCAACTCTAATCCCTCAGATGAGACCACATGCCTTAAGAAAGTGACTTCCCTTAGCCAAAATTCGCACTTGCTAAACTTAGCATAAAGTTGCTTATCTCTTAGAATCTGCAACACAATTCTTAAGTGTGCATCATGATCATCCTTCGTTCTCAAGTATACTAAGATGTCATCTATGAAAACTACTATGAACTAGTCTAGATACAGTTGAAAGACCCGGTTCATAAGATCTATAAAAGCAACAGGTGCGTTCGTTAGCCTAAAATGCATCACTAAAAACTCGTAATGTCCATAACGAGTTCTGAAAGCTGTCTTATACACATCTACTTCCTTAACCCTCAGTTGATGGTACCCTGAACGCAAGTCAATCTTCGAGAAAATTGAGGCTCCCCTAAATTGATCGAAAAGGTCATCTATCCTAGGCAAAGGGTACTTATTCTTAATAGTTAACTTGTTTAACTGCCGATAATCGATGCGCATCCTCATGGACCCATCCTTCTTCTTCACGAATAATACCGGTGCTCCCCATGGAGACACACTTGGTCTAATAAATCCGCGATCCAATAACTCTTGAATCTGGGCCTCCAGCTCCACCAGCTCATTCGGTGCCATCCTATAAGGTGCGATGGACACTGGAGCCGTACCAGGTAACAATTCTATTCCAAACTCCACCTCTCTATTGCGAGGTAACCTAGGTAATTTCTTTGGAAAAATATCGGGGAATTCTTTTACTGTTCTCAAATCCTTAACAGTAAAACTATTAGATTCCAAATCACTAATATAGGCTAAGTAAGCTTTACAGCCCTTCCTCACCAACTTCTCTGCTCTTAAAGCTGAAATCATGTTCGACAAGTAATCACGTCATTCCCCGATCACTACTACTTCATCACTTTCCACAGTTCTTAATACCATCCGCTTCGCAGCACAATCTAAAGTTGCCTGGTGCCTCGTCAACCAATCCATGCCTAAGATGAGGTCGAACTCACCAAATGGTAATTCTATCAAGTCCGCTAAGAAAGTAACTCCTTGAACTACCAATGGTATATTCCTAAACAACTTACTAACTTTCACCGACTACCCTAAAGGATTTATTACAGTCATTTCATTCGCAATGGTTTCAAACTCATCCCCTACAGTTTCAGCCTTATTGCATGCAATGTACGAATGTGTTGACCCTACATCGATTAGCACAATATAAGGTAACTCACGAATAAATAATGTGCCCGTTATCACATCTGGTGCCTCTCCTTACCTTCTGCGACGAGCAGCATAGACTAAAGCTGACTGCCTCGCCTCTACCTATTCTGCACCTCTTTCCGATGCTCCACGTCCTCGTTCTCCTCCATTGCCGCCTCTGGCTTGTCCACGACCACTTGGTGGTTGTTGACCACCCCTTTGCGGCTGAAAATTACCTTTGCCATCGGCTCACCCCTAATCTGGCCTTGTCAGGCACTCTCTAATCCTACGTTCCATAGATCCACAGCTCAAACAACCTCCTATTCTCCTCCAACATTCACCCGTATGCCCTTTTCCACACACAGCACAAGGTGGTATCCCGGTATTAGTAGTAGCAACAGGGGCCACAGCTCTAACTGGCCTATTCGCTCTAGCCTTCCTCGTAGGCATCTGTCCAACCCTCATAGCTTCCATGTTCCGTTTGTTCTTGCCCTTCTCCTTCTCTAGGTTGAGGTGCTCCGTGCGCTTTACTTTCTTCGCTATCTTTGCTTTCTCCACCAAGATCGTAAAGTCTCGCTCCCTCTGTGGAGCTATAAGTACCCTAAGGTTATCTTTTAACCCATCCTTGAACCGTACGCATCTCTCATGCTCTATTGTGACTATTCCTTTGACATATCGACTAAGGCACAGAAACTTAGCCTCATATTCTGCTATCGAATTACCTCCCTGAGTCAGACTCAAAAACTCCTTCCTTCGGGCATCCATATAGCCCGCTCTAATGTACTTCCCTTGGAATGTCGATTTGAAGAACTCCCAGGTGATCTGCTCCGGTTGGTTGCCCTCCTTTACGGTCAACCACCACTGATAAGCTTCCTTCCTTAGTAAGGATATCGCCCCTTTCAACTTTTGTTCCGCCGTGCAGTCCAGGTCGTCCATCATTCTTTCCGTAGCTTCCAACCAGTACTCCGCCACATTCGGGGCCACCCCAACTACTCCTTTGAAAATCTCCACCCCATTAGCTCGGTGTCGCTCTGCGATCGACCTAGGACTTCCAGTACCATTATTGGGCCCAGCGACCCTTTCTAAAATCCTTAACATGGCCTACGATACTGCATCTTCTGTAGCGACAGCCTATTCATATGGTCCCGTTTCAGCTACTGGTGAGGCCGGAGCCTCCTCTACTCCAACGTTGGGCATATAGCCCAATGCCGACGACCCAGCCCTAACACTTCCACGGCCCCTTCCGCGGCCTCTTGCAGCTCTTCTAGCGCTCATCGTTGTGTGCCAATTTCTAGTTTAGAATTTTTATGAAACTAGTTCATAGTTCCATTGTTTAAAGCACATGTCTTATGCAAGTAATAATTTAAAAGTTGTTTCGCAGACGTAAATCCACTACTGGCTTAAGTTTCCTACGGGCTTTAGTCTCTAAGACCCTATTGTTTACAGTAGCCCAATATCTAAATACAGTTCAGTAATTTAAACAAGTGTAATAACAAAAAAACTTACTTGGCTAGACGTCGAGGGCTCGGTGAACCATACTTCAAGAATCTTGCGAAAACTTTTTAATTTACTTGTTTTAAAAATCCAAAATCTAAAGTCCATTTCACATCCCGAGCTTTGCAACCGAGCTCTGATACCACTAAATATAACACCCCCAGATCAGGCCCAGATGTTATGCCTGAATCCGGTAAAGTCACATCAAAGGAATAATTCAAAACGACTTTGCTTAGTTAAAACTTAAGTTTAAGGTTTAGAAACCCAAAAATCTAAGCAACTTGTTAAGTAATGATATAAGTCCATGTTTTAAGAAAATGCCCATATGTTATACGTATTTTGAAAACCATGTTTAAACTTAAGAAATTTATTCAAGTTTAACAATTACGAAGTTGAAAACATAAGGAAACCCAAATGTAAAGTCAAATTGGAGATACAATGCCTTATTACAAACGAAATAGTTAACAATAAGTCATTCGAAAACAAATAAACAAAAACTTCTAAGTAACTTGTAGTGTGACCATCTCCGAGTCCTCTCCCAAGTCGAAAGCGATCTCTCGAGGTCACTCAAACATTTAATAAAAGGGTGTGAGTTTTGAAACTCAGTGTGTACGACCCTTGGTAAAACATGCGATTTTCACATTGGGCCTAAGCCATATCAAAATTGGTGGTCTTGGGCCTTAGCCCACAATGACCTCATATCACATCAGTATCACATGAATGCAATGTTCCAATCCTAAATCCAACCCTGCACTCCATTTCCCTTCCAATCCTACACTCTTGTGGGGATATAAATATCAACCCACCCATCCCTACTCTCCAAAGGTAGCACCAACAGCGGCACTACTCAAACGTTGCAGCAAGGATGCTAAGCATTTAATGGGCTTAAAGCCACCGGTGGATCCACGATCGTCAAGCGACTATGCGATCCTCACATATCTTCCTCCGTATCATCAAACCCATCCAAGTGCAACATATATCTCATGAATGCAACATACACATTTTCACACATTAAGCACCTAGGGGTATTTTAGTTATTTCACTACCCAAGGGTATTTTTGTAAATCTACCCTACATGGGTGTTTTGGTAATTTTACAAATCAAGGGTATTTTGATAATTTTGCAAATCAAAGGTATTTTCGTAGTTTTGCAATCTGGGGGTATTTCAGTAATTTTGCAAATCGAGGGTAGTTTAGTATTTTTGCAAATCACGGGTTTTAGTTATGAACTTTGGCCCATTAACAAGTCCTTGGGGCTAAGGTGAACAGACATTATGCACTAAGTAGGATCCCAGAGAAGAGGAGGTGGGTCACTAGGACCGCTTAAGTACCAAGCTCTCCCTAGATCCAATCCTAGACATGCATATGTCCATTGCCACACTCTAACCTAGCGACTTGTCCACAGACATGTTTGATTATTAAATTAAGTCTTCTGCTATTTAAGAATTTATCAAAACTAGGCCTAGAGTCTATTAAAACCCTAGCATGCATTTATAAACTCCCATAAGGCCCACTAAGCCTAATCATGTCCATATAGCCCATTAAGCCCAATCATGTTTATGTAGCCCATTAGGCCCAATCACAATCAAATCATACAACCATCCATCATTCAGTTACACATATTAACTCTTGCTGACTTCGGCCTACGAACTCGACAGGCCCATTTAGCCCCGTCTGGCCCGGTCGACCAAATAGTGGGTCGAGACCATGAGATCGCTCTCTTGGCCCTGATAATCGTATCAGTGCTCCCACACGAATGTTCGCACACTCGTGTGGTTGCCGGGGCCAACCTTTCAGCTTTTCGGCTTTTTGGCATTTCGGGTTTTCCGGTATTTCGGCTTTTGCCGATTTGTTGTGTGTGAAGTGTATGTACACACCTGGTTACTATGATGTGCTACACTATCCTCAGCCTTGAACCTACAACCAATACCAATCTCCAATCAATACACACTTAACTACAGTATTTATCTAAAAACCGAAGCCTTACCATAACCTTACCATGTGCCACCAGTTCTAGTAGCCTTTCCATAGCTACTATTCACCTAGATTTGCACCCACACATATACTCTCAACAATCAAGTGACTCATATTCCACACAAGTCACCTCTATAAGCCACACTTACATTCGGCCATTCACTAATCCACAACTGAGATGAGTATACTTACCACTTGCTAACGATCCTTACCACGCTTGCGATCTTTGAACCCTACCCTTGTTAATACAAGGTTAATGACAAGGAGAAGTTAGATAGCCCTTCGGATTTTAACAAAACACACTAAGGAGGTTGACTGAGTACTTACCGAATCCCACCCTTGATCCTGCGGTCTAGATAGCTATTGAACGAGATCTGGCTATTAACACTTGATCAACAGATTTATGATGGAGGAAAACAACAAAGAAACAACACAAATAGGAATTTCGACAAAAATGGATGATGGTAATTTGACAATGAAAGAAAAAGAATGAGGGGAAGAAAAGAAAAAAATAATGAAAACCCAAAGAACCCTTCAAAGGAATTCGGCACCCCCCTTTTATAGCCAAAGCCGAAACTACCTTCCCCCTAGAGTCCAATTCGGCACCAACACATCCACACCTCAATCCCCTATCTTTTCTCTCTTATTTTTACCTTAAATTTCTCTTCTGAACACTCCCTTCTAGAGTCCACTCCAGCACCACTACCTTTCTTCCATGTGCAAAAATAAAACCCCTCAATTTACCACTCTTAAGCCTCGAACCTTGGACCTCTTCACCTGATAATAACGCCACCTTGTAGCTCCCCATGTGACGCCACCTTACCACTGGACCACAGGCCCAATTGTGTCATATTTTCCCCTTAATCTATTTAAGAGGCCTAATACCATAGACTAGGGTCTACTAAGGCAAAAATTAAATCTTTCCTTATGGTCCTCCCTACCCCTAAGACTTCAAATAACCCTGATAATACCCTAAAATTAATATTCCAAGTGCTACTTGTACATACCAACTTCAGTGTATAGAAATTTAGAGTTTTAGGATTTTGGGGCATTACAAGTATCTTCTTCTCATCTGATCTTAACAAGTGGTTAGTGTTGAACTTGGCTAATCAGAGAGATTTTGGTAGCAGAGTGGTGAATTGGCTGACGTTGTTTTCCATTATATGTTGGTTGTTATGGAAATCTCGTAATAATTTTATTTTCAAAGACAACCATAGTAGTTGTGAATTAATAATTTCTATAACATTTGCATGGACTAAGAGAATGGAGAAATCAAATTAGATGGATACCTTCCTTCGGAGCTGGATTGGGTCAAATTAAATATAAATGGTGCTATTTTAAATAACACTAATGGTGCGTCAATAGGAGTTTTTAGAAACTTGGCTGCAAACTAGTTACAGGCTTCATAATGAGAATTGGGACGGAGAGAATTTTTAAAGTTGAAGCTAGAGTTATTTTGGAAGGATTCTAAATTGCATGGGAAGCTGACTATAGTAATTTGGATTTGGAATGTTACAATGTGATGGTAGTTGAATCGATTTTAGTTAGAGAGATTGTTGTTAATAGAATGACAGAGTTGCGACTAATTGACCAACTCCCAAAATGAAAGTGGAGTGTGTGAATTCGACATATTCCTATAGACCACAACAAAGTTGCTGACCACATGGATAAACTAGCAGGTCAGAACCTTAATAGTTTACAGAGATTTGAAGAACCCCCAAACTTAGCTCTAGCACTGCTACATGGAGTTTCTGTCCTTTGTATCGAAAAAAAGAGATTTCCATAACTACTGATTGTCTAAAGAAGGATTGAAATGAAGAATCTTGGAAAACAAAATTTTGCGTTAGATTTCAAGTTCAACATTTAGGGAGTAAAGTCCTTATTATCAACCAAATTATATAGAAAAACTTTTGAAATAATTCAATATGAATAAATATTATCTATTATGTAACAAAAAAAAAATTATCCATTAAGCTTTGAGATCAATTTTATTCAATGAAGAAAATTTTTATCTTGAAATACCACATCTTAGTTTAATAGAAGTATTTTTATATTTAACAAATTATACTAAACTAGATATAGCCTTTGAGATCAATTTACTTTTAAGGTTTATTTTTGAACCAACACAAAAGCATTAGAATGAAGTGAAGTATGTTTTGTCTCTATGACATATTCGATATGGGTTTGTTTTACCCACATGAAGTATGTTGATGTTGGATATTTTTTTATTCTTCATAAAACTTGGAACAAGTTATGGTTTCACATGTGGTAATATTTTTATATTATTGAGGTTTATAAACAAGCAACCATTGCTACCTCATCTAACCATTTAAAAAATTTTGCTTTTTATGAAGCAAGCCACACGAATGCATACGGTTTCGAGCTACAGTTCAACATATTAGAAAAACATATGGAATGATTATAGATAACGGTAAGCCAACAATATTTGCCTGAGGATATGCAACATGCATTTCACATACTAAAAGGAGGTGACATTGAACTGTAGCTCGAAACCATATGCATTAGGTGACATTGATATTTGCAAACTTTTTCTTAAGTGATAACTTAGTAAATTTATTTACAAAAGTATTACCAACTTCAATTTTCAAGAAGCACGGACATAACATAAGAATGCATTATCTTAAAGACTTAGAATAATTAATTACGTGAGAAGAAGCTTCCCATGAATATTTTACTTTTTTTTTTACTAAGTTTTTATTTTACTAGATTTTCCTTTGCAAGGTTTTATTGAAAATTTTTATAGTAAATTGTCATTCAAGGGGAAGTGTTATAATACATATATTATTTGCATGCAATAAATAACTATGTACTTATGTCACGAGACTAGAACTGTCATCTCGCAATCCGTGCGACCTTAGGCAATTTCTTAGGTTCAAATTCATCTAAGTCAGTCTAACTCTTGCAAAGTGAGAATTCTTGTTAGAAATTCTCCAAGGCACCGAAAATAAAGCAGAAGCAACTCAAAGACAAAAGAGCAACAAAAGAACAAAAAATGCCACAAGAAAGCAACACACAAGGTGTTTGAGTAAATGCTCTCAAAGTATCTCTATTACTTTGAAGGGTTACCATTGAGTGATTACAAATGAGGGGGAAGACCTCTATTTATTGTTGAGCTCCCGCAGATCTAATGGTACAAATTGAATTACATTGACGACCAAGATTAGTGCCTATCTACAATATGAGAGTCCTAAGGGATTTGACTCTATGAATATTTTATTCTTTAAGATTTACAATAATTACCCTGGTAACTCTAGTTGTATTAGAGTGTTTTACTGGGCAACCAAGATTTCAAGTAGATGAGTTTCTCCATATGTTCCATGAATCGGGTCAATTTAAGTGGATTAAATGAGTCTCATTTAATTAGTTGACCTTCATAGGACGTTCTATGTGCATTCATCATGGGCTCTGATCTATGGCCCTTGAAATTTAAGTATTTATGAGATTAGTCTACACTAATAGTACACGACATTACGATGGGAGGGAAAGAAAGAGAAAAAAAAGGTATAATTATCTATCAATCCCTTATACTTTTCAAGCTTTTCTAATCATGACACGTTTGCGACTTTTATTTTCTTTTCTTCGTCTTGGGTTGGAGCTGGGAGGGAAAGAAAAAGAGAAAAATAGTATAATTAACTATCAATCCCATATACTTTACAAACTTTTAAAATTTAGTCTTTTTTACTTTTAAGAATTTTAATATTTTTAAAAAATATTAAAATAATTATTTTACAAATTTATCTATAGTTTCATTTAATATCCAAATATAACCCATTTATGATTTTTTTTTCTTTTTACGTTTTTGCTTTAAATCATGTATTTAAAATGATTGGTTAATTAAGTCTTGGCTCAATTGGTATGAACAGTGTTTCCAGGGTAGGAGGACGTGAGTTTGAGTGCGTGAAATGCATTATCCTTCTATTTAAGGGTTGGAAAGAGGTTATGGATTGTTCTAGACATTTTATAATAGATATGATAAAAACCTATAATAAGATTAATATTAATAAAAATGATGATTATTTGAGCAATTATAAACTTATCCTAATTAAAGTATTTGAGGTTTTTTTTGGGTTGAAATGTAGAGCGATTTTTTTCCTAGTTTTTCTTCCTATTAAAAACAATCCTGAATTGTTTGCTATATATGATCAGATAGGACACTGGTATCAATTGAGAATATAAATTTTTGCCACTGTAACTAGATGATTGTATATATAATTTATTTCTTGATTTTCAAGAACAAGAAGTTTAACCAACAAAAAAAAAAAGATATTAGATCTTGATTAAACAGATTCAGCTAATGAACATATAATTTAGATATAGGAAAGGCTGAAAGTTGAGAGCTTCAAGTAACATAATCTTAAGAATCAAACATCCTCGGAGAAAAAAACACATAAAAATATGATCAAAATATACACATTAAACTGTTCGATCACATCTTCGTTTATTCATCATTTATATAACTTCGCATAAACTTCTTCATTAAGCACATGAAATACCGACAGTGGAGGCTGCGGTGAACCCTTCTGGCGGTGGACTTCTCTTAACAACCAACGAGCCATTAATCTCCGGCGACAGTCCACCAAAATCTATCTCCGGAACCTCAGGGATTGTTGTAAGTGCACCTGCCATGTCGTAAACCAGGCAGTACTCCTCGTAGGATCTTTGTTTCAGCCACAAAACAGAAGAACTCGAGCTTTGTTTGAACTTGAACACGGATTTGAACAGTTTCTGAATGGAGCGAGAGAACTTGGAAGCTTGCTTCTTGGAAACGGGTGGGGCGACTGCATGAGGCATGGACGACGACATGGTTCTTGAATGCACATGGCTGAGTCGAGTTGGGTTCAAACGAGCCATAAAGAGTGGTAGCACTGTTTTTTAACTTTTGTTTGGTGTCTTTGGGTGTGGTTCAGGTTTTATCTTCTTTGTTGAAGGAGTTTCATTTGTTTGATATTTTTTAATGGTTGGTGTAATCAAACGAGTTGGTTATGAGTTATGATCCGAAAAGGAAAATAGAGAGCATTAATGAGTTCACGGTCTCTTCCTTATGGACCACTAATAATCTGTGAGAGCTTTTTATGGAGATCAACATTGCTTTTATATTGATGAGAGATATTACTTTTTCACTTCTATCTATCTCATTTGCAATCCTTAATTATAATTTTCCCCTTAATCACATTTTCTCTTCAAGTAATTATATGAATGGACATTTAATATATATTCCCTAAAAATACAATTAATAGACTAGAAATTTTATTAGTGGAAATTACGTAATTAAAATATATATTAATGTCGATTAAGTTTTAACTCGATCGGTATTGGCATTGTTGCTAGTGTAGGAGGACGTGATTTCGAGTGCGTTGAAGCGCATTATCCTCCTATTTAAGGGTTGGGAGGGGCTATGAGTAGTTCTAGAAATTGTATCAAAAAGAGCAAATATGATAAGAACTTATAATGATATTACTATTAAAAAATATATATATATATATGTTAGTTTAACAATAATATATAATAAACAATAAAATATAATAACACATAAAATATGTATGATCTTAAAATGAAAAAAATAGATCAAATTGTGAGTAAAATGAAATTTAAATACGCAAATAAATAATATTAAAATACTAAATGTATTACAATTGTTTATCATATTGTTTTTGTAACACCTCTTACCCATATTCAACGCTGGAACAGGGTACGAGGCATTACCGGACTTACCACACAAACATTCACACAAATTCGAGTCATAAATGTTGCGTCCAAATTAAAACCATTCATATTCAATCATAATGTCCCTAATACGAGCCTACGAGGCCTAAAACATGCATTGGAAGTGGTTTGGGACTAAACCGATAACTTATGAAATTTTTACAAAACTTAGAAAAATTTTGCTAATTGCGGGGCTTACACGCCCGTGTGGTCCAAGGGACATGCCCGTTTGACCCTAGGACACGCCCGTGCTTCAGACAGTGTTCAATTTAGGGTGCTCTCTGACTTGTGCCACACGGCCGTGCCACACGTCTGTGTGCTTAATTAGTTTAATTCGAATTAGGTGCAAGTTTCACACGACCGAGACACACGCCCTTGTCTCTACCCGTGTGCTATACTTTGGACATTCTGTTTCTAAAAAATTAAGGTGTAGGGGACACACGGTCGGAACACATGCCCATGGGGAAGACCGTGTGTCACAAATGGCCTAGACACATGCCCGTGTGGACAAAAATAAAGGCTATTTACCAAGCCATTTGCCACCCTCATTTACACCTACACTTACACCAATTCAATGGCACAATTCATGGCATACTTAGGCAACCAAAACATCCACAATCATGGCCATAACATTACATCCACATGCTAACATCTAACATGCTTTAACATCATAATTTATCAACACAAATCATGCAAATTTCCACATTCATGAATGGTATCAACATATAATGATACTCATAACCAACATTAGCCAACTTTTATGGCCATATACAAAATGAAATCATTAACCATTATAAGCCAATACATTTGGCCACATCATAATGACACATATAATAAGATGACCAAGTCCCTATACATGCCATAGCTCAAAATATTGACATTTCAATGATACCCAAAAGAATGGTTGATATTGTGAATGGATCTCCGACCATCTCCACTCCCTGAGCTAGCTTGGTGACATTATAAGATAAGGGAAAGAAAGGGGAGTAAGCTATATAGCTTAGTAAGTTCATATGCAAATAATAAACAATATTAATTATACATTTATCATATGCATAACATAACATGAATCAACATAAATGTCATTAAAACTTCATGAACATAACATACTCAATCATATTTTTACTAATAGTTCGTCATATACCAAATCTATTTCCTTTGAGTTTTTTGTACATACTTGTACCAACCAGTAACATAATCACATACTTTCTCATTTTTGACATACCCATTGAACCACTTGGAATACTATCGGATACACGGAAAGTTTTTTCACATAAGTGCCACATATATAGCCAATGCTACCACAAATATCATAACACATATAGGCTCGCTCTCGAGCTATCCACGGGCCTGCTCACACAAGCTGTCAGTCGAGACGTAGCTACGCAGTGCTGCTCACACAAGCTTTAGGTATAAGCAACATATGCCGGTATACCGAACCACCATAGGACATACAAGACTTGTAACATCCCGAAATTGGGCCTAGTAGGATTGGGCCCAATGGGCCTTCATTGTAGGGGTGTTTAAAATTTTTGAGAACAAGAGAACGACATTATTTCAAGTTGAACATAATAGGAAGGTGATTTTAGAAAGTTACGGGGTTCTATGAAGTTCCGGGTTCGAGTTGGGCCTTAGTAAAATTTTGTGATTAAGCCTATTAAGGAGAGATAGTAAGAGGCATCAAGGCTTATGGAAATAGATGAGTAATTTGTTAGCATAAATGAGCAATTAGTAAAGAGGTTATGGCATCAAGTGATGGACCTTGAGGGAAGAGGTTCGAATCCCTTTGTGTGCATTTTTTTACTTTTATTTTTGCACTCTTTCCGTAAGTTTCGGCCAAGAGGTATTTATGGCAAGGTTGGACTTCTTTATTTTTGGTAAGGTGGCTATAAGAATAAGGAAAGGTTGAAGTTGGGGAAATGAATCAAGAGAAATAGGAAAGAAAGGGGGACATGAGGCTTATTTCGTGGGTGATGTTTTGGAAAGTTTGGGTGGCCAAACTCTTATCCTAGGGAGGATGCATGTGGATAGTTTTGGGGTAGATAGGTGGCTGAAATTTTTATTTTGGATTTTGGTAAAGTCTTAGCTTTGTTTTGGCCAAAAATCCCTTTGATAACTTTGTGTCATTTCTCCCAATTTTGCAACCCTCCTTGCCGAAACATGTTAGCACAATAGTGCATTTTTTTTCCTCTCAATATCTTTTCTTTTCTTTTCTTTTGCTTTGTGCCGAAATTACAAACCTTGGTGACCATATTTTTTTCTTCTTTCTTTTTTCTTTGGCCGAATCTTTGACTCATCCATAGCCATTGTACAATCGTTGGGACTCGTTTTATAATCATTAAGGTAAGGGATTCATCATGGTTCTTTTAGATCTTTTTCATTGATCGGTGATTTTGCTAAGCGGGTTAGTGGTGGTGAGTAATCAAGTTTATCTATAGGGATTAACTCACTCGATCACCTATCCCTCGTAATAAGAGACACGGATTGTGGTAAGTGGTTCAATTGTAAGTAATACATTGGGTATGAAATCTTTTGGAAATTTGAGGCTAACTTTTGGTTGGTATTGTTCTAGGGTCAACGAAGAGTGGTTCTTTAGGAAATCAAAATCAGGTGTGTAATCCATTACCTTCCGTATACGTATCTGAAATGGTGTGTAATCTCACACTTCTCTGAAAGTTTGTATGAAATATTCTGTGAATCGGTCGAAATACCGAATAAAACCAAAAACCGGCATTTGTGATCACTCGGACGTGCGTAAGATCGTAGTGGAAATCGTACTTTTGTAATAAAACAGTTTCGGTTAGAAACAATGACGTGCATTTGAAAAATCACGAAAAATAGGAGGAAGGGAATTAATAAGTGAATAAGATATCAAATTAAATCTTACTCTGCCTATTTTGATAAGGAAGAAATGGAGAAGGAAAAGGAATTCTATATTCTGAGATATCTTAATTTTAGTGAGACTGTTTCTGAATGACTTTGTGGTTCCCTGATCTGTCTTGGAAAAACCATATAAAATTGTACAAAGTGAATTATGAGTTATAGTTTATATTTAAAAATTCCTTAGTGAGTCTATTTTCAATAGAAACAAGTTAGAGCAACATATGAAAACTGTACAGTGAGATATTTGAATTTTGGGTAAGAGAGGTCAGAATAGTTGGTCAGTGAAACAAGGGAAATTTTAAGGAATAAACTGTACTAAATGGTTAAGCCAAAAATTCTGGAAAACTTTTATTAAAAAGATATATGAGTCTAGTTTCAAGGAAAATTTACGGATTTAGATTTCGAGATTTCTAACTCAAGTTATAGTCAATTTAGTCAGTACGACGCAGATGGACAGTTTTAAATGGTTATGCCCAAATTAGTAGTTAAGTCTGGATTGCGAAATTACCGAATTACCCTTAGTGGGTAAATTACCGAATTACGAAAATGCCCTTACGGGCCAAATTATAGAAATGCCCCTAAAGGGCCGAAATACGAAATTGCTTATGGGCCGAATGGACATTTTGATTAATGGGCCAAATCGATATATTTGCTATGTGGACCAAATAGATATATTTGCTATGTGGGCCAAATTGATATATGATTATGTGGGCCATTGATAATTTTCTATATGGGTCGTTTGATATTTGTTATATGGGCCGATTGATAATTTGCTATATGGGCTGTTTGATATCTGTTATATGGGCCGATTGATAATTTGCTATATGGGCCGTTTGATATTTGTTATATGGGCCGATTGATAATTTGCTATATAGGACAATTTGAAATAAATTGTGAAATGGGCCAAGATGATATTTTGTTTAATTGGCCAACTTGATAAATTGTTATAATGGGCCAAAATTGCTGTAAGAAATATCTCAATAAATTATTGTGAATTGTTATGCATTTTATACATGTTTTGCATGGGATGGGATAATGATGAAGAGAAGTTACGTAGCTCTCTGCTACATAAATCCGTGGCTCACCACAAATCTGAAAAATGGCAATGCCATGTATATTCTGTTAATCTGGTGGCTTGTCCACAAATTTGATATAAATGGCTTAATGCCTACGTTTGGTGTGTTGGCGGGGTGGGATGACTAAAGATCTCCCACAGGTGTGTTGGTTGGTACGGGTGGTGTGTAGCGGATGGAAAACTAGGTTTGGTTTGGGAATTGCATATCATATGCATATTATATATATGATACATTTATATTATTGTAAACGGGCTTTGGCCCAAATAATTGCTTAAAGGATTTTGGCCCAGTGAACAACGGTAAGTGGGTTACACACTGAGTTCTTGTAACTCACCCCCCTTCTCTTAACACTTTCAGGTAAAGCTCAGTAACGTGGACTTGGGCCATGGATGACTCGAGGGAGGCCATACTTCAAAAATGGTTTATTTGGACATTAGACTTCTTTCCCATTTATTTTATTACTTTACTATTTTGGGTTAAATGTTGTAATAAGGCCTTTGGACTATTTTGATTATGCTTTATGGTTGGGATGTTTTTATTATTTTTCTTAAATTGTTTCAAAAGGGAATTTTCTGAAAACTTAAATAATGGTTTCCAAAATCGAATAACAAATGAATTTTCAAAATAAACTTTTACAAATACTTTTAATACGGATATTTTCTCTCGAATTATTAATGATATTTTCAAAAGACTCGGATTCTCTTTCGAATTTTCAACGTCGTTTTCAAGGTCACGGTTTTGTAAGATCAGTAGTTCAAATTTATCAATTTATCAATCAAATCTTCGAGGTTAGTAGTATTTTATCAAATAAACTTGTTTTCTTGATTTTAACAAAGCAATATTTTAGTACGAATAAAAAGGGTTTAACATGTTTTGCTCGTGTGACATACCAAATCCGCTCATAACGCATGGGTCGGGTTTGGGGTGTTACAAGACCAGCACCCGGGACACATAAATCACATAATTACTTATTCACATGGGTTCCTAGTAACATGTCACTTGTACCCAAATCAATTCCTAAGGTTCAACCGTGATTTTCTCGCTTGTCAAAACTTCGTCGAATATGCTCATAGAATCAATCATACAATCCATGCAATATCAAAACATTAAAATACAGATATAACATTGCATTATTAACATACGAACTTACCTCGGTACAAAAATAGTGAAAATGGACCTAATCGTCAAGCACTTTGTTTTTCCCCCGATCTAGGATTGAACCTCATTTTTCTTGATCTATAATAGAAAATTTAACTCATTTAATACTAACGTTATTCAATTTAGCCCAAAAATCACATTATTGCAAAATTACCTTTTCCCCCTAACTTTTCAACATTTTACATTTTAGTCCCAAGGCTCGTAAAATGAATTTCATTCAATTTATTCAAAACCCAAGCCTAGCCAAACCATTTTCATACTCATAACAGCCCAAATGTTTCATTAAATCACACTTCTACTACATATTTTACAACCATTAGAAATAGGTCCTTTTTAGGCATTTCATCAAAAATCACTTGGTAAATGTTGTTTATCTAACATCAAACATACATTTTCTACCATTAAACATCAAAATACACAAATATCTAACATGGGTAAAATTTTAGACTTTGACATCTTTTCAAATTAGTCCTTGAAATAGCTAAATTAGGTTGCAAGGATCTCAAAAACATAAAAATCATGAAAAACGGGGCAAGAACGGACTTACATTCGAGCTTGGAAGATGAGCAAACCCTAGCTCTGTCTTCTCCTTGTGAATTTCGGCCATGGGGACTAATTTGAAGAAGATGACATCTTTTATTTGTTTTATTTTGGCTTTATTTACCAAATGACCAAAATGCCCTTCACTTAAACTTTGATATTTTTCCCTAACCATGTCCATGTTTTTCCATACTAAGACATAATGGTCTAATTACCATATAAGGACATCTAATTTAAAATCTCATAGCAATTGGACACCTTTAACATATAGAATTCAAGTTTTGTACTTTTTGCAATTTAGTCCCTTTAACTAAATTGAGTGCCCAAACGTCAAAATTTTCAAACGAAATTTTCACGACATCATTTCATAAAATTGTAGACCATAAAAATATAATAAAAATAAATTTTAATGCATTGAATTTGTGGTCCCGAAATTAATGTTCCGACTAGACCCAAAATCGGGCTGTTACAATTTTCATCAGTCTTGAGTTAGTGTCAAGTAGACTTATGATACAAACTCAATCAACAACATTATCAATATATACAATTGATAGAGTTAATAAAATACGCATAATACAAAATGTAAATATTATATTAAAATAAAGTTTTGGTTTTATTGGGGTCGGCTCGTATATGTAACGAGAAAGTAAAAGTAGAGAAGATCAAACACACATATATTTACGTGGAAAACTCCTCCTCTAAAAAGGATAAAAAAATCACGGGCAAAGGAGACTTCACTAAACGAGAAAAAATTGAAAGAGTACAAGATGAAGATAATCTCAACAAAAGCTCTAAATCCCGAAAGAACAAAGCACTCTAGCTAAAACCCAAAATTCCCCAAAACTCATAGAACTCTCTCAATCTGAAAGATGATGAAGATGATTAATATAGGTTACAATAGTCACTTTTGTAGGTTAAATCCGTAGGTTAAATACAAGTAAAATAACCCTAGACTAATCAGAGTTTAACTAGGAAACAATATCAGAGTTTAACTAAGAGAAGAGAACCCAGTTGAATTGGGGAACACGTCGCCACGTTGTAACGTCGCATGTTCCTCGTCGGCACACTATTCTTCGTGTAACTAGGATGTGGCCAATCTGATCTTCAAGACGTCGTGGTTGTTTTATTGCGATGTTGATTCTTCCTTGTTGTGACTGTGGCTAGTAAATACAAGACACACTCTAAAAACTCCACCTTGACTCATATTTTCTCATACCTCCTCTTTTCGAGCCCATCACGGGCCTATCTAAACCTTTGCAAGATACTTACTAGGTCCAAATTGGCATTTGAACTTGAAAACTGAAAGACTCTTAATTGCAAATTTCTTATATTGCTGTCGAGTTGACTTTGACACTATAATTTTTAAGGAAATTGTTGCTACACCAATCACGATTGAACCTTAAAGAACATATAGATTACCAATCTTTCTGCCTTTCATCAAAATGAGAGCTCTATGGGATACCTTATTACTGCTTGACTCGATAATGGTTATGCACTTTTTCGGTTCCAACATACTGAAGGAAATGAGATTTTTCTTTAAATCAAACACATGCATGACATCTGACAGTGTCCTAATGATTTCTTCGTGCATCTTGATCTGAACGATACCAATACTAGTTATCTTATAGAGTGATCCATTCCCCATATGCACAACTCCACCTTCAACTTAACTATATGTGGAGAATCAGTCCCTATTAGGACACATGTGGAAAGAACACCTCGAATCCAGGATCCACACGAACGTAGATTTAGACCTTTCAGTCATGGACACTAACAACCAATCATCACCTTGTCTTTGGCCATATTAGCATCAACTACTTTATGCTCGTTGCTCTTAGAAGCCCTCCTATTTTTATATTGCAATTTGTAACAATCTGCCTTAACGTGACCTTTCTTCCAATAGTAGCCACATACCTTGTCTCAATTCCTTGACCTCGAATCATTTTGGCTTATTGCAACAAATGCCGAGGGTTTTCAACCTGAACTGCTCCTCAAACCAAACATATTATCGACTTTGTCTTCGCTCAACAAGTTTCATTTCACTTTCTTGAATGAGAATTTATCTTTACCATAAATCAAGGTTTCTCTAAAAGACTTATATGAAGTGGGAAAAGAGCATAATAGTATCATAGCTTAATCTTTATCATCAATTTGAACCTCAACATTTTTTAAAGCATTCAAGAAAGAAAAAAACTCACTGATGTGAGCCTTAATGGAGTCATCTTCTCCCATACGAAATGTATAGAGGCGCTGCTTCAACACCAAACAATTAGCCAGAGACTTTGTCATATATAGGGTTTTTAACTTTCTCCATAAGGCTACTGTTATTTTCTCTGAAATACCTCTTACAACACATCGTTCATGAGGCACAACTGAATTGCTAATAGGACCTTCTCATCAAACTCATCTCATTCTAACTTACCTAGATTTTAGGGCTTTTTCCCAATAATGACCTTTTTCAGGCCGCTTTGAACTAGAATTGTCATCATCCAAACTTGCCATAAACTAAAATTTGTGTAGTCGTTGAACCTGTCCATACCGAACCTCATTTCTATATTCGAACATGTCGTTTGCAAAATTCGAACCAAGCTCTGATACCAGTTTGTTGGGGATCGGCTCGTATATGTAACGAGAAAATAAAAGTAAAAGCAAAAAAGATCAAACACGCAAATATTTACATGGAAAACTCATCTGAAGAAGAGAATAAAAAAACACGGGCAAATGAGACTTCACTAAATGAGAAAAAAACAAAAGAGTACAAAATGACGATAATCTCAACAAAAACCCTAAATCTCGAAAGAACAAAGCACTCTGGCTAAAACTCAAAATTCCCTAAAACTCACAGAACTTTTTCAATCTCAAAGATGATGAAGATGATTAATCTAGGTTACAACAACACCTCCTATAGGCTAAATTCGCAGGTTAAATATGACTAAAATAACCCTAGACTAATCAAGTTTAACTGAGAAATAATAGCATAGTTTAATTAAGAGAAAAAATACCCGATTGAATTGGGAAACATGTCATTACGTCACAACGCCGCATGCTCCTTGTCAGGGTGTCGTGATTGTCTCATTGCAATGTCGGCTCGTAAATACGAGGCCAATTCATAGGCTTAGTGGTAAAATTAATGTTTTATCCATGCTAATAATAAGAGATTAATACCAACCACATGCAAATTTTTATTAGTGTTTTTAGAATAATCTCAAATAACATAACTTGTTTTAATTACTGAATGACATTTTCATAATTTTTTAATTGAGTTGGTGTCTAGCTTATGACACAAACTCAATTAGGGGCTTAAATAATAAGTATAGATAATAAACATTTTATATATGCTAGGTTATGACACACCCGAAAGTGGGTGAAAACATTCATATACCATTTTTTTTAAATGATATAAAAATCAAATATAGCTTTGGTTGAAATGGTAAAGTTAAGCTAGTAAAAAAAACAAGGCTTAACTCACGATTTGGCCCCTAAAGTATACCATTTCCCCACTTTGATACCTAAACTTTTTTTGTCCTAATTTGATACCTAAAGTATGCATTGTTATATTTTTTTAGTCCATTTTTGACAAAGTTAAAAAAAAAAAAAAAGATAGTCAATCACAAAGCGCTACGTGATGGCTTTATCTACAAAAACAAATATATTCTTTTATTAAATGCATATACACATTAAAAATATGAAAATAAAAATAAATATATAAAAAATTTAAAATATATATATTAGTAATATTATTACAAATAATGTAAAAATTAGTAATATTATTACAAAAAATACAATAAATGAAAATAAATTAGTTGAAATTAGTAATATTATTACAAATAATGTAAAAATTTTTAAAATTATAATAAAATTGTAAAAAATTATTTTTAAAATTTTTAAAAATATTATTTTATAAAATTGTAAAAAGGCATTTAAATTTCAAGGTTTTTTTCCAATTACTTCAAATTTAAATACTTTTTAAATTTTTATAACAATTTTCAATTTTTATATATTATTTTCACTTTTTAAAATTTAAAAGAATATATTTTAGAATTTTACAAAAGGATTTTTAAACTTTTTTAAACTTTATATATATTATATATAATTTTTTACTTTTTTTTAATCAATATAATATATATAATACTAATTTTTTTTTCAAAAGGACACATGGCATATTCTAATAAAACCATGTGGTAGGTCAACATCCAGCCAACACCGTCAACAATTGGTCAACGACCAGTCAATATTAATCAACGGCCAGTCAAAATCAACAGTGTTTATTTAAATATTTAATATTATAATTTTCTATTTTTAATTTTAATTTTAAGTTTAAATAAATTTAACTGCCATATGGCATTATTTCATTAGCCAAAACAAGCCACATGGCACTTTTCCATTGACTAAAGTGGTCTAACAAAATTTTTTTAACGATTGTTACGAAATGGACCAGAAATAGAGGAAATTGATACTTTAGGTACCAAATTAGAACAAAAATTTTTTTGAAGTACCAAATTGGGAAAATGGGTATACTTTGTGCAATTTTTAAGTGGAAAATTATATAATTTATATTATTAGGTTTTGTTTTCGGACAAAAAATTACAATCATTCACATTTTTCTATAACTTATACTTAATATATAATTGTATAATGAGTTTTTTGGCCCTTCAGTTTTGGAAAAAAAAAAAAGCATTCCTTTTATTTTTCGCCTCTTTTAGTCTTTCAACTTGAATTCTTTATCAAATCACATCCAAAATGGATGGAAAAAATCAACTTTGTTGACCTGACATATACATTAGCAATTACTTAATTTTTTTTAAATTTCAAAATATTTTATAATTTCAAAAAATTTCAAAAATTTTAATATTTTTAAATTTAAAATAAAATTTTATAAAAATTTAGAATTTTTTTAATTTTAAAAAAATTAATTGCTGACATGTCAACAAAGTTAGCAAACATTAACTTATCTATCCATTTTGAGGTAATTTGACAAACAATGCAAGTTCAAGGGCTAAGAAAGATGAAAAATTAAATGGAGGGATAAAATGACTCTTTTTTTTTTTTTAAAGTTGGAGGGCAATTAAGTCATTATGCCATATATAATTTGGTATCTGAGTTTGATACTTTTTTCTAATATGGTACTTGTGTCTTTCTTGGAGTTAATTTGATGAAAATTCATAATTAGCTAATGATGTAATGACCTGAATTTCATTTCTGTAAACCGAGATCATAAATATAAAATAAAAATATCTATGGAGTTATTACGAAACTATAATGAAGTTCAGTAAACAAATTTTGTCGAAAATGTAGTTAATTAACGCTCAAGGACTAAATTGTTAATGTCTAATTAATATTAAATTTTAATTAAGAAAAGGCTTGGGGACCTAGAAGACAATTATCCAATGGACCAAAATGATAAATAAAACAATAATGAGTAGTAAATAGTAGACGGCATTTATGGTACCCATTTGGTTTTGATTAAACGATAAAATTATATAATAAAACATAAATAAATAAATTAATTTTGATTAATTAAAAGGTTAGTTATACATACATACATATATATATATATATATAATACATTAGTGGAAGGAAAGATGATAACATCATCTTCTTCCACCGTCTAAATTAGAAAAAGAAAGCCATGGTTGAAGGTCAAACATTTGGCTCCGCCAATTTTCAAGGAAACTAAACCCTCTTTCATGTATTTTACAAATTTATGATCATGAGAGCTAGATTTAGCTAGCCCATGTATCAATTTGTTTAATTGTTGAATTTTTAACAAATTGCCATTGTTGAGAAATTGTTGAATTAGAACTTGAAATAGATAGAAATTAAACTTAGATTATGATAAGGACAACATTGTAAAGCTTAATAAGCTCGATACTTAACTTTGTTACATTAGGGATCAAATTGAATAAATTAAAAACCTGTCATGAAATAATGCTAGGAATTGAAAATATAGGGTCTCTAATGAAAGAATGTGAAATCAAATTTTGATCTGAAGCTAAATATCGAAAGATATGCTTATCCCAAGTTTAGGTAAAATGAAAAATATGTGTGGCTTTGTATTTGTATGTAAATTGAATGAAATCTAATATTATTTTATTTATTGAATTACCGATCGTAAAGAAAAACGATGCTGGCCCATCAAAAGGGAAAGGACAAGCGGGAGTCGTCGACAAGTGACATGAGATTTCGGTTTATACTTTATGATTCAAGATCACTTAATTTATTTACATATTCATGTCAATTGCATGATTGAATATCGAGGTGAGTATAATTTTTGTATGAATTGATTTGATGTTGTTTTTGAATATCAAGATAGTGGACTGAATTGAATAAATAGAAAGTAGTATGATTTAGTGGAACATGGTTTGTAATATAAGAATGGATTGAAACATGCTATATGATATGATATATTGTGTGTCGATGATGAATTGAAATGTGATTCTGAAATTAAATGTGAAATCATGTATATATGAATTAGATTGAAATGAAATGAAATAGTTATTATGTGATAGAACAGTGTATAGGGTACAAAAATGTAAATACGATTGAACATAGGGTATGATAGATAAACATAAATGATTAGAGGGTATAGGTATGCGAACAAGAGTAATTACAAGCATGATAATGTAAATATGAATATTAATGCTAATATGACCTTAGTAAAATGTTAGGATACGATCGCAACGCCAATAGGGTCATATGTGTGCTTGTATGGGGATTATTATAGGTTATATAGAGATCCAACGTCTGTTGCAGATCATTGAGTATTATGTCTCTATGGAGACTTTGATGGAGGGATGTATTTGAAAATGTTTATACATTTGATGCCTACGGGCTTTGCACTTCGGTGCCTTGGGGTGGTTTAGTTTAAGCTTCTATGAGCTATTGATGTGGTGTAGTTCACTCGTATATCAAAGTCCATTTTACTAAGGTTCTTATTAGGCAAAACATTAAAATCAAAACTTGAAATTGGAAAATGAAATAAACTGAATTTTGGTAACTATTATAATGTATTATTTGAATTGAAATGGTATGAAATTGTGATTGATATTAGTATATGAATTGATATGATAACATGGAACTATAGGAGTGCATAGTTTAAAAATTTGTGATCCGTTTAGAATGAAGCCCTGAGGGCCGAGTTGAATACGAATGAGCCAATAGACTCCAGTAAGAGGTTTGAATGGTAAGTTAAACAATTAAATGGTTTTTTTAACATGAAAATTAAATAGTTTAATGTCAATGGTATATATGGTTGATACATAAATAGTTTTGAATGTTTAAATGGCATAAAGATTGGTATTTGACAATTGGTATGATTTAGCCAATTCTATTGAAATATTAAATAGTATAATATGATAAGTTTAAATGTTAATATCAAATAAATTGATATACAAAATGAATATATGCAATTTATTTATGTGTTTGAATTGAAATGATGCAATTGATGTAATGCACATGTATGTAACATGCTAAGGTTTAGAAGTGAACCTATTAAATATGTATCTTTGGTTGGAAAAGTGAACAGAAACATTGAATTGTTTTGTTTAGGTATTACAAATTGGTACCTTTTGGACCATCAGGAATCAGGGGTCACGTCGTGACGTTGGACCTTTAACGTCACAATGAGATGAAGTCAATGAGTTGCGCCGTGACAAGGGACCCCCAAAGTCGCGACGTCAATCTGATATTTTGTAAACTTGACAGTTTGATCCTAATTCGACTTCATGTTAAATTAAGAGCTTCCGTAAGCTTGTATCATACCCAAAAATGATTATGTAGCATATTATGAATATGTAATATACTTATCTGCATGTGTAAATAGTTTCATTGTATATAATTGATTATAGTTGCTCTAGCAACGAATGTGACATCCCGAAATTGGAACCCGTCGGCTGAGTCGGATATGATGTGTTACATTTAGTGTTATTAGAGCAATAAGTTTAGTTTATTCTCAGACTAAATTGAGCTCAGAATTGAATTGAGAGGTAATGCTAAGGTTGAGTTGAGTCTGAGTCGAGATTTGAGTTGCAAAAGATTCATAATGTGTCCCATGTATATATACTCTGACGATATCGATTCTTATCATACTATACCCGTGGGAGAAATTTAAGTTTAATTTGATCCATCGTATGAAGAAAAACTATAGAGACCTTAGCTGGAGAAGGAGATGAGGTGATAGATAAACGCGTGTCATGGTGAAAGTCTTATGGCGTAGTCATGGCACAGAAGAAGCTATCTAGGAACTGAAAGAGATGATGAAGTCCTAGTACCATACCCTTTTTAGGTAAATTTCGAGGATAAACTTTCTTAAGGAGGGATAATTGTAATGACTTGAATTTTAGCAGTGTTGAAAAATGCGGTATTAGAACCTCATTTTTGTAAATCAAGTCTTTAAATATAAAATAAAAATATTTACAGAGTTATTATGAAAATATATTGAATTCCGGTTAAGAAATCTAGCTGAAAATGTAGTTAATTAAAGCTCAGGGACTAAATTGTAAAAGTCTAATGGCTATTGAGTTTTAATTAAGAAAAGACTTGGGAACTTAAAGGGAAATTATCCAATGGACCAAAATGGTAAATAAAGCAATAATGAATAATAAAAAATGGACGATAATAATGGTACCCATTCGGTTTTGATTAAAAGATAAAATTATATAATAAAACATAATTAATTTAATTAATTTCGATTACTTAAAAGGTTAATTATACATATATATAATACATTAGTGGAAGGAAAGATGATAACATCATCTTCTTCCATCGTCTAAGTTCGAAAAGAAGAAAGAAAGCCATAGTTTAAGCTTAAGCATTCGACTAAGCCAATTTTCAAGGTAACCAAACACTTTTTCATGTAATTTTTATAGTTTTATGATCATGGGAGCTTAATTTAGCTAGCTCATGTATCAATTTGTTCAATTGTTGATTTTTTATCAAATTGCTTTTGTTGAAAATTTGATGGATTAGGCTTGAAATTGATAGAAATTAAGCTTAGATTATGATAAGGACTAAATTGTAAAGCTTAATAAGCTTGATAGTTATATTTGTTACATTAGGGACCAAATTGAATAAATTGAAAAATTTTCATGAAATTATGCTAGGATTCTAATGAAAAAAAATGTGAAATCTGATTTTTTTTATTTTTTGATTTACTGATCATAGCGAAAAAGGACATCGTGTTGCCGAGAGGAAAGGAAAAACAAGAGTTGTCAATGAGTGATGTGAGATTTTGGTTCATACTTTATGATTCGAGATCAATTAATTTGTTTACATATTCATTTTAATTGCATGATTGAATATTGAGGTGAGTACATAATTATCATATGAATTGATTTGTTGTGGTTGATTTTGAATATCGATATAGTGGACTAAAATAAATAAAATGGAAAGTAGTATGATTTAGTGGAATAAGGTTTATAATATAAGAATGGATTGAAACATGCTTTATGATAAGAGATATTGTGTGTTGACGATGAATTGAAATGTTTTTCTAAAATTGAATGTGATATATATATATATATATGAATTGGATTGAATTGAATTGAAATGGAATGAAATGAATGGTTGTTATGTGACAGAACAATGTACAAGGTACGAAAATGTAAATATGATTTAACATAGGGTATGATAGGTAAACATAAATGATTATAGGGTATAGATATGCAAACAAGAGTAATTCCAAGATATGTGATTGTACGGAGATTATTACAAGATATATGAAAATGTAAATATGAATATTAATACCCATATGAACTTGGTAAAATGTTAGGATACGATTGGCATGTCAATAGGGTCATATGCACGCTTGTACGAGATATGTGATTGTACGGAGATTATTACAGGTTATATCGAGATCCATCATCTTTTTCGGATCATCGAGTATATATGTTTCTATAGAGACTTTGATGTGGTGATGGGATGTAATTGAAAATGTTTATACATTTTATGCCTACGGGCTTTGCACTTCTGTGCCTTGTTGTGGTGTAGTTTAAACTCCTATGAGCTATTTGGTGTAGTGTAGTTCACTCGTGTATCCATGTTTGTTTTAGTAGGGTTCTTATTGGGTGAAACATTGAAATCAAAACTTGAAATTGGAAAATGAAATAAATCGAGTTTTGGTAACTATTATGATGTATGATTTGAATTGAAATGATATGAAATTGTGATTGCTATTGGTATAGGAATTGATGTGATAACATGGAACTATAGGAGTACATATATGTAATTTTGATATGAAAATATATAAAATATTTTGTTATCTATTTACAATGAAGCCCTTAGGGTCGAATTGAATAGAAATGAGGCAATAAGCTCCAGTAACAGGTTCAAATGGTAAGTTAAACAATTAAATGGTTTTTTTAACATGAAAAATTAAATAGTTTAATGTCAATGGTATATATGGTTGATACATAAATAGTTTTGAATGTTTAAATGGCATAAAGATTTGTATTTTACAATTGGTATGATTTAGTCAATTTTCATGTGACAACGGAAGCTTTTGACATGTATGTGTTTTTTTTATATGGCTAAAGATTGAACTTGAATTGGTTATATGCATTTGAATAATACTTGTGTTATATTGACTTGACTTATGGAAGTACTACTGAGCATTATTGCTCAGCATATGATTTGTATTTTCCATGCACAAGTATAGGTGACTTGAAGTTTCGGGAGGTTATTTCAGCATCCAATCCATGGTCCTCGACTCAGCAAGGCTTGTATAGTCTCTTTTTATTTAATATATGACATGTACTTAATTTTGAGTCGATTTAGCATAGGATGAGATTTTGTGATATGTAAATCTAGAAACGGTAATTTTGATATGGCTAAATGGCTAGTTTTCATGTCTGGGAATGGTATATAACATGAATTGGATGAATAGATGTAGCAATCATGGCATGTAGGTGAATTACTACCAAGTGACTAAATGATTAGTATCATGAAATTTGTTTATATGTTTGAATTGAAATGATGCAATTGATGTAATGCACATGTACATAACGTGTTAAGGTTTAGAAGTGAACCTACTGAAGATGTATCTTTGGCTGGAAAGGTGAATGGAAACATTGAATTGTTTTGTTAGGTATTACAAATTGGTACTTTTTGGACCATTAGGAATTATGGGTAACGTCGCGATGTCAGACCCTTAACATTGCGAAGAGATGAAGTAGTGAGTTGTAACATGACAAGGAGCACCAAAGTCGCATCATCAACCCGGTATTTTGTAACTTTTACAATTTTATCCTAATTCGACCTCGAATTAACATAAGAGCTTTTGTAAGCTCGTATAAAACTCGAAAATGATTATGTAACATATTTTGAATATGTAATATACTTATCTATATGTGTAAATTGTTTGATTGTATATAATTGATCATAGTTGCTCAGGCAATAGATGTGGCATCACGTAGCTTGGACTCCACGACAATGTCAGGTATGGGGTGTTACAAATAATGTTAGCATTTAGCATTCATCAAATTAACTCCAAAACATGAATTAAATCACATCTATTAGACTATATTTGAAAAATTAAAGGTAAAATTAAATAAATTCATAATTAATACTAAATTTATTCTATTAAAAATAATGAAAAATTAAAACATCATAATGTTAGCAATTAAATTTCATCAAATCAAACCTAAAACCCGAATTAAATACTAAAAAGTTAACATCGTTACTTCTTAGTACCAAAATATATAATTTTGTCGAATATAGAAACCAAATTAGACCAAAAAATAACATAAGTACTAGATTTTTCATAATTTGTTACATCAAATTAGGCTCTCTAATACACTTGAAGAGTTTGTTCTCAAGCAAATTAAGTGTATTTCTATGCTTTTTCTAAATTTTAGCTTTCACCATTAATAAATATTTTTAGCTGAGTTTTTGTCCTTAATAAGACCCAAATTGGCAACATGATGCCATGGAGACCTAACGAGGTGTTTGGGTCGGTGTAGGAAGACAACTGTAACACCCAAACCTCGGCCTAGACGTCTAGACCCAGTTGGAGAGTTACATCATCCATACTAAAATTCATACTATCATAACACAGCCAAATTGAACCATTATCACGTAATATTCATCACAACAATACTTTAAACATATAACCTTTATAAGTTCCATAACATCATAAAGCGTAAGTCTCTAATAGTAATGCTTAAAAGAAAAGATAAATTTTTGACCGAACTTTCGTGACACCAAACCGATCAAGGCTGGTTACCACCTGAAATCCAATCAATAAAAGGGTGAGTTGTGAACTCAGTGCGTAAAAGGAATGTAATTCAGTAATGGTTGCTTATAAAAGAATTCCAGTTCAGAGATTTCATTCGACATAGAAGCATATTCAGTCCAGATTCAGAACAGAGGTGTTACATATATGTATATATATAATTCCAGTTCAGATATAATTCAGATCCGATTCAAATGCAATGTTCCTATTTCCATCCGCTACACACCATTTTTGGCCCACCCAACACACCACTATGGACACTTAATGCCCATGTAACGCCTCAAAAATCCCTTATAATTATTCTCGTATGTTTGTGACACAAATATCTGTCAGCTTCAGTGGTTAAGTGTTCTAGGAAGTATCTGAGAGGTCCCAAGTTCAAGCATTAGCTTGGGAAAATTTTTGTTTTTAAATGAATAAACCCTTATCTCAGGTCAATAGGCTTATAATTAAATGTTGGTAAAATATGATCGAATGGGCCTACTGGTCTGGTGGTTAAGTGAAGTGTTAATATGCTGCTGGTCTTGAGTTCGAATCTTGGTGTGTGCAAGGGAGTGTTTTATTTTGCTACTTGTGTTGTGTGTGTGTTCTAGTTTGACCGAAATTCTGAGAGTTTGAGGGCGGTGGGAGTGTGTTGAATGAATTAGTAGGGAAATAAGGGATTTGGGGAGAAAAGTAACGAGTGGAGGCGTTTGAGATGGACTGGGATGCTGAGTGGTTGGAATGGATGTGGTTTAGTGGAGTAAATCCAGGAGTTTGGGAGTTACCCTTTGATTCCGAAAATCTCTGCAGAATTCTCCTCTACCATCTTTCATTTTTATTTTATTTTCAGTCGAAATCCCCCATTGCTGCCGTTTCCCACTCCAATTCTCTCTTTTTGATGCCGAAATTTCAAGTGTTTCCCCTTATCTTTCATTTTCGGTCTATCTTGCTCCTTAGCTTTTGTTTCCGTACGATAATGGTAAGTAGTGTTATTGTGTTCTTTTAGTTTTGGTTTCAGAAGATTGTGATTCTGTTGTTTGTGCATAGGGGATGATTGTGAAGTGATTTTTCTTCCCAACGAAGTGATTAGTGCGAGTAGTCGGGGGTGATTACGGTAAGTGAGTGCATTTGGCTCGTTTTGGTGTTGATTAAATTGTATTTTAGTTGTTAAATTCGAGATTGGGTACGCTGTTTGTAGGTTCCAAAAGGCTAGGAAGTGCTTAAGCATCGAGAACGACCCAGGTGTGTAAACACAACTCTGTAAACGGAAATCGGCGAAAAGCACAAAAGTGAGACTGTCGACACCAGACGAGCATGTGGCTGCCCGTGTAGTAGGCCGTGTGATCGGACACGAGCATGTGATCGACGAGGCAGGCCATGTGCAATTCATGGGCCGAGCAGAATCGTGCCGTGTGGGCCCTACATGGGTGAACCACACAGGAGTTGGGATTATTGGGCCAGGCCGTGTGATCCACACGGCTAAGGCCATTTTTGGGCCCTATGGGCCACATGGGCGTGTAGGCTCACATGGGCAAATTACATGGGCTTGTGGGCCCATTTTCACTATTTTGACTGCTAAGGTTGCACGGGTCGCCCGAGTCGACTGTGGACCTACTGTAGGGTCGGTAAGATTACCTAGATCCCTAATTGACTGAGTAACTGTTATATCCATATACTTTATAGATATACATGTACGAATATATTATGAGCATGCTGTTAAAACTGTACTGAATACATATATGATGCATTGCATGGGGATGGGTTTATATGGATAGGAGGAAGTGTACTGAAAGGTTTCAAGCCTAACTTACTGGCAGCTCAGCTGCAAACTACTGTTTAGTGCTGCAACCAGTACTAATTGGAGTGTAGGGTTGGACGGAGATGGAGTGTAGAGGCTGGCTGGGTAAGACTTGTATACTACATATTATGATACTGTACTGATTACTAATACTGTAATGGGCCAAGGCCCAAATGCATGATTGCCTCTGTACTGAGATGGGCTAAAGCCCAAACTCACATCGATGATTCGAATAGGGCTTAGGCCTGCATCGTGATTGCTTTCATTCACATCTGCTTGTGCTATTTGGGATTACATACTGAGTTTTCATAACTCACCCTTCTGTTTTAACTATACAAGTAATCCCCAAACATAGGCGGATCGGTGTGACGGAGGATTCAGCGGTGGCCACATGACCCATTTCGTTCTATTTTAGTACTTAATTAAAAATTTGATTTTATTTTGAGGGTATTTTACTGTAATAATGGCCTTTTTGGATTTTCATGGTTAATTTGGGATTTCTATTGTTTTGATTTACAACTACTAGTAGTAGGGTTAATCGAGTTTTCAAAACGAATCAAATGTTTTAACAAAATACGCTCAAATACGCAAACCGATTTAAAAAGCTTCCACGATAAGTGATGTTTTGAAAATTAATATCGTTTTGAAAGAGAATACTTTGGTGATAATGAACTACGTTTTAAAATTGAACGACACATCCTAGAATTATCATAAGATTTTGTAATGAGGCTCATTCGAAAAGAGGCTTTTACGACAACTCATTTATTTACAAAACGCTACCATGTGACATTGCCAAGATTCGGCCATAACATCTAGGTCGGGTTTGAGGTGTTACATCTCATCCATCCCTGCACACTTTTAGAGTGTTCAATGACACTTTCACAGAAACACATCTTAGCTGCTAAATCAATATGCGACAAGCGCCAGAATCAGAGTAAAACTCATTGTGGCATAGCCACAATTTCAGTACAGACTCCCTCACTCATCACAATCTCCCACCACATGTTAATGCAGGATGCAGTTACCCGTATCATACGTTCAGACATTCTAATTCATTATACAATCAACTAAGATAGATCCAGAATAGAGTAGATATCACAGTGGACATATAATATTGCTATTTACGAATCAGTCTCAATGTATCAGATAGATCTCATATAACCAAATTCTATTGTTCTTAGATTGAGGAAACCAATATCAAGGTTATGTAACATTTTCGGCCTCAAAATTCAGTTTTCGGCCCAATTATCTATCACACTGCCACGTCACACGCCCGTGTGCCCAGGCCGTGTGGTTTTCAAGCATAAACATGAGTTATATAGCTTAGACACACGCACATGTCCTTGACCGTGTGACTCACACGGCCTGGGTACACACCCGTGTCATTGCCCGTGTGGCCTCTATACCCCAACAATGAGTTACACGGCTCAAACACATGCCCGTGTAAACCCTGCACTAACATGGTCACACACGGCTGATCACATGACCTGCCACATGCCAGTATGGCTTAAACTGCCTAGTCACATGCCCGTGTGTGTCGATGAAACTTGCAAAAACTAAGGTTTCTGATATGTACCTGATTTTGCTTTGACAAAGAAACGTTACGGAGACTATCCGAAACCTAAATAATCAATCACTAATCAATTGTACCATCAATTTCAATAATTTAACAAAACAACCAACCGACAAAACCTGTCGAAAAGATTCGACGTAACCCAACTTAACCCGCACACTCACCTCGTACGAAATAGGAGAAATCTGACTAACACGGTGGATTAACATCTCTCGTACTATCTCTGCTGATAAATTGTAAGAGTAACATATTTTAAGCCCACATTTAGCATGCTTTTGGATGATTTAAGCCTTGAATTATGTAATTTGGTGCTCTTAATCATTTGTTTTCATGTTTTATACTCAGAAGAGCACCGGAGGATGAAAAGAACGAAAAATGGGCCCGAAACGGAGTAAATGGGCCATATCACGAAATCCACACGGCCTGGGCCCAAGACCACACGGTTGTGCCTCATTCAACAGCTTCGAACATGGCCTGGCCGCGACTTACACGGGTGTGTGCCATGGGCGTGTCCCTGCCTTAAGAAAGAAGAGTTTCACTCGAATTAGGATACTTAAGGGCAAAGAAACACATTTAGAAGCCTATATAAACACCCTAAGTATAACCTAAAAGGTGGGGAACCCAAGGCTTTAGTCAGGGGGCATCCAGCTAGGCCAAAGAGGGCAAATTTGTGGGGATTTACTCAAAGATAGCCAGTTGATTCATCTCAAGAAGCCGGAATCATACTCAAGACGGAGGATCTCTCCTTCAATTCCTTCAGGGGGTTTTAGGGATTTCTTATGTTTTCTTTTATCTTTTCTTTTGAGATGTTTTCTTTTATTATTATGAACTAAACCCTCAGATACCTGAGGGGGATGAAACCTAAGATGAATCTTGTTACCGTTTGCTGAACTATATGATAAATATTTGACTTGTTCTTAATTCTTGTGTTGATATTTCCGGGATATTAATTCAAGTATAATGTGATTAGGTGGAGGAGCAAAAGTCCCTGCCTAAGAGTAGATTTAGCATAATTAAGCGGAGTTGATTGCACGCCTAGAGAAAGGGTGACGAGATTTTGCCGGATTAGGGTGAAACCTAATATGGGAGTCCATAGATCGAGTTAATGCAATTCTAGGGGTTTTAATTAGAAAGAGATTTCAATTAATCAACCTAGGGTTAGATGTTAGTCGCCTCGAGAGAGGGATTAATATAACTTAAGGAATCTTACGGATCAAGTCAAATGAATAAACCGTCTGGTTCAGAGTTAGATAACAAGTGAAGTCTAGGTGGATTCTTCCTTGGGTATCGTCTTAATTAATTGGTTTTTTCTAAAAGTTATTTTCCCAAAATTTCATTCATCTTTGTCTTAGAGTCTTTAGTTTAGTAGATAGTTAATTTTAGATTAGATAAAAATCCATTTAATTCTTAGGCTAAAAAATAAAAAGAGAGTTAGTACTAGTACTTTTGGTTCCTTTGGATTCGACATTCCGGTCTTGCCTTAACTATACTATTGTTCGATAGGTGCGCTTGCCTCAAATCATTGTCATAATTAGTTTTCAGGTTCGATCATTCTTTATATAAATGTTAAGACTTTGACATCGCATAAAACAACGATCAAGTTTTTGGCACCGTTGCCGGGGAACTGAAATATTAAGAACGCTTAATTTTTATTACTTTAGCTATATTTATTTTATTTTTGCAATTTACTTTTATTTTTAACTTTTCTAAATTTTCTTCCTTTTGTTCCTTTCAGGTACCTCTAGTTTATGACTAGAAGGAACCCGACAGGACCCCTACTTTACGATAGTGATATTGAAGGTACCATTTGCAGAAATCGCAGAGAGATAAGGTGAAGCTTAAACTACATAGAAGAAGAGCAAGAAGCCGAGATTAATACCACCGAAGAGATGGCTGAGAATAATCCGCTACCTCTAGAGGTGGCAGAACATCATTCTCCTCAAACTGTGTATGATTATGCTAAACCTAGTTTAACAGGAACTGAGTCAAGTATTGTTAGGCCTACTATTGCTGCAAATAATTTTGAATTGAAACCTAACACTGTATAGATTATACAATATTTTGTTCAGTTTGATGGTTTGCAGGATGAGGATCCTATTACACAATTAGCAAATTTTCTAGAATTCTGTGATACCTTTAAAATAAATGACGTTTCTGATGATGCCATCCGTATTCAGTTATTTCCCCTTTCTTTGATGAATAAAGCCAAACAGTGGTTGCATTCTCTTCCACGAGGATCAATCACTACATGGGATCAAATGACCGAAAAATTTTTATTAAAATATTTTCTGCCTGCCAAAACGGCCAAGTTAAGAAATGATATCTCTTCTTTTGTGCAGATGGATTTAGAGACACTTTATGCCGCATGGGAGAGATACAAAGATTTGTTGAGAAGGTGCCCACACCATGGATTACCCTTGTGGCTACAGGTGCAGACTTTCTACAACAGTGTGAACCCCTCAACAAGGCAATTAATCGATTCAGCTGCTGGCGGAACTCTGAATAACAAAACTCCTGAAGCGGCCTACGAGTTTATAGAGGAGATGTCATTGAATAACTATCAGTGGCAAGTTACAAGGACAAGGCCAGCCAAAGCAGCCGAAGTTTTCAACCTCGATGCAATAATCGCGCTATCAAATCAGGTAGAGTTGTTACATAAAAAATTTGATGGTGTATATGGTTCTTCGCAGGCATATCCAGTTATGCAGTGCGACACAAGTGAAGGAGTGGCGAATCCTGAGTACCCACCTTACGGACAGGGCATGGCGAGCAAAAAAATGAACTATATGGGTAACAATTTCCGATCTAACAATAACCCTTATAGTAATACTTATAATTCAAGTTGGAAGAACCACCCCAATTTCTCATGGGGTGGCCAAGGAAATCAAAGACAACAACCATCCCAAAACTTCCAACAATAGCCCTACCCACAGGAAAAGAAGCCAAACCTCGAGGAGATGCTGATAAAATTCATGACAGCCACAGAAACACATTTTCAGAATACTGAGATATCCTTTAAAAATCAACTTGAAAAATTGACACAGGAGCTCAAGGATCAAATCGGGCAACTTGCTAAGTAGATCTCTGAGAGACCACAGGGAAGACTATCGAGCAACACCGAGATTAACCCAAAGGAGCAAATTCAAACCATAATAGCTCAGGATAGTGAAGGGTTAGACGAGCCCAATTTAAAGCAAGAGAATGTGGTAGAGGAAGGTAAGGTTGATGTAAGCCAAGAAAAGCCAAAACATGTAATCAAAGAGTACCAACCTCGCATACCATATCCCGAAGCAAAAAAGAGAGACGACGCAGAGGAACAGTTCGGTAAGTTTCTTAAACTTTTAAAGAAATTACATATCAACTTACCGTTACTTGAAGCTCTTTCGCAGATGCCAGATTCTAGGAAATTCTTAAGGGAGCTATTGACGAACAAACAAAAGATAGACGAAGCATCACATGTGGAACTACACGTAGTGTGCTCAGCAATGTTACAAAATAAACTACCATAGAAATTAAAAGATCCAGGGAGTTTTACAATTCCATGTTTAATTGGTAGTTTAACTATTCATAATGCATTAGGTGATTTAGGGGCAAGCATAAATGTCATGCCTTATAAAATGTTTAAGCAACTAGGTCTAGGGAAGCCCAAACAAACTAGGATGAGCATTTAATTAGCTGATAAAACTGTTAGAATTCCTAGGGGTATAATCGAAGATGTACTCGTGAAAATTGATAAATTCGTATTCCTAGTAGACTTTGTCGTTTTAGACATGGATGAGGACAACACGATCCCCCTAATTTTAGGAAGACCATTCTTAGAAACTATCAGGACTAAGATCGATGTCGATGCAGGCGAACTAATACTCTGTGTAGGTGACGAGACAGTCACTCTTCAAGCTCTCGATTCAGGTAGGACATTAAATAATCAAGGTGAACAAGTAAATTCTATTGATAACCACTCGGTTAACCCTTCTTTTCAGGAAGCACCTTAACAGAACACAACTGAAACTGATCCTAGACCCCGTGCCAACAAAGAAATAACTCATGGGGAACAAGGGATTCAGATCGATGAACTAGAAGAGTGGAAGACGCATCTCAAAGAAAAACTAGGGATACATGAAACAGAACCAAAGCCACTCTATGAGACAGACAAGTTCAAAATTGGAGATTAAGTATTGATAGAAAAAGCAGACCCACGAAAACCTCTCCCTGATCCTAACACAAACAAAGAAATCCCTTATAAGGTAATCAATGTTTTCCCATACGGAACAGTCGAGGTAAGTAACCCTATTTTTGGCACTTTGAAAATAAATGCTACTCGTCTTACACTCTATCATGATAATGGAACTGCTAGCATGAGGAAGGACTTCCAACTCCTCAAACCACCATGAATATATGAATGAGAGGTAAGTCTAGCTTAAGACTAAACGAGCGCTTCTCGGGAGGCAACCTGAGTACTAACCCCATTAACTTCTACATTTTTTTATCTTATTTATTTTTTTCTTATAGCACCTAACTGTAAACTAACAAAAAGTACAGAATTTCAAGCCACAAGACCTTGCACAAGGCCGTGGCCATGTAGATACCCCGAATCTCTGTACTGATATAGCAGAGATGGTACGAGTCAAAACGAATCATATCTTCAAGTCACGGACTCCAACTACCACGCCACGGCCGTACGATGCGGTCGTGGCTGACACTGTTAGATCTTACACGGGACTGGAGACCTGAACACGAGCGTGGGAGAAGCGAACAAAAAAAAACATGGCCGTGCAATACGGCCGTATAACACAACACGCCTATGGTACATGGCGTGGGGACGTACCAAACCTGAAAATTCTATTTAAACCCTCCCATTTTCTTCTTACCCACTCCCTATCTCATTTCTCCCATCCCATCCTTCAGATATCCCCCTCCCTACACTTTCTTTCCTTTAGCTATTTCCCAAACCCTTAAGCTCCACCACATCTATGACAAAGAAGCGGAAGGATCCTGGTGTAATCTCCCTTTGTGAGATCGATCTATATAAGTTCATGCCGGCCACTTCATCAATTCGACAAGCCAAGGGTCTTTGAGGCCATTTAATTCTTCTTCTTCTTTACTCTTCTCCTTTATTTTCCTTCTCTTTGACTATCTTATGCTTAAATTAGTTTATTTTATCTTAGTTTCTTTGATTTAGGTTCTAAAGGCTGCTAGGGAATCACACCGGAACCACGACCACTACCACACTACAGCTTTAGAAGTCACACCTACCTCGCGAACCATCCAACAATAAGGACTCTTCGGTCCATTCATCTTTCATTTTAATTTTATTTACATCTCTATTTTCTTTCTCTTTATCCTTCTTTTCTTTAATTATATAATTAGTTTATTTTAAATATGTCTTAATATTTCCTGGCTAATTCTCTACGAGCTTCCCAATTTCTTCATCTAGCGCAGAGCTCAGTAGTAGCCACCACACCTCGGGACTCCAACTCAAGGAAACCATCCAAATTCAGGAAGTTTCACCTCTCCCTCTCTCCTAAATTTCATATACATCTTTGTACATTGAGGGCAATGTACATCTTAAGTGTGGGGGGGTGAATATTTATTTTAAGAAAGTGCCTAACTTTCTTCATTATTCTCAATTCCCTGCATTTTGCCATGAATGATATCTTATCTTAAAGTAAGTTTCTCATATTATGATTAAACTGAAATCTCCTTTGATTTATGATTTTTATTGATGTGTCTTGGATTAAGTCATTGATAATTGTGCATTGATGATTAAATTTGAAGGATACTAGAGAATCAAGCATGATAAGTCTATTTTTCAGAATTTAAAATTTTTTAGGTTGTCTACCTGAATTTGAATATTACTTTGAAGTTTGAAATTTATGAGGTTGATATCAAAAACCCATAATTTTTTTGTGAGAGTTTGAGCCTTATAGAGCATATATTCTTTTTCTTGCTCACTTTATTGATTATGAATGTGTCAACATTGATTTGTTATTCTAGAACTTGCATCGATTATACATGTCAAGACCATACTTTTGATTTGATATACAGAGATGAGAAATGCACTTAGGATTTAACCCACTTACTCCATTAAAAAGCTTACCTTCATAATTAACCCCTAGTGAACCACGTTGATCCTAACAACCCTTTTTATTGACTCACCCACTAATATTCCCCCACAACCCTTTGTATTTGTTATCACCATTCTTTTTTACTACCCTTATATCGAGATTTGATTTGACCGGTTGCCTAATTATTTTATTTCAGTAGTAAATTCATCCTTTATTATTATTTGACTTGTTCTTAAAAAAAGTATATTCAGTATTTGTTTTATGTAATTGAGCTTATACGAAAAATTCCAAATCTTAAAGAAAAAGCTCGTATTATTAGTTTTCAATTGAGGTAATTATTTAGGATTAGTTCATTATTCTAGTTAGGTAAATTGTCAGGTCAATCTTAATTCTAACCTTCTAATTCAGCCTATATCCATACCCTTAACCTAAGCCCCGTTACAACCCTATTAAAGACCTTTTGATTTGTGTATCATCTCATATTAAAGTGGTGGAGATTTGATTTTCATGCAAGCCTATGGGATTAACTCTTTGATAAATCGTAAAAGTAACATATTTTAATCCCACATTTAGCACGCTTTTGGATGATTTAAGCCTTGAATTGTGTAAATTGGTCCTCTTAATCCTTTATTTTCTTGCTTTATACTCAGAAAAGCACCTGAGGATGAAAAGAACGAGAAATGGACCCAAAATGGAGTAAATGTGCAATATTAAGAAATCCACACGGCCCGGCCCAAGACCACACGGCCGTGCCTCATTCAACAGACTCGAAAATGGCCTGGCCACGACTTACACGGGCGTGTGCCATGAGCGTGTCCCTGCCGCGGCCAAGAGGATTTTTACTCGAATTTGGATACTTGGAGATAAAGAAACACATTCCAAATCCTATTCAAACACCCTAGTAGGAATTCCACTCAGATTAGGATACTTAGGGACCAAGTAAGGCATCTCAAAGCCTATATAAACACCTTAGGGGGCAATTTAAGCGGGGAGTTCGGTAGAAGCCTTCTGCTAGGGCTTTTGTCAGGGGCGTCTAGCTAGGCCAAAGAGGGCAGATTTGTGGGGATTTACTCGAAGATAGCCAGTCGATTCATCTCAAGAAGTCGGAATCATACTCAAGACGGAGGATCTCTCCTTCTATTCCTTCAGGGGGTTTTAGGGATTTCTTATGTTTTGTTTTATCTTTTCTTCTGAGATGTTTTCTTTTATTATTATGAACTAAACCCTCAGATACCTGAGGGGGATGAAACCTAAGATGAATCTAGTTACCGTTTGCTGAACTATATGATAAATATTTGACTTGTTCTTAATTATGTGTTCTTAATTCTTGTGTTGATGTTTCCGGGATATTAATTCAAGTATGATGTGCTTAGGTGGAGGAGCAAAAGTCCCTGCCTAAGAGTAGATCTAGCATAATTAAGCGGAGTTGATCACGCGCCTAGAGATAGGGTGACGAGATTTTGCCGGATTAGGGTGAAACCTAATATGGGAGTCCATAGATCAAGTTAATGTGATTCTAGGGGTTTTAATTAGAAAGAGATTTCAATTAATCAACCTAGGGTTAGACATTAGTCGCCTCCAGAGAGGGATTAATATAACTTAGGGAATCTTACGGATCAAGTCAAATGAATAAATAGTCTGGTTCGGAGGTAGATAACAACTGAAGTCTAGGTGGATTCTTCCTTAGGTGTCGTCTTAATCAATTGGTTTTTCCTAAAAGTTATTCTCCAAATTCATTCTTCTTTGTCTTAGAGTCTTTAGTTTAGTAGTTAGTTATTTTAGATTTGATAAAAATCCCCTTTATTTTAGGCTAGATAATAAAAAGAGAGTTAGTATTTGTACTTTTAGTTCCTTTGGGTTCGACAATCTGGTCTTGCCTTAACTATACTACTGTTCAATAGGTGCGCTTGCCTCAAATCGTTGTCATAGTTAGTTTCCAGGTTCGATCATTCTTTATATAAATTTTAAGACTTTGACATCGCATAAAACAACGATCAAGTTTTTGGCACCGTTGCCGGGGAACTAAAATATTAAGAAAGCTCAATTTTTATTACTTTAGCCATTTTTTTGGCAATTTATTTTCATTATTATTTTTTATTTTTTTATTTTTTTTTACTTTGCTAATTTTTCCTCTATTTGCTTTTGGCAGATAATTTTAGTTTGTAGAGAAGATGGCACTGAATAATCATCAGTGGCAAGTCATGAGGACAATTCCTACTAAAGCAGCCAGTGTTTTCAACCTCGACATGGTGACCCAGTAATGCAATATGACTCAAATCTAGGAGGCGTGGCGAATCCTGAGTACCCACCCTATGGATATGGCATGGAGAACGAACAAGTCCACTATATGGGTAATTATTCTAGACCTCAAAATAATTTTCATAGTGACACTTATAATGCAGGTTGGAGGTACCATCCCAATTTCTCGTGGGATGATCAAAGTAGCCAAATACCTGAACTTCCTCCAGATTTTCAACAACCACTTCACCAACAGGAAGAGGAGTTGAACCTCAAGGAGATGCTGACAAAATTCACAGCAGCCACAGAAACACGTTTCCAAAATATAGAAACGAAACTTGAGGCATCAACATATGAGATCGAGGATCAGTTAGGGCAACTTGCTAAGCTGATCTCAGACCAATTACTAGAAAGCTTGCCAAGCAACACTGAAACTAACCCAAAAGAGCAAATTCAAGCCGTAATAGCTCATGACAGTGAATGGTTAGTGGAATCCAACCCGAGGCAAGAGCCTGTGTTAAGGTAAGGTTGAGGTAAGCCATGACGTACCAAACCCGGTAATTATAGAGTACCAAGCCCGTGTGCCATACCCCAATACAATAAAGAAAGACCACACAGAGGAATAATTCGGTAAGTCTCCTAAACTTCCAAAGAAATTTCATATTAACTTGCCGTTTCTAGAAGCTCTTTCGCAGATGCCAGATCCTAGACCTCGTGTCGATAAAGAAGAAATTCATGAGGAATGAAGGCTTTGGATCGATGAACTAGACGAATGGAAGACACACTTCAAGGAGAGACTAAAAACACATGAAGCAAAAATGAGGAAACTCCACGATGAACTTAATAATAGGACAACCCAACTTAAGATAGGAGATCAGGTACTCAAAATCTTCCCAGATGGAACGGTCGAGGTAACACATTCTAATTTCGGCACTTCAATAACCGAATTGATCGCATGAGAAATGATTTTCACCTCCTCAAACCACCATGACCATACAAATGAGAGGTAAAGTCTAGCTTAAGACTATAAACGAGCACTTCTCGGGAGGCAACCCGAGCACTAACCCCATTAATTTTTACAATTTTTATTTTTTACTTTTATTTTTCCTTTTAGCACCTAACCATAAACTAACCAAAGTATAGATTTCCATAACACACAGCCTTGCACACGGTCGTGGCCGTGGCCGTGTGGCCACTACAGGAAGGTACAAGGGCGGGGCCAACTACCAGATTCGTAATTTCTATTTAACCCCCTTTTTCCCTTCCTTTTTCCCGTTATCTTTCTTCTTTCATTTTCCATTATTTACTTTTATTTTTATTTTTTATTTAGCTTAGGATACAATAAAATCAGGACGGCTGCTTCGAGGATTCAATTTCAAACGGTTCGAGACGCTTCCCCACGTTCACCTCCAATCCTATCCAGTTTCTTTTCATTAACTTCATCCAAAATTTAGGAAGTTTCACTTTTCTCCCTCTCTTTTGTTTTTTTTACTATATGATCATTATCTACCTTTGTACATTGAGGGTAATGTACATCTTAAGTGTAGGGGGGTTAACTATAGTATTATTTGAAAATCCCTGAATTATGCCTTGTTCTAAAGTAATTTTCTTATATTATGATTAGAACGAAAATTCCTTTGATTTATGATTTCTATTGATATGTTTTAGATTAAGTCATTGATAATTGTGCATTGATGATGTAAACTTTAAGATACTAGAGAACCAAGCATGATAAGTCTATTTTTCAGAATAAATTTTTTTTTTTAGGTTGTCTACCTGAATCTGAATATTACCTTAAAGTTTGAAATTTACGAGGTTGACATCAAAAACCCATAATTTTTTCGAGATTTCGAGCCTTATAAAGCATACATTCTTTCGTGCTCACTTTATTGATTATTAGTGTGTCAACATTGATTTGTTATTCTAGAACTTGCTTCAATTATACATGTTAAGACTACACCTTTGATTTCATATACAGAGATGATAAAGGCACTTAGGATTTAACCCACTTACTCCATTAAAAAGCCTACCATCATAATTAACCCCTAATGAACCACGTTGATCCTAACAACCCCTTTTTTTCTTTTTACTCACCAGCTAATATTAAACCAAAACCCTTTGTATTTGTTATCACCATTCTTTTTTACTACCCTTATATTGAGATTTGATTTGATCGGTTGCCTAATTATTTTATTTCAAGTAGTTGAATTTATCCTTTATTAAATATTTGACTTGTTCTTAAAAAAAATAAAAATAAATCGAAGTTTATTCACTATTAGTTTTGTGATTAGGTGAGCTTATACGTTAAATTCCAATTATTGAAGAAGAAGCCCATATCAGAGTATTATTATTAGTAGTACAAGTTTTCAATTTATGTAATTATTACCAGTTCGATATCTCTAGTTAGGTAATTTGTCAGGTCAATCTCGATTCTAACCCTCTAATTCAGCCTTTATCCACACCTTTAACCCAAACCCCGTTATAACCCTGTTAAAGACCTTTTGATTTGTATATAATCTCATATTAGAGTGGTGGAGATTTGATTTTCATGCAAGCCTATGGGATTAACTCTTCATATTTGACTTTTGAGTGCCAAATTCTGAACCTTAAACACTTCGAGTGATTTGAGTGTATCTTTTTAGAGGATGTCAATTCTTTTTGATTTTGAATTAGATGTAATTATTTAGATAAGGGGAGACACCTATGTTTTATGCTACAAATGCATGACTTAGATTGTTTGAATCTTTAGGACTCTTTGAGTTGAATTATCCATGTATGAATTATCTTTGGATTATGATGAAACATTATTGATAAATATTATGAATCAAGGAAGCTCGATTTAATTGTGAGTTTAGAATTTTGCTTGAGGACAAGCAAAAGCTTAAGTGTGGGGGTATTTGATAAACTGTAAAAGTAACATATTTTAATCCCACATTTAGCACGCTTTTGGACTTACACGGGCGTGTGCCATGGGTGTGTCTTTGCCGCGGCCAAGAGGAGTTTTACTCGGATTTGAATACTTGGAGGCAAAGAAACACATTCTAAAGCCTATTCAAACACCCTAGTAGGAATTCCACTCAGATTAGGATACTTAGGGACCAAGTAAGGCATCTCAAAGCTTATATAAACACCTTAGGGGACAACTTAAGCAGGGAGTTCGGCAGAAGCCTTCTGCCAGGGCTTTTGTTAGGGGTGTCCAGCTAGGCCAAAGAGGGCAGATTTGTGGGGATTTACTCGAAGATAGCCAGTTGATTCATCTTAAGAAATCAGAATCATACTTAAGACAGAGGATCTCTCCTTCAATTCCTTCAGGGGGTTTTAGGGATTTTTTATGTTTTGTTTTATCTTTTCTTCTGAGATGTTTTCTTTTATTATTATGAACTAAACCCTCAGATACCTGAGGGGGATGAAACCTAAGATGAATCTTGTTATCGTTTGCTGAACTATACGATAAATATTTGACTTGTTCTTAATTATGTGTTCTTAATTCTTGTGTTGATGTTTTTGGGATATTAATTCAAGTGTGATGTGCTTAGGTGAAGGAGCAAAAGTCCCTGCCTAAGAGTAGATCTAGCATAATTGAGAGGAGTTGATCGTGCGCCTAGAGATAGGGTGACGAGATTTTGCCGGATTAGGGTGAAACCTAATATAGGAGTCCATAGATCGAGTTAATGCGATTCTAGGGGTTTTAATTAGAAATATATTTCAATTAATCAAACTAGGGTTAGACGTTAGTTGCCTCGAGAAAGGGATTAATATAACTTAGGGAATCTTACGGATCAAGTCAAATGAATAAATCGTCTGGTTCAAAGTTAGATAACAAGTGAAGTCTAGGTGGATTCTTCCTTAGGTGTCGTCTTAATCAATTGGTTTTTCCTAAAGGTTATTCTCCAAATTTATTCTTCTTTGTCCTAGAGACTTTAGTTTAGTAGTTAGTTATTTTAGATTAGATAAAAATCCCCTTTATTTTAGGCTAGATAATAAAAAGAGAGTTAGTATTAGTACTTTTAGTTCCTTTGGGTTCGACAATCCGGTCTTGCCTTAACTATACTACTGTTCGATAGGTACGCTTGCCTCAAATCGTTGTCATAGTTAGTTTCCAGGTTTGATCATTCTTTATATAAATTTTAAGACTTTGACATGCATAAAACTACGATCACTCTTCATGTTTGACTTTTGAGTGCTTAATTTTGAACCTTAAAACACTTTGAGTGGTTTGAGTGAATATTTAATGAGGATGTCAACCCTTGTCGGTTTTGAATCAGAGGTAATTATTTAGGTAAGGGGAAACACCTATGTTTTCATACTACAAATGTATGACTTTGAGTGTTTGAATCTTTAGGACTCTTTGTGTTGAATTATCCATGTATGAATTATATTTGAATTATGATGAAACATTATTAATGAATATTATGAATCAAGGAAGTTCATTTTAATTGTAAGTTCAGAATTTTGCTTGAGGACAAGCAATAGCTTAAGTGTGGGGGTATTTGATAAACCGTAAAAGTAACATATTTTAAGCCCATATTTAGCATGCTTTTGGATGATTTAAGCCTTGAATTACGTAATTTGGTGCTCTTAATCCTTTGTTTTCATGTTTTATACTCAGAAGAGCACCGGAGGATGAAAAGAGCAAAAAAGGGGCCAAAATGGAGTAAATGGGCCATATCATGAAATCCACACAGCCTGGGCCCAAGACCACACGCTCATGCCTCATTCAACAGCTTCGAACATGGCTTGGCTGCGATTTACAAAGGGCGTGTGCCATGGGCGTGTCCCTACCTTAAGAAAGAAGAGTTTCACTCGGATTAGGATACTTAGAGGCAAAGAAACACATTCAGAAGCACATATAAACACCCTAAGTATAACCTAAAGGGTGGGTAACCCAAGGCTTTAGTCAGGGGGCGTCCAGCAAGGCCAAAGAGGGCAAATTTGTGGGGATTTACTCGAAGATATCCAGTTGATTCATCTCAAGAGGCCGAAATCATACTCAAGACAGAGAATCTCTCCTTCAATTCCTTCAGGGGGTTTTAGGGATTTCTTATGTTTTTTTTTTATCTTTTCTTTTGAGATGTTTTCTTTTATTATTATGAACTAAACCCTCAGATACCTGAGGGGGATAAAACCTAAGATGAATCTTGTTACCGTTTGCTGAACTATATGATAAATATTTGACTTGTTCTTAATTATGTGTTCTTAATTCTTGTGTTGATGTTTTCGGGATATTAATTCAAGTATGATGTGCTTAGGTGGAGGAGCAAAAGTCCCTGCCTAAGAGTAGATTGATAAACCGTAATAATAACATATTTTAATCCCACATTTAGCATACTTTTGGATGATTTATCCCTTGATTTATGTAAAAAGGTGCTCTTAATCCTTTTTTTAATGTCTTATACCCAGGAAAGCACCCGAGGATAAAAAGAACATAAAACGGGCCTAAAACGGAGAAAATTGGCCCAAAGAGGAAATCGACACGGCCTGAACTAAAGCCTACACGATCGTGCCTTGTTGATCATCTAGAACACGGCCTGACCCCTGATTTACACGGTCGTGTCTTAGTAAAGAAATCCGAACACCGCTTGAAGACTAGTCACAAGGGCATGTGACATGGCCATGTCCCTGTCGTGGCAAAGAACAATTTCACTCGGATTTGGATACTTTGGGGCAAAGAAACCTATTTCAAAAGCCTATAAAAACCCCCTAAGTATGAGCTAAAAGGAGGTGGTTAACTAGGCCAAGGAGCCAAGCCGAAAATGTAAAATCCCGAATTATTGGGCCTGTGAATGTTGTATGTTAATGGTTTAAAAATATTAAATCAAGGGTTAGGGGTCCAGATTGGGCTCAGGAAAGGGCTGAGACCTTGACTAAACATCTACGTAGACACTTTAGCACTTTAAGAGGTAGTTATCTGTGTTTTAAATGACAAAATGGGCTTGTGGCCCAAAGGGAATTGGCGCTACAAGGGAGCTATAAGTGGCGTCACTAGTAGATGGATAGGACTAAGCTTTGGTTGCTTGAAGCCCAAGTTATTGGGCCAGATCCGGTATTTAAAGGGGAGCCATAGGGGGGACGGCAACAAGGCTATAAAATAGGGATTTTTAATGTTTAATTTATAAAGATAATAAGTAGATAAAGGAGGGAGGAATTGGTGCTAATTAGGGCTATTTTTGAGGAGTTAATAAATTAAGATAAGGAAAAAGGATAGGAGCTATCTTGTGGAAGCTAGTGTTGGCCGAAAATCAAACTAAGTAAGGGTGAGGAATCAGTTTAGTATAGGCAGAAGTATGTGCCGAAATTTCCTGTCAAGTTCTCATCATCTTTTTCTTTTCTCTGCCGAAATCCCCACTTCATTCTCCCTCTCAACTTTCTTTCTTTTCTTTTAGGTCGAATCCTCTGACAATTCCTTTCTCATCTTTTTCAAACACTTTAGCCGAAACCTCTAAGCCTTCCCTCTCTTCCTGTTTACTTTCTTTCTAAGCCAAAGCCAAAACACCTCACTCAGATTTTCTAAAAGCCAAAAACGCATCAGTTCATCTTTTCCGGGATTTTCATCAAAACTGAAATCCTTAGATCTCATTTCCTGTGTTTGCCGAATTCTCTCTGGGAATCTGCTTGTACTGAATTCTGAAGGAAACTGAAGGTAAGTGTTGATTCGTAAGATTTCAATTCCGGCTTTTTAGGGACTCTAGCCGAATGGCTATAAGGAAACTAATCTTAAATTTTTCTCTTAATTGCGGCATTCCGGGATTTGAAGGGGAGTCAATCGCTTAGATCTCTAAGTCAGAGTTCAGTAACACTTGAATCGTGTTACTTTCGGGATTTCAAGGTAAGGAGATCTGTTAATTTTAACGTGTAAATTCGGGTATATACTAACCCTTGGTCGAATGTAATCTTCGTGTTCTTTCGGTTTTTGAGCCAAGTTATAGACTGAGGGTAGTAGATCTGGATAGCAAGGATATTGACTAAGAGTGTAGTACTACGTGATATCAGGTGTGTAACACTTCCACACCATTTAGATTGCCTGTTAAAATATGTTTATAAATCTGTGATATTCTGTGAAGTGCCAAAATATCAGCATGGCTGTTGAAAACCCGAGGAGGGTAAAAGCGAATCACCAGGTTAGTGATCTATGTCATTCTAAGTGAATGTTTCTGATAAAATGATATGATTTATGAGTATGTCAAATTTTTGTGTTTGCACAGGGTTGGGTGATTTATGAAAGGGGAAGTGATCTGTTGTAGTGGCTTATGCCATGACCTGGTGACTATGTCACAATTTTGACGATGAGTAGCTAACTGCAGCATGACTGCCATCGATGGCGTGTAGCGGTGCGGGTTGATTGTAGAAATCCCCAATGGTACGACTGGCAGGTAAGGGTGGTGTGTAGCGGATGGAAACCTAGGATTGGGTTGGGCTTTGCATCATATCTGTTGCATGATAATCTATTATTTTGTTCTATGGGTCTAAGGCCAAATCTAATGGTGCATGAGGGTTGCACACTGAGTCTCGCGACTTAACCTATTATTTAACATTTTCAGGTAGCACCTAGTGCGTCGGACCGAGCTGGAGAGGAGCGCAAGGTGGCCATGCAAGAGAGTATCTTAATTCCGCAGAAGACTTTACTTAGAATATTTGTTTTTAATATTTTTAGTTAGTGGGTTTTAAATTTCTTTGTAATAAGGCCATGGGCCATTAGTTTTATTTTTATTTCGGTTTTATTTTGGGCTTCTATTATTATTAGACGTTTAAACTTTTCCTTTTAATTAAGTTAAGGCATGTAACAAATTCAGTTTTTTTATTTACCAAGGCATTTTATAAAATTTACTTCTTATATGAATTATTTAATTATTAAGTTTTCCGGTGTAAATGTTTAAACCTGATAATTTGTTTTCCAAAATGCGACGTGTTTTATAAAATCTCCTTAGTGACATACCAGATCCGATGGTAGTGTTTGGGTGGGGTTTGGGGATGTTACAGGAAAGGTTAGAATTGTGGGAATCACTCAAAGATAGCCAGTTGATCCATCTCTAGAAGCCGGAATTCTACTCAAGACAGCGGATCACACCTTCAACTCCTTCAGGGAGTTTTAGGGATTTCTTATGTTTTGTTTTATCTTTTCTTCTGAGATATTTTCTTTATTTGTTATGAACTAAACCCTTCAGATACCTGAAGGGGATGAAACCTAGATGAATCTTGTTATTGTTTTCTGAATTATATGATAAATACTTAGTTTGTTCTTAATTATATGTGCTTAATTCTTGTGTTAATATTTTTGGGATATTAATTCAAGTCACATGTGCTTAGGTGGAGGAAAAAAAGTCCCTGCTTAAGAGTAGATCTAGCATAATTAAGCGGAGTTGATCGCACGCCTAGAGATAGGGTGACGAGATTTTGCCGGATTAGGGTGAAACCTAATATGGGAGTCCATAAATCGATTTACTACTATCCTAGGGGGTTATTAACAGAGAAAGAGATTTCCATTAATTAACCTAGGGTTAGACGTTATTCGCCTCGAGAGAGGGTTTAATATATGTTAGGGAGTCTTATGGATCAAACTAAGTGAATAAATCGTATGGTTCAGTGTTAGATAACAAGTGAAGTCTAGGTGGATTCTTCCTGAGGGTATCGTCTAAATCAACTGAGCTTTTCTAAAAGTTATCTCCCCAATTTAGTCTTTTTGTCTTTACTTCTTAGCTTGGTAGTTATATAATTTTAGATTAAACAACCAATCACGTAATATTTAGGCTAGATGATAAAAAGAAAGTTAGTATTAGTACTTTTAGTTCATTTAGGTTCGATAATCCGGTCTTGCCTTAACTATTGATAAACCGTAATTATAACATATTTTAACCCCGCATTTAGCTTACTTTTGGATGATTTATCCCTTGATTCATATAAAAAGGTGCTCTTAATCCTTTCTTTTTATGTCCTATACCCAGGAAAGCCCCCGAGGATGAAAACAACGTAAAATGGGCCCAAAACAGAGTAAATGGGCCATATCACAAAATTGACACGGCCTGGCCCAGAAGACCACACGGCCGTGCCTTGTTGAGCATCTAGAACATGGCCTCTCCCCTCGATTTAGACGGTCGTGCATCATTAAAGAATCCAAACACTGCCTGAAGTCGATTTACACGAGCGTGCTACATGGCCGTGCCTTTGTCATCAGAATGGGCAATTTTAGTTGGAAAAGGATACTTAGGGAGAAAGAATCGCATTCCAAGGAGCCTATATATATATCCCCTAAGTGCCACCTTTGAAGGGGAGGCGAGCTAGGCCAAGGAGCCAAGCCGGAAAGGTCAGAATTGTAGGAATCGCTCGAAGATAGCCAGTTGATCCATCCCAAGAAGCCGAAATTATACTCAAGATGGCGGAATTCTCCTTCAATTTGTTCAGGGAGTTTTAGGAATTTCGTATGTTTTGTTTTATCTTTTCTCTTGAGATGTTTTCTTTCTTAGTTATGAACTAAACCCCTCAGATACCTGAAGGGGATGAAACCTAGATGAATCTTGTTATTTGATTTTTGAATTTTATGATAAATACTTAGTTTGTTCTTAATTCTGCATGCTTAATCCAAATCTGATGTGCTTAGGTGGAGGAGGAATAGATCCTGCTTAAGAGTAGATCTAGCATAATTAAGCGGAGTTGATCGAACGCCTAGAGATAGGGTTACGAGATTTTGCCGGATTAGGGTGAAACCTAATACGGGAATCCATAGACCTATTTACTGCTATTCTAGGGGGTTATTATAAGAGAACGAGAGTTTCACTAATTAACCTAGGGTTAGACGTTATTCGCCTCGAGAGAGGGTATAGCATAGGTTAGGGAGTCCTACGGATCAAGCTAAGTAAATAAATCATATGATTCAAGGTTAGATAACAAGTGAAGTCTAGGTGGATTCTTCCTGAGGGTATCGTCGTGATCAATTGAGTCTTTCTCCAAGTTATTTTCCAATTCGTTCTTTTTGTCTTTGTCCTTAGCTTAATCGTTGTCAAATTTAGATTAAAACAACTTCACTTTATTTTTAAGGCTAAATAATAAAAAGAAAGTTAGTATTAATACTTTTGATTCCTTTGGGTTCGATATTCGGTCTTGCCTAAGCTATACTACTGTTCGATAGGTACACTTGCCTTTAATCGTTGTTAGAGTTAGTTTTCAGGTTCGATCATTCTTTTTATAAATTTTAAAGCTCTGATTTCAGCGATAAACTATACTACTGTTCGATAGTTGACTTGCCTTAAATCGTTGTCAGAGTTAGTTTCTAGGTTCGATCATTCTTTTATAAATTTTAAAGCTCTGATTCACAGCGATCAAGTTTTTGGCGCCGTTGCCATGGAACTAAAATATTAAGAAAGCTCTATTTTTATTACTTTAGCCATTATTTTATTTTATTCTTCGCAATTTACTTTTATTTTTATTTTAGGTTAAATTTTTTTTATTTTTGCTGAAATTTTCTTTCTTTCTTTTCTTAACAGGTACCTCTAGTTTATGACTAGAAGGAACCCGACATGACCGTTAGTATAAGACAGTGACATTGAAGCAAACACTCAAAGGAATCATTGAGAAATTAGGCGAGCCCTAAATTACACAGAAGAAGAGCGAGAATCCAATCCTACTGAAGGGATGGACGAAAATAATCCACCTCCACATGATGTGGGAGAAAACAATGCTCCACGTACTATACTTGATTATGCTAAACCACATTTAACAGGAGCATTGTTAGGCTCGCTATAGCTGCTAATAATTTTGAATTAAAGCCTAACACAATACAAATGATTCAACAATTTGTTTCAATTTGATGGTTTGCAGGACGAAGACCCAAATACTCATATAGCTAATTTTTTAGAGTTCTGTGATACCTTCAAAATTAATGGTGTTTCTAATGATGCCATACGTCTTCGGTTATTTCCCTTTTCATTAAGGAATAAAGCCAAACAATGGTTAAACTCGTTACCACGAGGGTCAATCACTACATGGGACCAAATGACTGAAAATTTTTTATTAAAATATTTCCCACCGGCCAAGGCGGCCAAATTACGGAATGATATCTCTTTTTTTGTGCAGATGGATTTAGAGACATTATACGACGCATGGGAGAGATATAAGGATCTCTTGAGAAGGTGTCCACACCATGGTTTACCCTTTTGGCTTCAAGTCCAAACTTTCTATAACGGTGTAAACCCCTCAATGAGGTAACTAATCGACTCAGCCGCCGGTGGAACCCTGAATAATAAAACTCCTGAAGCAGCCTACGAGTTCATTGAAGAGATGTCGCTAAATAACTATTAGTGGCAAGTTACAAGGACAAAACCAACAAAATCAGCCGGAGTTTTCAACATCGACACGTAACCAAGCTATCAACACAGATGGAGATGATGAATAAAAAATTTGATAGTTTGTGTTCTTTAGAGGTACATCCAGTAATGCAGTGTGACGCAAGTGGAACTGTGGCACAGAAAGCGAACAGATGAACTATATAGGTAATAATTTCAGATCTAATAATAACCCTTATAGTAATAATTATAATCCAGGTTGGAGGAACCACCTAAATTTCCAAAATCAGCCATATCCGCAAGAGAAGAAGCCAAACCTTGAAGAGATGCTGACAAAATTTATGGCAACCACAGAAAATCGACTCCAAGATACTGAGAAAACACTTAAAGATCAACAAACATGGATTAAAGAGACCAAGAACCGAGTAGGGGAAGTTACTAAGTCAGTAAGGGAAGTCACTAAGGCAGTCGAACAACTTGCAAAGTTAATGTCCGAACGACCGCTAGGACGTTTACCAAGTAACAAAGAGACTAACCCAAAGGAGCAAATTCAAGCCATCACAGCTCATGATAGTAAAGGGTTAGATGAACCCAAGTCAACATAAGAAAACGAGGTAGAAGAAGGTAAAGTAGAGGTAACATGAGAAGAGCCAAAACCGGTAATCAAAGAGTACCAACCTCGCATACCTTATCCCGAAGCCATGAAAAGAGACGATACAGAGGAACAGTTCGGTAAGTTTCTTAAACTTTTTAAAAAATTACATATCAACTTACCTCTTCTTGAAGCTCTTTTTCAGATGCCATACTCGAGAAAATTTTTAAAACAGCTCTTGACAAACAACCGCAGATTAGACGAGGAGCCACATGTGGAATTGAACGCAGTATTCTCAGCAATGTTACAAAATAGAATACCGCAGAAGCAAAAAAATCCATGGAGTTTTACAATTCCATGTTTAATTGGTAGTCTAACGGTGGATAATGCGTTAGCTGATTTAGGGGCAAGTATAAATGTCATGCCTTATACATTGTTTAAACGACTAGGTCTAGGGAAGCCCAAACAAACTAGGATGAGTATTCAATTGGCTGATAAAACTATTAGAATTCCTAGGGGCATTATCGAGGATGTTCTTGTCAAATTCGATAAATTCATTTTCCCAGTAGATTTTGTTGTCTTAGACATGGATGAGGATAATTCAATCCCTTTAATTTTAGGAAGACCCTTTCTAGCAACTGCCAAAACTAAAATTGATGTTGACACAGGAGAACTTATACTTTATGTAGGCGAGGAGACAGTCACTCTTCAAGCCCTCGAATCGGCTAGAACATCAAGCAACAAAGGTGAGAATGTGAATTCTTTCGATAACCATTCGGTTAACCCTTCTTTTCAGGAAGCACTACAAAAAGGAAGCACTACAAAAAGACATAATTGAACCCGATCCTAACCCCTATAAAAGAATAACTCATAAGGAACGAAGGATTCAGAGCAATGAACTAGACGAATGGAAAACACACTTGAAGGAAAAACTAGGGATACACAAAGAAGAATCAGAACCACACAAAGTAAAACCGAAGGAGCCCCTAGAAAAGCTCGTAGGAACATCAAACCACTTCAAAATAGGAGAACAAGTACTGTTAGACAAAGCAGATCTTCACATCACCACATCAAACCTGAAAACGAACAAAGAAATTCCTCTTGAGGTACACAATATGTTCCTACACGAAACAGTCGAGGTAAGCAATCCAACCTTTGACACTTTTAAGGTAAACGCTTCTCAACTTAAACTTTATCAAGAAAATAGAACTGTAAGCATGAGGAAAGATACTCAAACCTTTAAACCTCCCTAATTTTTTACAAGGAAAGTCTAGCTTAAGACTACAAACGAGCGCTTCTCGGGAGGCAACCGAGTATTAACCTCATTAACTTCTATATTTTTCATTTTAATTATTTATTTTATTTTATTCTTTCTTTTTGTCACCTCACTTTAAACTAACTAAGGGTGCAGAATTCCAGGCCACACGGCCGTGTCCATGACCGTGTGTACCTCAAGAATCTTGGTACTAACATGGCAGGACGGTACAAGACAGATTCAACTAAGTTTCGAAATCACGGACTCAACCACTCCCCCACGGGCACCGATAAAGTGGCGCGATCGTGTCCCACGACCGTGTGAAGCTACTGACTTGCCAACCACGGGTAGAACACGCCCGTGCCTGGAGCCGTGCAAAGATACTGACTTGAAACCTACGGGCGTGGCTCGCCGAAAAATGGGCATGGAGAACGCACACGCCCAAACACACGGTCGTGTGAAGCAGCCGTGTAAATCGACACACCCTCGATCCACGAGCGTGTGAATGTACCAGGATTGAAACTCTATATAAACCCAACTCCCCTCTCCTTCCTCTTCTCACCCACCCTCCTTCTTTCTTCCTTCCTTCCTTCCCACACTCACAACTTTCCTCTTATCCATAACAAGTCTCTATAACTCTTGAGCCAACACTGAAACCATGTTAAAGAAGAGTAAAAGGCCAAACTCCTCAAAGGAGAAAGATTTACATGAGTTCATGCCGGTAGCTTCATCCAAACAATAAGCCAAGGGTATTTGAGACCATTTAGTTTCTATTTTTCTTTTCTCTTTTGCTTCAATTTCCTTCACTTTGACAATCTTATGCCTAATTTAGTTTAACTTATTTTAGTTTCGCAGTGTCAGGCTCGAAAGGTTGCTAGGGAATCACGCCACTTCCGCCACCGCCAGCACCTCCCCAGCCTTAGAGGTCACACCCACCTCGCGAACCATCCAACAATAAGGACTCTTCGGTCCATCCATCTTTAATTTTTATTTTGTTTTCATTTTTGTTTCCTTTTTCTTTATCTTTCTTATCTTTAATTATATATTTAGTTTATTTTAAATTTGTCTTAATAACTCCTGGCTAATTATCCGTGAGATACACAATTTCTTCATCTAGTGCAGGATCGTCATCCAGACCGACCTCCCCATCCTCCTTCACTTCCGACTCAAGGAACCCATCCAAAATTCAGTGAGTATTCTTTCCCCTTCTCTTTTGATTTATCCTTTAAATGTTATTATCTATCTTCGTACATTGAGGGCAATGTACATCTTAAGCGTGGGGGGTGAATAGTTATTTCGAGAAAATGCCTAACTTTCTGCATTATTCTCAAACCCTGAGGATAAAAGTGCCTAACTTTTTTCATTAGTCTAAAATCCCTGAATTTAGTCTTGTTTTTAAGTAATTTCCTCATATTACTAGTTAGAATGAAATTTTTGATGATTTATGGTTTTTATTGACATGTTTTAGAGTAAGTCATTGATAATTGTGCATTGATGATTAAATTTGAAGAATACTAGAGAATTCAGCATGATAAGTCTAATTTTCAAAAAAATTAAAATTTTTAGGTTGTTAACCTGAATTTGAATATTACCTTGAAATTTGAAATCTATAAGGTTGATGTCAAAAACAACCATAATTTTTTGTGAGATTTTGAGCCTTATAGAGCATACATTCTTTTCCATGCTCACTTTATTGATTATGAGTGTGTCAACTATGAACTATTATTCTAGAACTTGCCTTGATTATACATGTCAAGACCACAGTTATGATTTGATATACCGAGATGATAAAGGCACCTAGGTTTTAACCCACTTACTCCACTAAAAAGCCTACCTTCATAATTAACCCCTAGTGAACCCCGTTGATCCTAACAACCCTTTCTATTGGCTCACCCGCTAATATTAACCCAAAACTCCTTTGTTTTTATTATCACCATTCTAATTGACTACCCTTATGTCGAGATTTGATTTGATCTGTTGCCTAGCTATGATCTTTATTTTAACAAATTCATTATTATGTAATATTTAGTTTGTTCTTAAAAAAAATTCAAAGAATATATAGTATTAGTATTATGAAAAGCGAGCTTATACAGTTAAAGTCTAATTACCAGAAGAAAAAGCTCGTATTATTAGGGTTATTACTTTTCTAGTTGACGTAATTAGTACAGTCTTAGTAGTTCTAGATAGGTAACTTGTCAACTCAATCTCGATTCTAACCTTCTCATTCAACCTTTATCCACACCTTTAACCCTAGCCCCGTTACAACCCTAACAAAGACCTTTTGATCTGTTTATCATCTCATTTTACAGTGGTGGAGATTTGATTTTAAGGCAAGCCTATGGGATTAACTTTTTATGTTCGACTTATGAGTGATCTCTTAACTTTAAACCTTAAACACTTTTTGAGTGATTTGAGTGAATTTTTTGTGAGGATGTCAATCCTTATCGGTTTTGAATTAAAGGTAATTATTTAAATAAGGGGAGACATCTACATTTTCGCGACACAAATACATGACTTATTTTGTTTGAATCTTTAGGACTATTTGAGTTTATTTATCCATGTATAAATTATCTATGGATTATGGTAAGACATTGTTGATAGGAATTATGAATTATGGAAAGTTCGTTTTAATTGTAAGTTGAGAATTTTGCTTAAGGACAAGCAAAAGCTTAAGTGTGGGGGTATTTGATAAATCGTAATAATAACATATTTTAATCCCACATTTAGCTTACTTTCGGATGATTTATCCCATGATTTATGTAAAACGGTGCTCTTAATACTTTCATTTCATGTCTTATACCCAGGAAAGCACCCAAGGATAAAAAGAACATAAAACGGGCCTAAAATGGAGCAAATTGGCCCAAGGAGGAAATCGACACCACCTAAACTAAAGCCTACACAGCCGTACCTTATTGATAATCTAGAACATGGCCTGACCCCCGATTTACACGGCTGTGTCTCATTAAAGAAATCCAAACACGGCTTGAAGACTAGTCACACGGGCGTGTGACATGGCCGTGTCCCTGTCATGGAAAAGAACAATTTCACTCGGATTTGGATACTTTGAGGCAAAGAAACCTATTTCAAAAGCCTATATAAACCCCCTAAGTATCAGCTAAAAGAAGGCGGTTAGCTAGGCCAAGGAGCCAAGCCGGAAAGGTTAGAATTGTGGGAATCACTCGAAGATAGCCAGTTGATCCATCTCTAGAAGCCGGAATTCTACTCAAGACGGTGGATCTCTCCTTCAATTCCTTCAGGGAGTTTTAGGGATTTCTTATGTTTTGTTTTATCTTTTCTTCTGAGATGTTTTCTTTATTTGTTATGAACTAAACCCTTCTGATACCTGAAGGGGATGAAACCTAGATGAATCTTGTTATTGTTTTCTGAATTATATGATAAATACTTAGTTTGTTCTTAATTATGTGTGCTTAATTCTTGTGTTAATATTTCTGGGATATTTATTCAAGTCAGATGTGCTTAGGTGGAGGAGAAAAAGTCCCTGCTTAAGAGTAGATCTAGCATAATTAAGCGGAGTTGATTGCACGCCTAGAGATAAGGTGACGAGGTTTTGCCAGATTATGGTGAAACCAAATATGGGAGTCCATAGATCGATTTACTGCTATCCTAGGGGTTATTAACAGAGAAAGAGATTTCCATTAATTAACCTAGGGCTAGACGTTATTCGCCTTGAGAGAGGGTTTAATATATGTTAGGGAGTCTTACGGGTCAAACTAAGTGAATAAATCGTATGGTTCAGTGTTAGATAACAAGTGAAGTCTAGGTGGATTCTTCCTGAGGGTATCATTTAAATCAACTGAGCTTTTCTAAAAGTTATCTCCCCAATTTAGTCTTTTTGTCTTTGCATCTTAGATTGGTAGTTAGATAATTTTAGATTAAACAACCAATCACTTAATATTTAGGATAGATAATAGAAAGAAAGTTATTATTAGTACTTTTACTTCCTTTGGGTTCGATAATCCGGTCTTGCCTTAACTATACTACTCTTCGATAGGTGCACTTGCCTTAAATTGTTGTCAGAGTTAGTTTCTAGGTTCGATCATTCTTTTATAAATTTTAAAGCTCTAATTCACAGCGATCATAGATCTAGCATAATTAAGCGAAGTTGATCGCACGCCTAGAGATAGGGTGACGAGATTTTGCTGTATTAGGGTGAAACCTAATATGGGAGTCCATAGATCGAGTTAATACAATTCTAGTGGTTTTAATTAGAAAGAGATTTCAATTAATCAACCTAGGGTTAGACGTTAGTCACCTCAAGAGAGGGACTAATATAACTCAGGGAATCTTACGAATCAAGTCAAATGAATAAATCATCTGGTTCAAAGTTAGATAACAAGTGAAGTCTAGGTGGATTCTTCCTTGGGTGTCGTCTTAATCAATTGGTTTTTCATAAAAGTTATTTTCCCAAAATTTCATTCTTCTTTGTCTTAGAGTCTTTAGTTTAGTATTTAGATTAGATAAAAATACATTTCATTCTTAGGCTAAATAATAAAAAGGGAGTTAGTATTAGTACTTTTTGGTTCCTTTAGGTTCGATCATTCTTTATTAAGACTTTGACATCGCATAAAACAATGATCATCTACCTAAAAAGGTAACCAAGCGAATGATTAAACAAAGCATTCAAACAACCAAGCGAAACTCGTTTCGACATCATATTGTTAACTCGGTAAAACTCGCAAAACCAGAGGAAAGCAACAGCAAAATTTACTCAATAATCTTACTGTCGTCTTAACAGGTAATGAAGAATTCTTAATTAACGTAGAATTGAATCTCGAAAAAGGAAAAATAAAAGAAAGAAGAAAGATTGAAAAGAAAAGGAAAAAAAACTTAGTGAGAAGAAAAAAACGTAAAGAGAAAAAATATGCTTTAGACAATTTAAAAATTAACCACCTTCTTCCGACAATTGCCCAAATTATTTCCTAATGTATACTACGGGCTTTGAACTCGGGACCAGACAGAATACAGACATATGCTTAACCAGTGAACCAGCAGGCTCATTCTTATCACTAATTTACCTAAAATTGAACTTAACTACAGAATGCATGGATGAAGGTTGTTTTAAAACAATCACAACTTTTAGCAACGTAACTCGAACCCAGACCTTAAACACAGAAGCAGAGCACAGAACCATAAATACAAAAATTAATTACTACAGATTTTCACAAATAAAGTCTTAAATTTTTGGGGCGTTACAACTCCCTCTCCCTACAAGAAATTTCAGCCTCAAAATTTTTCCTGAGTCGAGCAGATATGGATACAGTCGTCGGATTGATTCTTTCAGTTCCCACGTGGCTTCCTCAGTGCCGTGATTCCACCATAAGACTTTCACTAGAGGAATAGTTTTCTTTCTCAGCATCTTAACATCACGTTCCAAGATCTGGGCAGGTTCTTCTTCGAATATTATGTTCGGTCATAACTCAATCTCATCAACAGTAACAATATGCGATGGATCTGATTGATACCGTTTCAGCATCGAGACATGAAATACATCATGAATCTGATCCAGCTCCGGCAGTAATTCTAACTGGTATGCAACGGGTCCAACATGCCTTAAGATATGATAAGGACCAATAAACCTCGGGTTGAGTTTGCCCTTGCGTCCAAATCTGAGAACCTTTTTCCAAGGTGATACCTTTGGAAACACTTGATCACCAATCAAAAACTCAATATCTTTTCTTTTTAGATATGCATATGACTTTTTTCGATTAGATGCGGCTTTCAGTTGATCCTGAATTACTTTCACAGTGTTCTCAGTTTCAGATACCAGTTTAGGACCCAATATTTGACGTTCACTTAACTCTGTCCAACATAATGGAGTACGACACTTACGACCATATAAAGCCTCGTAAGGTGCCATTTGGATACTAGACTGAAAGCTATTGTTGTAAGCAAACACCACCAACGGTAGATACTCCTCCCAGCTACCTTTAAAGTCTATTACACAATCCCGAAACATATCTTCTAGGTTCTAAATGACTCGTTCCGACTGTCTGTCAGTTTGAGGGTGATACGTAGTATTGAAATTAAGTCGAGTGCTTAAAGCTTCATGGAGTTTCTTCTAGAACCGAGACATAAATCGTGGATCTCTTTCAGAAATGATTGAGACTGGGACTCCGTGTAGTCTCACAATTTCAACGATGTACAGTTTAGCTAATTTCTATAATGAATAATCTGTTCAGATAGGAATGAAATGAGTTAACTTGGTTAACCAATCAACAGTGACCCAAATGGAATCTTTCTTAGTCAGAGTTAACGGTAACCCCGTAACAAAATCCATTGTTACTCGCTCCTATTTCCACTGTGGAATCTTAACTGGCTAAAGGAGCCTAGAGGGCAACTGATATTTGGCCTTAACCTTTTGACACGTCAGACAGTGGGACATAAAAATGACTACCTCCCGTTTTAGTCCGGGCCACCAATAAAGCTCTCAAAGATCCCGGTACATCTTGTTCCTACCAGGATGCATGGCATAGGGACTGCTATGTGCCACCTGCAGGATCAAATGCCTTAATTCCTTATCATTGGGTACACAAATCCGACCTTTAAAGTATAACACATTATCGTTGTTCAAGCTACACTCAGAATTCTCGTTCGAGTTAATATGTTTCATACGTTGGACTAAAGACTCGTCGTTTAGTTGCTTAGCACGAATCTATTCCACCCAAGTTAGTTTTACTTGTAATTTAGCCAACAGTCCTCTATCCTCAACCAAACTCAGATGAACTAACATTGCTCTCAGATCCTCTATTGATTTTCGGCTAACGACATAAGCTATCACATTAGCCTTACCTGGATGATATTCTATCGTGCAATCGTAATCTATAAGTAACTCAACCCATTGGCACTGTTGAATATTCAACTCTTTCTGGGTTAACAAATACTTGACTCTTATGGTTGGTGTAAACAATACACCTTTCACCATACAGATAGTGTGTCCACATTCTGTGGTTGCTGACCACCTCTACCTGAATGGACATAACCCTGACCTATGGGTTGCGCTCTACCTTTCTCCTGTAGACAGTCCCTTATTCGATGCTCCGTAGACCCACACTTGAAACAGCCTCTACTACCAACCCAACACTCACCAAAATGAAATTTATCACATCGAGCACACCTTGGAGGCCGACTATCAACAGCAGGTCTCACCACACGGTTCGGACCCTCAACCCTAGGCCTCTTCTGAAACCGCCCAACTGATCCTGACAAACCAAAATTCCTTTTATTTCTATTTCTCTCCTGATTTTGCTTTTGGGACCGTTTCACCTCATCGGTTATCTTAGCCTTTTCCACAAGAACAGCAAATTCCCTCTCTCGTTGTGGAGCTACCAGGACACGTAGATCATCTCTCAACCCATCTTTGAACCGAACACAGTGCTCATCGTTCGTGGCCACAATACCCCGGACATAATGACTTAGACGTAAGAATTTCGCCTCATACTCGGATACCGACTTACTCCCCTGAACCAGATTTAAAAATGCCTTGCGCTGTTTATCCATATAACTTGATCTGACGTACTTCCCCTGGACTGCCTTCTTAAAGAAATCCCAGGTGATATGCTCAGCCACTGCACCATCCCTAACCGTGAGCCACCACTAATACGCCTCGTCTCCCAGAAGAGACACCACCCCTTTCAACTTCTCCTCTATCATGAAGTCTAGATCATCCATTATGCGCTCACTTGCTTCTAACCAATATTCAGCTGTATTAGGGGCTACGCCAGAAACACCCCTAAACATCTCCGCTCTATTGGCTCGAAGTCGCTCAGACACAGATTTCCAGGCCCCAGTACCCATGCTTGCCCCCGTAACTCTCTCCAAGACTCGTAACATTGCCTGAGACACCGTATCATCCCCACCTGTTTGGTCCTGAAATTCTGCTTCCACTGCTGGCGGTACTGGTATCTCACTACCTGACCCATGACCAGATCCAACTGGTTCCGATACAGGAATCCTGCCCCTACCGTGACCACGCACACTACGTCCACGACCTCGAGTGCTCATGATTAACATTCGCGATTAATCCGGTTAAAAGTTTTATGAGTTAATTATTTCTTTCACTTTTTAACACCGAGCAATTTTATGGAAAATAGTTTTAGAGAGTAATTTCCGCAAAACACATCAAAGTTTCAGTCTCTATAGTCTGAGTCTTCTAGAACAAACAACTATATTTACTCACTGTAACAATCATTGCATGCATACATTATCAGTAATTGTTAGAACACTTACCTGGGTGGATCGGGTGCTGACGGACTCGGATGCCATGTTCCAATCAAAACATTCCTTTCAAAAATCATTTAAACCAACTTAATAAAGCATTAATGAACCCATTTTCACCGCTCGAGTTTTGCAACCTAGGCTCTGATACCAAAATTGTAACATCCTAAACTTGGTTTAAATGTTACGACCAGATCTGGTATGTCACAGGGAAAAAGGTTATAAGGAAATTTTAGAATTTTGATGGAAACCGTAAGTTTGAAACTTTTTGTTTTGGGTGATGTTTTGAAAACTGTGGTTTGTAGCTTTAGAGAAATCTTTAGGTTGGATTATTCATTCATTTGTTATCTTTGTTAGCTCTTGTGAGAAAAATCGATATTTAGGTTACAGTTGTTTAGAAATCTTCTTTTTAAGAAATATGTTTAAGTCATAAAATAATGTTATGACATTTCGAAACTAATAAAGTTAAAACCAACTAGCAATTTAGAAAGGCCTTATTACATCAAATAAAATCCCATCTTAAAATGTTTTTTTAAAAAAAAAACTAAGTTTACTGAAACCAAGTCCACGTCTCACTGATCACCTGCAAGATTAAGCAGAGGGGGTGAGTCGCCCAGACTCAGTGTGTAAATCCCCCTTAAGTCACATAAATGGAACCAAATCCATAAACACATATTGGGCCTTAGCCCACTCAAAATAGCATGTACAAATATGGATGCAATGTACCCGGCCCAAGCCTAGATTTTCCATCCTCTACACACCACCCGTACCAACCGACACTCAGGTGGGATTTCTACAATCAACCTCCATCCGCTACACTCCATATGTGGCACCTAGCCCACCGGTGACATAGTCACAAGATATCATATGTGGGCCAACCCACTTGTGGTACCAAACCACTAGTGACAATCCCGAATAATCGATATGTGGGGCAACCCACCGGTGGTACCCAAACCACCGGGACGAGTCACGAATCATACATTTATGTGGTACCAAACCACTGGTGGTTCCAAACACACTGAGACTTAGTCACGAGTCAAGAATGTGGGGCCAACCCATGTGTGATACCAAACCACTAGTGACAGTCTTACACTCCTTTCATATCAAATCCAACCCATGCATACAAAATGAATGCAACATGCTGTCAAGTGCACAATATCATTATGGCATACATCCATCAGCGCATACATAAATAGCAGGGTACTTACCTGGTATTTTGGCCATGCCCATAGTGGCGTAAAGCTTGTTCATCTAGCCGTTTCGGCTTTTCAACCCCCAAATAATTAATAACACATAATAATATTAAAGTGTGTAAATATTACACACCTGGTTACACGCAGCACCATGCTATCTATGTTGACACTATCGCTTTCGGAAACTACTGCTAACTGTCTCCTATTCTGCTCAGATGTCGGCCCACAACCTGGTGGCCAATCTCGAACAGCAGACACAGCGCGCTTCTTGAACTTAGGGGCTGGGACTACGGGTCCAACCCCTCTTTTCGCTTGGCTGAGTGGATGGTACTGTGAGTTTCAGCCAAGCACAAAAAGAAGAAGAAAATATGAAGAGAATTGGGAGGTGTTTCAGCTTTGGTGAATGAAAGAAAAGAAAATGCAAAAAAAATGGTATGAAAGTGTTTTGCTTTTGGTATTTAGGAGAAAAGCAAAAATGCCCAAAGTGGTATGAGTGTTTCGGTTTTGACAAGAAGAATTGAACAAAAGAATGCTCTCGGTTACTCTAGCTAGCCGAAATTTTCAACACTCCTGATGCTATCATCTAACATTCAGCCACCCCCTAACATCTCTAAACTGTGCACACAGTCACACACCCCACTTCCCTTATTTGGCCAAACTCTCTCCCTCTCTCCAAATCCCATGATTCTCTCCACCGATCACTCTCCACTCTCTATTCAAACATGCTGACCGATTCCTTTTCCTTGAATTGCTCTCTTCCCTTCATTCAAATGTGTTGACTCGTTCAACACTCATCCACTAGAGTCCAAGCTGAAAGCAACTCTCCCCCACCTTGGCGTCAAAAAGAAATCCCCAAAAAGGAATCCACACAGCTCGAACCTGCTCCCTGCCAGCTTCCCTGAGGCGTCACCTTCCTGAGCTTTAAGTGGCGCCTCTTTGCCACTTTACTAAAGCACTTCTTGAGTCAAAACATACAACCAATCACCCTTAAGTCCTATCCCATTCAGCTCTCCCTTAAAGTGCCCAAAAAGCAAATTTTACTAAGGCTCCGGCTTACCCCTAAGTCATTCCTGGACCCTAAAGTACCCTAAACTAGCATGACAAACATAGCATTCACACCCAAACACATAAAATGCAAAGGCCCTAATTTAGGATGTTACAGTTCTATCCCCTTTAAAATAATTTCGGCCTCAAAATTACCTGGTCAAAAGAGATGAGGGTATTGCTGTTGCATCAATTCCTCGGGTTCCCACGTAGATTTTTCGGAACCGTGATTACGCCACAGAACCTTAACCAACGGAACTGTCTTTCTACGTAATACTTTGACATCACGATCCAAGATCCGAACTGGTTCCTCCTGAAAGGATAGATCAGGCCTCACTTCGATCTCCTCCACTGACACCGCGTGAGATGGATCCGAATGATAACGTCTTAGCATCGACACGTGAAACACATCGTGAAACTGACTTAACTCTACAGGCAACTCGAGTTGATAGGCTACTGGTCCCATACGCTTCACTATCCGATAAGGCCCGATAAGCCTGGGGCTTAGCTTACCCTTTCGTGCAAACCTAAGCACTTTCTTCCACGACGACACCTTTAAGAATACCTGATCCCCTACTTCAAGTTCTATGTCCTTACGCCTTAGGTCCGCATAGGACTTCTGTCTATCCGAAGCTTCCTTCAACCGAGCCCTAATTAGCTCAACACTGTCTTCCGTTGCAGAGACCAATTCTGGACCCAACATCCGACGTTCACCCAACTCTGTCCAACAAGTAGGAGTGCGACACTTCCGACCATTCATTGCCTCATACGGTGCCATCTGGATATTCAATTGGTAGCTATTATTATACGCAAATTCCGCCAATGGTAAGAACTCTTCCCAACTACCCCTGAAGTCCATGACACAGCCTCTCAACATATCCTCTAAGATTTGGATTACCCTCTCGATCGTCAGTCAATTGCGCATGAAATGTCAGATTGAAATCTAACTTTGTGCCCAACGTTTGATGCAACGCCTTCCAAAATCTTGATGTAAGTCTAGGGTCTCTGTCCGAGATAATTGACACTGGCACCCTATGCAACCTTACAATCTCTGCTATATATAATTTAGCCAACTTCTGAAAAGAGTATTCCACTCGTACTGGTATGAAATGAGCAGACTTCGTCAAACGATCAACCACTACCCAAATCGAATCCTTTTTAGTAGGTGTAAGGGGAAGCCCACTAACGAAATCCATTGTGATCCTTTCCCACTTCCACTGCGGAATCTTCACCAGCTGTAACAAACCTGAAGGCAATTGATGTTTTGCTTTCACCTGCTGACACGTCAAACACTTACTCAAATATTCAGTTATTTCTCGCTTCAGACCCGGCCACCAAAACTATCCTCGCAAATCCTGATACATCTTACTTCCTCCAGGATGCATAGCGTATGGACTACTATGCGCTTCCTGCAAAATCCTATGCCTCAACTCTGAATCCTTCAGCATGCTCCTTCCTCGGAAACACAGAACTCCCTCACTACTTATATTAAAATCCTCTATCCCACCATTCTGAACTTGAAGTAGTCGTGCATTCAAGACATCATCCAAGAACTGCTTCTCTTTGATCTGACTTATCCAAGTCGGTTTCACTTGGAGCTCAGCTAACAAACTCCCATCATCATACAAGCTAAGATGTGCAAACATCGCCCTCAGATCCGAGATTACCCTACGACTTAATGCATCTGCCACTACGTTAGCTTTACTCGAATGGTATTCAATCGAACAATCATAATCCTTTAACAACTCCACCCATCGCCTCTACCTCAAATGTAATTCTTTTTTAGAGAGAAGGTACTTTAGACTCTTGTGATCCGTATAAATGATGGACTTCTCCCCATACAGATAATGTCTCTAGATTTTCAGAGCAAAAACCACCGTCGCCAACTCCAAGTCATGCTTGGGATAGTTTAACTCATGCGGTCTTAACTGTCGAGATGCATACACAACAACCTTCTCGTCTTGCATCAACACACACCTTAATCCTGTGTGTGAAGCATCACAGTAAACCACGAACTCCTTCCTAGCCTCTGGCTGAATCAACACCGAAGTTTTCGTCAGAATCCTCTTTAGCTTCTCAAAACTTTCCTGCTACTTGTCAGACCAAACAAACGAAACCCTATTCCGCAACAACTTGGTTAATGGAGCCGCAATCAAGGAGAATCCCTTAACGAATCTTCTATAATACCCAGCTAGACCAAAAAAACTCCTAATTTCTGCCACAGACCTAGGTGGCTTCCAATCCAGCACAGCTTTGACTTTCCGGGGGTCAACCCTAATCCCCTCAGCAGACACAACATGACCCAAAAAGGTAATTTCTTTTAGCCAAAACTAACTTACTGAATTTGGTGAACAGCTACTTTTCCCGCAGAATTTGTAAGACCACACGAAGATGCGAGCCATGCTCTTCCTTTGATCTGGAATAGACCAAAATATCGTTTATTAATACTACGACGAATCGATCCAGATAGGGTTGGAAAACCCGGTTCATCATGTCCATCCAATAGTTCTTGAATCTGAGCCTTTAATTCTACCAACTTCTTGGGTGCCATCCTATATGGGCAATCGAAATAGGCGCTGTCCCCGGATAAAGATCAATACCAAATTCCACCTCTCGATCAAGAGGCAATCCTGGAAGCTCTTCTGGAAAAACATCGGGAAATTCCTTCACTATTCTAACATCCCCCACAGACAAATCCTTACCCTCCAAGGTACAAACCAGCACTATGAATGCCTCACAACCCTTCTTCACCATTCGCTCAGCCTTTAAAGCAGATATTACGTTAGATAGGTTGTTCCTTCTCTCACCTATTACCACCACCTCTTCATCCTCGAGAGTTCTAAATACCATGCGCTTGGCAGCACAATCCAAATTTGCTCGATACTTCCCTAGCCAGTCCATGCCTAAAATCAGGTCAAACTCTCAAAACGGTAGTTCCATCAGATCAGCTGGAAAAACCATCCCTTGAACTTCCAAAGGTACATCCCTATAAAGTCTATTCACCACTACTGATTGTTCTAGTAGGCTACTACGGTCATCTCCCTAGAAGCAATCTCAAAGTCTTTTCTTAAAGTTCCGAATATCTCACTAGCAACATATGAATGTGTTGATCCTGTCTAACCATTTTTAAAAAAAAACGGGAATCGACTTTTAAAAAATAGGGAGTCGCCACCGATCTTTTTTGGTGTGATCGGGTCACCTTTGTTTTAATAAAACATTTTAATTTACTAAAACGACATTTTGGTCTGCGAAATCTAAGAAAACGAGTTCGGAAGTTGGTTACGTGCAAGGAAGGGTTAGCACCCTTGCAACGCCCAAACTTGGTACCCAATTGATTGATGTTGTCCCAATGTTGAAAACTTGAAAATATTTGGAGAAAAGAATTAAAAGAATGGGTTAATTAAATTGGGGTTGAATCTTAAGATTAACTCATTTCAAAAGAATAAAAGTACCATACCTAACACGTTAGGATATAACACATTTATACTCTGACACTGAGATCATCTTTGATCTTCAAAGCGTATAAAAAGGGTACTTGATTATTCAGTTGAACGAAAAAAATCAACACCCAGCACGTTAGGATGTAATCTTTCGAACTTCTAAACACACAAATATTGCCTTATTCTTTGAAATTTTTTTAAATAAGCGATTTGAAGTAATTATAAAAAAATAATAATTAAATGACAATAGTCTTGTATGAAGAATATCTAAATAGATACTACACAAGGTAATCTATCATAATCTAAATATATAATTATACATAAAAAATATAAGAATAATTTATATGTGAAAGCATTTGAAATAAACAAAAATATGAAATAAGATATTTATAAGAAATAAACTACACATATAAATAGATGCAAAAAACATATTCATAAATAAATTTGCAAGAAAATATATATATACATGAAATAATATAGTATTAATAATACACATATTAAGAAATAATTTAATTTAAATAATACATAAAAATAATGATGGATAGAAGTATTTAAAAATGTAGATATGTAAATATAAGAAATATACCTAAATGAGGATTTTAAAATGAACAAATTACATTAAAATAAGTAAAAAAATGTGCAAAAAAAAAAAAACTAAGCAATTTTTAAGATAATATGTTAAAACAAAAAAAGAAAAAATGAATGATGAATCTATTAAAAAAGTTACCTAAACTAAAATGGAAATGGAACAAAATTTAAAGAGAAACCTATATACAAACAAAATTATGAAAAACACAATTAGGGACCTGAATAAAGTAAGCCTAAATAGTTAGGGATCAAAATAACAAATATGCCAATAGCCAAAACGCAGCGTATAGATTGGACCAATTTGAAACGATGCACGAGTCTCAGAGGTCAATTTAAAAAAGGCGAAGAAACTGTACAGAGGATCAAATTAAAATGACAGCGCCAGGTGAAGGACTAAATGCATAAATACCCTATTTCCACCAAAACATGCGTTTCATTAGGATGCTAAACAGTGACGTTTTGTTAAATAATTGAGAGCCCCCTAATCCCCTTTCCATTCATTTACATATTCCCCTTTTCAAAAAGAATTCCAAAAAAAAAAAAACTCAGTCTCTTCCTCTTCCCCTTTTACACCTGACGATCGGGCTTCCCTGGCCGTTCATCGCATCATCGCGTCATCGCGCCACCACCGGCTCGGCGGCTAGCGACGCTCAAGCTGGCAAGCCTTAGCCCCGTTTTGAAACCCAATTCAGGTAAGTTTTTGCCTCTCCTTTTGTTATTATCAATCTTTGAATTGGGTCTTGAAGAACAGTAAATAAAAACAATAAAAGAGTGAAAGAAATAACTTTAAATCGAAGAGAATTGTACAGAGAAAACTAAAAAAACCTTCTATTGTGTTTCCTTGGTTTCTGCTAGTAGTTTTTTGTTTGTAAAGAAAAAGCCCCTGTTTTCAAATATTCCATATTCGGTCCCCCCTTTTTATTTGATTTCACACGCAAAGAAAAGAAAGAAAACAAATAGATCAATAGTCGATAGAATAAAATCAGAAATTAAAATTGGAAATCCTTTTCAATCTGGTTTTCTTGTATTCAATATGTGTGTATGTTTTGATCCATCAAGAAAACGGGATCCCCCCTACAAAATGGGTTTTGTTTCGGTTCTTATAACCGACTTTACAGATTCTTTTATGTTTGCTCTTGTTTCAATTTCTTGTCGTTTTTCATTTTCTTCTTGTTTCCTGTGCTGCGCGTGTTTCTTGCAGATGTTTGAGGAACGTGCGAACGTTGATCGAGGCGTGATAGGTGTTGGCAGATAGAGGAGGTGGTGGCCGACATTGCGCATGGGAAGGGTCGACGCCTGGGGCTGGTCAGATGCGTGAGGAGCGGCAGACGAGGCACTTAGTGGCTGAAGTCCTTCCATTTTTTTGAAAATGTTGTGGGCTTAGGGTTTTTTTGGTTTAATGGGCTGGGATTTGGGTTAGCTGATTGGGCTAGGATTTGAGTTAGCTGATTTGGGCTAGGATAAGTGGGTTTTAATGTTGGGTTGATTTTGTTTTTGTTTAGTTTTGTTTGGGCTTTGGTTGCTTCTGACGGGCCCGGGTTTATCTTGTAAATGGACTGTTATTTTTTTGGACTTCTTATTGGCTTATAATTGGTTTTATTATTGGGCTTATTTTTTGATGGGCCTCGGTTGTTGCTGATGGGCCCGGGCCAAAATTGGTTATTATAGCTGCCCCTCTTTGCTCATTGTCATGAAATGAGAATAGAGCAAAGAAAATAAAAGAACTAATTTTGCCCGGTCTTGGCCAAGCCTTGACTTATTGGTCCTCGTCTTCCTCAAATGTCTTCAACCCTGTTGCTTTGATCCACTCCACTGCTATTTCTGAGAGATATGACCTGTAGACTCCATTTGCTTTTCCTCAATCTTATTTATGTTTAACTTGCTCCAACATGACTTCAAGACACGAAGAGATTTGTAGCTTCGATCTGCTAACTACTCCATTGGGACTTCGATGAAATCTGAACTTTTCAAACTGTTTCCTTATTCTCGCAATATGAGTTGACCTTTTACCTTTTTCCTTTTTTTTTTTTTTGATAACAGACATTGAAAAATAGAAATTGAAAAATAGAAATTAAAAATACCTCAGTGTGCGTAACCGGAGGCCCAACTCACTTTTGTATTATGAGTCGATTTTAACAGAAATTAAAAAACAGAAATTGAAAATACCTCAACGTTCGTAACCCGAGGCCCAACTCACTTTCGTATTATGAGTCGATTTTAACAGAAATTGAAAAACAGAAAATGAAAACACCCCAGCGTGCGTAACCCGAGGCCCAACTCACTTTTCGCATCATGAGTTGATTTTGACAGAAATTGAAAAACAGAAATTAAAAATACCTCAGCGTCCGTAACCCGAGGCCCAACTCACTTTTCGCATCAGAAATTTTCGCTTAGGAAGACAAGATCTATTATGCTCGATCTGCTTCGCTTAGGAAGGCAAGATCTGCTATCATCGATCTGCTTCGCTCAGAAGGCAAAATCTGCTTTTCAATTTGCTTCGCTTAGAAAGGAAAAATCTGTTATGCTCTATCTGCTTCGCTTAGGAAGGCAAGATCTGCTATCATCGATCTGTTTCCCTTAGGAAGGCGAGATCTGCTATGCTCGATTTGCTTCGCTTAGGAAGGCAAAATCTGGTTTTCGATTTGCTTCGCTTAGGAAGGCAAAATCTGCTTTTCGATCTCTTCGCTTAGGAAGGCAAAATCTGTTATGCTCGATCTGCTTCGCTTAGGAAGGCAAGATCTGTTATGCTCGACTTGCTTCTCTTAGGAAGGCAAGATCTACTACCATCGATCTGCTTCGCTCAGGAAGGCAAGATTTGTTATGCTCGATTTGCTTCTCTCGTATTATGAGTTAATTTTTGATCAGAAATTGAAAAACACCTCAGGGTGTGACCTGAGGCTCAACTCACATCTCGTATTATGAGTTGATATTTAAAAAAATAAAAATTAAAAAACAGAAATTGAAAATACCTCAGCATGCGACCTGAGGAGTTGATTTTTTCTTTTGCAAACAGAAATTAAAAATACCTCGGCGTGCAACCCGAGGAGTTGATTTTTGCAGACAGAAATTGAAAAATGGAAATTGAAAATACCTCAGCGTGCGACCTGAGGAGTTGATTTTTGCAAACAGAAATTGACAAACAGGAATTAAAAATACCTCAGCGTGCGACCTAAGGAGTTGATTTTTGCAAACAGAAATTAAAAAAACAGGAATTAAAAATACCTCAGCATGCGACCTCAGGAGTTGATTTTTTTCAAACAGAAATTAAAAAAACAGGACACATCTCTCGTATTATGGGTTGATTTTTTAACAGGATTGAAAGATAGAAATTAAAAATACCTCAGTGTGCGACCCGAGGCCCAACTCACCTCTCGCAATATGAGTTTATTTTTTTGAAAAACAAGAATTGAAAATCAGAAATTAAAAATACCTCAGCATGTGATCCGAGGCTCAACTCACCTCTCGCAGTATGAGTTGATTTTGACAGAAATTGAAATATAGAAATTGAAATCACCTCAGTGTGCGGCCCGAGGCCCAACTCACCTCTCGCAATATGAGTTGATTTTTGCAAACAGAAATTGAAAAACGGAAATTAAAAGACAGCAATTAAAAATAGCGTGCGACCCGAGGCCCAACTCACCTCTCGCAATATGAGTTGATTTTGATAGACATATCATCTAGCGGAACTTGGATATCTTCTTTTCCTTTGATTCAATATAGCTATCGTCAAAACTTCTTGCTTTAATGGCGTACCTGTATGTGTCATGCGTGATGTTATCTTGTTATGCACGTGTTTGTCTTAAATGCTTTTATGCCTACATGATTATGCCATGCGCCCTGGGTTTGTTTGTCATGTATCTCTTTTTCGTCACGACTTTCATGATGACCTGTATTCATTGCTTCGATTCTTGACTTCCCTTTCATTTTTTGTACCCTTCCTCAAACCTCAAGAGTAATCTTCGTTTCTCGTATATCACCCTTTTGCCTCACTGTAGCTTCAGGGTTCATCTCATTGTGACCTGGGGGTTTGAATATCCTTTTGCGTTTCTTGATTTATTTTTGTGGAGATTTGAATATCCTCCATTCATCCCACTGCGACTCTGAAACATAGGATTTGTCTCTTCTTCAACCCACCCTCTTGTTATTCAAAGGTATAGGATCTGTATCAATTTCCTTCTAACGATCACTCTTTAGGTGACCCAACCAGATGTATATGCAAGATGCTTGCATGAATGCAGAATATCATTTCCTTTCGAGAATGATTCTGGTTTTGCACTTGGGTTAACAATGCCCATTTTCCGTCAGGATTGTGACACTGACGCGGTACTTTGTCATTTTGTTCAATCACCATTTTTTGACAAAAATCCGAAGTGATAACCATAATTTGGACTCAGATATTTCCAACCCTTAAGCTTGGTGAATTTTAAGCAATAATCCTGTTTCAGACTCCTTTATTGTTTAGAGGTTTCCAGAGTAATATGCGAAACTCCTTTCATGAAAGTATTATTAGTCCAATAATCGTTATTTCAATGCAAAATGCTCAAAAAGGGCCATAATGATGGATGAAATGGAAATTTATTGGGAGCATAGCTCGAAACAAACAAGTTAATCAAAGCTAGCAAATGTAATGAAGAAGCAAGTTTATTTAGAGTGTATTTTGAGAAGACAAAGGTAGCAGACTCAAAATGGGTAAAATGGAAACTAGGTGCCCCAAATATCACAGCTTCAGCTTCTCTGTTCAAACTTCTTGAGGACCATTCTAAACTCAATATGTGTTTAGGGGATCCAGAGTACTTTGTCGATGCCCCAAGGTGTAACATTCCTCTTCATTGTTACTTCAAGCGTAGCAAGACTACTGTATGCCCCATTTTTTATCAAAATTTAAGCTGCCCTTTTGGGTTTTCAACTCAAACTCACATTTGGTCTCAAAGCGCCCTTTGTGGGTTTTCGCCTTTGGCCTCTCCTTTTTCTTTCCTCTTTTTTGATGAGAATTTTTTTGATTTTGATTTTTTTATTCCCCCTTTTAGGTCGAATCTGAATTCACCGAATTGGACAGGTCCTTACCATCCATCTCTGTCAATATCCCTGCTTCCATAGAACAGGCCTTCTTTGCTGAATGAGGTCCTTTCTAGTTCGACATTTACTTTCTTCTGAAGTCTCTTTTGCATGAGAGAATTTTTCTTTCAAGGCCCTATCATGAAATTTTCTAAGGCGACCCTTTTTGTTGTAAACTCGCTTCATATGATCGTGACAAATATCTCTCAACATTTTCTTTTCAGATTCCACCTTATCCAATTTTGGCTCGGCCTGTGCCAGGGGAAAAGAGAATTTTGACTTCACTAGGCAAAACCTAATGAGGAAAGCGTTGTCCCAGCAGAGCTCCTAGCCGAAGTTTAATGAGCATAAAAGGGTAAAAGTAACTTCTATATGCCCACATTCACAAGTTTAGGTCATCTTCCTAACAATCTTTGTTTTGTTGCCCCCCCGGTTTTTTTTTACACTATGACGTGGTACTTGATCTTTGAAAAGACCACAAGCTTTTGACATTGTGTGGTTAAATATGATCTTTTTGCCTTTTTGTTAATATTTTTTCTTTTTTCCCTTTTTGGTCTAATGACTACCGACTTTGTAATATTGGCATATGAAGCGACCCTCTCCCTTTTAGTGAAGAGATCGACATCCACAAAAATGAATCGATGCGGACCAGAAGCTTTCGAGGAGATTGGCTTGATAATGTCCATGCCCCACGTGTAGAAAAAAGGAAGAGGCACATAAGTTCTGTCCTCCTCGATTTGGCGTTTGATGCAATTTTCCTTTCTGGGTAAACCAGTAGCTCGAACCTCTTGATTGGCTTAGTTAGGGTAGAACCATCAGCATTTGATCTTCAAATATCCTTATGGATTTCTTCTGTGACTTCCTTAGCTTTGACAGCATACTCGTGCCTTAGTAGTCCCGGCGTGTCTTAACGTGATCATACGAAATATCTTTGAACTCTTGGAGATAACTCAATGATTCCTTGCCTTGTTCCTGTGGCAAGCTAAGCTTCCATCTTCATCTCCCCTTGTAGTGTTTGCTGACACTTCGTGAGATAGGATCTACCATTCTTGACAATTTAGGAAATAAGTTGTGATCTCTGTCATCTCCACAGTCCTCCAACCCTTTAGACACATATCTCGTTAAAAAGAGAGTCGGTAACAGCGTCGCTCATGTCATTGGTATCTGGGGGACCGATTGTGGGCATAAAGGTAGAAAATTAAAAGTATGATATGAAAATGAAACGATGTAGAGTATGAAATGCGAGGAGTGAAAATAAAGATGCATTTTATTGAAATAAAAATTCTGGAAACAAGCCTATTTCACGAAAGGACTCTTGTTTCCTCCAGGCTTAAAGCAACAAGCATGTTTTGAATATTACTCCAGATTAGCTAAAAATGAAGGTTTCTTCCAGAGTCCTATTGTTCAAAACACTCCCAAGTGTGTAAGGCTTTGGAAAGCTTTATGGTCTTATTGTTCAAAACACTCCCAAGTGTGTAAGACTTCAGAAAGCTTTATGCCTCCGTTTTCTCTTCGAATGTGTCATTGGCGTTCTGACTTCTCGATTTCTAGGCTTCTGATAACTTCTTTAAGGAATCGAGACTCTCTCGCCCCCTCCTTCAATTATCACAAATTATTGCTCCGGTCGACTCATCGAACTTCAAAACCCCTATTTTAATAAGCCTCTTTACCAATTTCTTAAATGCAATACAGTTATCGGTTGAATGACCCGTTATTCCCGCGTGATACTCGCATTGAGATTGGAATCATACCATTTGGGGTATGGGGGTTGCACTGGTTTCATGTAGTGAGGAGGCTCCCTATGTGCATCAAACATTCTTTGATACAACTCCCCATATGTCATTGGAATTGGTGTAAACTGGAGACGCTTTGCATTGGATTCTTGACTTGATGATCCCTGATGACTAGTGGTCACAGCCCTCGGTTGACCTGCAGAGACTGACTTGGAACGCTTGCTCAAGTTGTTCACTTCATTTTCCATATTTCTCGAGCTTGACCTTTTGACACTTTCTCTTGCATCTATTTTTCCACTCTTTATGGCATTCTCAATGAGTTCCCCAGACATTACGATATCGATGAAGTCTTTTGTGGTGTTTCCCACCAGCTTGTCATAGAATGGCGCTTTCAAAGTTTTGATAAAAAGGATCGTTATCTCACTTTTAGTCAGTGGGGGTTCTACCTGGGCCGAGATACCCCTCCACCTTTGAACGTATTATCTAAAAGTCTCTGTTGGCTTTTTTTCCATCATCTGCAGCGTTAGTCGGTCGGGCACCATATCGGAGACATGTTTGTATTGTTCACAGAATGCTGATGCTAGGTCCTTCCATGATCGGATCCTCTCTCTACTAAGTTGATTATACCATCGGAGGACTGATCCGACCAAGCTATCTTGAAAACAGTGTATTAACAATTTGTCTTCATTCACATAACCAGCCATCTTCCGACAAAACATGATAAAATTCGCCTTTGGACATCTCATTCCATAATATTTTTCAAAATCTGGCACTTTAAATTTCGAAGGCAGAACCAGATCAGGCACCAAACTGAGCTCTTTGGCACTTAGTGCAGAGAAGACTTCGGTACCTTCTATTGCCTAGAGTCTTTCTTCTAGACTCTTATACTTGTCCTGAGCATCACTATCCTCCATTTTCAACCTGGCTATTTCTACTGGGTCATCCAAATCTGGAACCATTAGGTTAGTAGAATTATCTCCAGAGTTTGATACAAATATACCTTGCCCTAGATGAGAAGATGGTGCAGGTCGTGGCTCTAGGCCTACCGGTTCCACTTGAGGATATCCTCTTTCCATTGCATGGGTGTGAAACGGAGTGAATCTTGGGGGATAGAGCGGATCCTGATTAACTCTTGACTGGGGCTCTGTGATGTTAGGGCTCTGTGTGGGTCCTTTTCCTTTGACCAAGGCTGTCATCATCTCCATCATTTTGGCCATTTGATCCCTTTGCTCGAGGGATTCCTCTCAAGATCTCGCCACCAGGTCTCTTGCTTCTTGTTGCGACTTAGCCAACTGCTCTTGCAACTCTCTTTGGGTCCTTTCCATTCTTTCGATTCTTTCTTTGAGTTCTGCATCCATAGCTCTAGCTCTTAGCTGTGTCCTTTAAGGATGACGTGATTTCAGATTCGTAGTGTCGCAACTGTAGATTATACGATTTTAGCCTTAGTGAATGATTAGGGTGATATGATGCTGCTGTATGCAATGCAATGCAAATGCATGGTATGAATGTAAAAAGAAAGAGAGGTGTTGATCATGAATTCGATTCTATTAGAAGAACTTTTCTAGAAGATACGTTTCTTTACATAAAACGGATCGTGTATACGGCCATGTCCTCCTAGTCCAGGTGAAAACACCAATCCTTTCTTTCATATCTGGAGGTTGTGATTGCGTCTCTATGAACTTTCTCAATAGACGTCTCTTCTAACTCCTTATCGCTTGGTCCAAGCCGTGCCTCGTCATTTACTTATCCTCCGCGATGTTCATAATCTTCTGATGACTCTCAAACTATCCTTGTAGGCTTTGGGTCTTCAGGCAAGGCCTTCTCTCATCGTTACCTAGACTATGTTTGGATGACCGTATTATAATCCACTTCATCAAGTAATTCATTTCCTTATGAAAAAAATCCTCTATTTAGTAATCAAATGTCAATCAACACCTCTTTTCTTCTGATGATGCAATGTGATGTAATCAAAACAGAAGAAAACACATTAGTACAAGAGAAATAAACAGACACAGAACAATTATCCTGGTAACCACTAGGGGTTTGGCGTGGCTCTACCTATAGTGGGCTCTTAAGGTTCACTATATGAGGTTTGGTTCTAAAGAAGGGTACCTGAACCAGCAGATTCCTCAATCCTCACCCATTATAGGCTCATATGGATCGAGTTCAATTCGGGGGGACACATTTCCCTACAACTATGCGGAGGTGAAAACCTCACGAAGCACATAGGTACAGATGTGTCCCGGAAGTAGTCCACGAGCCCATGCGGAGGTGAAAACCTCACGAAAGCTTAGTTTCTCACTCCCACTTAAAGGTGTGACCGCAATGGTCATGCAATGCAATGCCAAAGTATTTCACGAGACTCGACACTATAGCACAAGCAAATGCATCAAAGAGAAACACGATTTTTCAAAACAATTTTCCAAATTTTCAATCAAAAGAACAAAAATCAATCAATTTATGGCCTGACTCTCGAAGTCCCCAGTGGAGTCGCCAAGCTGTCGTAACCATTTTTTGAAAAAACGGGGAATCGACTTTTAAAAAATAGGGAGTCGCCACCAATCTTTTTTGGTATGATCGGGTCACCTTTGTTTTAACAAAACATTTTGATTTACTAAAACGGCATTTTGGTCTGCGAAATCTGAGAAAATGGGTTCGGAAGTCGGTTACGTACAAGGAAGGGTTAGCACCCTTACAACGCCCGAACTTGGTACCCAATTGATTGATGTTGTCCCAATGTTGAAAACTTAAAAATATTTGGAGTAAAAAGAATTAAAAGAATGGGTTAATTAAATTGGGGTTTAATCTCAAGATTAACTCGTTTCAAAAGAACAAAAGTACCATACCTAACACGTTAGGATATAACACATTTATACTCTGACACTGAGATCATCTTTGATCTTCAAAGCGTATAAAAAGGGTACTTGATTATTCAGTTGAACGAAAAAAATCAACACTCAGCACGTTAGGATGTAATCTTTCGAACTTCTAAACACACAAATATTGCCTTATTCTTTGAAAAAACGTTTAAATAAGCGATTTGAAATAATTATAAAAAAATAATAATTAAATGACAATAGTATTGTATGAAGAATATCTAAATAGATACTACACAAGGCAATCTATCATAATCTAAATATATAATTATACATAAAAAATATAAGAATAATTTATATATGAAAGCATTTGAAATAAACAAAAATATGAAATAAGATATTAAGAAATAAACTACACATATAAATAGATGCAAAAAAACATATTCATAAATAAATTTGCAAGAAAATATATATATACATGAAATAATATAGTATTAATAATACACATATTAAGAAATAATTTAATTTAAATAATACATAAAAATAATGATGGATAGAAGTATTTAAAAATGTAGATATGTAAATATAAGAAATATACCTAAATGAGGATTTTAAAATGAACAAATTACATTAAAATAAGTTAAAAAATGTGCAACAAAAAAAAAACTAAGCAGTTTTTAAGATAATATGTTAAAACAAAAAAAGAAAAAATGAATGACGAATCTATTAAAAAACGTACCTAAACTAAAATGGAAATGGAACAAAATTTAAAGAGCAACCTATATACAAACAAAATTATGAAAAACACAATTAGGGACCTGAATAAAGTAAGCCTAAATAGTTAGGGATCAAAATAACAAATATGCCAATAGCCAAAACGCAGCGTATAGATCGGACCAATTTGAAATGATGCACGAGTCTCAGAGGTCAATTTAAAAAAGGCGAAGAAACTGTACAGAGGATCAAATTAAAACGACAGCGCCAGGTGAAGGACTAAATGCATAAATACCCCATTTCCACCAAAACATGCGTTTCCTTAGGATTCTAAATGGTGACGTTTTGTTAAATAATTGAGAGCCCCCTAATCCCCTTTCCATTCATTTACAGATTCCCCTTTCCAAAAAGAATTCCAAAAAAACAAAACTCAGTCTCTTCCTCTTCCCCTTTTGCACCCGACGATCGGGCTTCCCTGGCCGTTCATCGCGTCATCGCGCCACCACCGGCTCGGTGGCCAGCGACACTCAAGCCTGCGAGCCTTAGCCCCGTTTCGAAACCCAATTCAGGTAAGTTTTGCCTCTCCTTTTGTTATTATCAATCTTTGAATTGGGTTTCGAAGAACAGTAAATAAAAACAATAAAAGAGTGAAAGAAATAACTTTAAATCGAAGAGAATTAAACAGAGAAAACTAAAAAAACCTTCTATTGTGTTTCCTTGGTTTCTGCTAGTAGTTTTTTGTTTGTAAAGAAAAAGCCCCTGTTTTCAAATATTCCATATTCGGTCCCCCCTTTTTATTTGATTTCACACGCAAAGAGAAGAAAGAAAACAAATAGATCAATAGTCGACAGAATAAAATCGGAAATTAAAATTGGAAATCCTTTTCAATCTAGTTTTCTTGTATTCAATATGTGGGTATGTTTTGATCCATCAAGAAAACGGGATCCCCCCTACAAAATGGGTTTTGTTTCGGTTCTTATAACCGACTTTACAGATTTTTTTATGTTTACTCTTGTTTCAATTTCTTGTCGTTTTTCGTTTTCTTCTTGTTTCCTGTGCTGCGCGTGTTTCTTGCAGATGTCTGAGGAACGTACGAGCGTTGACCGAGGTCTGATGGGTGCTGGCAGATGGAGGAGGTGGTGGCCGACAGTGCGCGTGGGAAGGGTCGACGCCTGAGGCTGGTCAAATGCGTGAGGAGTGGCGAACGAGGCACCTAGTGGCTGAAGTCCTTTCATTTTTTTTGAAAATGTTGTGGGCTTAGGGTTTTTTGGTTTAGTGGGCTGGGATTTGGGTTAGCTGATTGGGCTAGGATTTGGGTTAGCTGATTTGGGCTAGGATAAATGGGTTTTAATGTTGGATTGATTTTGTTTTTGTTTAGTTTTGTTTGGGCTTTGGTTGCTTCTGACGGGCCCGGGTTTATCTTGTAAATGGACTGTTATTTATTTGGACTTTTTATTGGCTTATTATTGGTTTTATTATTGGGCTTATTTTTTGATGGGCCTTGGTTGTTGCTGACGGGCCCGGGCCAAAATTGGTTATTACAGATCCTATGTCAATTAATGTAGTATAAGGCAACCCATAAATGAGAAACGTACCGGTTATGACGTCCGGTGCATCTCCCTCTTCTCGACGTCTGGCTGCATAGACCAGCCCAGGTCTCCTTGCATCACTGCTCCCAGCACCTCTGCCTGGTGCTCCACGACTAAAGCCATTACCCCCTCTGACCGGACCTCGACCTCTCAGTGGTTGCTGACCACCTCTACCTGACTGAACATAACCCTGACCCATGGGTTGCGCTCTGCCTTTCTCCTGTGGACAGTCCCTTATTCGATGCTCCGTAGACCCACACTTAAAACAGCCTCTACTACCAACCCAACACTCACCAAAATGAAATGTATCACATCGAGCACACCTCGGAGGCCGACTATCAACAACAGGTCTCACCACACAGTTCAGACCCTCAACCCTAGGCCTCTTCTGAAACCGCCCAACTGGTCCTGACGAACCAAAATTCCTTTTATTTCTATTTCTCTCCTGATTCTGCTTTCCGGACCGCTTCACCTCCTCAGCTATCTTAGCTTTTTCCACAAGAACAGCAAATTCCCTCTCTCGCTGTCGAGCTATCAGCACACGCAGATCATCTTTCAACCCATGCTTGCCCCTGCAACTCTCTCAAGACCCGTAACATTGCCTGAGACACCACATCATCCCCGCCTATTTGGTCCTAAAATTTCGCTTCCACTGCTGGCGGTACTGGTATCTTATTACCTGACCCATGACCAGATCCAACTGGTTCCGATGCAGCAATCCTGCCCCTACCGCGACCACGTACACTACATCCACGACCTCGAGTGCTCATGACTAACGTTCGCGATTAATCTGGTTAAAAGTTTTATGACTTAATTATTTCTTTCACTTTTTAACACCGGGCAATTTTATGGAAAATAGTTTTAGAGAGTAATTTCTGCAAAACACATCAAAGTTTCAGTCCCTATAGTCTGGGTCTTCTAGAACAAACAACCATATCTACTCACTGTAACAATCATTGCATGCATATATTATCAGTAATTGTTAGAACACTTACCTGGGTGGATCGGGTGCCGAAGGACTCGGATGCCATGTTCCAATCAAAACATTCCTTTCTAAAATCATTTAGACCAACTTAATAGAGCATTAATGAACCTATTTTTACCGCTCGAGTTTTGCAACCTAGGCTCTAATACCAAAATTGTAACATCCCGAACTCGGTCTAAACGTTACGACCAGATCTGGTATGTCACAGGGAAAAAGGTTATAAGGAAATTTTGGAATTTTGATGGAAACCGTAAGTTTGAAACTTTTTGTTTTAGGTGATGTTTTGAAAATTGTGGTTTATAGCTTTAGAGAAATCTTCAGGTTGGATTATTCATTCATTTGTTATCTTTGTTAGCTCTTGTGAGAAAAATCGATATTCAGGTTACAGTTGTTTAGAAAACTTCTTTTTAAGAAATATGTTTAAGTCGTAAAATAATGTTATGACATTTCGAAACTAATAAAGTTAAAACCAACTACCAATTTAGAAAGGCCTTATTACATCAAATAAAATCCCAACTTAAAACGTTTTTAAAAAAAAACTAAGTTTACTGAAAATATCAAGCTATGGCCTTCTCGAGTCCCCTCGGCTCCCAAGTCCACGTCTCACTGATCACCTGCAAGATTAAGCAGAGGGGGTGAGTCGCCGAGACTCAGTGTGTAAATCCCCATTAAGTCACATAAATAGCACCAAGCCCACAAACACATATTGGGCCTTAGCCCACTCAAAATAGCATGTACAAATATGGATGCAATGTACCCAGCCCAAGCCTAGATTTTCCATCCTCTACACACCACCCGTACCAACCGATCACTCCGTGGGGATTTCTACAATCAACCCTCCATCCGCTACACTCCATATGTGGCACCTAGCCACTGGTGACATAGTCACAAGATATCATATGTGGGGCCAACCCACTTGTGGTACCAAACCACTATTGACAATCCCGAATAGTCATATATGTGGGGCCAACCCACTGTGGTACCAAACCACTGGGACGAATAACGAATCATACATTTATGTGGTACCAAACCATTGGTGGTTCCAAACCACTGAGACTTAGTCACGAGTCAAGAATGTGGGGCCAACCCACGTGTGGTACCATACCACTAGTGACAGTCTTACACTTCCCCTTTCACATCAAATCCAACCCATGCATACAAAATGAATGCAACATGCTGTTAAGTGCACAATATCATTATGGCATACATCCATCAGCGCATACATAAACAGCAGGGTACTTACCTGGTCTTTTAGCCATGCCCATAGTGGCAAAACGCTTGTTCATCTAGTCGTTTTGCCTTTTCAGCCCCCGAATAATTAGTAACACATAATAATATTAAAGTGTGTAAATATTACACACCTGGTTACACACAGCACCACGCTATCTATGTCGACACTACCACTTTCAGAAACTACTGCTAACTATCTCTTGTTCTGCTCAGAAGCCGGCCCACAACCTGGTGACCAATCTCGAACAATAGACACCGCGCGCTTCTTGAACTTAGGGGCTGGGACTACAGGTCCAACCCCTCCTTTCGCTTGGCTGGCATTTGAGTACATGAACAAAACCTTGGTCACTAGACCGGATTAACACGGTGAAATCGAACAAAAGAAAATAACACTCAAGACTAAGTGTCCTTACCTAGATCAACAAATCCCGGAGATTAAGAAGGTTTGAATCCTGCACCGCTCGAGTACTTGAATCGACTAGAACCAATTGTCCCTTTAAACACTCCAAACACAGACCAAAAGCCGGAAGAATGCGAAGATAAAGCCCCCTTCATTCGGCCAAGAGTTAAAGAATATGATTACTGCCCTCGACACTTAAACATGAGAAGAGATGATTGAATCGAGAGAAACACTTACCACAACACTAGAAAAACCGATTGGGAGTGGTGGAGAATAGGTAACGGCAATCCACTGGAACAAGAGCCGAAAGAAAAGAATATGGATGTCAGAGGAATTCGGCTAACCCACAAACAAGAACTGTTTAAAAAAATGAGAAGTTCTGGCTTTCTTCTTAAAGAAATTAAGAGAAGAAAGTGAGTGAGTAGATGATTAGAGAGATTCGGCTAACCCAGAAAGAACTTACCGAATGCCGAAAATGTTCTGCTCCTGAAAGAGATGGAGAAGAGAGGTGCTATCTACCAAGGAAGATTTGGCTAAGGTGTTTGAGAGAAAAGAGAAGAAGATGACAGGGTTTCGACAGGAGATGCGGCTTTAGAGGGTTTCGGCTTTGATGTTAAAGGCAAAGAAAATAAAATGTAGGTAGAGAGTAGATGGTAATGTGAGTTTCGGCCAAGCACAAAAAGAAGAAGAAAATATGAAGAGAATTGGGAGGTGTTTTAGCTTTGGTGAATGAAAGAAAAGAAAATGCAAAACAAATGGTATGGAAGTGTTTTGGTTTTGGTATTTGACAGAAAAGCAAAAATGCCCAAAGTGGTATGAGTGTTTTGGTTTTGACAAGAAGAATTGAATAAAAGAATGCTCTCGGTTACTCTAACTAGCCGAAATTCTCAACACTCCTGATGCTATCATCTAACATTGAGCCACCCCCTAACATCACTAAACCGTGCACACACTCACACACCCCACTTCCCTTATTCGGCCAAACTCTCTCCCTCTCTCTAAATCCCATGATTCTCTCCACCGATCACTCTCCACTCTCTATTCAAACATGCTGACCGATTCCTTTTCCTTGAATTGCTCTCTTCCCTTCATTCAAATGTGTTGACTCGTTCAACACTCATCCACCAGTGTCCAAGCAGAAAGCAACTCTCCCCCACATTGGCGTCAAAAAGAAATCCCCAAAAGGGAATCCACACAGCTCGAACCTACTCCCTGCTAGCTTCCCTGAGGCATCCTCTTCCTAAGCTTTAAGTGGCACCTTCTTGCCACTTTACTAAAGCACTTCTTGAGTCTAAACATACAGCCAACCACCATTAAGTCCTATCCCATTCAGCTCTCCCTTAAAGTGCCCAAAAAGTAAATTTTTACTAAGGCTCCGGCTTACCCCTAAGTCATTCCTGGACCCTAAAGTACCCTAAACTAGCATGACAAACACATTCACACCCAAACACATAAAATGCAAAGGCCCTAATTTAGGATGTTACACTTATTCTTAATTGTCAACTTTGTTCAACTGTCTATAATCAATGCACATTCTTATCGACCCATCCTTCTTCTTAAAAAATAATACTGGTGCCCCCATGGAGACACACTCGGTCGAATAAATCCTCTATCAGGAAGTTCCTGAATTTGCACTATAACAGTCCGTTTTTGGTCAAATCCGAACAGTGGTTTTGGGACCACAGATCTAAGATCAAAATAATTATTTTATTATTATTTTGAGGTCTGCAGTATGATAGTATGATTGTATGAAAATTTCGTTAAGAAACTTTATCGTATGAGTGCTTAATTTGATAAAAAGAACTAAATTGCGTAAAGTGTAAAACTTGTGTTCTATTAGCTAAAGGTGTCTAATAGCTATGGAATATTAAAATGGAGGTCCTTATGTGGTAATTAGCCCATTATAAAGTTAGTGGACATTCTTGAACATGTATTAAGTAATTCTAATGTTTTATAACCAAGGTTAAAATAGTAAATTATTAAATAACTTAGTAAAAATAATAGAAACATAGTATCATCTTCCCAAAATAAGCCTCTACCACCGAAAATAAGAAGTAGAAACACCATTAAAAGAGCTTCAAGGTTCGGCCAACTATTATTTGTCCCATGTTATATGCCTTTTGGTTTGGTGTAGGAGAATGCAATTTGGGTGAGAAAGATGGCTCGGTAAATAGCCTATTTTTGTCCACACGGGTAGAGACACGGGCGTGTGTCTCAGCCATGTGTGACACAATGTTAGGTGACACGGTCGTATGTCCCCTGGTGTTTAATTAGAAATCAAGTCAGTATACTCCACACGGCCCAACACACGGGCGTGCGACTTGGCCGTATGGCATAAGTTAGTATACCTTATAGGTTTGGCACGGACTAGCACACGGCCTAGCACACGGGTGTGTGAGGCCATTTTGAAGGGCACACAGGCTAGTTACACGGGCGTGTGTGTTGGTAGTGTGACCCAAGTTAGAGAGTTACACGGGGACGGACACGGGCTGGGACATGGCCTTGTGATCCCATTTCGAATGTCCACACGGCCTGTGACACAGGCGTGTCTTTGGCCATGTGAGACACATGGCCAGGCCACACGGGCGTGTGTCCCCTATATATTGCAAAATTTTCTAAGTGTTCCAAAAATTTCTTGAGCTATCGGTTTAGTCTCGAACCACTTTTAATACATGTTTTGGACTTCGTAGGCTCATATTATGGACAATGTGATTGATTATGAATGATTATTTTTTGGATTTGAAAAATGTATGTTTGCTTGTGAAATAAGTTCAGTAATCTCTATAACCCTATTTCGGCGACGAATACGAGTTAGGGGTGTTACATGTGCCTTTAATTCGGTCAGCTCTTTCGGTGCCATACGATAGGGCGCAATGGAGCAGTTCTAGGTAATAGATCAATTCCAAATTCCACCTCCTTATTTGGAGGTGCTTTAGGCAATTCCTCGGGAAAGACGTTCGGAGACTCTCTCACAGTTCAAATATCCCCCACTAAAAACTTTTCAGGAAATAAATCAGATACGTAAGCAAGGTATGCCTCGCACCCCTTTTGGACTAACTTGTTGGCTACGAGAGCGGAGATTACATTAGAGGGGTAATCTTGATGTTCACCAACCATAACCGCCTCGTCATTCTCAGTCGATCTCAGGGTAACCCTATTAGTTGCACAATCTAGACTGACACGATATTTGATGAGCCAATCCATTCCCAGAATCAAGTCAAACTCATTAAAGGGTAATTCCATTAGGTCAGCTGGAAATACCAAACCTTGGAGTTCTAGGGGTACTCGTCTGTATACTCTATCAACCCGAATTGGCTGACCCAACAGACTATTTACAGAAAACTCTATAGCAATATTCTCAATAGTTAAACCCAGGTTTGCAGAGACAACACTAGCTATGTATGAGTGTTTAGAACCTATATCAATTAGAGCATAATACGGAATAGAATGAATAAAGAAAGTACCTGCAATGACATCAGCATCATTGCTTTCCTCGTGGCGTCTCACTGCGTAAACCAGTGCCGGCTGATGAGCCTCAGCCTTTTGACCTGCACATCTACCCGGTGCTCTCTGTCCTCTCCCTGATCCATTGCTACCCCTACCAGTACCATGACCTCTGAATGGTTGCTGAACCTCTCTTGGAGGCCAAATAGAATTGGAAGTCGGCGTCTGTACCGCAGTTGGCATGGAATTAGGTTGACGGGGGCAATCCCTAACTCGATGCTCCATCGAACCACAAAAGAGGCATGCTCTTAATTTCCTCCAGCACTCGCCCAGGTGGTGCTTCCCAAAATTAATACACTGTTGAATCTCGGTCACTCCAATTAGTGCCTCGACCTTCGGGGGCCTATCAAACCTTGTCGTCTTCTTAGGACGGTGAGCAGAACCAGAGGGACCCGAATCCTTTAATCTTATTCTGATCCTTCTCACGATCATGACACTCGTACTCAATGCACTTTACTTCTTCCACTATCTTTGCTTTATCAACTAAAACCACGAAAACCTGCTTTTGCTGAGGAGCTATCAAAACCCGCAAATCATATCTCAACCCCTCTTCGAACCTCACACACTTATCAGATGCTAGTAAAGCCCATGCTTATCTACTCAGGCATAGAAACTCGGTTTCATACTCAACCACAAATTGGTCACCCTGAGTTAGGCTCATAAACTCGCTTCGGCGAACCTCAACATAACTCACCCCCATATACTTACCCTGGAAGGTGTTCGTGGAATAGTCCCAGTTCAACTGTTTAGGCTGGGCACCCTGCTTAACTGTCAACCACCACTGGTAAGGTTCATCCCGAAGTAAGGACACAGAACCCCTCAGTTTCTGACTGGGAGTACAGTCGAGATCTGTCAAAATACACTCAGTAGCCTCGAGCTAATATTCAACAACAATGGGAGCAACTCCTATGACGCCCCTGAATAACTCAGCCCCATTCGATTGGATTCGTTCAGTAACCGACCCTCGGCCTCCCGATCCTAAATAGGTCCTAGTGACCCTCTTCAGTGCTCGTATCATAGCCTGGGACAGTGTGTCATCCCCAGTCGTCGAAGTCTGGGACTACGTCTCAATAGTGGGAGTACCAGCAGTCTCGCTGGTCTCTAGATTGGGCATACTACCCATAGAGAATAGCTCTATTCGAGCTCCTCCTTGGCATCCTCGACGCCCTCGCATACCATGTCCACGTCTACTGCACAACCTCATTATGGAAATCTAGCTACAATATTAGAGTACACAAATCAGTTCAGGCATCCAACAAGAGGATTTCACAAAATTCACATCCAAAGCGTTTTTACCAATAACTATTTAGGTATCACAATCTCTATAACAGAACAAAAATACTTACAGGGCCAACGTCGGAAGCTCGGTAGTCACTAAAGTTTCAGTGTTCCCTTATTAATGCAAATACTAAATTGTCACTAACTACGTTTCTCGCACATTATGAGCCCATACACAGTCCGAGTGTTGTCAAACTTGAATCTGATACCACTAAATGTAACACCTTAACACCGGCCTAGACATCCAGACCTAGTTGGAGAGTTACATCGTCAATGCTAAAATTTATACTATCATAACACAGTCAAATTTAACCATTATCACATAATATTCATCACAACAATACTTTAAACATAGAACCTTCATAAGTTCCATAACATCATCAAGCATAAGTATCTAATAGCAATGCTTAAAAGGAAAGATAAATGTTTAACCGAACTTCCGCAACACCAACCCGATCAAGACTGGTTACTACCTAAAATCCAATCAATAAAAGGGTGAGTTGTGAACTCAGTGCGTAAAAGGAATGTAATTCAGCAATGGTTGCCTATAAAGGAATTCTAGTTTAGAGATTCGGTTCGACATAGAAGCATATCCAGTCCAGATTCAGAGTAGAGGTGTTACATATATGTATATATATAATTCCAGTTTAGATATAATTCAGATCCAATTCAGATGCAATGTTCCTATTTCCATCTGCTACACACCATTTTCGGCCAACCCAGCACACCACTATGGACACTTAATGCCTATCTATCCCTACACACCTTTAAAGTGTTCAATGACACTTTCACAGAAACGTAGCTTAGCTCCTAAATCAATATGCGACAAGTGCCAGAATCAGAGTAAAACTCATTGTGGCATAGCCACAATTTCAGTACAGACTCCCTCCCTCATCACAATCTCCCACCAAATTAATACAGGATGCAGTTACCCATATCATACGTTCAGTCATTCTAATTCATAATACAATCAACTAAGATAGTTCCAGAATAGAGCAGATATCCCAGTGCACATATAATATTGCTACTTACGAATCAGTTTCAGTGTATCAGACAGATCACATATTACCAAATTCTATTGTTCTTATGTTGAGGAAGCCAATATCAAGGTTATGTAACATTTTCGGCCTCAAAAGTCAGTTTTTGGCCCACCTGTGTGGTTTTCAAGCATAAACAGTGAGTTATATGTCCTCGACACACACCCGTGTCTTTGCCCGTATGACTCACACGGCCTGGGTACGCATCCGTGTCCCTGCCTATGTGGCCTCTATACCCCAACAGTGAGTTACATGGCATGGGCACAGGCCCGTGTCCCTGGCCATGTGGTTTCAATTGACAAACAGTGAGTTACACGGTTCAGATGCACGCTTGTGTCAGTTGCCCGTGTGAACCCTATACCAATATGGTCACACACGGCCTGGACACACATTTGTGTGCCTACCCGTATGGCCCTAAATCAATAAACAGTGAGTTACACGGCCGATCACATGGCCTACCACACGCTCGTGTGTCTTACACGGCCTAGTTACACGTACGTGTGCCTGGCCATGTGGAGTCAACAGCCACCTTTTCCGGCGACGAAACTTGTAAAAACTAAGGTTTTTGATACGCACCTAATTTCACTTTGACAAAGGAACATTACGAAGACTACCCGAAACCTAAATAATCAATCACTAATCAATTGTACCATCAATTTCAATAATTTAACAAAACAACCCATCGACAAAACCTGTCGAAAAGATTCGACGTAACCCCAACTTAACCCGCACACTCATCTCATATGAAATAGGAGAAATTAGACTAACATGGCGAATTAACGTCTCTCGTAATATCTCCTCTTAAAAAGTTAACCAAGCAAATGATTAAACCAAGCATTCAAACAACCAAGCGAAACCTATTTCGGCATCATATTGTTAACTCGGCAAAACTTGCAAAATGAGAGGGAAACGACAGCAAAACTTACTCAATAATCGCACAGTCGTCCTAACAGACAACGAAGAATTCTCAATTAATGTAGAATTGAATCTTGAAAAAGGAAAAATAAAAGAAAGAAGAAAGATTGAAAAGAAAAGGAAAAACAAAACTTAGTGAGAAGAAGAAAACGTAAAGAGAAAAAATATGCTTCAGACAATTTAAAAATTAACCACCTTCTTCCGAAAATCGCCAAAATTATTTCCTAATGCATACTACGGGCTTCGAACTTGGGACCAGAGAGATTACAGACAGATGCTTAACTCCTGAACCAATAAGCTCATTCTTGTCACTGATTTACCTAAAATTCAACTTAACTACGGAATGTATGGATGAAGATTGTTTCAAAATAATCACAAATTTTAGCAACGCAACTCGAACTCCAGACCTTAAACACAGAAGCAGATCCCAAAACCACAGATACAGAAATTAATTACTACAGATTCTCACAAATAAACTCTTAAATTTTTGGGGGTTACAACAACAATGGCCCAACCTCGAGGAAAACATCATTCAAAGTGGGTGACATAACACTAATGATATTGATGCCGCGACATCGAACCCTTTTCACCTTGAGAATGCAAAACTTCAACATGAAATCAACATGGAGCTTTTTGTCGAGTATTGTTGTGACACCAAAGGTAGGATGTCGCGAGACTAAGCCAACATCATAATACCGAGCCTCCAAAGTCGTAATATCCCTAAAGGTATTGAAGTGAAGAAATTGGAACCAACACCAGTGATGTTGCGACACCGAGACCCCCCATAACCACAAGTATGCTAATGTCTAAAATGTTGTGACACTGCTGCTTAACGAGGAAAAACTTGTTGCACAGGTGGTCTTTTCTCCAACACCACCTTCAATCAAAACATAGGTTCTAGGGGAACTTTATCCAAAATTTGGGATTGTAATCAGTTGATAAAAACACCATTTGGCTGAAACACAAAAAGGAGGCAACTTTATTTTACTTCCTATCATATTTTTAGATAAGTAGTTAGTTTTCTTCATCTTTTAGGGTTTAGTTCTTAGTTTTTTTTTAAATTGTTTTAGTTGGTAGTTTAGTTAGTTTTTACTGTAGCTGTAACAGCTCATCTTCAGTAATGCTAGAAACAGTGGCTTTGGGACCATAATTCTAACAAGTGAATTATTATTTTATTATTTATTTAGTGTCAATGAGATTATAATAAGGTCATATTAAAATTTCATGAACAAATTTTAAAGTTTACTTGGTTGATTAAGTGAAAATGACTAAATCGTAAAAACTGTAAAAGTCGAGTTCTATTAGTTAAAGGGGTCAAATGGCTATGGAAATGAAAGTAAATGGACATTAATGGTAAATATACCATCTAAGGTAATAGTGGATGTGCATGCATATGGTTTAAATGAAATTTTGATAACTTTTAAAGGTTAAAATGGTAAATGAACAATTAAAAGAAAAATTAAGTAAAGAAAGATGAGACAAATTCATCATCTTCTTCCTTTCATTTGTTTCAATTGAAAATCACCATTGTTATAAGGTTTTAGCATTCGGCTAGGCTTTCATCTTGCATGTAAGTGATTTCTAGTTTTGTTTTTAATGATTTTTATGTTTTTGAGTCTGTTTCAGTTTAATCTAGCTAGCCCGAGGATAAAATTGTAAAAATGTTAAAGATTGAGGGACTTACCATGAGTTCTTTTGAATGATTTTTTTATATTAATTGATAGATTATGAATCTTTGTTGAAAACTAAACAAGTTTTGTTAAATAAGTTTTGATGAATTTTTGAATTAGGGGTTAAATTATTAAAAGTGTAAAATTATAGGTTTTATTGTGAAATGATGGTAACTATGGGTTGTATCAAGGTCCCTTGCATCTATGGTTAACATGGATTTAGGTTAAAATAGTTAGATTTTAAGTTATAAGCTTAACGACTAAATTGTGAAAAATTAAAATGTTAGGGGCAAAGCATAAATATGAAATATGGATTAAATTGAATATTAAAAGTATTTAATTGATTGAAAATATCTATTTAGATCAAGATAAACCACATTTGGATTTAGATCAAGGAAAAACTAAAGCTTCGGATTAGTTCGATTTGACTTCTACGCCCTAGTTTTCTAGGTAAGTTCGTATGAACTATAATAGTTTTAATGTTGTTTAAATTGAATTTCTATTAAGTTGTTTTGATGTAAATAAATTAATATACAAATTTATCAATGCTATGATGAATTGACGGATATCGAGTCCCAGTTAAACCTTAAGAATTCTTATGATACAAATGACATAACATTAGGGATTTCATGTTTCGGGTGTTGGTCTTGAATGTCCTACTGATGGCTGAGGTCTTACATTTGTTGCGGATTCTCCACAGCTCGTGTGAGCAGCATCGTGTAGCTTACATTCCGACCCATAGCTCGCGTGAGCATTGATGTAAAAGAAAGGTTATGGTTATATGTAAAGGCACACTTCATGTAAGATTTCCTGAGTATCCGATGTAATTCTAGATGGTTCAGCGAGCAAGAAAAGGGAACGAAATGGTAAACATGCAAATGGATTGAATTATGAATTAGTGAAAGGATTTATGAACTAAATGATGCTGTATATATGGAAATTTACATGTCTTATGGTTAATTTCAATTATATTATGGATAGATATACTAAATAATGAGTTGGTGATGTTGATTAGGCTTTGTTAAGCTTATGACATCGATGTTAAATTATGTTTGATCTATGTATTGTATTAAAGAAATGGTAAATTATGGATAGATATACACTCATTTCTTATGTAGTTTCTTTTCTTTATTTTATAAATTATCGAAATCTCGATTGATTGGAAGCTCGTTGGAGACCTATCATACTATCCAGTAGCCAATTCGATAGTTTTTGAGTATTTTGGCCAAGGTTTATAATGGTATTTAGTGAATATGTAAATGGTAAATATTTGGTATGTTGATGTTGTCATGGAAATGGTTTTTGTGATATGTTTTAGGTACATAATGGAATTAGGTCTTTAAGCATGGAATGAGAAAATGTTAACATGGTTTGATAAATGGTGTTTTGGTACAATTGTGGTGCCTTTGAATGTAATATTGTTAAGATGAATTAGGTTGTTCGAAATGGAAATTTTATTTATGATTAGGTGACTTTTGAACCCCCTTGAATGTGTTCCCTAATGGTATGAATGGTTAGGTAGGAATTGGTTTTGAAATGGCTTAATTTTAGGTAAATTTTGGGTTCACACGGCCGGGGACATGGGTCGTCAAACGGTTGTGTGACACACACGGGCTAACGACATGACTGTGTGTTATCTGAGACTTCTTAGTATTCCAAGTTAGTGAGTTACATGGCCTATCACTCATCCTGGCACACGGGCATGTGTGGCAACTTAGAGAGTTATACAGCCTGGCACACAAGCGTGTAACCTGGCCGTGTGACCCTACACAGTGAGTAACACGGGAGAGGACACAGGTTGGGACACGACTGTGTGTCCCTTGTTCAAAAGTTACATGGCCGTGTGACCCTTGTTTCTAATTTTTGTAACTTTTTCCTAAACATTCCATTTTGTTTCAAATTAGTCCCAAATTGCTTCCAAGTATTCATAGGGCCTTAAAGGCTCGATTTAGGGATGAAATGCATGTGGTTGAATGGTTTATGATATATTTAATTTATTAAATGTTATGATGTTTTAATATTTCTGATTGTACGGTAATGCTCTGTAAACCTAATCCAACGACAGAGACGGGTTAGGGGTGTTATATTTAATGGTATCAAAGCTATGGTTTAGTCGCTTCTCGAACTAAACGTAACATGTATGAAGTCTAGAAATATAAGCCATTATATAACTTGTGATTGTGGGATAACTCCTAACTCAAATTGAATTATGTTTTCGTATAGATAAGATGTCATCCAATCAAACTGACTCCGATGAGGAAGAAAGTAACGTGCAAGCCTCCGCACACGGAACAACTTCTAATGGTAGTGGGCCCGTAGCTGAGGGCCGGGGTGGTGAGGCTAATGAAGCCTTCTTCCAGATGATATCTGAGTGGTTCATAGAGTTCGTGAGAATGAACCCATTGGCTCAATAACCTCCACCCCCTCTCGTACCCCAACCTGTCCTTGTTATTCCTCAAGGTTTGGAACAAGTTGTAGCAACCAAGCCTCCAGTTGATAAAATTTAAAAATATGGGGCTTAAGAATTTCGTGGTTTAGCCGAAGACGATCCAAAAAAAGTTGAGTTATGGTTAGAAAACACTATGAGGGTTTTTGATGAATTATCTTGTACACCGATTGAATGTTTAAAATGTGTTGTTTCTCTATTGAAAGACTCAGTGTATCAGTGGTGGAACACCTTGATTGCGGTAGTACCTAAAGACCGTGTGAATTGGGAATTCTATCAAATAGAGTTTAGAAAGAAATATGTTAGCCAGCGGTTTCTCGATAAAAAATGAAAAGAGTTTCTAGAATTGAAACAGGGGTCGTATGACAGTAGTCGAGTACGAGAGAGAATTTGTGTAACTCAAAAAATATGCTCAAGAATGTATAGGATCAGAGGCTATTATGTGTAACTAGTTTAAGGACGGTTTAAATAAAGATATCAAGATGTTGGTTGGAGTTCTAGAATTGAAAGAATTCATGGTTCTGGTTGATAGATCACATAAGACCGAAGAACTCAGTAAAGCCAAAAAAAAAAAAAAAAGCAAATTCTGAGGCTCGTGATACGGATAAATGACCTATGGGAAAATCATTCTCATCTCTATCAAAGAAATCAAATGAATTCCACAGTCACTCATTAGCTTCAGTAGGATTCTCGGGGAGAGATAAAGGAAAATAGTATTCGAGTTCGAGACCTTAGGCTATGTTTGTAGATGTGGGTAGTGTTAGAAATAACAAACATGAATGTCAGCAATGTAATAGATGACACTTTGGAGAATGTAAATTGAAAGACGGATCATGCTTCAAATGTGGTTCTTATGATCATTTTCTTATATACTACCTTGAAAGGTCTGATAAAGAGAAGGCTCAGAACACTCGTTCTAGTAACACGACTACGAGAGGGAAACCACCCCAAAATACTAGAAATGTGGGTAACAGTCAAAATGAAATGAAAGATTCTACTGTTAGATCTAACGCACGAGCACCAGCTAGGGCTTATGCGATTTGGGTTCGAGAGGAAACTTCAACACCTGATGTGATCACTAGTACATTTTCTATCTTTGATACTAATGTTAATGCTTTGATTGACCTGGGGTTAACGCACTAGTATGTATACACAACTTTAGTGTCGGATAAGAAAATACCTTTTTAGTCTACTGAATTTGTGGTTAAAGTAACGAATGCTTTAGGTCAGTATGTGTTAGTTGATAAAGTCTGTAAAAACTACCATTTGATTATTCGAGATCAAAACTTTTTTACTGATTTAATGTTGTTGCCATTTGATGAGTTTAATGTGATTCTGGGAATAGACTGGTTAACTCTGCATGATGTTGTTGTGAAATGTAGAGGAAAGCATATTGTGTTGAAATGTCAGAATGGTGAAAGGATTCAAATTGAATCAGATAGTTTGGATGGTGCATTGAATGTTATTTCAGCTATGACGGCACAAAAATATGTTAGAAAGGGTTGTGAGGCATATCTAGCTTATATATTTGATTCTAGGGTTTCAGAATTGAAATTAGAGTCGATTCTGACTATTTGTGAATTTTTCACAGATGTGTTTCTAGAAGAATTACCAGGGTTACCACCGGTCAGAGAGGTTGAGTTTGCTATTGAATTAGTGCCGGGGACATCTCCGATATCAATAGCTCCATATAGAATGACACCTACAGAGCTGAAGGAGTTAAAAGCTCAGTTGCAAGAGTTGACAGATAGAGGTTTTGTTCGACCCAGTTTTTCTCCCTGGGGTGCTTCTGTATTATTTGTTAAGAAAAAGGATGGATCAATACGGTTATGTATTGACTATCGACAGCTCAACAAAGTCACGATAAAGAACAAATATCCTTTGCTGCATATTGATGATTTGTTTGATCAGCTAAAAGGTGCGATAATATTTTCAAAGATTGACCTCTACTCTGGATATTATCAGTTACGAGTTAAAGACTCAGATGTGCCGAAGACTGCTTTCAAACCAGGTACGGACATATGAATTTCTTATTATGCCATTTGGTTTGACCAATGCACCTACTGTGTTTATGGATTTGATAAACATAATTTTTCGATCATATTTAGGCAGATTTGTTGGTGTGTTCATTGATGACATTTTGATCTATTCTTGAGATGAGATAAAACATGTGCAGCATTTGATAAATAGTTTTGCAGACTTTATGTGAAAAACAGTTATTTGTTAAATTTAGCAAATGTGAGTTCTGGCTCTGAGAAGTTGGATTTCTGCGACAAATTGTATCGGCAGATAAAATTACAGTTGATCCAAGTAAATTATTAGCTATAGTCGACTGGAAGCTTTTAAAAAATGTTTCAAAAATCAAAAGTTTTCTAGGTTTACCCAGATATTATCGGAGATTTGTTAAAATATTTTCGATGATTACTATGCCATTGATGAAACTGCTTCAGAAATGTTAAATTCGAATGGCCAGAAAAGTGTCAATAAAGCTTTGATCAGTTGAAAGTGTTGTTGACTAAAGCCCCTATGTTGGTTCAACCAGAGTCTAGTAAGGAATTTGTGATCTATAGCGATGCTTCTTTGAATGGTTTAGGCTGTGTTTTGATGCAAGAAGGCAAAATGGTAGCTTATGCGTCCCAACAGTTAAAACCGCACCAGAAGAATTATCCGACTCATGATTTAGAGCTTGCAATTATTGTATTTAGTTTAAAGATCTAGCAACACCACCTGTACGAAGAAAAATGTCATATCTTTATGGATCACAAAAGCCTAAAGTATTTGATGTCACGGAAAGAATTGAATTTTAGACAACGTCGATGGTTAGAGCTGTTGAAAGATTATGATTTGATCATTGATTATCATCTTAGAAAAATAAATGTTGTTGCTAATACTTTAAGTAGAAAATATTTGTTTGCTTTGCGAACTTTGAACACTCGGTTAATGTTAATTGATGATGGTTCTATTGTGGCTGAATTAAAAACTAGATCGATGTTTTTGCAACAGATTTGTGAGGCTCAGAAAAGTGACGCAGAATTGATTGCAAAACGAGAACAGATTGAGTTGACATTAGATTCATATTTTCATGTTAATTCAGACAGTAGTTTGTACTTCAGAAATAGAATTTGTATTCCCAAGAATTCTGATGTCATTCAAAATATTTTACAGGAAGCTCATAGCAGTGGTTTATCGATTCATCCTAGTAGCAATAAAATGTACGGTGATTTGAAACAAATATACTAGTGGTCAGGTATGAAACGAGAGATTTTAGAGTTCATATCGAATGTTTGATCTGTCGGTAAGTTAAAGCCGAGCATCAGGTACCTTCTAGTTTATTACAACCTGTGATTCTTCCAGAATGGAAATAGGAACGTGTTACGATGGAATTTAGATCGGGATTGCCTCTATCACCAAGAAAGAAAGATGTTGTATGGGTTATTGTTGACCGTTTGATGAAATTCACACATTTCACTCCAATACATACGAATTATTCACTTGAAAAGTTGACTGAATTGTATGTTTTATTGTTGAACTGCATGGTGTGCAGGTATCTATAGGGATCCACGATTTACTTATTGATTCTGGAATAAATTACACGAAGCTTTAAGTACTCGATTGTATTTTAGTACAGTGTTTCATCCATAGACGATGGTCAATCTAAGCGAGCGAATCAGATACTAGAATATATGCTACGATGTTGTGTTTCAGAGTTCAACGGTAACTAGGAGAAATATCTTCCGTTAGTTGAATTTTCCTATAATAATAGTTATCAGACGAGCATTAAGATTGTGTCGTACAAAGCTTTGTATGGTCAAAAATGTCGAACTCCGTTATATTCAACTGAATTAAGCAAGAAAACATTATTCGGTGTTGATTTGATTCGAAAAACCAAAGAAAAGGTTAAAGTGGTACGTGACAGTTTGAAAATTGTTTTTGATCGTCAGAAATCTTAGGCGAATTTGAAAAGAAAAGATATTGAGTTTTAGTTCAGCGACAGAGTATTTCTAAAATTTTCACCTTGGAGAAAATTTCTCTGTTTTGGCCGAAAAGGAAAGCTTAGTCCGTGATTCATCGGGCTGTATGAGATTATCGAGAGGATTGGACCAGTGGCTTATTGATTATCACTATCGTCAGAGTTAGAGAAAATTCATATTGTGTTTCATGTGTCGATGTTACGACGGTACAGATCAGACCCTTCACATGTAACTTCACCTTTAGATGTTGAGATTTAGCCAGATATGTCATACAGTGAAAAACCGATCATAATTTTAGCTCGAGAAAATAAAGAGCTGAGAAATACAAGTATAACTTCGGTCAAAGTTCTCTGGAAACGTCACAGAATTGAAGAAGCTACCTGGGAACTGGAAGAAGCTATGAAAGTGCAATACCCGAACCTATTTTTTGGTAAGATTTTTGGGGACGAGAAGTGCTCTTAAGAAAATATACAATGATCCATTTATTTTTGTGCCTGAATTTCCAGATTTCAAATTTGAACCATGGGTTCCATTATCGAAGAAGGAGCGAAGCGATTCATGCAAAGGCAATAATGATGAAGCAAAAGATGAGTCCAATTTGGAAGGATCTGCAAATAAATAAAAGGGAGGAATCTTGACTTTAGTTTTCTTCTTATGTTAATTTAGGATTAGGATTAATTAGGATTTTTTTTTATTTCTGCACAACAAAATAAGAGATGGGAATCAAAAGTAAATATGGACAAGTAGTAAAGTCTAAAGTGTGGCAATAGGTATATACATGTCTAGGATTGGATATAGGAAGAGCTTGGTACTTAAGCAGTCAAATTAACTCACCTCCTCTTTTCTCGAATCCTACTTGATGTATAGTATCTATTCACTTTAAACAATGAGGACATTGTTCATTTTAAGTTGGGGGACCGAAAATTGAAAATTTTCTTTTAATTATGAATATGATATGTTTTTGTTCAATAAATTTGGATTTTGTTAAGTATGCTAAATTTAAGTATGAATAAAGTTTGATTATTTCAATAAATTGTTATGTTAGCTTAATAATGACATGAAATGTATTTCTAATAAATCATGCAGATCATACCATAAAATCTTAGTTCTTTAGGAAAGTTAGGCATGCATGAAAGTTTAAGTCTTTAGAATTGACTTAGTACTTTCTTGAGGCGAAATCCTAAGAAGCATGGAACGTTGAAAATGATTTAGGCAACTGTTGTTTGGATCATTTGAGCCTTTCAAGCCAACCATGATGAAATTTTTATCCATTGAAACCCAACTTTGAGACTTCATGGCCTAATTTTATTTGAACCCTTACAAAATTAGCCATCACTTCTCTTAATTATCTTAAAAATGTCCTAAACACTAGACTCAGTGCTATTCAGAGTATTCTTTGAAAATAAGTTTTGAAACACCCCAAACCCGGCCTTCGAGCCTTGACCGGATCTGGTATGTTCCTCGATGAAAACCGGTTCAAATTCTTTTGTTACTTAGGAAAAACTTGTTTGTTTTGAAAGAAGGATTGTGTCGGGTTGGGCTCGAGTTGAAAACAAGTTTATTTCATTATTAAAATCCTTTACTTTAGGTGACAAAACGTTTAGGCTTTGTTTTAAAAGAAATCTACTTAAACTTTAATTGATAAAAATTTGTAAACATAATAAATAAAATAAATGTAAAATAGTTCAACTATGGCCTTATTACATCAAATAAACCCAAATAATTTAAAATACGTAAATAAAAATAAAATGTCCAAATAAAATTCCTTGCTGAGCATGGCCACCTTTAAGCTCCTACCAACCCGGTCCATTACTGATCATCACCTGAAAAATGTTCCCACAACGGGGTGAGTCAACAGACTCAATGTGTACCACAACACTAAGTCTTAACAAATTCAGGCATTTCATAGCATACATATTCATATATCATTAAATTAAAATGATGCAACCCGAACCCAAACCTAGATGCCATCCGCTACACATCACCCGTACCAACCTGCACACCGTGGGGACTACTAAGTCAACCCTCCATCCGCTACACACCATCGAAGGCAGTCGCTGCAGTCGACGTGCTCATCGCCCTTATGAGTATTTGTGGTATTAGGTCACCACACTCAGATATCGTGGTCTTAGGTCACCACATTCAGATATCGTGGTCTTAGGTCACCACATTCAGATCTCGTGGTCTTAGGTCACCGCATTCAAATATCGTGGTCTTAGGTCACCACATTCACTTCCCCTTTTCAATAACCCATATGCCCCATATCATACATATTATGCATTAACATGCCAAATTTCACATTCTTATCACTTATCACATGTTAAATATAACATATTTCATAATCCTAGTAGGAGTAGCAAACGTACCTGAGTACTTTGTACCATAACATGGTACCTTAGCCATATTCACATTCTTATAAACATGCACATATTAAATATTGCCATAAATTTTATTAAAAGATAGTGTGGGGTACACACCTGATTAACTTAGCAACTTCACTTCAAATCCAAAAATCGATCTAAAGCCTTAGATCCTTAGTCCCTACATTCGGCCATTACTTAAAAATTTAATGAAGACCATTCGGCCATAAAACCAAATCCTATTAGGATTGTTGTAACCCAAAACTTACCTTGGTGCCGATTTCACTATAAATCAAATCCCAAAAACTTTGTGCTACTCCTCCCTTCAATCGGCCAATGCTAGATCATTTAACTTGATTAGTTTCGGCCTTTTAAACAAATAAAGAATAGATCTAATTACCAAAATAGACCTTGGCCGATTGTACTTATGCACTCACCTTGCGATTTCAAATCCCGAAAGTATCCCTTGTCTTAATTATCTATCGAAATACCTATACACATATGTTAGATTCGATTCTAACATTAAATCATCATAGATGGCCCTTGGTCGAATGCTATAGACACTTACCTTGTGGATTTTAAATCTCGAAACTCACCGAATAACTAGGGAACACGCGGCCTATGGTGTACCTTCAGGAAAAGAAGTTCTCCTTCCTTGTAGTCGACACTTAGTAAATCCTGAAAGATCTCTTCAAAGTTTCGGCAACAAGTTATTAATGGGGTTAGTCCTAGATTTCGGCAAATTTTAAAAGAAAAAAGATGAAACCGAATGCGATCTTACCCTTACTTGAGGAATCGGCAATCCTTGCTTGAACCTTTAACAATATTCGGCTATGTAGGCTAGAAGGATCTTGATTTCAGCTTTTTGATTGGTAGAAAGAAAAGAGAAAGAAGAATAAAGATGGAGGATTCGGCTAGAGCACAAGGTATTTCGGCTTGGCAAAAATAAAAGAGAAGAGAGGAGTTATTTGCTAGAGAGAATTCGGTAGAGAGAGAGAGTTGAAAGAAAGAATGAATGGCCCTCTTTTCCTTTAGTAGCCGAAATTACTAACTTAGAATCCCTTACTTGGCCATCACTCTTCTATTTTGATATCTTTATATCTTTAATTATCAATATATTCAAATTAAAAGAATTTAATCCATCAATTATCTCTTATCTCTTAATAAAAATAATACTAATAATAACCCATCATTATCTATCTATTTGCTGAATTTTAAAGAGAATAAAACTCCTCTTTTAAGAGCCTTAATGCTGTCCACCTCTCTGCTCCTTGTAGCAAAAATAAAATTCTTTATTTGCTTCCCATGCGACTCGATCCTTGGCCCATTTTCCTATGTATGTGGCGTCACTTGCTAGGCCCTTAAGTGGCGCCTTGTAGCCATTTTACCAAGGCTATTTGTATGTCATATTTCACATACATTTTCTCTTAAGACCACCTTGCTTCATGTTCCTCTTTTAAACTTTAAACTTGACATTTCTAAAGCATTTCCTTACATTTCTAAGACACTTCCTTACATTACCAAGACATTTCCTTACATTTCCAAGACAAGACATTTCCTTACATTTCCAAGTCATTTCCTTACATTTCCAAGACAAGTCATTTCCTTCCATTTCCAAGTCATTTCCTTACATTTCCAAGACAAGACATTTCCTTACATTTCCAAGTCATTTCCTTACATTTCCAAGACAAGACATTTCCTTCCATTTCCAAGTCATTTCCTTACATTTCCAAGTTTCCAAAAATGTTCACCATACATTCATAACACATAAGACATGCCATTTCGTATAATTAAATCAAAAATGCATAGGTCCATTTCGAGATGTTATTCTGATTCTACCCCTTAAAAATAATTTCGTCCTCGAAATTACTTACTAACGAATAATCGTACATCTTAACTCACCGCACTACGCTTATGCTGCGCACTCTGATCTTAATAGAACCATCATACTTCCTAGGCACAATCTCTAAGTTCACGTCCCCTAGAACCCATTTCTAACACCGTGATTTAATCTGATTAAAAAGTTTTATGCATCAGAATTTTGTTCCACTTATTAACTGCGAACAATTTTATGCAAAGAGATGTTTAAAAGTGGTTCTTTCGATCAAACAAAGTTCTCAGCTCAAGTTCATTATTCAAAAAGTCACGTTCACATTCATCAACCGAGACATATTTATTCAGTGGTATCTACTACCCACATTCACTATTCGAACACTCTTTGCCTTATTCCTATCCCAGAGGTATTTTCGTAATTTTTCAAAATAAGGTTCCTCGGTAGTTTTGTCAATAAGGGTATTTTGGTAATTTTGCATTCCCGGGGAAATTTTGAAAATTTTAAAATTCAGGGGTATTTCGATAATTTTGAAACTCAGGGGTATTTTGGTAATAAGCCAGGGTAAATTTGTAAAACTCAATAAATCAGGGGGTTGCAGATTTTACAAAACTTTTAGAGTTATTTTTGAGAATTTGTCTTCCAAAAGGATGATGTTGCAAAAATTTGGAAATCAAGGTCTTTTTGGTAATTTCGTACGTCAGGGGCAATTTCGTAATTTTTCCAAAATCAAGGTATTTTAATATTTGCAAAATAGGATTCTTGGGTGCTTTTGTAAAGTAAGGAAGATTTTATTGAAGTCAGGGTAGTACGGTAATTTTAGAAACTAGGGGCATTTTTGTAATTTTGCCACTAGGGGCATTTTGGTAATTTTTGTAAATTGGGAATATTTTGAAAACTTTCTAGAAATAAGTTTTTGTTACTATTTAGAGGGGTAAATTTGGGGCTTTTAAAACTAGGGTTTTCATAAAAACATGGCTAGTCCCTTTCGGGTTTTAGTTATTGAGTTTAGCCTGCGACTGAGTCCTCTTGGTTAGGGTGAACCGTAGCTACGCACTGCAGGGATTCTGCGAAGAGGAGGTCGAGTCACTAGGACTGCTAAGTACCGTGCTCTTCCTGATCAATCCTAGACATGCGCACAAGGGTTACCACACCCTAACTCGACGACTTAGCCATAGGTTTGTTTAATTAGGCATTAAAGTCTTATGTAATAGTTGGGGTAAACTAGTCCTAGGGTTCACATACTTAACAGTCTAATCTACGTTCCATTTCTACCCTTCTATAATTCATACCAGAATTCACACAGAGGATAGGGGTACTAACTCGTGGATCATGGGTCGAGAGACTTAGGTGCCATGCCGTAAACTCACCTTATTTCAAAAATATTTTCATAAAACTCATTTGGGCTCGCTTTGAAAATGTTTTGGGCCTTAAACCCCTAGGTCGAGGGTTTGAAACTGGGCTCTGATACCAAACTGAAACACCCCAAACCCAGCCCATGAGCCTTGACTGGATCTGGTATGTTCCTCGATGAAAACCGGTTCAATTTCTTTTGTTACTTAGGAAAAACTTGTGTGTTTTGAAAGAAGGATTGTGTCGAGTTGGGCTCGAGTTGAAAACAAGTTTATTTCATTATTAAAATCCTTTACTTTAGGTGACAAAACGTTTAGGCTTTGTTTTAAAAGAAATCTACTTAAACTTTAATTGATAAAAATTTGTAAACATAATAAATAAAATAAATGTAAAATAGTTCAACTATAGCCTTATTACATCAAATAAACCCATATAATTTAAAATACTTAAATAAAAATAAAATGTCCAAATAAAATTTCTTGCTGAGCATGGCCACCTTTAAGCTCCTATCGACCCGGTCCATTACTGATCATCACCTGAAAAATGTTCCCACAACGGGATGAGTCAACAGACTCAATGTGTACCACAACACTAAGTCTTAACAAATTCAGGCATTTCATAGCATACATATTCATATATCATTAAATTAAAATGATGCAACTTGAACCCAAACCTAGATGCCATCCGCTACACATCACCAGTACCAACTTGCACACCGTGGGTACTACTAAGTCAACCCTCCATCTGCTACACACCATCGAAGGCAGTCGCTGCAGTTGACGTGCTCATCACCTTTATGAGTATTCGTGGTCTTAGGTCACCACACTCAGATATCGTGGTCTTAGGTCACCACATTCAGATATCGTGGTCTTAGGTCACCACATTCAGATCTCGTGGTCTTAGGTCACCGCATTCAAATATCGTGGTCTTAGGTCACCAAATTCACTTCCCCTTTTCAATAACCCATATGCCCCATATCATACATGTTCATTAACATGCCAAATTTCACATTCTTATCACTTATCACATGTTAAATATAACATATTTCATAATCCTAGTAGGAGTAGCAAACGTACCTGAGTACTTTGTACCATAACAGGTACCTTAGCCATATTCACATTCTTATAAACATGCACATATTAAATATTGCCATAAATTTTATTAAAAGATAGTGTGGGGTACACACCTGATTAACTTAGCAACTTCACTTCAAATCCCGAAAATCTGATCTAAAGCCTTAGATCATTTTCCCTACATTCGGCCATTACTTAAAAATTTAATGAAGACCATTCGGCCATAAAACCAAATCCTATTAGGATTGTTGTAACCCAAAACTTACCTTGGTGCCGATTTCACTATAAATCAAATCTCGAAAACTTTGTGCTACTCTTCCCTTCAATCGGCCAATGCTAGATCATTTAACTTGATTAGTTTCGGCTTTTTAAACAAATAAAGAATAGATCTAATTACAAAAATAGACCTTGGCCGATTGTACTTATGCACTCACCTTGCGATTACAAATCCCGAAAGTATCCCTTGTCTTAATTATCTGTCGAAATACCTATACACATATGTTAGATTCGATTCTAACATTAAATCATCATAGATGGCCCTTGGCCGAATGCTATAAACACTTACCTTGTGGATTTTAAATCCCAAAACTCACCGAATAACTAGGGAACATGCGGCCTATGGTGTACCTTCGGGAAAAGAACTTCTCCTTCCTTGTAGTCGACACTTAGTGAAACACCCTGCACTCCAAATTTACGAGCCCAACCGAATCTCATGGTATGTTCCTTAAGTAAACCTAGTTTCAAATTCTTTTGTTCCTTAGGAAAAACTTGTGCTATTTTAAGAAAAATATTGTCTTGCGTTTGGGCTTGTGTTGAAAACCAATTCATCTTATATTGAAATCCATTAAATAAGGTGACAAAACAATTTAGGGTTTATTTTAAAGGAAATAAATTTTAAACTTAACTTTAATTGAAAATAATTAAGTAACATAGTAATTAAAAATAAAAGTAAAGAAATATAACTTATGGCCTTATTACATCGAGTAAAACCCAAAATAAAATTCCAAAATACTTAAATAAAATTAAATATCCATATTGAATAAAACTTCAAGTGAGCATGGCTATCCCTAAGCTTCGCGAACCCGGTCCATTATTGATCGTCACCTAAAAATAGTCCCACAATGGGGTGAGTCAAATGACTCAATGTGTACACGACACTAAATCATAATAGAATTAGGCATACAAGAGTTACACATTCAGAACAATGAATACAAGTTATGATGCATTCCCAAACCCAAACCTAATTGTCCATCCGCTACACACCCCCGCACTGCCCATCACACACCGTGGACTACTAAGTCGACCCTCCTTCCGCTACACACCAAATTGCGGTCTTAGGTCACCGCATTCGTGGTCTTAGGTCACCACGTTCAGATTACTGTGGTCTTAGGTCACCACTTTCAGATTGCTGTGGTCTTAGGTCACCACATTCAGATTACTGTGGTCTTAGGTCACCACTTTTGACTTCCCCTTTCTAAATAAAACCCATATGCCCCATATAATAATAATATGCATAAATATGCCAGAGTTCACATTCTTATTCTTATTCTCATGTTATAACTAACATATTTCATAATCCTAGTAGGAGTAGGAAACGTACCTGAGTACTTAGTACCATAACATGATACCTTAGCCACTTTCATAATCTTAATGTCACATATTTTAATTAAACATGCCATAAAACGTATTATGAAGTAGTGTGGGGTACACACCTGATTTGCTTAACCACTTCACTGAAATCCCGAAATCTGATCTACTGCCTTAGATCTCAAGTTCCTACAATTGATTAATCACTTACTACCTTAATAAAAAGCCATTCGGCCAAGATTCCAAATCCTAGTAGGATTAGTATTCTTACCTTGTTGCCGATTGAAACACCAACAAATCCCGAAACTGTTCCTTGTTTCCCTAAAAATGTCGAAATCCCTAAAACCTTACGTTAGACTTAATATTAATCATCGAAACATAAATCAAGGCCTTTGACCGAATATTCACATGTCTTACCTTAATCTTAGAAATCCCGAATACTCCTCCTTTTAGTCGACTACTCTGATAATCCCGAAAGATCCTTCCATATTCGGCAACCATAATATGTATGGGGTTAGATTATCTCTCGGCTAATCTAAAAAGAAAAGAATGGAAATCAAACTTGTTCTTACCTTTGAAGAAATCAACAAAGACCTATACTTGAAGCCCTTCCAAGATTCGGCTTTTGAATGGATTAGTAAGAAGAAATAGGAAGAAAAGAAAAGCGGAGAATTTTGACAATGGTGGACTATAGATTCGGCTTGACAAAAGAAAAGAGAAGAGAAGAGAAGAGAGCACTCTAAAATTCAAAGAGAGAGAGAGAGGAGGAAGAAAAATTGATGAGTAGCCTATTTTCTTCCTTTTTATAGCCGAAACTACTACTCGTAATCCCTTACTTGGCCACCACTCTTCTTTATTGATAAGTTTATCTCCTTAATTTAAAATAATTAGAGAATAATCCTTTATTATCTCTTCAAAAATAATCCAAATTAAATCCTTTATTTATCACCTTATTAATTGAATATTTATGAAAATAAAACTCCTCCTTTCTAGAAGGCTTGTGCCGTCCACCTTAGGCTTCGGAAGCAAAAATAAAACTTCCTTTATTTGCTTCCCAAGTGACTCGAACTCAGCCCAACACCTTGCATGTGGCGCCATTTCTGAGAGGCCCAAGTGGCATCTTCAAGCCACTTTTCCAAGCCCGTTTGTGTATCAAATTTCACCAACTTTTTCTTTTAAGGCCACCTTGCCTTAATTTCCTCTTTTAAACTTTAAAACTCGACATTTCTAAGTCATTTCTAAGTTTCCAAAATTTTCGTTCGCTCTCAGTAAACTTGACATTTCCTTACATTTCCAAGTTTCCGAAATGTTCACTTTCCTCTTTTGAATCATTTCTAAATCATGTCCATACATTTTCAGTTTCCAAAAATGTTCACTTCCAAATCATTTTCATTCATTTCGGGTTTCCAAAAATATTCAAAATTTATTCTTAGTACATAAAACATGTCACTTACATGCATAACTAAACCGAAAATGCATAGGCCCTTTTCGGGATGTTACATTCTACCCCCTTAAAAATAATTTCGTCCTCGAAATTACTTACTAACGAATAATCATACATCTTAACTCACCGCACTACACTTATGCTCGCGACTCGATCTTAATAGAACCATCATACTTCCTAGGCACAATCTCTAAGTTCACGTCCCTAGAACTCATTTCTAACGCCAAGGATTTAATCGATTAAAGAGTTTTATGCATTAGAAATTTTGTTCCACTTGCTTATCCGCGAACAAACTTTATGCAATAAAGATATTTAGAAGTAGTTCTTTCGATCACACAAAGTTTGATTCAAGTTCACTACTCTAATTCACGAATCGCATTCACATTCATCAACAGAGACACATTCATTCCTCAATAGAGGCACATTCATTCATCAACATAGACATATTTATTCAAAGGTATCTACCACCCACATTCACTATTCGAACACTCTTTGCCTTATTCCTATCCTGTAGTATTTTCAGTAATTTGTCTTACAGGGGTATTTTCGTAATTTTTCAAAATAAGGTTCCTTGGTAATTTTGTTAATAAGGGTATTTTGGTAATTTTACGTTCTCGGGGTATTTTTGGAAATTTTGAAATCCGAGGGTATTTCGGTAATTTTGAAACTCAGGGGTATTTTGGTATTTTTAAATTCCCGGGGTATTTTGGAAAAATTTTGAAATCTGGGGGTATTTTGGTAATTTTGGACCTCGAGGGTATTTTGGTAATTTTTCACAAATCGGGGTAAATTTGTAAAATTTAACAAATCAGGGATATTTCAAAAGTTGCAAAACTTTGATGGTTCTTTTTGAGAATTGTTCTTTCCAAAACGGTGATGTTGCAAAAAAATTTTTGGAAATCAGGGTCATTTTGGTAATTTTTTGTAAGTTAGGGGCAATTTTATAATTTTCCAAAATAAGGTATTTTGATATTTTGCAAATTAGGGTTTTTGAATATTTATAAAATAATGAAGTTTTGATTAAAATTGTTGGGTAGTTGGACATCTTATAAACCAAGGGTATTTTGGTAATTTTACCACTAGGGGTATTTAGGTAATTTTTGTAAATCGAAAATTTTTCGGTAAATTTTGTAAAAAATAGTTCTCACAAATTGAAAGGGTAATTTTAAGAGTTTTAAAACTAGGGTTTTTTATAAAAATATGGCTAGTTCTCTTTCGGGTTTTAGTTATTACGTTTAGCCTGTGACCGAGTCCTCTTCGTTAGGGTGAACCGAAGCTACGCACCAGGTAGGATTCCAGCGAAGAGGAGGTGAGTCACTAGGACTGCTTAAGTACCAGGCTCTTCCGGATCCAATCCTAGACATGCGCACAGGGGTTGCCACACCCTACCTCGGCGACTTAGCCATAGGGTTGTTTAGTTAGTCAATTAAGTCTTATGTGTTTGTGTTTGAGTAAACTAGTCCTAGGGTTCAAGTACCTATCATGCTATTCTACGTTCTATGCCTTTTCTACCCTTCCATAATTCGTAAATCACGTAATCATACAGATAGTTAGGGGTATTTACCTGGTGGACTGCGGGTCGAAGACTTAGGTGCCATGCCAGAAAACCTGCTCATCTTCAAAAATACTTTCATAAAACTCATTTGGGCTCGATTTGAAAACATTTTGGGCCTTAGCCCACAGGCCGAGAGTTTAAAACTGGGCTCTGATACCAAATCAAACACCCTGCACCCACCCACGAGCTCAACCGAATCTGGTATGTTCCTTAAGTAAACTGGTTTTAAATTCTTTTGTTCCTTAGGAAAAACTTGTGCTATTTTAAGAAAAATATTGTTTTGGGTTGGGCTTGTGTTGAAAACCAATTCATCTTATATTGAAATCCATTAAATAAGGTGACAAAACAATTTAGGGTTTATTTTAAAGGAAATAAATTTTAAACTTAACTTTAATTGAAAATAATTCGTAACATAGTAATTAAAAATAAAAGTAAAGAAATGTAACTTATGGCCTTATTACATCGAGTAAAAACCCAAAATAAAATTCCAAAATACTTAAATAAAATTAAATATCCATATTGATTAAAACTTCAAGCTAAGCATGGCTATCCCTAAGCTTCTGCCGAACCCGGTCCATTATTGATCGTCACCTAAAAAATAGTCCCACAATGGGGTGAGTCAAACAGACTCAATGTGTACACGACGACACTAAATCATAATAGAATTAGGCATACAAGAGTTACACATTCGTAACAATGAATACAAGTTATGATGCATTCCCAAACACAAACCTAATTGTCCATCCGCTACACACCCCAGCACTGCCCAACACACACCGTGGGACTACTAAGTCGACCCTCCTTCCGCTACACACCAAATTGTGGTCTTAGGTCACCGCATTCGTGGTCTTAGGTCACCACGTTCAGATTACTGTGGTCTTAGGTCACCACTTTCATTCATCGTGGTCTTAGGTCACCACTTTCAGACATCGTGGTCTTAGGTCACCACTTTTGACTTCCCCTTTTAAAATAAAACGCATATGCCCCATATAATAATAATATGCATAAATATGCCAGAGTTCACATTCTTATTCTTATTCTCATGTTATAACTAACATATTTCATAATCCTAATAGGAGTAGGAAAAGTACCTGAGTACTTAGTACCATAACATGATACCTTAGCCACTTTCATATTCTTAATATCACATATTTTAATTAAACATGCCATAAAACGTATTATGAAGTAGTGTGGGGTACACACCTGATTTGCTTAACCACTTCACTGAAATCCCGAAATCTGATCTACTGCCTTAGATCTCAAGTTCCTACAATTGATTAATCACTTACTACCTTAATAAAAAGCCATTCGGCCAAGATTCCAAATCCTAGTAGGATTAGTATTCTTACCTTGTTGCCGATTGAAACACCAACAAATCCCAAAACTGTTCCTTGTTTCCCTAGGAATGTCAAAATCCCTAAAACCTTACGTTAGACTTAATCTTAATCATCGAAACATAAATCAAGGCCTTTGACCGAATATTCACATGTCTTACCTTAATCTTAGAAATCCCGAATACTCCTCCTTTTAGTCGACTACTCTGATAATCCCGAAAGATCCTTCCATATTTGGCAACCATAATATGTATGGTGTTAGATTATCTCTCGGCTAATCTAAATGAAAAGAATGGAAATCAAACTTGTTCTTACCTTTGAAGAAATCAACAGCATCTATGCTTGAAGCCCTTCCAAGATTCGGCTTTTGAATGGATTGGTAAGAAGAAATAGGAAGAAAAGAAAACTTGAGAATTTTGACAATGGTGGACTATAGATTCGGCTTGACAAAAGAAAAAGAGAAGAGAAGAGAAGAAAGCACTCAGAAATTCGGCAGAGAGAAGAGGAGGAAGAAAAATTGATGAGTAGCCCTATTTTCTTCCTTTTATAGCCGAAACTACTACTCGAATCCCTTACTTGGCCACCACTCTTTCTTTATTGATAAGTTTATCTCCTTAATTTAAAATAATTAGAGAATAATCCTTTATTATCTCTTCAATAATAATCCAAATTAAATCCCTTATTTATCACCTTATTAATCGAATATTTATGAAAATAAAACTCCTCCTTTCTAGAAGGCTTGTGCCGTCCACCTCGAAGCTTCTGAAACAAAAATAAAACTTCCTTTATTTGCTTCCCAAGTGACTCGAACTCAGGCCCAACACCTTGCATGTGGCACCATTTCCTGAGGCCCTAAGTGGCATCTTCAAGCCACTTTTCCAAGCCCGTTTGTGTATCAAATTTCACCAACTTTTTCTTTTAAGGCCACCTTGCCTTAATTTCCCCTTTTAAACTTTAAAACTCGACATTTCTAAGTCATTTCTAAGTTTCCAAAAATTTTCGTTCGGCTCTGTAAACTTGACATTTCCTTACATTTCCAAGTTTCCAAAAATGTTCACTTTCCTCTTTTGAATCATTTCTAAATCATGTCCATACATTTTCAGGTTTCCAAAAATGTTCATTTCCAGATCATTTCCATACATTTTCAGGTTTCCAAAAATGTTCATTTCCAAATCATTTTCATTCATTTCCGGGTTTCCAAAAATATTCAAAATTTATTCTTAGTACATAAAACATGTCACTTCGTACAACTAAACCGAAAATGCATAGGCCCTTTTCAGGGTGTTACACTTAGTAAATCTCGAAAGATCTCTTCAAAGTTTCGGCAACAAGATATTAATGGGGTTAGTCCTAGATTTCGGCAAATCTTAAAAGAAAAAGGATGAAACCGGATGAGATCTTACCCTTACTTTAGGAATCGGCAATCCTTGCTTGAACCTTTAACAATATTCGGCTATGTAGGCTAGAAGGATCTTGATTTCGGCTTTTTGATTGGTAGAAAGAAAAGATAAAGAAGAATAAAGATGGAGGATTCGGCTAGAGCGCAAGGTATTTCGGCTTGGCAAAAATAAAAGAGAAGAGAGGAGTTATTTGCTAGAGAGAATTCGGCAGAGAGAGAGTTGAAAGAAAGAATGAATGGCCTCTTTTCCTTTAGTAGCCAAATTACTAACTTAGAATCCCTTACTTGGCCATCACTCTTCTATTTTGATAGCTTTATCTCTTTAATTATCAATATATTCAAATTAAAAGAATTTAATCCATCAATTATCTCTTATCTCTTAATAAAAATAATACTAATAATAACCCATCATTATCTATTTATTTGCCGAATTTTAAAGAGAATAAAACTCCTCTTTTAAGAGCCTTATTGCCGTCCACCTCTCTGCTCCTTGTAGCAAAAATAAAATTCTTTATTTGCTTCCCATACGACTCGATCCTTGGCCCATTTGCCTATGTATGTGGCGTCACTTGCTAGGCCCTTAAGTGGCGCCTTGTAGCCATTTTACTAAGGCTATTTGTATGTCATATTTCACATACATTTTCTCTTAAGACCACCTTGCTTCATGTCCCTCTTTTAAACTTTAAACCTGACATTTCTAAAGCATTTCCTTACATTTCTAAGACATTTCCTTACATTTCCAAGACATTTCCTTTCATTTCCAAGACAAGACATTTCCTTACATTTCCAAGACAAGACATTTCCTTCCATTTCCAAGTCATTTCCTTACATTTCCAAGACAAGACATTTCCTTACATTTCCAAGACAAGACATTTCCTTCCATTTCCAAGTCATTTCCTTACATTTCCAAGTTTCCAAAAATGTTCACCATACATTCATAACACATAAGACATGCCATTTCATATAATTAAATCAAAAATGCATAGGCCCATTTCCAGGATGTTACAAGTTTGGGGGAGTTGCAAAGAAGTATGAAATGCTCTAAAAATTGTAGTACATGCAGTAAAATACTCGAAAAAAAAGCATATGTACTTGAAGTAAATTTCACTAAAGAGCATGTGAAAAGGAAAGAAAAGTTGATGTATTGAAGGTAATTATTTCGAAAGGTCCGATACAAGCTGAGTCTAGGGTTTTTTTAACCAAAAATTATCTATCTTTTACCTACCCCTAAGCCCAGCCACGTTACAACCTTGTTAAAGACCTGTTGATTCAAAATTCCAATGTTACCTACATTAGTGGAGAGAAAGTGCTCTGTTCAACATATGAAGACATCAGTTAAGGTTAATGATTGCAGTTTAATTTTGAATAAGGGATTAAAATCAAATTGGTAGGGATTAACATGTCTTTATTAAGAAACATTTAGTCTAGTTTTGCTATCGTAGTAATTGTTGAGATTAATTTGAACGATATATATACTTAAGTAGCATGATTATCAAATTTCTTGTTTTTGAGCATAAGTATATTGATTTCATGATTTTGGGAAGAATGTTGTCCTGAAGGAGTTTTTCAAAAGTGTTTTCGAGAAAATTCTTTTCAAATTTTCGCATTACTCAGGACGAGCAATGAATTAAGTTTGGGGGTGTGGAAATACGAAAATTTACGTGTTTTTACATGCCCTTTTTAACTTAAAATCATGCTATTTCAGTTAAATTCTTGTCAAAAATAATTAAATATTATAAAATAATTATATTGTGTTACAAATATGAACATGATGAATTTTAATTAATTTTATAGTTAATTTTGATTAATTTTGACTATTTTTGACAGATTCGCACAATGGGTGAAAATTGACTCGGCAGACATTGCTCGAAGAATAAAACCGAGATGCAATTTGAAGTATCGAGGCAAATTTATTTACAGCCTAAGATGGTCCAAAAATGTGTGTTAATTCATAATATAATTAATTTTAATTTATTCCCAATTTATTTTGGGCTAAATAAATTATTATTAATTAATTATGGAAAAAAGGGTCCAGTTGAACCGCACTGGTTGAACCGAATTTAGTGAATCGAACCAGCCACCATTTGGGCTGCCTAGAACCGTCCATATGCTGACCCAAATCAGCATTTTAGCTGACTAAATAAGCTTGCAAAGAAGCCCTTGAAGAACTTTCAACCTTGCATTCAAACACCTCCAAAAATGTGGCTTTATGGATTTTCCCCAGGCTATTTTTAGCAAAGTTGAATCTCTCAACTTTACCATGTGTGTGGCCGGCCAAGGGGGTCTCTTTGGCTGATGGAATTTGCTATTTTTAGCAGCCACAATTACCTATAAAAGCCACCCCTTGCTGATCATTCATCTCACCCCTCACACTCTCATTCTCTCTTCTCCTCTCTCACTTTCTCTAAACTTCCCCTTTCCATTTCCCCTTCCTCTCTCAGTTTCGGGAATTCAAGGATTTAAGGTAAGGCACCTGTATAATCGACCAAAGGCCATATTGTATGTGTTAAATTTAGATTAAATCTAACATATGGTTGTAGGATTTTCGACAAACATCAAGGAAGCAAGGATCTATTCTAGGATCTGAATAATCATCAAATCGACATCAAAGGTAAGTAATACAAATCCTAGTTGTATTTGAAAAAAGGGCCGAATGGTCTTTTAAATAGTAAATGATTAACTATTGTAGGATTTGAGATCTAAATCTGTGATCGATTCTCTTCGGGAATTCAAGGAACCTATTAAGCGAATCAGGTGTGTACTCACACTAACTTTCAATATATTATGGCAATAATTATTTTAATATATGAATATGCATAAGAATGAGAATGTGGCTAAGTACCACAAATGTGGTAAAAGAGTACCTGTGTGCGTTTCCTACTTACGATATGATTACTTAATATGATATATTTTGAACATGTGAATAGTAACATGAATGAGAAATAAGTATGTTATGCATGATATAATAATATTTGGGGCATTTTGGGCTATATGTGAAAGGGGAAGAAGGTGTTGACTTGGTCTCACTAACGGAATATGGTGACTACGGTCACATAATATGAATATGGTAACTTCGGTTACATCATCCGAATTTGGTAACCGGTTACATTATCTCGAATATGGTGTCTAATGACACAAATTATATAGGCGATGAGCACGCCGATTGCAAATGATCGCTTCTCGATGGTGTGTAGCGGATGGAGGGTTGACTTAGTAGTCCCACGGTGTGACCGGCGTGTACGGGTGGTGTGTAGCGGATGGATAAATAGGCTTGGGTTTGGGTTGCATCATTTAATTGTATATGAATATGAACTCGATATGAACTTGTATGCCCGATTTGTTGAATGTTAGTATTGTGTGCATATTGAGTCTGTTGACTCACCCCATTGTGGGACTATTTTTCGTGTGATGCACAAGAATGGACCAGGCCGGAAGGAGTTTAGTGGTGGCCATGCTCAAGAAGGATTATTTTACTTCATTTGGACATTATATTTTTTTAAGTACTTTGAATTTTATTATTGGGTTTTATTTGATGTAATAAGGCCATAAGGCCCAAGTTGAATTTCTTTATTTCTGCTTAAATTTTTATTTACTATGTTACTTAACTATTTTTTTGGATTTAAAGTCCTAGTAGAATTAATTATTTAAAACCCTAAATTATTTTGTCACCCTAATTAAAAGATTTCTAAGTAAGACAAGTGGGCTTTCAATCTAAGCCCAACCCAAACCAATATTTTCTCAAAATACACAAATTTTCTCTAAGTAACAAAGAATTTTGAAACCGATTTTCTTAAGGAACATACCAGATCCGGTTCAGGCTCGTGGGCCGGGTGTGGGGTATTTCAGTTTGGTATCAGAGCCCAATTTTCAACTCTCAGCCTGTGGGCTAAGGCCCAAAATATTTTTAATTCGAGCCCAAATGATTTTCTTTGAAATAAAGCAGGTGTTCTGGCATGGCACCTAAGTCTCCGACCCGCAGTCCACCAGGTGAGTACCCCTAACTCTTTTGGGTGGTTATGTGAACTATATTATGAACCTTAGAAGGGTAGGAAAGGCATGGAACATAGAATAGAATGATAGGAATTTGAACCCTAGGACTAGACTACTCAAACACACAGAACCCATAAGACTTAACCCACTAAACAAACCTATGGCTAAGTCGCTGAGCTAGGGTGTGGTAACCCCTGTGCGCATGTCTAGGATTGGATCCGGAAGAGCCTGGTATTTAAGTAGTCCTAGTGACTCACCTCCTCTTCGCAGGTATCCTACCTGGTGCGTAGCTTCGGTTCACCCTAACTCAGAGGGCTCAGTGGTATGGCAACCTCTGTGCGCATGTCTAGGAATGGTTTCGGTGGGAGCTTGGTATTTAAGCAGTCCGCGTGACTCACCTCCTCTCCACTCGAATCCTGCCTGGTGCGTAGCTTTGGTTCACCTGACCAAAGAGGGGTCGGTCATAGGCTAAACATAATGACTAAAACCCGAAAGGGAACTAGCCATGTTTAAAAAAAAAAAAGAACAAAACAACAAAACCCTAGTTTTAAAACTTTTAAAAATCACTCTTTTAATTGGTGAAAACCATCTTTACAAAAATTTTCCGAAAATTTTTCTGATTCGTGAAATTACAAAAATACCCTAGTGCTAAAATTACCAAAATGCCCTTGAGTCACAAATTGTCAAACTTCTCAACGATTTTGCCAAAAATTCATTATTTTATAAACATTCAAAAACCCTAATTTGTAAAATATCAAAATACCTTGATTTTTGGAAAATTGCAAAATTGCCCCTAACTTACAAAATGACCAAAATGACCCCAGTTTCCGAAATCTTTGTAAACATCACCATTTGAAAAGAGGAACTTTCAAAAAAAAAAACCCATAAAGTTTTACAACTTTTGAAATATCCCTAACTTATTAAATTTTACAAATTTACCCTGTTTTTGGAAAATTACCAAAATACCCCGAGGATAAAAAATTACCGACATACCCCTGGATTTCAAAATTTTTCCAAATTTACACCGGGACTTTAAAATTACCAAAATACTTTTGACAAAATCACCAAGGAACTTTTTTTTGCAAAATTACGAAAATGCCCCTGTAGGACAAAATTACGAAAATACCCCTGAGTAATGGAAAAACAACAACGATGAAAATTACAACGTTTCTCGGAATGAACGAAAGTTCATAATTGTTTGATGGATGGATGAATGAATGGAAAAGACTGTGTGCTGTATGAATGCGAAAGAACCACTCTTAAATTCTTTTTCATAAAACATCTTCGCGGGTAATAAGTGGAACAATGACTAATCCATAAAATTCCTTAATTAGATCTCGACGCTAGGAAATGAGTTCCAGAGGACGTGGTTGTCGTGGACGAGGTAGAGGAAGGATGACTGTGTCGGAACCCGTTAGATCGGGTCAGGGGTCCGACAATGAAATACCACCGCCACCACCACCCCCAGCTGTGGGTGGCCGAAAAGAAGAAGCTCGGACGGGGGAAGATCTTTGTGTCGCAGTCGTCTTTGCGAGTTTTGGAATTGGTGGTCGGTGCGGTGGAAATTCGGAACCCGGAATCTGTGCCTGAACGGCTCCGAGCTAATGGAGCCGAAATGTTTCGTGGAGTGTCGGGAATGGCACCCAAAGATACCGGTGAAATCTTGGTTGGAAGCAACGGCGCATCATGGATGAGCTTGATCGACCCCGAGGAAAAGTTGAAGGATGGTGGCACCGCACGCCGATGAGGCGTATCAATAGTGGTTAATCATGTGCGAGATGGTGCCACGGTGAGAGATCGACCCGAGAGAGTACGTTAAGGAAGCGTACCAAAAGAAATATGTGGGAACCAGGTATACAGATGAACAAAGGAAGGCTTTTCTGGGGTTGGTGCAAGGGAGTAAGTCTGTCGCAGAATATGAGGTGGAATTTTTGAGGTTGAGCCGCTATGCTCGAGGGGTAGTGGCAACTTAGCATGAGCGTTGTGTCCATTTTGAGGACGGACTAAGGGACGATCTGAGACTGTTGATAGCACCGCATCAGGAGCGGGAATTCTCTGCTTTGGTGGAAAAGGCCAAGGTGGTCGAGGAATCAAGGATGCTACCAAGCAGTGTGGATAGGAATAAGCCCAAAAGAGGTTTTGGGCCATCCGAAAAGGTCATAAGAGGCCTAGAGTTGACGGGCCACTTAATCAACAAGTTTGGTGCGGGCGGCGTGACGCCCTTGTGAGCATTGTAGAAAGAGGCACTTGGGAGAATGTTGGAGAAAGACAGGAAGATGTTTCAAGTGTGGGTCCAAGGACCATATGCTTAAGGATTGTCCCAAGCAACCAGATGAGAGCCCGACCGCGCACTCGGAATGCTAGTCGTCGGGTAGAGGCGGCACAGCAGCCGCAACGGGGTCGTGGTTCAGCCAACAGAGGTAATGGTGCTGGCAGAGGCCGTGGAGCACAGGGCCGAGGTGCTGCAAATGCTGAAGCAAGGCAACCGGGTTTGGTTTATGCGGTTCGCCGGAGGGAAGATGGTGACGCACCGGATGTAATAACCGGTACGTTCTTTATTTTTGACAAACCCTATTTTGCTCTGATTAATGTGGGCTCGACCCATTCCTATGTTGCATGTAGTGTAGTGGAAACACTAGGCCTAGACTCAGAACTCTCTGATAGACAGATGACTGTAGTAAGCCCATTAGGCCAAACCGTAGTGGTAGACAAGATCTTTCGGAATGTACCCCTAGAGATTCAGGGAGTGAACTTTCGGGTTGACTTAATGGAGTTACCCTTCGGAGAGTTTGAGCTTATACTTGGAATGGATTGGCTAGTAGAACATCGAGCCGTGTTGGATTGTGCGGCTAAACGTATGGAACTAAGAACCCCCGGGGATGAGGTAGTAGTGATGATCGGAGAAAGGAAGAACTACTTGTCTAACGTGGTTTCAGCGCTGAAGGCCGAGAAGATGGTTAGGAAAGGGTGCGAGGCGTTCTTAGCCTTCGTAAGTGCGTTGGGAGGAAAAGAGGAAGGTGTTCATTGAGTTAGGACGGTAAGGGACTTCGTAGGTATGTTCCCAGATGAATTACCAGGAATACCCCCAGATAGGGAGGTGGAATTTGGAATAGACTTGCTACCAGGAACAACTCCTGTATCAATCGCTCCATACCGAATGGCGCCAAAGGAGTTAGTGGAGCTCAAGGCTCAAATCCAAGAACTGTTGGATCGTGGGTTCATTCGACCTAGTGTGTCTCCATGGGGAGCACCGGTCCTATTTGTGAAGAAGAAGGATGGAACTATACGAATGTGCATAGACTATCGTCAGTTGAATAAACTGACCATCAAGAACAAGTATCCTTTGCCAAGGATAGACGACTTGTTCGATCAGCTGAAAGGGGCAGCTGTATTCTCAAAGATAGACTTAAGGTCGGGATATCATCAGTTAAAGGTGAAGGAGGCAGATATCCACAAGATGGCTTTTAGGACAAGATATGGTCACTTTGAGTTTGTAGTGATGCCGTTTGGGTTGACGAACGCTCCAGCCGCGTTCATGGACATGATGAATCGGGTTTTCCAACCCTATTTGGATAGATTCGTCGTGGTGTTCATCGACGATATTTGGTGTACTCGAAGTCAGAGAAGGAGCATGATGAGCATCTCCGAGATGTGTTGGAAGTGTTAAGGGAGAAGAAGCTCTATGCCAAATTCAGCAAGTGTGAATTTTGGCTTAAGGAGGTGGCATTCCTAGGACACGTGGTATCAGCGGAAGGAATAAGAGTGGACCCTAGGAAGATCGAAGCAGTGTTGGATTGGAAACCACCTAGGTCTGTGGCTAAAATCCGAAGTTTCTTAGGCTTGGTGGGCTATTACAGAAGGTTCGTGGAAGGATTCTCGTCAATAGCCGCGCCTTTGACAAAGTTGCTTAGGAAGGAAGTACCATTTGTGTGGACGGATAAGCAACAGGAGAGCTTTGAAAAGCTTAAGAAGGTGCTGACGGAAGCTCCGGTGTTAATTCAAATGAGGCGAGCAAGGATTTTGTGGTGTCTTGTGACGCTCGCACACACGGGGTTAGGGCCGTGTGCTAATGCAAGAAGGAAAAGTAGTCGCTTATGCGTCGTCGGGCGCTTAAGGCCTCATGAGGTTAACTACCCAACTCATGACTTGGAACTAGCAGCAGTGGTTTTTGCCCTTAAGGTTTGGAGGCACTACCTTTTATGGAGAAAGGTCAGTGATCTACACGGACCACAAGAGCCTTAAGTATTTGTTGACTCAGAAAGAGTTGAACTTGAGGCAATGAAGGTGGGTGGAGTTGTTGAAGGATTATGATTGTTCGATAGAGTACCACCCGGGCAAGGCGAATATGGTAGCAGACGCCCTAAGTCGAAAGGTTGTGTCGGATCTAAGGGCTTTGTTCGCTCATTTAAGTCTGTATGATGATGGAAGCCTGTTGGCAGAGTTACAAGGCAAGCCCACATGGCTAAAGGAGGTGAAAGAGGGACAGTTGGCTGATAAGGACTTAAGTACTAAGTTACAGCAAGTACAACAAGGAGGATTAAAGGACTATGGCGTCAATGATGAAGAAGTATTGTGCTACAAGGGAAAGGTTTGTATGCTGAAGGATAAGGAGTTGAGACAAAGGATTCTTCGGGAAGCGCATGGTAGCCCTTATGCTATGCATCCCGGAGGCATCAAGTTGTATAGAGATCTAAGGGAACAATTTTGGTGGTCTGATCTGAAACGAGAGGTGACTGAATTCGTGGGAAAGTGTCTGACGTGTCAGCAAGTTAAGGCTGAACACCAAGTTCCATCGGGATTACTTCAACCAATTGAGATTCCCCAATGGAAGTGGGAGAGAATTACCATGGACTTCGTTAGTGGGCTTCCCCTTATGCCTACTAAGAAGGACTCAATATGGGTGATAGTGGACTGTTTGACCAAGTCTGCACATTTTATTCCAGTGAGAATCGACTATCCCCTTCAGAAGTTAGCCAAGTTGTATGTAGCGGAGATCGTAAGGTTACATGGAGTACCAGTATCGATCATCTCCGATCGAGACCCAAGGTTTACGTCTTGGTTTTGGAAGGCACTTCATCAAGCGTTGGGCACTAAGTTGGATTTCACTACGGCGTTTCATCCACAATCAGACGGGCAGTCTGAACAGGTTATACAAGTGTTGGAAGATATGCTGAGAGGCTGTGTGATGGATTTTCGAGGAAGTTGGGAAGATTATTTGCCTTTAGATGAGTTTGCCTACAACAATAGCTATCAGGCAAGCATTCGGATGGCACCATACGAAGCATTGTATGGTCGAAAGTGTAGAACTCCTACTTGTTGGACTGAGTTAGGAGAACCTCGTGTTTTGGGTCCGGAGTTAGTGGCAGAAACTGAGGAGAAGGTTGAGACAATCCATGCAAGGTTGAAGGAAGCCTCTGATAGGCATAAGTCGTATGCGCACCTTACCTTAAAGGAAATTGAGTTTGAAGTGGGAGACCAAGTGTTTACGAAAGTCTCACCTTGGAAGAAGGTAATGAGGTTCGGTCACAAAAGGAAGTTAAGCCCAAGGTTTATAGGGCCCTATCGAGTACTAAAGCGAGTTGGACCAGTGGCATACCAAGTGGAGTTGCCACCAGAGTTGTAGCTAATGCACGACGTATTCCATGTATCCATGCTACGTCGCTATCGATCGGATCCATCCCATGTGGTACCAATCGAGGAAGTGGAGCTAAGGCCGGACTTATCCTATAAGGAAGAGCCGATTCGAATCTTGGAACGTGATGTGAAAGTACTACGGAGGAAGTCAGTACCTCTAGTCAAGGTGTTATGGCGCAACCATGGATCGGAAGAAGCTTCGTGGGAGTCAGAAAAGACAATGCGACAAAGAAAATACCCTCGATTGTTTAGTTAGGAAATTTCGAGGACGAAAATTTTGTTTAAGAGGTAGAATCAGTAACATCCTGGAAAGGGCCTATGCATTTTTGGTTTAATTGTATGAAATGACAAGTCTTAAGCATTATGAATAAATTTTTGATATTTTTGGAAACTCAGAAATGTATGAAAATGCATGGAAATGGAAATGAACATTTTGGAAACCTAAACATTTTTGGAAACTGAAAATGCATTAGGACATGAACATTTTAGGAAACCTAAATGTAAGGAAATGGTTCAAAAATGGAAAGTACACATTTTTGAAACTAAGAAATGAAAATGGAAATGGTTCAAAACGGAAAGTATACATTTTAGGAAACTTGGAAATGTAAGAAAATGGCAAGTAAACAGAGCCGATCGAAAATTTTAGGAAACTTAGAAAAGATGCAGAAATGTCAAATTTTAAAGTTTAAAATAGGAAATAAGGGCAAGATGGCCTTAAAAGAAAAAGTTGGTAAAATTTGACACACAAACGGGCTAGGAAAAGTGGCTCAAGATGGCACTTAGGGCTCATGGAAATGGCGCCATGTGCAAGAGGCATGGGCACAGGTTCGAGTCACAAGGGAAGCAAATAAAAAGAGTTTTATTTTTGCTTCCAGAAAGGCCTTGGAGTGGACGGTAAGGCATCTAGAAAAAGAGAGGTTTATCCTCTTTAAAATTCGGCTATTAAGTGATAAATAATGGATTTTTTATAGATTTTTAAATTGGATTATTTAGAAGAGATAAATCATTGGATTAAATCCTTTTAATTATCATAAAGCTATCGATAGAGGAGTGGTGGCCAAGTAAGGGACTCCTAGCGATAATTTCGCTATAAAAAAGAAGGCGGGAGGGCTACTCATCAATTTTTGCTTCCTCCTCATCTCTCTGAAATTTTTAGGGTTCCCTCTCTTTTCTTTTTTCTAGTCGAATCCCCTAGCCATCTCTCCCTTTTATTCAAAACCAAAAATAAAATCCAACCTGGCCGATTGTTCATCAAATTTTTAACCGAATCTCTGAAGTGGTGTCAGGAAAGATCTGTCGACTTCCATACTAAAGGTAAGAATCTCGTGGTTATCAATTTACTCTCTTCTTTAAGCCGAAACATAGGGACTAATGTTATTATTGTCTTGGCCGAATATTAAAGGAAGGATTTCAGGATTTCAGATCTAAGGAATCAAGGAAAGAGTTTCGGGAATTCAAGGATTTAAGGTAAGGCACCTGTATAATCGACCAAAGGCCATATTGTATGTGTTAAAGTTAGATTAAATCTAACATATGGTTGTAGGATTTTCGACAAACATCAAGGAAGCAAGGATCTATTCTAGGATCTGAATAATCATCAAATCGGCATCAAAGGTAAGTAATATAAATCCTAGTTGTATTTGGAAAAAGGGCCGAATGGTCTTTTAAATAGTAAGTGATTAACTATTGTAGGATTTGAGATCTAAATCATGATCGATTCTCTTCGGGAATTCAAGGAACCTATTAAGCGAATCAGGTGTGTACTCACACTAACTTTCAATATATTATGGCAATAATTATTTTAATATATGAATATGCATAAGAATGAGAATGTGGCTAAGTACCATAAATGTGGTAAAGAGTACCTGTGCACGTTTCCTACTGATAGGATTACTTAATATGATATATTTTGAACATGTGAATAGTAACATGAATGAGAAATAAGTATGTTATGCATGATATAATAATATTTAGGGCATTTTGGGCTATATGTGAAAGGGAAGAAGGTGTTGACTTGATCTCACCAACGGAATATGGTGACTACGGTCGCATAATATGAATATGGTAACTTCGTTTACATCATCCGAATTTGGTAACTTCGGTTACATTATTCGAATATGGTGTCTAATGACACAAATTATATGGGCGATGAGCACGCCGATCGCAGCGATCGCCTTCGATGGTGTGTAGCGGATAGAGGTTGACTTAGTAGTCCCACGGTGTGTGGCGCGAGTGCGGGTGGTGTGTAGCGGATGGATAAATAGGCTTGGGTTTGGGTTGCATCATTTAATTGTATATGAATATGAACTCTGATATGAACTTGTATGCTGATTTGTTGAATGTTAGTATTGTGTGCACATTGAGTCTGTTGACTCACCCCATTGTGGGACTATTTTTCGTGTGATGCACAAAGAATGGACCGGGCGGAAGAAGCTTAGTGGTGGCCATGCTCGATGAAGGATTATTTTACTTCATTTGGACATTATATATATATTTTTAAGTACTTTGAATTTTATTATTGGGTTTTATTTGATGTAATAAGGCCATAAGGCCCAAGTTGTATTTCTTTATTTCATTTTAATTTTTATTTACTATGTTACTTAACTATTTTTTTGGATTTAAAGTCCTAGTAGAATTAATTATTTAAAACCCTAAATTATTTTGTCACCCTAATTAAAAGATTTCTAAGTAAGACAAGTGGGCTTTCAATCTAAGCCCAACCCAAACCAATATTTTCTCAAAATACACAAATTTTCTCTAAGTAACAAAGAATTTTGAAACCGATTTTCTTAAGGAACATAACAGATCCGGTTCAGGCTCGTGGGTCGGGTGTGGGGTGTTTCAATCTTGATTAAACCTTATTTGAACTCGTGCATTAGAACCTTTTTATTTTTAATTTTTTTACTTAGTTTTTAAACATTAGTTTTTAGTCATCTTTAAACCAAAATATTTTCCATCACCAAAGTGTTTTAAAATCAATTTCATAAATATTCATTTTTACAATACCTGTGGGTACGATAACTCGACATTTGCTTGTCACTTTATTACTTGGTGCGATTGCACATTTTTGTCGTTCCACTTCATTACTATATTTTAGAATTCAAAGGTAACTGGGAAAAATGTTTACTGTTGGTCGAATTCACATATAATAATAATCTTCAGTCGAGTATAAGATGGTACTGCATGAAATTTTATGTGCTTGTAAATGACAAACTCTGTTATATTGGACAGGGCTCAGTGAGAAAAAGTTACACGAGGTTGAATTGATTTGTGATTCTGGAGAAAAAGTGAAAGTGATTCGTGAAAGTTGAAAGCAGCTTCAGATTGACATAAACGGTATGCATATTTAAAATGTAAAGATATTGGATTTCAAATCGGGGGATAGAGTGTTTCTGAAAGTATCGCCTTAAAGAGGATTCTTCGATATGGTCGCAAAGAGAAGTTGACTTTGTAATTTATTGGGACGTTTTAGTTTATCGAGAAAAAGGGCTAGTGACATACCGACTTGAATTACCATCAAAGTTAGAATAGATTCATAATGTGTTTCAGTTATCTATGTTGCGATTAGACCATTCGTATATAATTTCTCCGACTGATGTTGAGATTTAGTCGACATGTCAGATAATGAAGAAACGATCTGAATTATGACACATGAGATTAAAGGGTTAAGAAACAAAAGCATAACCTTAGTGAAAGTTCTATGACATTGTCATGAGATAGTGAAAACTATGAGAAAATAATACCATAACCTATTCACTAATAAGATTTTCGGGGACGAAAATCCCTAAAGGGCGGAGAATCGTAACAGCCCGTTTTTATTTCAAATAGGAACAGTGGTTTCGAGACCACAAATCTGAATTCAAAATAATTATTTTATTATTATTTTAATGTCTACAGCATTAAAATATGTTTTTGTGAAAATTTCGTTAAGGAATTTTATCATTTGAATGCTTAATTTAATAAAAAGGACTAAATCGCGAAAAGTGTAAAAATGATGTTCTATTAGCTAAAGGTGTCAAATAGCTATAGAACCTTAAAGTAAAGGTCCTTATGAAGTAATTATCCCATTAATAAAATGAATGAACATCCTTGGACATTGTTTAAGTGATTTTTATGTTTAATTAATAAGGTTATTTATGTAATTTGAAAATTAGGGCAAATTAAATAAAAGAAAAAAAAGTATCATCTTCTAATCTATCATTTTTCAACCGAAAATTGAGAAAAGAAAATGTTCTTGGAAGCTTTTATGGTTCGAAAAAATGTTCTTGAAAGCTTTTAGGGTTCGGCAACTTCAAGCTTAAATTGGTGAGTGATTTTTTTTCTGTTTTAGAGATCGTTGCAACTAGGTCTAGCTAGCCCAGGAACTATTTTGTAAAACTGTTAAAGATTTAGAAAGTTTCCATTGATGAATAAGCATGTATTTTGTAGTTTCTTGAAAGATTATGAATGCTTTTTGATAGATATACAAGTATTGTTAAGTGGTTTTTAGTGAAAATGCAAATCAGGGGCTAAATTGTGAAATGTGTGAATTTAGTGGTTAAAATTTGAAATAAATGAAAAATATGGAATGCTAGGGACCTAATTGAAATTCAGCTAGCATGGATTGTGATAGAATTGTGTGAATTTGTGATTTTATGAAATAAGGACTAAAGTGTAAAAATGTGAAACATTAGGGGAAAAAGTGTAAATGTTCCTAAATGTGTATTTTTGATTTAATTGAATAAAGTGGTGATTGAATAAGCTAAATTTGATATTATATAGATCAAGAAAAGTGAAATACAGGCTTGGATCGGGGAAAGAACAAGATCTCAGATTAGTTGACCCGTGTCGTCGTTTTTATGTTCGAGGTAAGTTCGTATGTAATAAGCATTATTATAATGATGTTTTATATGCTTTGATATTGCATAAATTGCAAATACGAGACTATAGACATGTTTGACGATGGTTCAGTTATGTATTGCCACTTGGTGTGCGAGATTGGAATAGCTTCGGCTATATATATATTGGCACTTAGTGTGTGAGACCAAGATAGCTTTGGCTATATATGTTGGCACTTAGTGTGCGTGAATGAGATAGCTCCAGGTATATATATATTTGCACTTAGTGTGTGAGATCGATATAGCTTTGGCTATTTATTTAGCACTTATTGTGCGAGTTTCCCTAATATCCAATAATATTCCAATGGTTTAATGGGTACGTCAAAGATATGGATGAGTATGAGTTTGTTAAGGAATGCTACAAGTATGTACGTGAACCGTACAAGCATTGAAATAAGGAGATTATGAAAGTGATAATTAACCTTGTGAATGAAATTGTGATAGGATGATGATTCCATATGTTAATTGTATGTTATGTTTTATTTGTTTAAATTGTGCACATATGGTAAGTTGATTTTAAATGCTATATGAACTTATTAAGCTATAAAGCTTACTTTGTGTATTTCTCTATGTTTACATCAGCCCATTGGGTCCATTCAGCCCATTATGACCCAACAAGGCCCATTATGGCTTAAGCCCACGAGAAAGTTTGTGGCACTCCCAAAGGTCTACCGTCAATGTTTGTGGCTCGATTTATCACTTCGAGCACTTGCACGCTCGAGTGATCTCGGATGCTGAAGTCTCGACTTATCAGTTTTTTCACCTTTTATTAGTATACAGTAGCATAGAAGTGAGAACAGCAATATTCTATGTTTGAACAATATGAAAATAGGTGTACGATTACACACCTTGATTACGAATGTGCCACCAATCCCCTAGCACTGATCTTACATTAGACAAGATCAACAATTAGTCAAACGATCAAGAGGGTTATCCTCCCATTACACAACAAAATCGAAACCCCATTAACACTTACCGCTTTTCACTGGGTTTTGCTAAGTTCCTTCTGAATTCCAGTGAAGATTAAGGATCCCTGAAAGTACCTTGCGTTACAATGCACCCTTATTAAAAGAGTTTGAATAAAGATGTGATTAACATCCACCTCTAACAAAAACAAAGCAAGGGTGCTTACTTGATCAAGGCTAAGAGTACGAATCGACTGCTTCCGATCGCTTGACCCTTCCTACACTTCGAGTGAACCTACATACCAACAAACATCATACTACAGAAAGTGGGGAAGATTCGGCACTAATTCCTTTAGGGGTGAGAGTTGTAATAGCCCGTTTTCAGTTATGTCAAAAACAGTGGTTTCCGAAAAACAATTCTGATGAGTGAATTATTATTTTATTATTTATTTAGTGTCAATGAGATTATAATAAGGTCGTATTAAATTTCATTGAGAAATTTTGAAGCTTACTTGGTTAATTAAGTGAAAAGGACTAAATCGCAAAAATTGTACAAGTTGAGTTCTATTAGTTAAAAGGGTCAAATGGCTATGGAAATGAAAATAAATGGACTTAAATAGTAAATACACCATTTAAGGTATGGTTTAAATGAAATTTTGATAATTTCTAAAGGTTAAAATGGTAAATGAACAATTAAAAGATAAATTAAGTAAAGAAAGATAAGACAAAGTCATCATCTTCTTCCTTTCATTTATTTCAACCAAAAATCACCATTTTTATAGGGCTTTAGCATTCGGTGAGGCTTTTATCTTGCATGTAAGTTGTCGAAACCATTTTTTGAAAACGGGGATCGACTGGGTTTAAAAACGAATATAAAACAGGGAGTCGCCACCGATCTTTATTAGGTGTGATCCGATCACCTTTATTTTAATAAAACATTTTAGTTTACGAAAACAATGTTTTTGGTCTACGAAATTTGAGAAAACGGGTTCGGGAGTTGGTTACGTGCGAGGAAGGATTAGCACCCTCGTCACGCCCAAAATTGGTACCAAATTGATTAATTAATGTCTCAATGTCGAAAGTTGAAAATTTTAAAAAAAATTTAAAAATACGATCTGTTTTTAAAATATTTGAATTTTCTTGAATTGAATATTAAGATTTTCTCGCTCCGAAGGAATAAAATATCACATCTAGCACGTTAGGACACAACAATTTAAATCCTCGAATCCAAGATCATCTCAAGATTCCCGAGACTCATGCATTAAAAATATCAAAAGGATATTTGATTATTTAGCCAAGCAAAAAACTGAAACCCAGCACGTTAGGGGACGATCTCTCGAGTTTCCAAACATAGAATATTGCCTTATTTTGAAAGCTTTTGTTTTTTTGATGAAATTAATAAAATGTTTAAAAATGATATACGTCGGTAGATTATGTGTTAAAGAAACATTATTTAAAGCGTGAATGGGGTTGTACTCGACGAATAAAGGTAACGTGACACAAATTTGGCGTAATGATAACATAATACACATAATACATAACATTGGTATCGTTGATCTAAAATATTAATATGCATGAATAATAATAACGATAATGGAATAATAATATAAACAATAATAGCGATGATGATAATATCAATGATATGGAAATACAAAAAAACAAATTATAATACACACAAGAATGATAATCACATAGCTTACGCTATTTAAATATCAACATTAATAGTCAAAGAACAATGAATTAAACAATTTTAAAAGAAATAATACATAAAACAATTTAAAATAATTAACAAAACAATTTTAAGTAAAGAATACATAGTAAAAAAAATAAAGTAAATAATATATGAAACAATTTAAAATAATGTCAAAAATTTAAAATAAGCAATATATATAAAGTTTAACAAAAATAATATACAAAAACTCGAAATAAATAATAATAATAATACAATTTTGAAGAAAAATAAATAAATAAACACTTTAAACAGGTTGAAGACTAAATTGAAATCAGAATAAAAAATGAGGACCAAAATTGCAATAAATTAAAGTAGAAAAGGGACAGGGACCATAACATCATGTGCGTGAACTTACGGGGTCCAAATGGGTGAATAACCCAACCCCTGGTGCGCAGCGTTTAAGTTCAGACCAAATTGAAATAGCGCATAAAATTCGGGGCAAAATTTAAATTTTTAAAAAAATAAAATCAGCTACATTTAAATGGGGGCGCAACATAGGAGGACCAAACGCATAATTTACTCATTTGAGGTGAAAACGCGCGGATCCCCCTGCTATATGGGTCGGGTCGCACAGGTTCCCCCAAAACGACGCCTTTTTGGCGATTGGGGGAACCCTATGAAACGTTGCTGTTTCAAAGGGCGTATTTAAGCCCAAATTTCATTTTTCCTTTCATTATTCAGACCCCCTCCCTTAAAAAATAAAAAATGGCAGCATTCTCTCCCTCTCATCTCTTTGTGCCCGACGATTGGGCTTCCACCAGTGTCCGTCGCACCACCACCGTACTCGGTGGCCAACAACGCTCGGAGAGGGGATTTTAGCCCTGTTCAAAGCCCTGTTTCGAAGGCCCATGCCTTGATGCCCCAAAAAATGAGACCAAAAGCCCTCGACTTTCTTTCCCCGAATCTGATATGCGGCGACGGAATAAGTTCCCCGACGGCATATCCGTGGATTCAGGTAATGTCCCTTTGTCTTCCCTCTTTGATTTAGTTTGAAAAAGATTTAAAATAAATAATAAATAAATAAATAAAAACAGTAAACGATAAAAAAATCAGGATCAACCTTAATGCTTTTTGCTTTTTGATTTCTGATTGTTCATAGTTCATAAAAAATACAAAATAGGTTTGTTTCGGTTTATATAACCGATTTAATAATTCGTTTTTGTTTTCTTTCATTTTGTTTTTCTGCTATTTTGTCATTTGTTTCTTTGTTTTTTTCTTGTTTGCGTGTTCTCTTGCCGTTGCAGGTGACGGAAGTGTGTTAGAGGCGCGTGTGGGGGGGTCTGCTTGCGGCGTGCTAGGAAGGAGACGAAAAGTCAATGGCTGCGGTGCTGAGACTTAGGGTTTCAGCTTTTATGAAACCCTAATCTGGTTATTGGGTCAAATGGGCTTGGGTCTGTTATTAGGCTTCAGGTCTTGATTTGGGCTGGTTTAAATTTTTGTAAATGGACTTCTGAGGGACTGTTATTATTTTTGGGTTTATTGTGTCTCCTTTACCTGGGCCAAAATTGGCCTATTACAGCTGCCCCTTTTTGCTCGTTGTCGTGTAACGAGAATAGAGCAAAGACATTAAAAGGGCTAATTTTTCCTAGTCTTGTCGAATCTTGGCCTTTTTGGTACTTCTGTTCTTCGAGTAGCCGCACTTTGACCCACTGCAACTTCAGGGGGATAAGGTTTGTGGCTTAATCCGTTCTTCTGCAAGTTCAGAAAGATAAGATTTGCTATCTTCAGTCCGCTCCACTGCAACTTCAGGGAAATAAGACTTGTATCTTCAGTCTGTTCCACTGCATCTTTAAGGAGATAAGACTTGATGTGATCTGCTCCACTGCAACTTCAGAGAGATAAGATCTAATTTATGGCTTCAATCTGTTCCACTGCAACTTCAGGGAAATAAGATTTGCTATCCTTAGTCTGCTTCAGTGCATCTTCAGGGAGATAAGACCTGTGACTTCAGCCTGCTCTATTGCAACTTCAGAGAGATAAGGTCTGTAACTTCAACCTGCCCCACTGCAACTTCAGGGGGATAGGGTTTGTTACTATGATTCACTCCGCTGCAACTTCAGGGAGATAACACTTGTATCTTCAACCTGCTCCACTGCAACTTCAGAGAGATAAGGTTTGATGTGATCCGCTCTACTGCAACCTCATAGAGATGAGATCTAATTTATAGCTTGAATCTATTCCACTGCAACTTTAGGGAAATAAGATTTGCTATCCTCAACCTACCCCACTGCTACTTCAGGGGGATAAGATTTGTTATCTTCAGTCTGCTCCACTACAACTTCAGGGAGATAAGGCTTGTAACTTCAACCCGCTCTACTGCAACTTTAGAGAGATAAGGTTTGGCTTCAATCTGCTCTACTGCAACTTCAGGGGATAAGATTTGCTATCTTCAGTCTGCTCCACTGCAACCTCAGGGAGATAAAACTTGTAACTTCAACCCGCTCTACTGCAACTTTAGAGAGATAAGGTTTGGCTTCAATCTACTCTACTGCAACTTCAGAGAGATAAGATTGGCTATCTTAAGTCTGCTCCACTACAACCTGTGAGAGATAAGACTAGTAACTTCAACCTGCTCCACTGCAACTTCAGGGAGATAAGGTTTGTTTCGATCTACTCTACTATAACTTCAGAGAGATAAGATCTTTTGTAGTAAATTCAATCTGACCTACTGCAACTTCAGAGGCATAGGATTCGTCATTTTAATCCGCTCCACTGCAACTTCAGGGAGATAGGATAAACTGTCTTCAATCTGCTCCACTGTGATTCCAAGGAGGCAAGATTTGTAATTTTTAGCCTCAATCGATCTTGCTACACTGTCCTCTGGGGGACATGAGCTGTAAAATCGATTTCTTAGATCTATGCTTATGTCAAATAACTAGGATGGCATGATTAGGATGAATCAGATGCTCCTAACTAGATGTGTATGAATGATGTTTATATGAATGCAAAGAGTCATTTTTGAAATGATCCTCTTTTTAATGCTTAGGTTGCCATTGCTCGTTATTCATCAGGGTTAACGCATTACCCTGCCTTCTTATTCAGTCAGTATCTTTGAGGTCACAATTTGGATAATTCTTTCTCAATTGTTCCCAACCCTTGAACCTGGTTAGTTCTAGATAGTGGTCCCACTTTAGGTTCTTGTAATATTTAGAAGTTTTCAGAGTAATACGCAAAACTCCTTTTACTTGAATATTAATAATCCATTAATCGTTATTTCAATAAAACACTTGAAAAGGATTATCACAATGGACAAGATGGAATTTTATTGAGAGCAGAGCTCGAAATGAATAAATTGATCAAAAGATTAAATTTCGATAAAGTGCAAAATGAGAATAAGTTAAGATAGCAAATTTTCTAAAAAACAAAAAAATGAAAAAGTTAGTCAAGAATAGCAAATTTTGCTAAAATATGAAATGAATAAGATGAAAATAGGTGCCCCAAATATCATAGCATAACCTTCTCTGCACAGAGCTTCTCGAGGACCCCTTTCAAACTTGATGGGTGTTTGGTAGACTTAGAAGACTTCATTGATGCCCCAAGATATAGCATCCCTCATTCTTGTTAATTTGGGCGTAGCAAGACTATGGTGTGCCTCCCATTTAATCAGCGATTTGAATTGCCCATTCATGGGTTTTCAATTCAAAACCCCTTTGGTCTCAAGGCGCCCTTTGCTGGTTTTCACCTAGGCCTTTCCATTTTCTTTTTTAAGCTCAAGACGCCCTTTGCGGGTTTTCTCCTTGGACCGTTCCTCTTTCTTTTTAGGCGAAGTATTTCTTGACTGAATCTAAGTTCACAGGATTAGGCAAGCTTTTTCCATCCATCTCAGTCAAAATCAGAGCTCCTCCAGAGAAAGCCTTTTTCACTACATAAGGTCCTTCCCAACTCGGCATCCATTTTCCTCTGAAGTCCTTTTGTATGGGGAGGATCTTTTACAAAACAAGGTCTCCCTCATGGAATTCTCTAGGGCGAACCTTCTTATTATAAGCCCGCATCATTCGTTTTTGGTACATTTGTCCATGACGAATGGCTCTTAGCCTTTTTTCTTCGATTAGGTTCAACTGATCATATCAGGATTGAATTCATTCTGCTTCATCCAACTTCAATTTAGACAAGACTCGAAGGGAATGAATCTCAACTTCGATAGGAAGTACCGCCTCCATTCCATAAAACAAGGAGAAAGGAGTTGCCCCAGTAGAGGTTCTGACTGATGTTCGATAAGTATAAAGAGCAAATGGTAACTTCTCATGCCAATCCCTATAAGTCTCAGTCATTTTTCCCACGATTTTCTTGATATTCTTATTAGCTACCTCGACTGCACCATTCATTTTTGGACTATACGGTGACGAGTTGTGGTGTTTGATCTTGAGTTGACTGTAGACCTCTGCTATGGTACTGTTGTTCAAGTTCAATGCATAGTCAGATATGATCCTTTCGGGCATTCCATATCGGCATATGATCTCCTTTTTTAAGAACTTGCTGACTGTTGACTTTGTAACATTGGCATAAGCAGTGGCCTCTACCTATTTTGTAAAGTAGCCAATGACCATGAAGATAAAACGATGCCCATTTGAAGCTTTTGGCTAAATCAGCCCAATGACATCCATCCCCCACATAGAGAAAGGCCATGGAGAAGTCATGACGTGAAGAGGTAAAGGAGGTGCATGAATTTTATCCCCATAAATTTGGCATTTGTGGCACTTCTTGGCATAATTGATGCAGTCTCCTTCGATAGTAGGCCAATAATATCCAAATCTTATGATCTGTCTGGCCATTGTAAAACCATTAGCATCATTCCGCAGACACCCTCATGGACTTCTTCTAGGATTTCCTTCGCTTCATTAGCATCTATGCATCTTAAAAGCACATGATCCTTCCTTCTCTTATATAGGATTTCTCCATCCAAGACATAATCACTGGCCAGTCTTCTCAGCGTCCTCTTATCATTCTCGGTTGCTTGGTCAGGGTATTCACAATCCTTCATATATCGCAATATATCGCGATACCAAGGGTGGTCATCTTTCTCTTTTTCTTCGTCGATGTTGTAGCAATGTGTCGGAGCCTTGTAAATGCTCATTTGGATAGGCTTCATCTCCTCTTGTTTGTTTACTCTAATCATGTAAGCTAAGGTAGCCAAGGCATTGGCCATCTGGTTTTCTTCTCGCGGGAGGTAACAGAAAATGATGTCATCAAACTCCTTAATTAACTCCAAAACTAGCTTTCAATAGCTGATCAACTTGGGATCTCTTGTTTCCCATTCACCTTTGAGCTGATAGATCACTAGTGCAGAATCGCCATATACTTCTAACACTTTGATTTCGCATTCAATGGCTGCACGGATACCCATGATGCCTGCCTCGTATTCGGCCATGTTATTTGTGCAATCAAAATCCAATTTTCTAGTAAAAGGATAATGATCTCCGTTTGGAGATACCAGGACTGCCCCAATTTCATTTCCCACTGCGTTTAAAGCTCCGTCAAAGTTTAGTTTCCAAGAATGACCCTCCTTTTGAGCACCTTCTTCAGTGATTGCAACATACATTAGGTCTTCATTTGGGAAATCAAAGTCCAATGGCTCGTAATCTTCTAAAGTTCTGCTGGCTAGGAAGTCTGCTATTGCACTCCCTTTTACAGCTTTTTGATTTACATAGACTATGTTGAACTCAGAAAGTAGAATCTGCCACCGGGCCATTCTTCCATTCAGAGCAGTAGACTCCATCATGTATTTGAGAGGGTCCAGTTTCGAGATGAGCCAAGTTGTATGGTACAACATGTACTGTTTCATTCTCCGGGTTGCCCAAATCAAAGTGCAACGCAGCTTCTCAATTGGCGAGTATCTTGTCTCACACTCAGTGAACTTCTTGCTGAGATAATATGTCGCTCTTTCCTTTCTTCCTGACTCATCATGTTGGCCTAGCACGCATCCCATATAATTTTCAAATACCGCTAAGTACAATATCAGTGGTCTATCCGAGCAAGGTGGTATCAGTACCGGGGCTTTGGACAAGTAATGCTTGATCCCATACACCTGGGTTTTGTTTCCTAAGAAGACGGAATATGGGGTCGCATTTCTCAGTTAGTTGTGCAATGAACCGGGCGATATAATTTAGCCTTCCTAGGAAACCTCAAACTTCTTTTTGAGTACATGGTGGGGACAGCTCCTATATGGCTTTTATTTTGTCTGGCTCAATCTCAATTCCTTTTTCACTAACTACAAATCCTAGCAACTTTCCCGACCTAGCCCCGAAGGTACATTTTGCTGAATTGAGCTTTACTTGGAATTTCCTCAACCTTAGGATTAGTTTCCTCAAGACCTGTACATGCTCTTTCTCAGTCCTGGATTTTTCAATCATATCGTCCACAAACTTCGATTTCCTTGTGCATCATATCATGAAAAAAAGTTACCATGGCTCTTTGATACGTCGCCCCCACATTTTTCAGTCCAAATGGCATTACCTTATAACAAAATGTTCCCCACATGGTTATGATTGTGGTCTTCTCCATATCTTAAGGGTGCATCTTAATCTGGTTGTACCCGGAGAAGCCATCCATGAAAGAGAAAAGTGAATAACCAGATGTGTTATCCACCAAGGTATCAATGTGAGGCAATGGGAAATTTTCCTTTGGGCTGGCCATGTTCAAATCCCTGTAGTCCACGCACATTCGTACCTTCCCATCTTTCTTAGTACGGGTACTATATTGGCTACCCATTCCGAGTATTTGACCACTTGTAAGAAACTGGCATCAAACTGTTTCATGACTTCTTCTTTTATCTTCAACAAAACATCGGGCCTCATCCTTTGGAGCCTCTGTTGAACTGGTCTACACTCCTCCTTTATGGGGAGTCGGTGTACCACGATATCCGTATTTAACCAGGGCATGTCCTAGTATGACCATGCGAAGAGGTCCTTGAATTCTTGGATTAACTCCATAAGGTCTCGCTTCGTTTTTGCGGCAATGCTAGCTCCAATCTTCAACTCTTTTCCTTCTCCTAAGCTCACAATTTCCACTGACTCTTTGTGAGGTAAGATTTGTTTCTCATCTTGCTCTACCATCCTTAGCAAATCAAGAGATATGTTACGGTCCTGGTCATCTTCAAAATCCTGAGAATCCTCCATACCCGTATCTTGCTCAAAAGGAGGTTCTGAGTCAGTAACAGCGTCACTCATATTATTGATATTTGGGGACCTGTTAGAATGGCAAAGAAAGGTGAAAAACAAAAGAATCTAAGAATGATTATTTGCAAGATTGGTTATTGATAAACCGTAAAAGTAACATATTTTAAGCCCACATTTAGCATGCTTTTGGATGATTTAAGCCTCAGTTTATGTAATTTGGTGCTCTTAATCCTTTCTTTTCATGTCTTATACTCAGGAAAGCACCCAAGGATGAAAAGAACGTAAAACGAGCCTAAAACGGAGTAAATAGGCCATATCACAAAATCCACACGGCCTGGGCCCAATCTACACGGCCGTGTCCCACTCAATAGTCTCAAACACGGCCTGGCCACGACTTACACGGGCGTGTGCCATGGGCATGTCCCTGCCACGGCCAAAAGGAGTTTTACTCAGAATAGGATACTTGGAGGCAAGGAAACACATTCCAAAGCCTATTCAAACACCCTAGAAGGAATTCTACTCGAATTAGGATACTTAGGGGCCAAGTAAGGTATCCCAAAGCTTATATAAACACCCTAGGGGGCAACTTAAGAGGGGAGTTCGGCAGAAGCCTTCTGCCAAGGCTTTTATCGGGGCGGTTAGCTAGGCCAAGGAGCCAAGCCAGAAAGGTCAGATTTGTGGGAAACACTAAAAGATAGCCAGTTGATCCATCTCAAGAAGTCGGATTTCTACTCAAGACGGAGGATCTCTTCTTCAATTCCTTCAGGGAGTTTTAAGGATTTCTTATGTTTTGTTTTATCTTTTCTTCTGAGATGTTTTCCTTTATAGTTATGAACTAAACCCTTCAGATACCTGAAGGGGATGAAATCTAAGACGGATCTTGTTATTATTTTCTGAACTATATGATAAATATTTGATTTGTTCTTAATTATGTGTTCTTAATTCTTGTGTTGATATTTCCGCGATATTGATTCAAGTATGATCATTGATCTAACCCTAGGTTCGATCATTGATCGCTGTGAATCAGAGCTTCAAAATTTATAAAAGAATGATCGAACCTAGAAACTAACTCTGACAATGATTAAAGGCAAGTGTACCTATCGAATAGTAGTATAGCTAAGGCAAGACCGAATTATCGAACCCAAAGGAACTAAAAGTACTATTACTAAAAGGAACTAAAAGTACTAATACTAACTTTCTTTTTATTATTTATCCTAAAATAAAGTGATGTTGATTTAATCTAATCTAAATTAACTACTAAGCTAAAGACACAAAGACAAAAAGGATGAATTGGGAAATAACTTTAGGAAAAACTTAGTTGATTAAGATGATACCCTCAGGAAGAACCCCCTAGACTTCACTTGTTATTTAACCCTGAACCATACGACTTACTCACTTAGTTTGATCCATAAGACTCCCTAACGTATATTAAACCTTCTCTCGAAGCGAATAACGTCTAACCCTAGGTTAATTAATGGAAATCTCTTTCTCTCTTAATAATCCCTAGAATAGCAGTAAATTGATTTGTGGACTCCCATATTAGGTTTCACCCTATCCGGCAAAATCTCGTCACCCTATCTCTAGGCGTATGATCAACTCCGCTTAATTATGCTAGATCTACTCTTAGGCGGGGTCTATTGCTCCTCCACCTAAGCACATTAAATTCGGACTAAGCTCACATAATTAAGAACAAACTAAGTATTTATTATATAATTAAGAAAATAATAACAAGATTCATCATAGGTTTTATCCCCTTCAGGTATCTAAAGGGTTTAGCTCATAACAAATAAAGAAAACATCTCAAGAGAAAAGATAAAACAAAACATAAGAAATCCCTAAAACTCCCTGAAGGAATTGAAGGAGAGATCCGCCGCCTTGAGTAGAATTCCGGCTTCTTGAGATGGATCAACTGGCTATCTTCGAGTGATTCCCACAAATCTGACATTTTTGGCTCGGCTCCTTGGCCTAGCTAACCGCCCCCTTTCAGTTGATACTTAGTGGGTTTATATAGGCTCTTGGAGTGCGTTTCTTTGCCCCTAAGTATCCAAATCCGAATGAAATTGCTCTTTCTAGCGACAGGGACACGCCCGTGTAAATCATGGCCAGGCCATGCTCGGACTTCTTTAATGAGACACGACCGTTTGAATCGGGCTAAGGCCGTGTTCTAGATGATCAGTGAGGCACGACCGTGTGAGCTTAAGTCTAGGCCGTGTCGATTTCTCCTTTGGCCCAATTTACTTTGTTTTAGGCCCGTTTCTCGTTCTTTTCATCCTCAGGTGCTGTCTTGAGTATAAGACATGAAAAGAAAGGATTAAGAGTACCTTTTTACATAAATTGAGGGATAAATCATCCAAAAGCATACTAAATATGGGATTAAAATATGTTACTGTTACGGTTTATCAATCATTCTCATTTATAAATTTAAAACTCTGAAAAACAAACGATTAAGTTTTTCGCGCTGTTGCCGGGGAACTAAAACATTAAGAAAACTCTATTTTTATTACTCTAACCACTATATTTATTTTTATTTTTATTTTCTGCAATTCACTCTTATTTTTATTTTTTGTTTTGTTTTGTTTTTAACTTTGCTAAATTTTCTTTCTTTCTTTTCTTAACAGGTACCTCTAGTTTATGACTAGCAGGAACCCGAAAGGACCATTAGTATACGATAGTGATATTGAAGCTACCGCTCGCAGGAATCGCAGAGAAATTAGGTGAACCCTAAAATACACAGAAGAAGAGCGAGAAGGCAGACCCAATCCTACTGAAGGGATGGACGAGTATAATCCACCATCACAAGATGTGGCAAAAAATAATGCTCTACGTACTATGTATGATTATGCTAAACCTCATTTAACAGAAGCAAAATCAGGCATTGTTAGGCCCGCTATAGCTGTTAATAATTTTGAATTAAAGCCTAACACTATACAAATGATTCAACAATTTGTTCAATTTGATGGTTTGCAGGACGAAGACCCAAATAGTCATATAGCTAATTTTTTAGAGTTCTGTGATATCTTCAAAATAAATGGCGTTTCTGATGATGCCATACGTCTTCGATTATTTCCCTTTTCATTGAGGAATAAAGAAAAACAGTGGTTAAACTCGTTACTATAAGGGTTAATCACTACATGGGATCAAATGACCGAAAAATTTTCATTAAAATATTTCCCACCGGCCAAAATGGCTAAATTACGGAATGATATCTCTTCTTTTGTGCAGATGGATTTAGAGACATTATACGACGCATGGGAGAGATATAAGGATCTCTTGAGAAGGTGTCCGCACCATGGTTTACCCTTGTGGCTCCAAGTCCAAACTTTCTATAACGGTGTAAACCCCTCAACGAGGCAACTAATTGACTCGGCCGCCGGTGGAACCCTGAACAATAAAACTCCTGAAGCAGCCTACGAGTTTATCGAAGAGATGTCACTGAATAACTATCAGTGGCAGGTTACAAGGACAAAACAAACAAAATCAGCCGGAGTTTACAACCTCGATGCAGTAACCATGCTATCAACACAGGTAGAGATGATGAATAAAAAGCTTGATAGTTTGTGTTCTTCGCAGGTACATCCAGTAATACAGTACGACGGAAGTGGAACTGTGGCGAATCCTGAGTACCCACCCTACCAACCGGGCACAGAAAGCAAACATATAAACTATATAGGTAATAATTTCAGATCTAATAATAACACTTATAGTAATACTTATAATCTAGTTTGGAGGAACCACCCAAATTTTTCATGTGGAGGTCAAGGAAATCAAGGAAATCAAAGACAAAAACCTCATCAAAATTTCTAAAATCAGCCCTATCCACAAGAAAAGAGGCTGAACCTCAAAGAGATGCTGACAAAATTCATGGTAGGAATAGAAACCTGTCTCCAAAAAACTGAGACAACGCTCGATAATCAACAAGCATCAATCAAAGGGATCGAGAACAAAGTCAGGGAACTTACTAAGTCAGTTGGACAACTTACTAAGATAGTTTCTGAAATTCGATCAGAGATTTCCAAACGACCGAAAGGGCATCTACCAAGCAACACTGAGATTAACCCAAAGGAGCAAATCCAAGCCATCACAGCTTATGATAGTATAGGGATAGATGCACCCAATACAATACAAGAAAACGAGGTAGAAGAAGGTAAAGTTGAGGTAACACAAGAAAAGCCAAAACTGGTAATCAAGAAGTACCAACCTCGCATTCCTTATCCCAAAGCGATGAAAAGTGACGATACAGAGGAACAGTTTGGTAAGTTTCTTAAAGTTTTAAAGAAATTACATATCAACTTACCACTTCTCAAAGCTCTTTTGCAGATGCTAGATTCGAGGAAATTTTTAAAACAACTCTTGACGAACAAACGTAAGATAGACGAGGAGCCACATGTGGAATTAAACGCAGTATGCTCAGTAATGTTACAAAATAGACTTCCGCGAAAGCTAAAAGATCCAGGGAGTTTTACAATTCCATGCTTAATTGGTAGTTTAACTATTGATAGTGCCTTAGCTGATTTAGGGGCAAGTATAAATGTCATGCCTTATAAAATGTTTAAACAATTAGGTCTAGGGAAACCCAAACAAACTAGGATGAGCATTCAATTAGCCGATAAAACTGTTAGAATTCCTAGGGGTATTATCGAAGATATTCTTGTAAAAATTGATAAATTTGTTTTCCCAGTAGATTTTGTTGTATTAGACATGGATGAGGATAATTCGATTCCCTTAATTTTAGGAAGACCCTTTTTAGCAACTACTAGAACAAAAATTGATGTTGTCACAGGAGAACTCATCCTTCGTGTAGGTGACGAATCGATCAGTTTACAAGCTCTTGACTCGACCAGGACAACAATTAATGAAGGTGAGAAAGTAAATAACCAAGTTGTTCAACTTTCACCATAGGAAACACTACAAGATTACAAACCTGAGCCGAATCATGGACCCCGTGCCAACAAAGAAGAATTACATAAGGAATGAAGCCTTAGGGTCGACTAACTAGAGGAGTGGAAAACACAATTCAAAGAAGCACCGGAACCACATGAAGTAAAATCGAAGGAGCCCTAGAGGAGCTCATAGGAGCAACAAACCACTTCAAAATAGGAGACCAGGTACTGTTAGATAAAGCAGATCCTTGCATCGCCACACCAGACCTGAACACGAACAAAGAAATTCCTCTTGAGGTACACAATATTTCCCTATACGGAACAGTTGAGCTAAGCAATCCTATATTCGGCACTTTTAAGGTAAACGCTTCTAGGCTTAAACTTTATCAAGAAAATAAAACTGATCGCATGAGGGAAGATATTCAAACTTTTAAACCATCCCAATTTTTGCAAATACGAGGAAAGTCTAGCTTAAGATTTTAAACGAACGCTTTTCGGGAGGCAACCCGAGCACTAACCCAATTTACTTTCGCATTTATTTTTATTTTATTTTATTTTCTTCTCTTCATCTTAAACACCTAGTTTTAAACTAACCAAAAGTGTAGATTTCCAGGCTACACGGTTTTGAACATGACATTGACCGTGGCCGTGTGGGAGTACAGAATCTCCGTACTGAAAATGGCAGAAGAGGTACAAGTCAGAAAGAATCAAATCTTTGAGTCACGGACTCCAACCACCACCACACAAGCACCGACAAAATCCCACGGCCATGGTCGATACTGACTTCTCAGAAACAGGCGTGGCATTCTAAAAAAAGGGTGTGGGTGACCCAACACGCCTAGACACTGCCGTGTGAGACAGCCGTGCAAGATAGCCGTGTGAATCAACACGACCACGGTACGTGGGCGTGTGACTGTACCTGACTTGGAATTCTATTCAAACCACCCACCCCTCCCTCTTCTCACCTATTTCTCACCATTCTTCCTCCCTTACACCCTCTATTCTCAGAATTCTTTGTTTCCATAGCATACTTCTCAAACTTTTGGCCATGTCAAAGAAGCGAAAGGATCCAAGCACAGTCTCCCTTATGGAGACCGGTATACATAAGTTCATGCTGGCCGCTTCATTTATTCGGCAAGCCAAGGGTCTTTGAGACCATTTATCTTTTGTTTCACTTTTATCTTTTCCTCTATTTTCCTTCTCTTTGACTATCTTTAGTTTGTTTTATTTCAGTTTCTTAGTGTTAGGCTCTAAAGGCTGCTTGGGAATCACGCCACTTCCGCCACTGCCAGCCCCTCCACAGCCTTAGAAGTAACACCCACTTCGCGAACCATCTACCAATAAAGATTCTCAAGCCCCTTTGTCTGTTAGCCTTAGTTTAATTACATTTTTTTTTCTATCCCTTTTTCTTTCTTTTCTTTATTTATATGTTTAGTTTATTTTAAATGTGTCTTAATAACCCCTGGCTAATTCTCTACGAGCTCCCCAATTTCTTCATCTAGCACAGAGCTCGGTAGCAGAAACCACCCCTATCGACTTCCAACTCCAAGAAACCATCCAAATTTAGGAAGTTTCACCTCTCCCTCTATCTTAATTTGCATATCTATCTTTGTACATTGAGGGCAACGTACATCTTAAGTGTGGGGGGTGAATAGTTATTTTGAGAAAATGCCTAACTTTCTGCATTATTCTCAAAAACCTGAATTATACCTTGTCTTGAAGTAAGTTTCTCACATTATAATTAGAATGAAAATTCCCCTGATTTATGATTGTTATTGATATGTTTTTGAGTAAGCCATAGTTAATTATGCATTGATGATTTAAAATTTGAAGAATACTAGAGAATCAAGCATGATAAGTCTAATTTTTCAGAGATTAAAATTTTTAGGTTGTCTACCTGAATCTGAATGTTATCTTGAAATTTGAAATTTACGAGGTTGATATCAAAACACCCATAATTTTTGTGAGATTTTGAACTGTATAGAGCATATATTCCTTTTCTTGCTCACTTTATTGATTATGAGTGTGTCAATATTGAACTGTTATTCTAGAACTTGCCTCGATTATACATGTCGAGACCACACCTTTGATCTGATATACAGATATGATAAAGGCACTTAGGATTTAACTCACTTACTCTACAAAAAGCCTACCTTCATAATTAACCCCTAGTAAACCCCTTTGATCCTAACAACCCTTTTTATTGACTCACCAGCTAATATTAACCCAAAACCCTTTGTATTTGTTATCACCATTCCTTTTAACTACCCTTATATCGAGATTTGATTTGATTAGTTACCTAATTTCAGTAGTTGATTTGTTCTTAAAAAAACTAAAGTATATTCAGTATTAGTATTATAAAAAAATGAGCTTATACAGTTAAAGTCTATTTATCAAAAGAAAAGCTCGTATTATTAGGGTTATTACTTTTCAGTTGATGTAATTATTTATTATCATCTAAGTATTTCTAGATAGGTAACTTATCAATTCAATCTCGATTCTAACCTTCTAATTCAGCCTTTATCCACACCTTTAACCCTAGCCCTGTTACATCCCTGTTAAAGACCTTTTGATCTGTTTATCATCTCATTTTACAGTGGTGGAGATTTGATTTTCAGGCAAGCCTATGGGATTAACTTTTCAGGTTTGACTTATGAGTGCTCTTTTCCAGAACCTTAAACACTTTGAGTGATTTGAGCAAATCTTTTGTGAGGATGTCAATCCTTGTCGGTTTTGAATTAAAGGTAATTATTTAGATAAGGGGAGACACCTATGTTTTCGTGATACAAATGTATGACTTATATTGTTTGAATCTTTAGGACTCTTTGATTTAAATTATCCATGTATAAATTATCTATGAATTATGATGAGACATTGTCGGTAGGAATATTGAATTATGGAAAGTTCGTTTTAATTGTAAGTTGAGAATTTTGCTTGAGGATAAGCAAAAGCTTAAGTGTGGGGGTATGTGATAAACCGTAAAACTAACATATTTTAAGCCCACATTTAGCATGCTTTTGGATGATTTAAGCCTCAATTTATGTAATTTGGTGCTCTTAATCCTTTCTTTTCATGTCTTATACTTAAGAAAGCACCCAAGGATGAAAAGAACGTAAAATGGGCCCAAAATTGAGTAAATGGGCCATATCACGAAATCCACATGGCCTCGGCCCAATCCACACAGCCGTGCCCCACTCAACAGTCTTGAACACAACCTTGCCACGACTTACACGGGCGTGTGCCATGGGCGTGTCCCTGCCGCGGCTAAGAGGAGTTTTACTCGGAATAGGATACTTGGAGGCAAAGAAACACATTCCAAAGCCTATTCAAACACCCTAGAGGAATTCTACTTGAATTAGGATACTTAGGGGCCGAGTAAGGTATCTCAAAGCTTATATAAACACCCTAGGGGGCAACTTAAGAGGGGAGTTCGGCAGAAGCCTTCTGCCAAGGCTTTTGTCGGGGCGGTTAGCTAGGCCAAGGAGCCGAGCCAGAAAGGTCAGATTTGTGGGAAACACTCAAAGATAGCCAGTTGATCCATCTCAAGAAGTCAGATTTCTACTCAAGACGGAGGATCTCTCCTTCAATTCCTTCAGGGGGTTTTAGGGATTTCTTATGTTTTGTTTTATCTTTTCTTCTGAGATGTTTTCCTATATAGTTATGAACTAAACCCTTCAGATACCTGAAAGGGATGAAACCTAAGACGGATCTTGTTATTGTTTTCTAAACTATATGATAAATACTTGATTTGTTCTTAATTATGTGTTCTTAATTCTTGTGTTGATATTTCCGTGATATTGATTCAAGTATGATGTGCTTAGGTGGAGGAGCAAAAGTCCCTGCCTAAGAGTAGATCTAGCATAATTAAGTGGAGTTGATCACACGACTAGAGATAGGGTGACGAGATTTTGCCGGATTAGGGTGAAACCTAATATGGGAGTCCATAGATCGAGTTAATGCGATTCTAGGGGTTTTAATTAGAAAGAGATTTCAATTAATCAACCTAGGGTTAGACGTTATTCGCCTCGAGAGAGGGTTTAATATAAATTAGGGAATCTTACGGATCAAGTCAAGTGAATACATCGTTTGGTTCAGTGTTAGATAACAAGTGAATTCTAGGTGGATTCTTCCTAAGGGTATTGTCTTAATCAACTGAGTTTTTCCAACAGTATTTCCCCAATTCATTCTTTTTGTCTTTGCATCTTTAGCTTAATAGTTAGTTAAATTTAGATTAAACAACAAACTTCACTTATTTTAGGTTAGAAAATAAAAAGAAAGTTAGTATTAGTACTTTTAGTTCCTTTGGGTTCGACAATTTGGTCTTGCTTAGGCTATACTACTGTTCGATAGGTGCACTTACCTTAAGTCGTTGTCAAAGTTAGTTTCCAAGTTCGATCATTCTCATTTATAAATTTAAAACTCTGAAAAACAAACGATCAGTTATGAATGAAATGTAAAGAATATTTTGGTTATGAATGAAAAGAATAAAAGAACATTTGCTCGGAATGATACAAAAAGGTGCATTTTATTGAAACAAAGATATTTGGACATATGCCTATTTAACAAAAGGATTCTTATTGCTCCAAGGCTCAAAGCAACAAGTGTGTTTTGAACATTACTCTGAATTAATTCTAAAGGTTACAAGAATCTCTTCCATGGTCCAATTGTTCAGAACACTTCCAGGAGTATAAGGGTAAATTCCAGATAAATCTCTTTCTTCAATTCCTTCCTCGGATACGGCATTAATGCTCAAACATCCCAACATTTCCTTAGCTACTTCTCGTTTTGCCATCTTTTGCTCAGGGTATATGGTTCCTCCCGAAACAAATGTTTTAGATAGATGAGGAAAGGTCATCGGCTCCCATTTGACTTCTTCTCCGCTTAAGCGCGCCTTTCTTCTTTCCTGCTTTTTCTCTACCTCTTTCCTCTTTTGTCGCATCTGGCTTGAATCCTAAGCCAAAGCAGTCTCATTTTTCCTTCTGCATCAGTACTTCGGTCTTTCCTTAAAGGCATTTCCCGAGTCCTTCTCGTGGTAAGGCTCCCTTCCCGACTGTTATTTGCAGGCCCATCCTTGTAGTTTTGGATATTCTGGGCATAGGGATCTTGTTGCCTTCGATGACGAATGTAGCACCCTAAACTCGGCCCAAACGCTACGACCAGATCTGGTATGCTACAGGGTTTAACGTCAAAAACTTCACTTGAATAATTTTGGAAATTTAGTTTGCTTATTTAGGTATTCGCTAAAATAAGTGATATTTGAAGAAAACATTTGCTTTTTCTTTGAACGTGTTTGAAAATCCTGTATTATTACTTCTTATAGATAAATCTTTGAACATAAAATTTAAATTTCAAAACAAAATAGAATAAAGACATTAACAATTATAATTTAAACCTAAGCTATGGAGCCTTATTACATAAACAGTCCCAAAATTAAAAACTTAAAGGAAAACTGAAAATAGTTTATGAAAATAAAATAACTTGATGGCCCCTCGAGTCCGCCTCGGCTCCCATGTCCACGATCTACTGCTCATCTGAAAAGTCAGGGAAAATAAAGGGGTGAGTCACCAAGACTCAGTGTGCAAATCCCAAAAACACATGAAAGGCTTGAGGCCCATAAACACATTATGGGCCTTGGCCCATATGCAATGGCAACAGAATATTTACATGCAACATGGCCCAACCCAACCTAAAAGTCCATCCTCTATACACCAGCCCGTACCAGCCATCACACCTCAGGGATTTCTATAATCAACCCACCAACCGCTACACACCATATCGACAGTCATGCTGTCAGTTAAAATGTCGATCACCATGTGACCTTATAATCCACTGTGGCAGAGCCACCGATCACTATTGTGACCTAAATATACATATCGTGGTTTAACCATCGATCACTAAGTGACCTTTTAACATGCTCTTCCCCTTCATCATATCAATCCCATCCTATGCATACTTCCATACAGAACCAAAACAAAATACTACCTAAAAGATCACAGGTTTTTACATACATCGATACACATAGAGGAGTTTCTATGATTACGTACCTGGCATCCCATGCCTACCCTTTTCGGGTAATACGATCGTCCCATACAACCTTTTTCCCGCTTTTAGCCCATAACACATATAGTATGCATGTATAAATTAGTGTGTTAGAGATCTACACACCTGATTACAGTCAAGACGAGACCTTTTATGTTGACACTATCCGAAGCCGATACGACTGCTAACTGGCTAAGATTTTGTTCTAACGCTGGTCCACAACCCGGTGGCCAATCCCGAACTGTCGACACTGCTCGTTTCTTAAACTTAGGGATTGAGTTTACAGATCCAATCCCCTCCTTCGCCTGAACGACATGTGATTCCATCATAAGACCTTATCAGTTGCTACCATCACAACATGTGGTTGTTAATCCATATCATAGGGTTAAGATTACGGTTATGATAAACGAACCTAATGAAAATCTAAAGGGAACCCCTTACCTTGAAATCCCGAAAAGAGAGATATGAGACTCAGAGACTAGCGATTTTTGGCTTTTCGAATCTAGATGATTCAATCTACTTCAATTCCTGAAATGTCATGAGAACATAGGAACAGTCAAACCGTTATTCAAAGGATAATCTTGCCACGCCAATTAGCCTTTTGGCTTTGGCCTCTAGAAACTGAAAGAGAAAGGTGGAACGTAAAAGAAGTCGACACTTACCTTAATACCAACAGATTCGGCTACTCCTTACAGGTTTTAGCTTCTGCGAAGATTAAAAGAAAGATGGTGCACAGGGATCTATGGAGATTCGGCTTACTAAAGAAATCGGTAAAGAGAAAACAATGAACAGGGGAACATTCGGCTATAGCAATGGAGATGAGAATGGGGTTTAGGATTTTGGCTTTTAGAAAGAACTAATCGAGAGAAGAAGAGTAATATCAAACGTAAAGAAGTGGTAGGAATGGTATAGGAGAAAAAAAAAGAATTTCGGCAAGGCTAGGGCAGATTCGGCTATGGCAGGCAAATATGAAAAGAAAGAATGCTTAAGGGAGTTTTCGGCTCTTACTCAAAAAAGAAGGAAAAGAGAGAAGATGAGAACCCTAAATACCGAAAATAAAGAAGAGAACCCTCACCTAACTATTTAAAATTTCAGCACTTATCACTCCAAAAGCCAAAATTTGCAACCAAAGGAAGGCACTGAGTCTTATGGCTAAAGAGAATTCGGCACACCCTTGCCCAAGCCAAAACCGATTCCAGCTCCCCCTTAGATTTTGAAAATCTGCCACCACTCAGCTTACCGGATAACTCCTAGATTTTCTCCCTTATCATTATCTGATCTCCTATCCACAAGTGGCCCAGATAACACCACATCTTCCTTCCTCTATCTGCCACATTATCCACATTATCCATTCAATTAATCTCCCTAATTTCAAGCATGCTAGCCGTCCCACTCTGCTCCCCTTAATGCCAGAAATAATTAAAATTAAATAAGAGAATTGGGCTTCATACGACTCGAACTTGAGCCTCCTCAGCTGACGCCACCTCCCTCCTCTCTAAGTGGTGCCACTTTGCCACTGGGCCTCAAGCCCATTTGTGTCTTAATTCACAAATAAGAACTTTTAAGCCCTATCCTACCTGACTCCCACTAGAGTGCCCAAGTAGAAAATTTGACTAAAGCCTCGGCCCAACCTTGAGCCTAATCTGAACCCCTTAAACACTCTAATTAACATATTACGAGTAACAATAACATCTCAGCACATTAAATGCAAAGGCCCATTAATTCAGGATGTTACAACGAAGGTTGCGTTGACAAATTCAAGCGATTGAAAGGAATATTCTATCGCTTCGTCGTCCGTTCCTATATATAGGGCGTCACTGGTAGCGGATGCTATGATGTCTTCCTCCGCGTTTATTTTGACCAATCTACCTTCAGTTACCAATTTTAACTTTTGGTGTAGTGACGATGGCACTGCTCCCGCTGAGTGGATCCAAGGTTTCCCCAATAAGCAGTTGTAAGATGGTTTAATGTCCATCACCAAAAAGTCCACCTCATATGTGTTTGGACCAATCTAAAGAGGTATCTCGATCCTTTCCATGACCCTTCTTTCAGTACCATCAAAAGCTCTCACAATATTTTGGCATGTTTTCATGTGAGAACTATCCACGGGCAACCTATTTAGTATGGATAAGGGTAAGACATTCAGGGCTGATCCATTATCAACTAACACTTCTGGCAGTGTATATCCTTTGTAGGGCGTGGTTATATGTAGAGCCTTTGTAGATCCCATATCCCCCAGAGGTATCTCATCGTTATTGAAGAAAATGAAATTGTCGGCATTTATGTTGTTGACCAGACGGTCCAGCTTGTTGACAGATATATCATCTGCGACGTATGTTTCATTCAACACTTTCATCAATGCACTATGGTGGGCTTCTTAGCTCATGAGCAAGGCCAGTAGCGATATGCGAGCTGATTGTTTGTGCAATTACTCTACGACACTGTACTTGCTGTGTTTTAGGAATTTTAGGAACTCTTTGGCCTCTTTTTTGGTCACCGGCTCATTGATAGGTGATTCAGGTCCCATCATCTTTTCTTTCTTTTGCTCAACCACCACAGATTCCCCTTTAACCGGTTCTGTCTTTGTATTCGGGGTGTAGCGCATTCCACTGTGAGTAAAGAATCCTACGTCTTGACCTTCCTCTAAAGTGTTAGCCAGGTTCTCCTCTCCCGGGATCATCACATTACAGTCATAATTCCATGGAACCCTTTTACTGTCCTTATAAGGGAAAGCTATAAGCTTCTGAATTATGACCCTTGGCACAATTGGTACTCTAGCTTCACTAACCCTTGGTCGCGAGATAATTACCACAGGGTGATTAACCCCGTAGACCTTCTTGGTTGATCCTTCTTCTGATGCGTAGACCTCTCCTTCTTCTGATCCTTAGATCTTTTCATAAAATTCCATTTCATTATTGTCCATGAGATTTTGCGCCGTAGCCCTAAACTCGATGCATTCTTGGATGTCGTCACCCTTCTCGGCATATTTTCCCGCTCCCTTGGGCTTTTCTTTTGATTCTTACGTGATTAAACCTCCGTTTACCATTTGTTTCCAAACCCATCTCAGTGGGGTTTTTACTTCAACCACGTCAACCTTGATTATCTTGCCTCCACTCTCGATTATCGCATTTATCCCTTTATCAGAATGGATGGGTAACAGGTTTCCTGCTACGTTAGGTCTTGTGGGGTCATCGAATTTCACTATGCCCATCTTTATAAACCTTTCAACTATTTTTTTGAAGGCGGTGCAATTTTCAATCGAATGTCTTGCGGTTCCCCCATGGTATTCGCATTGAGTGTTTGCGTCATACCACTTAGGGAACAGAGGTTGCAGAGGTTTCAAATAGAAAGGGGATACCACGTGTGCATCGAACAAATTTTGGTACAGCTCCCTATATGTCATAGGAATTGGTGTGAATTGGATTCTTTCCATGTTAGGCCTTGGGTTGGAATCTTGCCTTGGGGGGCCTTGATGGTCGTGTAGTTATCGTTCTCTACCGTGCTTACAAAGGATCGGGTTTGAATAACCCCTCACTGCACACACGCCGCATTGTTCACCTCGTTTTCCTTTCTTCTAGGGGCTTCCCCCCGCGTCTATCTTCCCGCTTCTGATTGCATTTTCTATCATCTCTCCCGACATCATTATGTCTGAGAAGCTCTTAGTAGCGCTTCCCAACATGTGGTTGATGAATGGAGCCTTCAGTGTAAAAGAGGGGATATTGTGTAGAAGAGGGGATATTTTGGTATAGCATGGTCGTTTCCTTCTCTAGAAGAGGGGATTGAACTTGTGTAGCTACCTCTCTCTACTTCTGGGCATACTGTCTGAAGCTCTCACTCGGTTTCTTCTCCATGTTTTGCAATGTAATTCTATCTGGTGCTATGTCCGTCACGTGGCCATATTGTTTCATAAAAGCCTGTGCCAAATCATTCCATGAATTAATTTGAGCACGGCTTAGCTGGTTGTACCACTTGGTCGTAGATCCGATCAAGCTGTCTTGAAAGTAGTGAATTAACAACCGATCATTGTTGACGTATCCTGTCATCTTCTGACAGAACATCGTAATGTGAGCTTCAGGGCAGCTAGTCCTATTATATTTTTCAAACTCCAAAGTTTTGAACTTTGGTGGGAGTATTAGGTCTGGGACCAGGCTCAGGTCTTTAACATTAATCCCACCATGGTAGTCTGCATTCTCCATTGCTTTAAACTTCTCCTCTAACCATCTACATCGGTCTTCAAGTTGTTTAGACACATCTACCCTCACCTTCTCCATTTCTGCTAGGTCATCGAGGTCGAGAACGACGGGATTAGTTGGGTGATCTCCCAAATTGGAGCCCGATCCCGTTGGAAAATTTATCGGTACCAATGCACCGGCTTGGTACTGGGACCTGATGGTGACAGGTACCCTTTGTGGGTATGCATCTGGTTGCGCTTGGGTGTGCGTTGGGGTATAACCCGGAAGATAGGAGGTTCTTCATTGTCATCGCCAGGATTGGTCACAGGGCTTTTTCCTTTGTCGGGTCCTCCGGCCAATAGCTGGGCCAGCTGGTTCATCATATTCCTTTGGGATTCGAACATCTGATCCCTCATGTCTTGCTGCATTTTTGCTAATTGTTCTTGCATCTGATCTTGCATATCTCTTAGCATCTGTTCTAATCTCTCTAGTCTCTGATTCATTACTTTTGTTTTGCGACGGGTATTATAGCGATATGTAATTGGTGGATTTTCGTTGGTTTCTAGGGTAGCTATCATAATTTTAATCAATTAGGGTCTTCTTATGTAATTCAATGCAAATGATGTAATGTAATGCAAATGAATGCAAAAAAGAGGCGTTGATTTAGATTCAATTCTATTAGATCAACTTCATTAGAAAGCAAATTTCTTTACATAGAGCAGACAATTACATATACGACTTTGCCCTAATACCTAAATCCTTGACTTTCCTAAGAAGCCAAGCTAAGTTCAGGCCTCGATCTAATTCTGACTCGTATTTTAGACTTAATACATCAGCCTGAACTGCCAAGGTTTGTAAATGATCAACTACTTCTCAAACTTGAGCCACAGCTTTGCCCATAAAATAATCTCTATCTCTGATCTGATCTTGCGAGTGGTGGAACTGCTCTTTCCAATGTTCATTGTTCGCCTCAAGAAGTTCAACTCAAAGTTTACCGTTTTGCAGTGTAGTCTCGAGCTCTTTTATCCTTCCTTTCAGCTCCTCGATCTTGTTTTGGCTGGCTCTTAACTCGATTACCGAATTACGACTACAATACTGATGTAGTGACTCTCTAACTCTACCACTCGAGCTCTTAGTCTCTCCTTTTCGCTTTGGTTTTCTAATAAGCTCTTCTTTAGAGCGTCCTTCCGTGTTCGAGCATCTTGGAGCTTCTTTTCCAACTGATCAGCTCTAGTCTTTTCTTCCTTAATTTCCTGTCGCCATTGCTCTGATGTCTTGCCCAAACCAGCGGTTCTGATTGACATGCGCAAGCTTGTTGTAGTCCGTCTTTAAACTGTCTAAATCCTCATCAGCCTTATTTTTTCCTTTTCTTAATTTTTGACCTCAAGCTTGTGGATGTCGACATCTAACCCTAACTGCATCTTTTCCTCTTCCAATTATTCTATCTTCTTTCCCAATTCCCGACTCCTTTTCTTGAAATCCTGCTTGATAATCTCTAATTTAGATGGGATTACTTGTAGTTGCTCCTCTATTGGCCGAGCATTTCCTTGACTTGGCATCGGGATATTGTCGTTGACTCTTTTGCCCCACCACCAATCATACTCGGGGGTTGTCATTGGTCCTGTGGTGAGTCCTTTCATTCTTCGGGTTTGGGCCCACGCATTCGATATATCACAAACTCTCTTCTTATAATTATCACCCTTGTATGCGCCGCAGGTATGAAGTGCCTTGATCAATACTGCCTCATCACGAGTAATGGAGTGTACCCAATAGCTCCCCATATCCTGGGTAAAGGGACCCAGTCAAAGTCTCCACACCGGTACAAGATCTCGTTGGGAATCATCCATGGAGCTCTCCATTCGACGTCTTCAACTCGTAGATTCTGGAGAATTTCTATCCATTTTTCTTCAAAAAGGTCATCCCGCCTCGGTGTAGCCACTAATTCCTTCAAAAGAGAGTAGTTCTCGAAAAAAACTTTATATGAGACCTTTTCTATCCTCCAACAATGGCTGTGGAACCATGATAACAAAAGCTGCGCACATCCTATGAACCTCCCCTCGCTCGCTCTCCGGCAAGCATTCAATGATCTGAAAGTTTCAGCTAAGATTGTAGGGACGGGTGTGACTCCTTTATCAAGTCTATTGAACAAGTCTGAAACTGCTTCCTCTACATGTCCTAATGCTTTGGGAAAGATAACCAAACCGTAGATGCTTAAGGCGAAAACGTCAACCCTCTTTTTCATGTCCAGATGTGCTCGAACTAAGTCACTCAAGTTCTTCCAAGGAATACACTTACTGTCTCCTTTCTGCTTAATCTGAGCTGTAACCCACTGTTCACTCATCCCTGTGATATTCATCAATTTCTTTATGAAGGTCGGGACATTAACAGCTCTAGAGTAGGCTTTGTCGGCTTTAATTCTCGGGCAACGAAGTAGGGCCGTGTACTCCCCCACGGTAGGCACCAAATCAACTCTCCCGAAAGTGAAGCAACTGTAGCCAGGATTCTAAACTGAGCGAGGGCTTGGAATAAACGCTTGTCCACCTTTACATCAAGTAAATAAGGTAGGTCACCGTAGTTATAGTAAAACAACTGCTTGATCCCGTCCCTCCATGAGTCCCATATCTCCTTTAACTCTTGTAGGTTATTCTAAGTTACACTGACGCGGGTGAAATCCCATAGCTCTGATTCATATCCCCCGGTCAGACTATCTCCTTTCTCTTGCTGTATCCTTTCAGACCATACTCGGATGGCCGTGTTATCCTCCACTCTATGAAGAAACTCCTTTTCCATGCTAAGCTTTTCTATCTAGTAACTGAATGTGAATCAACACCCCTTTTATGATGAAATGTCATGCAATAACAACAAAACACCACAAGTCAGTATTATATAAGAAAGAACTCAAAACAAACAAGAAATAATCAAGCACCTATTCGGCTAACCACTAGGGTTTGGCATGGTTCTTCCTAGGGTAGGCTCTTAGGGCTCATTATATGTGGTTCGATTCTAAAGTAAGGGTACCTAAACCAGTAGATTCCTCGATCCTCACCCATTATAGGCTCATGTGGACCGAGTTCGGTTTAAGGGAATACATTTCCCTACGGCTATACGGAGATGAAAATCTCACGAAGACGCAGGTACGGATGTATCCCGGAAGCAATCCACTATCCTATACGGAGGTGAAGACCACACGAAGGAATAGTTTCTTACTCCCACTTAAGAGGGTAAAATTCACGAATTGATGTAATGCAGTATGCAAATATAAACCAAGAGATTTAAACCACAGAATAGGCATATTAAAAAGGAAACCATGAAAGTAAAGAATAACATGCAATGAAATAATCATGATTTTAAACCAGATTTTCAAATTTCGACCCAAAGACAAAAATTAATCGATTTTGGCTTGACTCTCTTATTGACGTCTCCAGTGGAGTCGCCAAGCTGTCAAAACAATTTTTTGAAAACGGGAATCGACTGGGGTTTAAAAACGAATATAAAACAGGGAGTCGCCACCGATCTTTATTAGGTGTGACGGATCACCTTTGTTTTAATAAAACATTTTAGTTTACAAAAACAATGTTTTTGGTCTACGAAATTCGAGAAAACGGATTCGAGAGTCGGTTACGTGCGAGGAAGGATTAGCACCCTCGTCACGCCCAAAATTGGTACCAAATTGATTAATTAATGTCTCAATTTCGAAAGTTAAAAATTTAAAATAATTTAAAAAATACGATCTCTTTTTAAAATATTTGAATTTTCTCGATTTGAATATTAAAGATTTTCTCGCTCCGAAGGAATAAAATATCACATCCAGCATGTTAGGACATGACAATTTAAATCCTCAAATCCAAGATCATCTCATGATTCCTGAGACTCATGCATTAAAAATATCAAAAGGATATTCGATTATTTGGCCAAGCGAAAAACCGAAACCCAGCACGTTAGGGCACGATCTCTCGGGTTTCCAAACATAGAATATTGCCTTATTTTGAAAGCTTTTGTTTTTTGATGAAATTAATAAAATGTTTAAAAATGATATACATCAGTAGATTATGTGTTAAAGAAACATTATTTAAAGCGTGAATGGGGTTGTACTCCATGAATAAAGGTAACGTGACACAAATTTGGCGTAATGATAACATAATACACATAATACATAACATTGGTATCGTTGATCTAAAATATTAATATGCATGAATAATAATAACAATAATGGAATAATAATATAAATAATAATAGCGATGATGATAATATCAATGATATGGAAATACGAACAAACAAATTATAATACATACAAGAATGATAATCACATAGCTTAGACTATTTAAACATCAACATTAATAGTCAAAGAAAAATGAATTAAACAATTTTAAAAGAAATAATACATAAAACAATTTAAAATAATTAACAAAACGATTTCAAGTAAAGAATACATAGTAAAAAAAATAAAGTAAATAATATATGAAACAATTTAAAATAATGTCAAAAATTTAAAATAAACAATATATATAAAGTTTAACAAAAATAATATACAAAAACTTGAAATAAATAATAATATTTTGAAGAAAAATAAATAAATAAACTCTTTAAACAGGTTGAAGACTAAATTGAAATCAGAATAAAAAATGAGGACCAAAATTGCAATAAATTGAAGTAGAAAAGGGACAGGGACCAGAACGTCATGCGTGTAAACTTACGGCATCCAAATGGGTGAATAACCCAACCCCTGGTGCGCAACGTTTAAGTTCGGACCAAATTGAAATAGCGCATAAAATTCAAGGCAAAATTTAAATTTAATAAAAATGAAATCAGCTACAATTAAACGGGGGCGCAACATAGGAGGACCAAATGCATAATTTACCCATTTGAGGTGAAAACGTGCGGATCCCCCTGCTATACGGGTCGGGTCGCACGGGTTCCCCCAAAATGACACCATTTTGGCGCCTGGGGGAACCCCATGAAACTTCGCTGTTTCAAAGGGCATATTTAAGCCCAACTTTCATTTTTCCTTTCATTATTCAGACCCCCTCCCTTCAAAAAAACAAAAATGGCAGCATTCTCTCCCTCTCATCTCTTCGTGCCCGACGATTGGGCTTCCACCAGCGTTCGTCGCACCACCACTGTACTCGACGGCCGATAACACGCAGAGAGCGGATTTTAGCCCTATTCGAAGCCTTTTTTCGAAGGCTCATGCCTTGATGCCCCAAAAAAATGAGACCAAAAGCCCTTGACTCTCTTTCCCCGAATCCAATCTACGGCGACGAAATGAGTTCCCCGACAGCGCATCCGCGGATTCAGGTAATGTCCCTTTGTCTTCCCTCTTTGATTTAGTTTGAAAAAGATTTAAAATAAATAATAAATAAATAAATAAAAATAGTAAACGATAAAAAAAATAGGGATCAACCTTAATGCTTTTTGCTTTTTAATTTCTGATTGTTCGTACTTCGTAAAAAATACAAAATCGATTTGCTTCGGTTTATATAACCGATTTAATGATTTGTTTTTTCTTTCATTTTGTTTTTTTTTTGCTATTTTTTTGTTTTTTTTTCTTTGTTTTTTTTCTTGCTTGCGTGTTCTCTTGTCATTGCAGGTGACGGAAGTGTGTCAGAGGCGCGTGCGGGGGGGGGTCTAAAACACCCCAAACCCGGCCCACGAGCTTTGACCAGATTTGGTATGTTCCTCAAGTAAACCGGTTTAAAGTTCTTTTGTTACTTTGGGAAAATAGTGTGTTTTGAAAGAAATATTGTTTTGGGTTGGGCTCGAGTAGAAAACAAAATCGTTTTATAATGAAAACCCCTTTTAAATTTTAAAAGATCAAAATATATAGAGTATATTAAATGAAAATTTCTTAATCTTTAACTTAATAAAAATTTCGTAACATAATAAATAAAAACAGAAATAAAATAGTGCACTATGGCCTTATGGCCTTATTACATCAAGTAAATCCAAATAATTCGGAGTACTTAAAAATTAATAGTCCATAAAAATAAAAACTTCATGTTGAGCATGGCCACCACAAGTTCTGCCGTCCCGGTCCATTACTGTTCATCACCTGAAACATGGTCCCTCAACGGGGTGAGTCAATAGACTCAATGTGTACACAACACTAAATAATAATAGAATCAAGCATAACAAATATTACACATTCATATCATAGCATACAAATTATGATGCATTCCCAAACCCAAACCTAATAAGCCATTCGCTACACTCCCCGCACTCAACCTTTGTACACCGTGGGGACTACTAAGTCGACCCTCCTTCCGCTACACTCCATATCACGGTCTTAGGTCACCGCATTTGTGGTCTTAGGTCACCACATTCGAGATATCGCGGTCTTAGGTCACCGCAGACATCGTGGTCTTAGGTCACCACATTCGAGATACCACGGTCTTAGGTCACCGTGTTCGTAGTCTTAGGTCACCACATTCACTTCCCTTTCAATAACCCATATGCCCCATTTTGTAATATGCATTAATATGCCAAAGTTCACATTATTATTCTCATGTTACAAATAACATATTTCATATTCCTAGTAGGAGTAGGAAACGTGCTCGAGTACTTAGTACCATAACATGGTACCTTAGCCACTTTCTTATTCTTAATATCACATATTTTAATTAGACATAGCCATAAAACTTATTAAGAATTAGTGTGGGGTACACCTAATTCGCTTAGCAAATTCCTTGAGATCCCGAAAAGCTTGATCTAATGCTTAGATCCTTAATCCCTACATTTGATTAATCACTTACTACTTTAATAAAAAGCCATTCGGCCACAAATCCAAATCCTAGTAGGATTAGTATTCTTAAAACTTACCTTGTTTGCCGATTTGGACACCAACAAATCCCAAATTGATCCTTGTTTCCTAGGAATTGTCGAAATTCCTTTAACCATATGTTAGATTTAATCTAACATTAAAACATAAAACATGGCCTTTGGCCGAATGTATATAGGGACTTACCTTGAAATTCTCAAATCCTTAATCCTTTTATACCTCTGTCGAAATCCCTATAGACTTATATATATTAGATCTAATTTCCAATCATTTAATCATGAGAAATAGCCTTAGATCTATTGCCTCACCTTAGATCTTTGAAAATCCCGACTGATCTCCTTTTGTAGTTGACCACCAATAAATCCCAAAATTCCCTTCCATAGTTTCGGCCAAAATACAATATGAGGGATTAGTCCCTAAATTTCGACAGTTTAAAAAAGAAAAGAATGGAAACCGAGTCTAGATCTTACCCTTACTTGGAGAAATCGACAGCACCTATGCTTGGAGCTCCTCAAAGATTCGGCTATGGAGTCTTGAAGACTAGACGACTATCGCCTAGAGGTGTATCAACACTTTTGATTCTTGAGGCTTAAAGAATCGGCAATGGTGGATAAAGAAGAAGTAGATTTCGGCTTGACAAAATAAAAAGAGAAGAGAAGAGAGGAGAGCACTAAGAAATTCGGCAGAGAGAAGGGGAGAAAGAAAAATTGATGAGTAGCCCTATTTTTTTCCTTTTATAGCTGAATTTACTACTCAGAATCCCTTACTTGGCCACCACTCTTCTTAATTTGATAACTTTATCTCCTTAATAATAATAATAATAATCCTTCTATTATCTCTTCTTTTATCCATTAAAAATAAAAGGAATTAATCCACAATTATCTCTGGAAAATAATTTAAAATAAATCTACTATTTATCCTCTTATTAGCCAAAATTTAAAGAGAATAAAACTCTTCCTTTATAGAAAGCTTGTGCTGTCCACCTCTGGCTTCTGGAAGCAAAAATAAAACTTCTTTTATTTGCTTCCCAAGTGACTCGAACTCAGGCCTAAACCCCTTGCATGTGGCGCCATTTCCATAGGCCCTAAGTGGCATCTTCAGGCCACTTTTCCAAACCTATTTGTGTGTCAAATTTCACATACTTTTTCTCTTAAGGCCCCCTTGCCTTAATTTCCTCTTTTAAACTTTAAAACTCGACATTTCTAAGTCATTTCTAAGTTTCCAAAAATTTTCGTTCGGCTCTTTAAACTTGACATTTCCTTACATTTCCAAGTTTCCAGAAATGTTCACTTTCCTCTTTTGAATCATTTCTAAATCATTTCCTTACATTTCCTAGTTTCCAAAAATGTTCACTTTCCTCTTTTAAACCTAACATTTCCATACATTTCCAGGTTTCCAAAAATGTTCACTTTCCTAACATTTCCATACATTTCCAGGTTTCCAAAAATGTTAAAAATATATTCATAACACATAAGACATGTCATTTCGTACAATTAAACCGAAAATGCATAGGCCCTTTTCAGGATGTTACAGTTCTACCCCCTTAAAATAATTTCATCCTCGAAATTACTTACTAACGAAGCATCATACGGTCTAACTCACCCCACTACGCTATTGCTACGCACTCTGATCTTAAAGAACTATCTTACCTTCTAGGCACAGTCTCTAAGTTCACATCCAAAGTTTCAAACAGTTCACTTGTAACACAAGAATGAACTATCTCTAAAACAATAAATAGTACTCCAAAAAAAGGAACTTAACCGCTATCATATCCTTGGTTGTCTCACATCTCAACCTTTAGCACCTCTACCGGGTGTTCCATGACCATTTCCTCCATGGTTTAAACCACAGACCTTCGTTGCCTGAGGGCAATTCTTAACCAAATGAGCCTTAGACTTACATCTAAAACATTCCCAATCTCGGTTCCAACACTCACCAACATGATACCTTCCACACTGAGCACACGGACGGTCCGGATTTTTAGTAGTTGACTTAAAAACACGAGCAAAATTCTCAACCTTCGGTCTTTTCTGAAGACTCTTAGATGATTCTGACGGTCCAAGACTCCTCTTATCCCGTCCACGATGACCACGTCCCCTAGAACTCATTTTCTAACTTCGCGATTTAATCTGATTTAAGAGTTTTATACATTAGTACTTTTGTTTCACCGATTAACCGAAACGCTTTATGAAAAGAGATGTTTAAAAGTGGTTCTTTCGATCAAACAAAGTTCTCAGCTCAAGTTCACTATTTAGAAAGTCACGTTCACATTCATCAACCAATTATGAACTTTCGTTCATTCAGAGAAATGTTGTAGTTTTCATTGTTGTTGTTTTTTTCCACTACCTAGGGGTATTTTCGTAATTTGTCCTACAGAGGTATTTTTGTAATTTTTCAAAAGAAAAAGTTCCTTGATGATTCTGTCATAAAGTATTTTGGATTTTTTTTAAATTCCCGGGGTATTTTGGAAGATTTGAAATCCGAGGGTATTTTGGTCATTTTGAATCTCGGGGGTATTTTGGTAATAAACCAGGGTAAATTTGTAAAATTTAACAAATCAAGGATATTTCAAAAGTTGCAAAACTTTAAGGGTTCTTTTTGAGAATTGTTCTTTCCAAAACGGTGATGTTGCAAAAAAAAAAAATTGGAAATTAGGGTCATTTGGTAATTTTTTGTAAGTTAAGGGCAATTTTGTAATTTTCTAAAATCAAGGTATTTTGATATTTTACGGATTAGGGTTTTTGAGTGTTTATAAAATAATGAAATTTTGGTAAAATTGTTGGGTAGTTGGACATTTTATAAACCAAGGGTGTTTTGGTAATTTTACCACTAGGGGCATTTTTGTAATTTCATAAATCGAAAATTTTTCGGAATATTTTGTAAAGATGGTTTTCACAAATTTAAAAGAAAGTTTTAAGACTTTTTTTTTAAAAACTAGGGTTTTGTTGTTTTTATAAAAACACGGCTAGTTCCCTTTTCGGGTTTTAGTTATTGTGTTTAGCCTAGGGCCGAGTCCTCTTGGTCGTAGTGAACCAAAGCTACGCACTGTAGGATTCTGCGAAGAGAGGTGAGTCACTAGGACTGCGCTTAAGTACCGGGGCTCTTCCGGATCCAATCCTAGACATGCGCACAAGGGTTACCACACCCTAACTCGGCGACTTAGCCATAGGTTTGTTTAATTAGGCATTAAAGTCTTATGTAATAGTTGGGGTAAACTAGTCCTAGGGTTCACATACTTAACAGTCTAATCTACATTCCATTTCTACCCTTCTATAATTTATACCAAAATTCACACAGAGGATAGGGGTACTTACAGTGGATCATGGGTCGAGACTTGGGTGCCATGCCGAAAAAACACTTTATTTCCAAAAATATTTTCATAAAACTTACTTGGGCTCGATTTGAAAATGTTTTGGGCCTTAACCCTCAGGCCGAGAGTTTGAAACGGGCTTTGATACCAAACTAAAACACCCCAAACCCGGCCCACGAGCTTTGACCAGATTTGGTATGTTCCTCAAGTAAACCGGTTTAAAGTTCTTTTGTTACTTTGGGAAAATAGTGTGTTTTGAAAGAAATATTGTTTTGGGTTGGGCTCGAGTAGAAAACAAAATCGTTTTATAATGAAAACCCCTTTTAAATTTAAAAAGATCAAAATATATAGAGTATATTAAATGAAAATTTCTTAATCTTTAACTTAATAAAAATTTCGTAACATAATAAATAAAAACAGAAATAAAATAGTGCACTATGGCCTTATGGCCTTATTACATCAAGTAAATCCAAATAATTCGGAGTACTTAAAAATTAATAGTCCATAAAAATAAAAACTTCATGTTGAGCATGGCCACCACAAGTTCTCGCCGTCCTTGGTCCATTCATTGTTCATCACGAAACATGGTCCCTCAACGGGGTGAGTCAACAGACTCAATGTGTACACAACACTAAATAATAATAGAATCAAGCATAACAAATATTACACATTCATATCATAGCATACAAATTATGATGCATTCCCAAACCCAAACCTAATAAGCCATTCGCTACACTCCCCCGTACCAACTTTGTACAAGTGGGGACTACTAAGTCGACCCTCCTTCCGCTACACTCCATATCACGGTCTTAGGTCACCGCATTTGTGGTCTTAGGTCACCACATTCAGATATCGCGGTCTTAGGTCACCGCATTCAGATTACTGTGGTCTTAGGTCACCACATTCAGATACCACGGTCTTAGGTCACCGTGTTCGTAGTCTTAGGTCACCACATTCACTTCCCCTTTCAATAACCCATATGCCCCATTTTGTAATATGCATTAATATGCCAAAGTTCACATTCTTATTCTCATGTTACAAATAACATATTTCATATTCCTAGTAGGAGTAGGAAACGTGCCTGAGTACTTAGTACCATAACATGGTACCTTAGCCACTTTCTTATTCTTAATATCACATATTTTAATTAGACATAGCCATAAAACTTATTAAGAATTAGTGTGGGGTACACACCTAATTCGCTTAGCAAATTCCTTGAGATCCCAAAAAGCTTGATCTAATGCTTAGATCCTTAATCCCTACATTTGATTAATCACTTACTACTTTAATAAAAAGCCATTCGGCCACAAATCCAAATCCTAGTAGGATTAGTATTCTTAAAACTTACCTTGCTGCCGATTTGGACACCAACAAATCCCGAAATTGATCCTTGTTTCCCTAGGAATTGTCGAAATCCCTTTAACCATATGTTAGATTTAATCTAACATTAAAACATAAAACATGGCCTTTGGCCGAATGTATATAGGGACTTACCTTGAAATTCTCAAATCCCGGAATCCTTCTATACCTCTGTCGAAATCCCTATAGACTTATATATATTAGATCTAATTTCCAATCATTTAATCATGAGAAATAGCCTTAGATTTATTGCCTCACCTTAGATCTTTGAAAATCCCGACTGATCTCCTTTTGTAGTTGACCACCAATAAATCCCAAAATTCCCTTCCATAGTTTCGGCCAAAATACAATATGAGGGATTAGTCCCTAAATTTCGACAGGCTTAAAAAGAAAAGAATGGAAACCGAGTCTAGATCTTACCCTTACTTGGAGAAATCGACAGCACCTATGCTTGGAGCTCCTCAAAGATTCGGCTATGGAGTCTTGAAGACTAGACGACTATCGCCTAGAGGTGTATCAACACTTTTGATTCTCGAGGCTTAAAGAATCGGCAATGGTGGATAAAGAAGAAGTAGATTTCGGCTTGACAAAATAAAAAGAGAAGAGAAGAGAGGAGAGCACTAAGAAATTCGGCAGAGAGAAGGGGAGAAAGAAAAATTGATGAGTAGCCCTATTTTTTTCCTTTTATAGCTGAATTTACTACTCAGAATCCCTTACTTGGCCACCACTCTTCTTAATTTGATAACTTTATCTCCTTAATAATAATAATAATAATCCTTCTATTATCTCTTCTTTTATCCATTAAAAATAAAAGGAATTAGTCCACAATTATCTCTGGAAAATAATTTAAAATAAATCTACTATTTATCCTCTTATTAGCCGAAATTTAAAGAGAATAAAACTCTTCCTTTATAGAAAGCTTGTGCCGTCCACCTCTGGCTTCTGGAAGCAAAAATAAAACTTCTTTTATTTGCTTCCCAAGTGACTCGAACTCAGGCCTAAACCCCTTGCATGTGGCGCCTTTTCCATAGGCCCTAAGTGGCATCTTCAGGCCACTTTTCCAAACCTATTTGTGTGTCAATTTTCACATACTTTTTCTCTTAAGGCCCCCTTGCCTTAATTTCCTCTTTTAAACTTTAAAACTCGACATTTCTAAGTCATTTCTAAGTTTCCAAAAATTTTCGTTCGGCTCTTTAAACTTGACATTTCCTTACATTTCCAAGTTTCCAGAAATGTTCACTTTCCTCTTTTGAATCATTTCTAAATCATTTCCTTACATTTCCTAGTTTCCAAAAATGTTCACTTTCCTCTTTTAAACCTAACATTTCCATACATTTCCAGGTTTCCAAAAATGTTCACTTTCCTAACATTTCCATACATTTCCAGGTTTCCAAAAATGTTAAAAATATATTCATAACACATAAGACATGTCATTTCGTACAATTAAACCGAAAATGCATAGGCCCTTTTCGAGATGTTACGCTTCTACCCCCTTAAAATAATTTCATCCTCGAAATTACTTACTAACGAAGCATCATACTGGTCTAACTCACCCCACTACGCTATTGCTACGCACTCTGATCTTAAAGAACTATCTTACCTTCTAGGCACAGTCTCTAAGTTCACATCCAAAGTTTCAAACAGTTCACTTGTAACACAAGAATGAACTATCTCTAAAACAATAAATAGTACTCCAAAAACAAGGAACTTAACCGCTATCATATCCTTGGTTGTCTCACATCTCAACCTTTAGCACCTCTACCGGGTGTTCCATGACCATTTCCTCCATGGTTTAAACCACAGACCTTCGTTGCCTGAGGGCAATTCTTAACCAAATGAGCCTTAGACTTACATCTAAAACATTCCCAATCTCGGTTCCAACACTCACCAACATGATACCTTCCACACTGAGCACACGGACGGTCCGGATTTTTAGTAGTTGACTTAAAAACACGAGCAGAATTCTCAACCTTCGGTCTTTTCTGAAGACTCTTAGACGATTCTGACGGTCCAAGACTCCTCTTATCCTGTCCACGATGACCACGTCCCCTAGAACTCATTTTCTAACTTCGCGATTTAATCTGATTTAAGAGTTTTATACATTAGTACTTTTGTTTCACTGATTAACCGCGAACAGTTTTATGAAAAGAGATGTTTAAAAGTGGTTCTTTCGATCAAACAAAGTTCTCAGCTCAAGTTCACTATTTAGAAAGTCACGTTCACATTCATCAACCAATTATGAACTTTCGTTCATTCAGAGAAATGTTGTAGTTTTCATTGTTGTTGTTTTTTTCCACTACCTAGGGGTATTTTCGTAATTTGTCCTACAGAGGTATTTTTGTAATTTTTCAAAAGAAAAAGTTCCTTGATGATTCTGTCATAAAGTATTTTGGATTTTTTTTTAAATTCCCGGGGCATTTTGGAAGATTTGAAATCCGAGGGTATTTTGGTCATTTTGAATCTCGGGGGTATTTTGGTAATAAACCAGGGTAAATTTGTAAAATTTAACAAATCAAGGATATTTCAAAAGTTGCAAAACTTTAAGGGTTCTTTTTGAGAATTTTACTTTCCAAAACAGTGATGTTGCAAAAAAAAAAATTGGAAATTAGGGTCATTTGGTTATTTTTTGTAAGTTAAGGGCAATTTTGTAATTTTCTAAAATCAATGTATTTTGATATTTTACGGATTAGGGTTTTTGAGTGTTTATAAAATAATGAAATTTTGGTAAAATTGTTGGGTAGTTGGACATTTTATAAACCAAGGGTATTTTGGTAATTTTACCACTAGGGGCATTTTTGTAATTTCATAAATCAAAAATTTTTCGGAATATTTTGTAAAGATGGTTTTCACAAATTTAAAAGAAAGTTTTAAGACTTTTTTTTTAAAAACTAGGGTTTTGTTGTTTTTATAAAAACACGGCTAGTTCCCTTTCGGGTTTTAGTTATTGTGTTTAGCCTAGGACCGAGTCCTCTTGGTCAGGGTGAACCAAAGCTACGCACCAGGTAGGATTCCTGCGAAGAGGAGGTGAGTCACTAGGACTGCTTAAGTACCAGGCTCTTCCGGATCCAATCCTAGACATGCGCACAAGGGTTACCACACCCTAACTCGGCGACTTAGCCATAGGTTTGTTTAATTAGGCATTAAAGTCTTATGTAATAGTTGGGGTAAACTAGTCCTAGGGTTCACATACTTAACAGTCTAATCTACATTCCATTTCTACCCTTCTATAATTTATACCAAAATTCACACAGAGGATAGGGGTACTTACCTGGTGGACTGCGGGTCGGAGACTTGGGTGTCATGCCAGAAAAACCTGCTTATTTCCAAAAATATTTTCATAAAACATACTTGGGCTCGATTTGAAAATGTTTTGGGCCTTAACCTCAGTAGAGAGTTTGAAACGGCTCGATACCAAACTAAAACACCCCAAACCCGGCCCACGATCTTTGACCAGATTTGGTATGTTCCTCAAGTAAACCGGTTTAAAGTTCTTTTGTTGCTTTGGGAAAATAGTGTGTTTTGAAAGAAATATTGTTTTGGGTTGGGCTCGAGTAGAAAACAAAATCGTTTTATAATGAAAACCCTTTTAAATTTAAAAGATCAAAATATATAGAGTATATTAAATGAAAATTTCTTAATCTTTAACTTAATAAAAATTTAGTAACATAATAAATAAAAGCAAAATAAAATAAATAGTGCTTATGGCCTTATGGCATTATTACATCAAGTAAATCCAAATAATTCGGAGTACTTAAAAATTAATAGCCTACAAAAATAAAAACTTCATGTTGAGCATGGCCACCACAAGTTCTGCCGTCCCGGTCCATTACTGTTCATCACCTGACACATGGTCCCTCAACGGGGTGAGTCAACAGACTTAATGTGTACACAACACTAAATCATAATAGAATCAAGCATAACAAATATTACACATTCATATCATAGCATACAAACTATGATGCATTCCCAAACCCAAACCTAATAAGCCATCCGCTACACTCCCCCGTACCAACCTGTACACCGTGGGGACTACTAAGTCGACCCTCCTTCCGCTACACTCCATATCGCGGTCTTAGGTCACCGCATTTGTGGTCTTAGGTCACCACATTCAGATACCGCGGTCTTAGGTCACCGCATTCAGATTACTGTGGTCTTAGGTCACCACATTCAGATACCACGGTCTTAGGTCACCGTGTTCGTGGTCTTAGGTCACCACATTCACTTCCCCTTTCAATAACCCATATGCCCCATTTTGTAATATGCATTAATATGCCAAAGTTCACATTCTTATTCTCATGTTACAAATAACACATTTCATATTCCTAGTAGGAGTAGGAAACGTACCTGAGTACTTAGTACCATAACATTGTACCTTAGCCACTTTCTTATTCTTAATATCACATATTTTAATTAGACATAGCCATAAAACTTATTAAGAATTAGTGTGGGGTACACACCTGATTCGCTTAGCAAATTCCTTGAGATCCCGAAAAGCTTGATCTAATGCTTAGATCCTTAATCCCTACATTTGATTAATCACTTACTACTTTAATAAAAAGCCATTCGGCCACAAATCCAAATCCTAGTAGGATTAGTATTCTTAAAACTTACCTTGCTGCCGATTTGGACACCAACAAATCCCGAAATTGATCCTTGTTTCCCTAGGAATTGTCGAAATTCCTTTAACCATATGTTAGATTTAATCTAACATTAAAACATAAAACATGGCCTTTGGCCGAATGTATATAGGGACTTACCTTGAAATTCTCAAATCCCGGAATCCTTTTATACCTCTGTCGAAATCCCTATAGACTTATATATATTAGATCTAATTTTCAATCATTTAATAATGAGAAATAGCCTTAGATCGATTGCCTCACCTTAGATCTTTGAAATCCCGACCGATCTCCTTTTGTAGTTGACCACCACTAAATCCCAAAATTCCCTTCCATAGTTTCGGCCAAAATACAATATGAGGGATTAGTCCCTAAATTTCGACAGGCTTAAAAAGAAAAGAATGGAAACCGAGTCTAGATCTTACCCTTACTTGGAGAAATCGACAGCACCTATGCTTGGAGCTCCTCAAAGATTCGGCTATGGAGTCTTGAAGACTAGACGACTATGGCCTAGAGGTGTATCAACACTTTTGATTCTTGAGGCTTAAAGAATAGGAAATGGTGGATAGAGAAGAAGTAGATTTCAGCTTGACAAAATAAAAAGAGAAGAGAAGAGAGGAGAGCACTAAGAAATTCGGCAGAAAGAAGGGGAGGAAGAAAAATTGATGAGTAGCCCTATTTTTTTCCTTTTATAGCCGAATTTACTACTCAGAATCGGCCACCACTCTTCTTAATTTGATAACTTTATCTCCTTAATAATAATAATAATAATCCTTCTATTATCTCTTCTTTTATCCATTAAAAATAAAAGGAATTAATCCATAATTATCTCTGAAAAATAATTTAAAATAAATCTACTATTTATCCTCTTATTAGCCGAAATTTAAAGAGAATAAAACTCTTCCTTTCTAGAAAGCTTGTGCCGCCCACCTCTGGCTTCTGGAAGCAAAAATAAAACTTCTTTTATTTGCTTCCCAAGTGACTCGAACTCAGGCCTAAACCCCTTGTATGTGGCGCCATTTCCATAGGCCCTAAGTGGCATCTTCAGGCCACTTTTCCAAACCTGTTTGTGTGTCAAATTTCACATACTTTTTCTCTTAAGGCCCCCTTGCCTTAATTTCCTCTTTTAAACTTTAAAACTCGACATTTCTAAGTCATTTCTAAGTTTCCAAAAATTTTCGTTCGGCTCTTTAAACTTGACATTTCCTTACATTTCCAAGTTTCCAGAAATGCTCATTTTCCTCTTTTGAATCATTTCTAAATCATTTCCTTACATTTCCTAGTTTCCAAAAATGTTCACTTTCCTCTTTTAAACCTAACATTTCCATACATTTCAGTTTTCAAAAATGTTCACTTTCCTAACATTTCCATACATTTCGTGTTTCCAAAAATGTTAAAAATATATTCGAACACATAAGACATGTCATTTCGTACAATTAAACCGAAAATGCATAGGCCCTTCGAGATGTTACAGTCTGTGGCGGCGTTCGGAGGAGAGAGGCGAAAGTCGATGGCATGGTCTTTGAGACTTAAGGTTTCAGCTTTTCTGAATCCCTAATCCAGTTATTGGGTCAAATGGGCTTGGGTCTGTTATTAGGCTTCGGGTCTTGATTTGGGCTGGTTTAATTTTTTGTAAATGGACTTCTGAGGGATTGTTATTATTTTTGGGTTTATTGTGTTTCATTTACGTGGGCCAAAATTGGCCTATTACATAAGTGATTTCGAGTTTCATTTTTAATAATTTTTATGTTTTTAAGTCCGTTTTAGCTTAATTTAGCTAGCCCGGATTAATTTGCAAAACTATTAAAGGTTGGGGGACTTACCATGAATGCTTTTTTATGTTAATTGATTGATTATGAATCTTTGTTGAAAAATAAACAATTTTTGGTAAGTGATTTTTGATGAATTTTGGAATTAGGGATTAAATTGTTAAATGTGTAAATCTATAGATTTTATTGTGAAAAGATGGTAACTATGGCTTGTATCAAGGTCCCTTGCATCTATGGTTAACATGGATTTATGTTAAAATGGTTAGATTTTAAGTTGTAAGCTTAAGGACTAAATTGTGAAAAATAAAAATGTTAAGGGTAAATTGGTAATTTTGCATAAATACGAAATATGGATTAAATTGAATATTAGAATTGTTTAATTGATTGAAAATATCTATTTAGATCAAGATAAACAATGTTCAGATTTAGATCGAGGAAAAGCTAAAGCTTAGGATTAGCTCGATCTTATTTCTACGCCTTAGTTATCGAGGTAAGTTCGTATGAACTGTAATAGTTTTAATGTTGTTTAAATTGAATGTCTATTATGTTGTTTTAATGTAAATTAATTAATATACAAATGTATCAATGCTATGATGAATTGACGGATATCGAGTCCTAGTTGAACCTTAAGAATTCTTAGGATATAAATGACATGTCATTAGGGATTTCATGTTTCGGGTGCTGGTCTTGAATGTCCTACCGATGGCTGAGGTCCTGCATTTGTTGTAGATTCTTTACAGCTCGTGTAAACAGCATCGTGTAGCCTACATTCTGACCCACAGCTAGTGTAAGCAAGCCCATTTCACAGCTCGTGTGAGCATTGATGTAAAGGAAAGGTTACAGTTATATGTAAAGGCACACTTCGTGTGAGCTTTCCCTAGTATCCGATATAATTCTAGATGGTTCAATGGGAAAGAAAAGGGAACAAAATGGTAAGGATGCAAATGGATTGAATTATGACTTAGTGAAAGGATTTATGAACTAAATGACGTTGTACATATGGAAATTTACATGTCTTATGGCTGATTTCAATTATATTATGGATAGATATACTAACTTGTGAGTTGGTGATGTTGATTAGGCTTTGTTAAGCTTATGGCATCGGTGTTGAATTATGTTTGATCTATGTATTGTATTATAGAAATGGTAAACTATGTTTAAGGTTTATACGAGTTTACTAAGCACTTATTGCTTATGTAGTTTCTTTCCTTTGTTTTATAGATTATCGAAATTTGGTAAAGTGGTGATCAAGAGGTAAAATTGAGCCAATTAGAAGTTTATGCCTTTTAGATACGTAATCCAAAGACTAATCAGCAACATGGAAGTCAACTAGCCACTTTTGTGTGTATTGAATTATTAATTGAATAATTTTGATTATTTTACAGTTTGGTCCTTCTTAATGTTAGGTAACCAATTAGTGTAATTTACCTTTTACTATGAATTGTTGTAATATGGTACTTAGCAAGTGGTTAGTTAGACCTCCTATTTACATATTTTTCAATTAGGAATTACCTTTTCCCTGAACTCTCTTAGGTTCGATCCTTGGAAAACTCAGGTGCTCCATTATAACTCTATAAATATTACAACTGGACCTGTCACACTTGCAGTATAATGCTAAACATCTAGAGATAATTGTGTTAACTCATAGCCCGATGCACGCACGCCAGAGCGCAATCAGTGCCACACTAGGAAAAATGTCAAACTCGGATACCAAAGGATATATTAAGCCTAATTTATATTATTAGTGTAACACCCTATACCCGACACGATCGTTGGGTCTGAGCTACAGTATGCCACATTCGTTGCTGAAGTAACTACGATCAAATTTAATACGAATTCACATCATCAAACATTTAACCATAAGAATTATAAAAAAATAATACAATATATAATCATTCCCGGGTCTTATATGAACTTACAAAAGCTTTCAAGTTAACCCAGATTGAATTAGGACTAAATTGTAAAATTTTCAAAAATACAAGGTTGATGTCATGATGTCGTTGCTTTAATGTTACGACGTCGTTAAACAATTTGTCACGTCACGGCATCAAACCAGTCAATTTCGCAACATCATTTACTGTATTGGCCTCATGGAGACGATGGAGTTCCTTATCTCACCGTGACATTATAGGTCAATTCTTGTTGCGACGTGGTATGTTTGATGTCGCGATGTCACATACTTTTTTTTTGCAATTCCTCATTGTTAATCAACCTCCAACTTCACAATTCAACTACCAATACAAGCAATTCATTTTCAACCAACACATATAACATTTCCTAGCAATAGTGCATACACTTCACTACCTTATACAACATTATACTATAGCATCACCAACAACAAGCTAACCAATTTGTCTCATTCATTTAAAACTCACACATTTCTACCTAAAACCACAAGTCCCCAACATTACAGCCATTTCCAACATTTAAACATATATGCAAAGGTTTCATAAACACATTATAACCATTTGGCCAAATATACACCATAAAGTACCAACTCTAAAAGATACATGAACTTAAAAGTAACCAAAATTTGACTCGACTAGGTACATGCCATGTAACACCCCTAACCCATCTCTGTCGTCAGATTAGCGTTACAGAGTATTACATTACAATTTGAAATAATAAACATCATATAGAAACAATTATTCAATTTAAAATATTAACATTCAATTTCAATATTCATTCATAACATAATTACCTTTACGGGCCTTAAACCAAGCCTACGGGGCCTTAAAAATAGTTTGGAAATAATCAAGGACAAATTTGAAACAAAATAAAATATTTCAGAAAATTTTAAAAATTTTGAAAACAAGGGTCACACAGTCGTGTAGCCAGTCATATGGCTCAGAAACATGATCGTGTGGCTAACCATGTACAATTTGAAGTATTGGTCAGACGGTCGTATCCTAGCCCGTGTGCCAACCCATGTGGATATTCAAAATAGGGTCACACGGCCGTGTCGTAAGCTGTGTGCCAGACCGTGTGTGTATTCGAAGTAAGGTCACACGGTCATGTTGCCAGGTCGTGTAACTCTCTGTGACCGTGTGGACCAACCTGCACCAAAAATTAAAATAACACATGGCCGTGTTTTATGACCGCATGTGGCACACAGCTGTGTGACAGCCCGTGTCCCAGGCTATGTGCATCTAAAATGCCTTCTAAAACAAGCTAAAACAAAGCCCTTTTCGTAGATGCCAAACCAAATCAAATTCACTCAATTTCAAGCCTTCAAAACCCATTCAAACAAGTTATAAACATGCCAAAATATTCAACCTAAGTGTCTAACCAATGTGCCCTCATTGACACCACAATTCATTTACCAAACTAAGCCAAATCAAAAACCTATCACACACCAAGCTAACTTGCATCTAAATTCACATTGTACAAATATAGTCACATACTTAACTTACCATTCATTCATACCATTCATGCCTACTTCTAACAATCACGCAAATTTCATCTCAAAACAACACCTTAAATATGTACTTAACACTACTCAAATTTTCCTTTTCATTCCATCTACTAAACAAAATTTATATTTATCATCATAAAGCATCAACTAAAAGCATTTACAATCAGACCATTAAACCAAAGTACCAAACATATATACATGACTACAAAGTGTCACCAAGTCAAGTTCCAAACATAAATAACATGAACAAATTAACCAAAAGATCCTAGTACATGTCATTCATAACCAACATAAAAAAGACCCGAAACATTTACCAAGATGAAAGATGCATAGTGTGTATCTCCGACCTGAACTCCCAATCAACTAGGATTTTCGTGATCTATAAGGAAAAACATAAATAACATAAGCACATAATGCTTAGTAAGTCCGAATAAATGTAAGCGTTACTTACCAAATAAATTACTTTATATAAGGCATACATTATTTCAAATATCATTTACATATTAATTGATTCCTGTTCACATGACAAACCTTGGATCAATAATTTAATAACCATTCAATTTGTGACCCTTTCCGATTATTTCATTGTTCAGAGGATGTCGTGGTATCTTTTAACCTTGGTCTTACACAATCCCGAAGTGGTGCCATAATATCTTTGAACTATGGTCTTGATTCAATCACATTTAATGTCATTGCATCTTTCAACTATGGTCTTGTTTATTTTCTGGTATAGTGCCGTAGTATCTTTCAACTAGGGTCTTCTTACCTGTTCCGGTTTAATGCCATAGTATCTTTCAACTATGGTCTTTCTCATTTCGGGTATAATGCCATGATATCTTTCAACCATAGTCTTTCTCATTTTCTCAAGTCAACCAAATTTATGGATGTATATCAAATTATAACTAGCAACCAAATAAATTACTTCAATTAAATTACGAACTTACCTCAACGAAACCAGTTGCGATGACAAAGGCGACGATTAGTCTGGTATTTTAGTTTTCCACTATTTACGTTCGGTTGGCCCATTTCTTGATCTAAATAATAATTTTCATTCAAATAAACCATTCAAATAGTTTACAAAATTAATTCAAACCTATTGTAACACCCCAAACCCGGTCAACACTCTACGACCGAATCCGGCATGTCACAGGGAAAATATTTGAATAAAAATATTAGTTAGTGGCCTTGTTACAAACCCAAATAAAAAACAAATTAAAAATAAGATAACTCAAAATAGTGAATAAAATAAAACCTGAAAACAATGCGCATGGCCACCTCGAGTCTGCCCCGGCTCCGTATCCGCGATCTACGAATCATCTGCAAAATGTAAGGGAAGGGGTGAGTCACCGAGACTCAGTGTATAAATCCCCATCCTGATAATATCAAGGCATTTACACAATTCATAAGTCAATATGTAAGTCATGCAACCCAAACCTAACCATCCGAACTCCTGTATCTACCCCGTGTGGTCAAAACCACTGGTGGTCAAAACCACTGGTGACCGAAGTCACAAATAATATAGTGTGGTCAAAACCACTGGTGATCGTAGTCACAAATAATATGGGTGGGGCCAACCCACCTTGTGGTCAAAACCACTGATGACAATCCCATAATCAACATGTGGGGCCAACCCACTGTGGTACCAAACCACTGGGACGAGTCACAAATAATCAATGTGTGGTCAAAACCACTGGTGACCGTAGTCACAAATAATATACGTGTGGTCAAAACCACTGGTGGTCAAAACCACTGAGACTTAGTCACAAATAATATGAAAAGCGGGGCCAATCCACTGTGTGGTCAAAACCACTGGTGACAGTCTAGAATCATGCCTTCCCCCTCTTCTCATTACACCCGTGCAATATGACATAATAATTCGTGTATGCAGTATGTCATGTATGCTAAACATATATCAAATATAAGTATAACATGAATTACCATCATAATCAGATAGACATAAAATAACATAATCACGCTAATCAACTTCTGAGAGTATAACCGTAATTTTACCTACCAAAGGCATTTCCGTAATTTACCCACCAAGGGCATTTTCGTAATTTACCCACCAAGGGCATTTTCGTAATTTACCCACCAAAGATATATCGATAATTTTGCACCTGCAATGGCCTTTTCCAAAGGCCCAAATGTCGCCCCGAGCGACTCAGCTACCATTTCCGGTCGTACCAGACGATTGGGCCTAAAACTCGATTCCGGCCCATTTGGGCCCACACGCTCGTGTGGCCCACCTAGCACAAATCTAGCCATGTATATAAGTTCCACCTAGTCTAGTTCACTATATACTACACAATCGCACAATTTACTCATTAGGGCCCACGGGCCCATTGGGCCCACTTCGACCCATCGCGGCCCAACCAGCCCCAACCCACAAGAAAACTACTGATGGCCTCAACTATCACGTCGAAGCCCCACACATGCGCTCGCACCCTAGTGTGGCTACTATTGCCGTGACCGGTACTTCGGCATTTGCCGCTCTACAACTAGAGTAGAGAGAGTTAAACACTTGATAGGAGTCTGGTGTTAAACCGCGCTGCGACCACTCCTGTGCCCAAACGCCCACCAAGGTATGTTAACTCTCCTCCTGGAATGCTCTTTATATAGCTAGCTTTTCATCTTCCTTCTTTGTATCTTTCCGATGTGGGATCCTTTCACGATGAGAGAGTTTAAATTCAATCAAAACTCTTGCCGTCCAATCCGCAAAATAAATACTCCCTTGCTTCTCATGAGATTCGAACCCAGGCTCCCCTGCAACATAATCCACGCCGCTAACCACTTGGCCACAAGCTCCTCTTGTGTCTTAAACCATGCGCAACTAAATTTGAAACTATAGCCAAATACTAAAGTCCATGTAAAAAGAAAACCAAAATGCAAGAGCCAAGACTTGAACCTTGGACCTCCTTCCTTCCTTGTGGTGTCATTCCCTTGTCCCTTATGTGGCATCACTTTGCTACTACACTACACACTCCACTTGTGTCATTTTCCTCCACATTTTATTCTTAAGGCCTACCTGCCAACTTCCAGGGTTTTCTTACCTAAAACCAAAATTTCCCCAAAGCCAAAGTTCGATCCCGGGACTTCACAGAAGCCCTCTAACCTTCCAAAAATCACTTATCTAATAGGTCCAACTTGCATTTAAGCCGATCTCTTGTTCTCCAAAATTTAAATGCTACTACGTTCAAGGCCCATGGGCCCAATCCTACTAGGCCCAATTTCGGGATGTTACACCTATAACCCTTACCATTGTGAAATTTATAAATTTACCCTTACATTTTAACTTTTATGCAGTTTAGTCCCTGAACCTGAAACTTACAAATTAACCACAATTAACTAAAATCCATGCTAGAAAAATTTCATAGGGTTCATAATCAGCCATATTTATCATCATCTTAACCTATTTACATGAAGTTTTACTATTTTCACAAATAAACCCCTAACATTAAAATTACCAAAGATTACTTAACAAAATACATTTACTTAACTATTAAACTCAAGAATTTAACAACTAAGTTCACCAATACACCTAACTTATTCATGGTAGACTACAAACTTTTAACTGTTTCACAATTTAACCCTCGGGCTAGCTAGATTAAGCTAAATCGATCTTAAAATCATAAAAGTCATTAAAAACGGGATCAAAAATCACTTACATGCAAGAAGGTCATGAACCGAATCTCCCAACCTTATCTCTATGGTGCTTTTCGATTGTAAAAGTTGGAATGAGTTAGATGATCACTACTTTCATTTTTGTTTATGCTATTTTATTAACTTATTTACTATTCTACCCTTAAAATAAACCTTAAAAATTAGCCAAACAATAGTCATAATCGTCCATTAGCTTTATATATGGTCTAATTATCATATAAACCCATCAACTCAAGAATCTATAATCTTTTAATACCTTTAGCTAATAGAATTTAACTTTTGTAGCTTTTACAATTTAGTCTTTTTTCCTAAATTAACTATTTAAACGTTAAAGTTTCTTAACCAAATTCTAATATGACTTTAATAAATACTCATAGATATAAATAAAAATATTTACTGACTCATTTTTTGGAATTGTGGTCCTGGAACCACTGTTTTCGACACCACTGAAAATGGGCTGTTACATGTCAACTTAAAACAAAACAGAATATACAAATATGCTGAGTCAAGAATCGTCCTCTAGATGCTGGAAATCTACTTGTTGCTCACTAGAGAATCTACTAAACCTGCGCATAGAAAACAAAACCGTACGCTGAGCAAATACGCTTAGTAGTAAATTTATGATGCAAATACAAAATAAATAATTTATGCAACATGTATACATTCAATTCTTAGTCTAATTCCATACAATTCTATATAAGACACTTCCATTTTCACAATGGCAATTGTACAACCAATTTCACTTACTAACTTTTTAAATTTGTAACACCCCAAACCCGGCCTATGTGTTAAGACCAGACTTGGCATGCCACATCAATCGAACATACATCTACTTATCAATGATTTAAAGAAAACAGATCTTCAAAACTATTTTGGAGGTGAAGTTCATCAAAAACCGTAGTTAATTTGAAATCTATGTTTTTAGGGCATAAGAGTTTATAATTGATTTCAGAGAAATAATTGGTTAAATTTTTAAAGAAGTTTAAAAATAAACTCACAAGAGATTTGGAAACAAAATTTATAATAGAGTTTTTACAGACATTCTTACGAATTTGAAATATTTAAGAAAAACCCCTTTTTATACGAAAAATTAAGGAAAACATTATAAATTTAAAATAGTCCCCTTTTAGTATTTAAAACATATTAAAAACCCATTCACGAATAAAAATACAAAAACATAATACCAGATGCCTTATTACATCGCAATTGAAATAGTACTTAAATAAAAAGACTTAAAAGAAGTTCAAAGTTTATATAACTCATCATTCATAGTATGGCCTCCTCACGAAGTCATCCCCAGTCCAAGCCTCCATCAATTATCATTACCAGAGAAGGGTAAGAAAAATGGGGTAAGTTAGAACTCAGTGTGTAACCCACTTTCCGTGTCCACTGGGCCAGAACTATTTAAGCATATAATTGGGCTTGAGCCCATTTACAAATGTACAATACATATATCAAATATAATATGTATGTGATATGCAATTCCCAACCAAGCCTAAATTTCCATCCGCTACACACCACCCGTACCAACCAGCACACCTGTGGGGATCAGGTCAACCCACCCTGCCAACACACCAATCGCAGGTATAAAGCCATTTAAAATGTTTGTGGCAGAGCCACCCGAACTAGATTGTGGCAGAGCCACCGAACTAGATTGTGGCAGAGCCACCAGAACTTCTCTTCAATTTTTATCCCTACCCATGCAATCATGTATGCATATACAAAGCATAACAATATTCATAAAATAATTTCAACATAAGGCCCACAATACAAGTTGGCCCATTTAGCAATCTAGCATTTTGGCCCTTTAAGCAGACTAGCAATTTGGCCCATTATTCAATCTAGCAAATTGGCCCATTGATCGATCTAGAAAATTTGGCCCATTAATCACATGAGACCCTAAAATATCACTTTTTAATTAAATAGCCCATTAAGGGAAAATTATGAAATTTCCACAACGTTAATACCGATTTCTTGTATTTAAACAAAAAAATGTTAATATATCGTATTTTCAAATTTTGCCAACTTTACGATTTTTATTCTATTGTTTTACGATATAATATCTAACCCATGAGATAAGTGTGAAATTACACTCCTGATTACGGTGAGAACTATACTTTCTCGCTCGTCGATACCTAAATATGTGACACGCTTGATTAGAACACTAATATTTAATATAAATCTATGTTAAGATAAATGATCTAGAACTTTTACCCTCGAAATTTCGAACAACAACTATTTGTGGTTTCTCCCCGATTGATGGTTCATAACCCGTTGAAGAACCACGAACAGTCAATGGCTCAGGAGTACGAAATGACTTCAAATAATTGATTTTCACCAGAAGAGGGTCCACAACCCGGTGGAAAATCTCGGATTACTGAAATAGCCCTTCGCTTGAATCTAGAGGGAATAGCAGAACCGGCCCTCTTTCAAACACTATTCACCACCTTTTTCGACCCTATCTTGTTTGCCTCCATTGACAAAAGATTATTAGTCCAACTACTATATTGGAAATTAAGACTATTGGTTTTAAAGCGAAATCGGCTTACCACAAAAATATCTTTGCGTTTGTGGAATGAAAATTGAGTGTTAACGTCCCTAGGATAAAATCGATTAATAACCTAGCTTTGACGAGATAACGAAATAATATGGAAGTCCTTGATAGAAATCCTTACCTTTACACTTCGATTCAATTTCTAGCGAGTCACGATGATTACGAATACTCTGAGTTCGGCCTTCTCTATAACACTATTAAGAAGAAAAGATCGTCTAAGAGAAAAGAATATAGGATGCTATTTTTGGTCAAAAGACCTTGCCAAACTAATATATTTTCGGCTAAATAAAAGAAGAGAATAAAGATTCGAAAAGGGTTCTTACCGATTGATTAAAACGAAGGTTGAAAGAATAATCAACAAAAACAATATAAGTGAAGAGAAGATTCGGCTTTGAAGGAAAATTGGAGAGAATGGTGTTAACACCATTCGGCCATGGGGAGAAAGAGATGGGAGACAATGTGTTTTGGGTTTTTCAAATGTGAGAAAGGAGCAAAGAGTGAGATTTGGGACAAGGAAGCATTCGACAATGGTAAAGAGGAGAAGAAAAGAAAAATGGCCTTTATGCTTTGGTATTTCAGCACAAGGGAGAGAGTGTCTTGAGATGTTAGGCAAAAATATGACCAAATGGTAAAAATGAAATGAAATGGCCAAAAGAAACAAAGCTTACCTATTGCTCAAATTCGGCTAGGAGAAAGAGTTTGGAGAGAAAAGAAAATTTTACACAAAATGCTAAGAATTAACCAAAACTAACTCCTAATCCTAGCCAAACTACTAACAACATTTGGCCATTCCCCCTAGCCACAAAACCGTCCATGAACATTGGCCAAAAGTCAAAGTTTTAGCCACCCAAAAGTTTCCAAAACAACACCCTTAAAATATGCCTTGTGTTCCCCCTACCTTCCATAAGCTTAGGATTTCTTTCCTCAAGTTCAAGCTTACCTTAACCATTAGCCACCTTACCATAAAAGAAATGGTCTAACCTTACCATAAATAAGGCTTGACCGACACATGCCATATAGGTGCAAAAATTAAAGTCACCAAAATGCAATCCATGGAATTCGAACCTCTCCCCTCAAGCAACACATATGACGCCAACTCCACTTTACTACTAGCTCACCTTATGCTAGTTTTTGACACTTAATTTCCTTAAATATCAAGGTCACTTGTTCCACTTCAATAAAATACTCATTACTGAAATTTATTCTAATTACGAATAAATCCCGAGCCTTCTCAAGACTATATTAAACACACAAATTGAATCATTCACAAGCTAAGCCCCAAAAACATGCAACATATCGATACTCAAATTTTTAGGATGCTACAATTCTACCCCCTTAAAGAAAATTTCATCCTCGAAATTTACCTGGTTAAAAGAGGTGAGGATATTGTTACCGAATTGTGTCCTCAGGCTCACACGTAGCTTCCTTTGCTCCGTGATTACGCCATAAAATCTTAACCAACGACACAGTCTTCTTTTTAAGCACCTTAAGATCACGGTCTAAGATTTTCACTGGTTGCTCCTCGAAAGACAAGTCTGGCCTTAACTCCACTTCTTCTACCGGTACTATGTGAGATGGATTCGATCTATAATGCCTCAGCATAAAAATATGGAAAACACTAAGAATCTGACTCAACTCCGGAAGTAATTCAAGCTGATAAGCCATTGGTCCTACACACTTCAACACACAGTACGGTCCAATGAACCTAGGGCTCAACTTGCCCTTCCTTCCAAATCTGAAAGTCTCCTTCCAATGTGAGACTTTCAGAAAAACCTGATCTCCTACCGCAAACTCAATATCCTTACGCTTCAGATCCGCATACGACTTTTGTCTATCCGAAGCTTCCTTTAACCGTGCTCGAATCACTTTTACCTTTTCTTCCGTCTCATATATCAACTCAGGACCCAACAACTGTCGTTCCCCCAATTCAATCTAACAAGTAGGGGTACGACACCTACGACCGTATAACGCTTCATAGGGTGCCATTTGGATACTGGATTGGTAACTGTTATTATACGCCAACTCTGCCAATGGTAGAAAATCCTCCCAACTACCTCTGAAGTCAATCACGCAACCTCTTAACATGTCTTCCAAAATCTGAATTACTCTTTCTGACTGACCATCTGACTTAGGATGAGAAGCCGTATTGAAGTTTAACTTTGTTCCCAGAGCCTCATGTAAAGCTTTCTAAAACCGTGATGTAAACTTGGGATCCCTGTCTGATATGATAGACACTGGTACCCCATGTAACCTTATGATCTCAAATACATACAGCTTAGCCAACTTTTGTAGCGAGTAATCCATACGAACAGGTAGAAAATGAGCAGTCTTCGTTAATCGATCAACTACTACCCAAACAGAGTCTTTCTTAGTAGGTGTTAAAGGTAACCCACTAACAAAATCCATCATTATCTGCTCCCATTTCCATAGAGGAATCTTTACCGGTTGCAATAAACCCGATGGTAATTGATGTTTTGCCTTCACTTGTTGACACGTCAAACACTTTCCCACAAAATTAGTAACCTCCCGCTTTAACCTTGGCCACCAATACTGCTCACGGAGATCCCGATACATCTTATTTTTTTCGGGGTGCATAGCATAAGGGCTACTATGTGTCTCTCGTAGAATCATTTGACTCAAATCTGAATCCATGGGCATACAAACTCTTCCACAAAAAAACAGCACGCCATCCTTGTTCAATCCAAAGTCCCCTATTATACCACTTTCAACTTGTTGCATTAAAGGACCCAACTTTTCATCTGATAACTGCTTTTCCTTGATCTGCTCTAACCACAATGGCTTCACCTGAAGTTCCGCTAACAGACTGCCACCTCATACAAACTGAGATGAGCAAACATTGCTCTTAACTCCGATACTACCTTACGACTCAATCCATTTGCCACCACGTTAGCCTTTCAAGGATGGTACTCGATTGAGAAGTCATAATCCTTTAACAACTCCACCCATCTCCGTTGTCTCAGGTTCAACTCCTTTTGGGTAAGAAGGTACTTAAGACTCTTATGGTCCGTATAAATGATCGACTTCTCACCATAGAGATAGTGCCTCCAAATCTTTAAGGCAAACACCACCGCAGCCAACTCCAAGTCATGAGTAGGGTAGTTGACTTCGTGTAGCCTCAACTATCGAGAAGCATAAGCCACCACTTTTCCTCCTTATATCAGCACACATCCCAAACCCGTGTGTGACGCATCATAGTAAATGATAAACTCTTTTCCAACCTTAGGTTGAATCAGTACTGGCGCTTCCGTCAAAATCTTCTTCAGTTTCTCGAAACTTTCTTGTTGTTTATCGGACCACACATGCGGTACTCCCTTTCACAACATCTTGGTTAGAGGTGCAGCAATCAATGAAAACCCCTCAACAAAGCGACTATAGTAACCACCAAACCCAAGAAACTCTGGATCTCAGCCATTGACTTCGGTGGTTTCCAATCCAGCACAGCCTCTACCTTCCGAGGATCAACTCTTATTCCTTCGGCTGACACCACATGACCCAAGAAAGTCACTTCCTTCAACCAAAATTTGCATTTACTGAATTTGGCATAAAGTTACTTATCTCGCAAAATTTGCAACACAATGTGCAAATGTAAGTCATGCTCTTCTTCATTCTTTGAATATACCAAGATATCATCTATGAACACCACTACGAACTGGTCTAGATAGGGTTGAAAGACTCGGTTCATCATGTCTATAAATGCAGCTGGTGCATTGGTCAAACCAAACGGCATCACCAAAAACTCATAATGTCTATAACGAGTTCGGAATGTCGTCTTATGAATATCTGCCTCCTTAACCTTGAGTTGATGATAACCCGATCTCAAATCAATCTTGGAGAAAACTGAAGCTCCTCTCAATTGATCAAACAGGTCATCAATTCTCAGTAATGGATACCTATTCTTGATCGTCAATTTATTCAACTGTCTATAATCAATGCACATACGCATCGACCCATCCTTCTTCTTGACGAACAAAACCGATGCTCCCCACGGAGACACACTCGGTCGAATAAATCCCTGATCCAACAATTCTTGAATTTGAGCTTTAAACTCCGCTAACTCCTTCGGCGCCATTCTATAAGGAGCAATAGACACTGGACCCGTTCCGGGTAAAAGCTCAATACTAAATTCTACTTCCCGATCTGGAGGTAGACCTGGAATTTCTTCGGGAAAAACATATGGGAATTCTTTCACCGTTCTCACACCTTCCACCGATAATTCCTTGGCATCCAAAGCACTAATGAAGGCTAGGAACACTCCATACCCGTTTCGCACCAACTTCTCTGCCTTTAATGCAGTTACCACATTTGCCAAAAAGTTCCTTCGCTCGCCTATCATTACTACCTCCTTATCATCCACAGTCCTTATTGACATCCGCTTTTCAGCACAATCCAATTGCGCCCGATGCTTCACCAACCAATCCACGCCCAAAATAAGATCAAACTCACCGAAAGGCAATTCCATCAAGTCCGCCAAAAATATTTCTCTTTGAATTTCTAAAGGCACGTCTCTAAACAATTTATTCACAATTACAGACTGTCCTAAGAGACTAATTACCGTCATCTCTCTATCATTAATCTCAGATCTAATATTTAGGTTTCCAAATATGCCACTAGCAACATACAAGTGGGTAGACCCGATATCTATCAAAGCAGTAACAGGTATATCAAAGATGAAGAACATACCAGTTATCACATCAGGTGCATCGCCATCTTCACAACACCTAACCGCATAGACCAACCCCGGCTGTCTTGCCTCCGCGTTACCTCTAAAGCCATTTCCTCGACCCGGTGCACCTTGACCATGTCTGGTACCATTACCACCACGACCTAATCCACGACCTCTCAGTGGCTGCTGAGTACCTCTAGCTGGCTGAACATCAGGGTTACGAGCTTCCTGAGTCGGATCAGTCCATCAAGGGCAATTCTTATACTTATGATCCTTGGAACCACATTTATAATAGGTACTAGTTTTCCTCCAGCATTCCTCAGGGTGTCACTTCCCACAGTCAGCACAGTCTCGACTCTGATTGGTAATCACAGGTGCTCTAGCTTGAGCTAGCTCATCATTTCAAGGCCTCTTCTGGAACCTTTTAGAAGAACCCGAGTACTTAAAATCCCTCTTGCCTCTGACTCTTTCCCGGTTCTGGCGTTCTGAGTTCTTAGCCTCTTCAGCTATCTTGGCTTTCTCTATAAGCGAGGCAAAAATCCGTACTTGTTGTGGGGCTATCAGTACCCGCAACTCATCATTCAGCCCATCTTCAAAGCGTACACAGCGTTCATGATCAGTTGGTACTATTGTGCGAGCATAACGGCTCAAGCGAAGAAATTCTGCCTCGTAAGCTGCCACCGTCTTATTTCCTTGAACCAGATTCAGGAATTCCTTCCTCCGGGCATCCACATAACTTGTCCCCACATACTTTCCTTAGAAAATAGCTTTGAAGAAATCCCAAGTGACAAGTGTAGCCTCAGTGCCTTCTCGAACCGTAAGCCACCATTGATACACCTCGTCCCTTAGTAAGGACACCGCTCCTCTCAGTTTCTGCTCGACGGTGCACTCCAGATCATCTATAATCCGCTCTACAGCTCAAGCCAATATTCCGCAATATTCGGAGCTATACCGGAGACGCCTCTAAAAACCTCGGCACCACTTGATTTAAGTCGTTCTGAAATTGATCCACGAACTGCTGGACCAGTTCTTGTCCCAGCAACCCTTTCTAGGACTCTCAACATTGCTTGTGTCAAAGCATTGTCCTCTCTTGTATGGTCATGTGATCCAGTCTCACTCCAGGGTGAAGTAGGTGCATCCATTTCTGGCATATGACCCGATGCTTCAGTTGCACCCCTAGCACCTCATCCTCTACCACGGCCACGTCTACCGCATCCATGTCCACGTCCTCTAGTGTTCATAATGACTAATTCAGTTTAATCTGGTTACAAGTTTTATGAATCAGAATATTATTTCAGTGTTTATTAACGATATTTTATGAGTTATAAGAGATAGAGTTGTTTTCGCAATCCCATCCTATAATCTCGATCTCTACCGTTTTCAACACCTAAAACTAGAAGTTCTAGAGTGTTCCTATGATCATATCACAATAAGAAACATTCAATATACAAGTACTTACTTGACTTAGTGCCGGATGCTCGTGGTGCCATACAACCTTTAAAACATAAAATCTAGAAATTTAAACAGTTTTAAACTAAAATTGTTGCTGAACCCAAACCACAGCTGAGTTTTAAAACTGGCTCTGATACCATAAAATGTAACACCCAAACCCCGCCTATGCATTAAGACCAGACTTGGCATGCCACATCAATCGAACATACATTTAGTTATCAATGATTTAAAGAAAACAGATCTTCAAAACTATTTTGGAGGTGAAGTTCATCAAAAACCGTAGTTAATTTGAAATCTATGTTTTTAGGGCATAAGAATTTATAATTGAATTCAGAGAAATAATTGGTTAAATTTTTAAAGAAGTTTAAAAATAAACTCACAAGAGATTTGGAAACAAAATTTATAATAGAGTTTTTACAGACATTCTTACGAGTTTGAAATATTTAAGAAAAAACCCTTTTTATACGAAAAATTAAGGAAAACATTATAAATTTAAAATAGTCCCCTTTTAATATTTAAAACATATTAAAAACCCATTCACGAATAAAAATCCATAAGAATAATACTAGAGGACTTATTACATCACAATTAAAATAGTACTTAAATAAAAACACTTAAAAGAAGTTCAAAGTTTATATAACTCATCATTCGTAGCATGGCCTCCACACAAAGTCATCCACGGCCCAAGCCTCCATCAATTATCATTACCTGAGAAGGGTAAGAAAAACGGGGTGAGTTACTTAGAACTCAATGTGTAACCCACTTACCGTGTCCACTGGGCCAGAACTATTTAAGCATATAATTGGGCTTAAGCCCATTTACAAATGTACAATATATATATATATATCAAATATAATATGCATGTGATATGCAATTCCCAACCAAGCCTAAATTTCCATCCGTTACACACCACCCATACCAACCAGCACACCTGTGGGGATCAAGTCAACCCACCCCGCCAACACACCAATCGCAGGCATAAAGCCATTTAAAATGTTTGTTTCTGAGCCACCCAAACTAGATTGTGGCAGAGCCACCGAACTAGATTCTGGCAGAGCCACCGAACTAGATTCTGGCAGAGCCACCGAACTAGATTGTGGTAGAGCCACCGAACTAGATTGTGGCAGAGCCACCAGAACTTCTCTTTAATTTTTATCCCAACCCATGCAATCATGTATGCATATACAAAGCATAACAATATCCATAAAATAATTTCAAAATAAGGCCCACAATACAAGTTGGCCCATTTAGCAATCTAGCATTTTGGCCCTTTAAGCAGACTAGCAATTTGGCCTATTATTCAATCTAGCAAATTGGCCCATTAATCGATCTAGCAAATTTGGCCCATTAATCACATGAGACCCTAAAATATCACTATTTTAACCAAATAGCCCATTAAGGGAAAATTCTGAAATTTCCACAACTTTAATACCGATTTCATGTATTTACACAAAAAAAAGTTAATATGTTGTATTTTCAAATTTTACCAGCTTTACGATTTTTATTCAATTGTTTACGTTATAATATCTAACCCATGAGATAAGTGTGAAATTACACACCTGATTACGGTGAGAACTATACTTTCCCGCTCGTCAATACCTAAATACGTGACACGCTTGATTAGAACACTAATACTTAATATAAATCTATGTTAAGATAAATGATCTAGATCTTTTACCCTCGGAATTTTGAACAACAACTATTTGTGGTTTCTCCCCGATTGATGGTTCATAACCCGTTGAAGAGCCACTAACAGTCAATGGCTCAAGAGTACGAATGACTTCAAATAATTGATTTTCACCAAAAGAGGGTCCACAACCTGATGGAAAATCTCGGATTGCCGAAACAGCCCTTCGCTTGAATCTAAAGGGATTAGCAGAACCACCCCTCTTCCAAACACTATTCACCACCTTTTTCGACCCTATCTTGTTTGCCTCCATTGACAAGATTATTAGTCCAACTACTATATTGGAATTTAAGACTATTGGTTTTCAAGCGAAATCGACTTACCACAAAAATATCTTTGCGTTTGCGGAATGAAAATCGTGCGTTAACGTCCCTAGGATAAAATCGATTAATAACCCAGCTTTGACGAGATAACGAAATAATATGGAAGTTCTTGATAGAAATTCTTACCTTTACACTTCAATTCGATTTCTAGCGAGTCACGATGATTACGAATACTCCGAGTTCGGCCTTCACTATAACACTATTAAGACGAAAAGATCGTCTAAGAGAAAAGAATAGAGGATGCTATTTTCGGTCAAAAGACCCTCCCAAACTAATATATTTTCGGCTAAAGAAAAGAAGAGGATAAAGATTCAAAAAGGGTTCTTACCGATTGATTAAAATGAAGGTTGAAAGAATAATCAACAAAAACAATATAAGTGAAGAGAAGATTCGACTTTGAAGGAAAATTGGAGAGAATGGTGTTAACACCATTCGGCCATGGGGAGAAAGAGATGGAAGACAATGTGTTTTGGGTTTTTCAAAGAGAAAGGAGCAAAGAGTGAGATTTGGGACAAGGAAGCATTCGGCAATGGTGAAGAGGAGAAGAAAAGAAAAATGGCCTTTATGCTTTGGTATTTCGGCACAAGAGAGAGAGTGTCTTGAGATGTTAGGCAAAAATATGACCAAATGGTAAAAATGAAATGAAATGGCCAAAAGAAACAAAGCTTACCTATTGCTCAAATTCGTCTAGGAGAAAGAGTTTGGAGAGAAAAGAAAATTTTACACAAAATGCTAAAAATTAACCAAAACTAACTCCTAATCCTAGCCAAACTACTAACAACATTCGACCATTCCCCCCTAGCCACAAAACCGTCTATGAACATTGGCCAAAAGTCAAAGTTTTAGCCACCCAAAAGTTTCCAAAACAACACCCTGAAAATATGCCTTGTGTTCCCCCTACCTTCCACAAGCTTAGGATTTCTTTCCTCAAGTACAAGCTTACCTTAACCATTAGCCACCTTACCATAAAAGAAATTGTCCAACCTTACCATAAATAAGGCTTGACCGGCACATGCCATAAAGGTGCAAAAATTAAAGTTACCAAAGTGCAATCCATGGAATTTGCACCTCTCCCCTCAAGCAACACATATGACGCCAACTCCACTTTACTACTAGCTCATCTTATGCTAGTTTTTGACACTTAATTCCACTTAAATAAAATACTCATTACTAAAATTTATTCTAATTACGAATAAATCCCGAGCCTTCTCAAGACTATATTAAACACACAAATTGAATCATGCACAAGCTAAGCACCAAAAACATGCAACATATCTATACTCAAATTTTTAGGATGCTACAAAATTTGCATACAAGTTTAACAATTTCTCAACAATTCCATAAACCATTTGATTCATTTCAATCATTATGTCTAGTTATAATCATATTCATCATTTTTCATCCTTAACATATATATCATTTTATACTATGTTTTATACCAATTCTAATCCTCTTCGCTCATTAATACACAATTGTCCATAAGGCTCATTTTCAATTCATTTTGTATATTATATTTCCATTTCATATCATTCTACATATTAACTAAGTAATTCAATCGTTTATAACTCATAAACTGACCTGCATCCCAATCTAGCACCGTAGTACATCATCGAATAAGCCAAAGGAAACATACTGGCACACATAATGCATCATCGGATAAACCGAAGCAATTACACTGGCACACACAGTGCATCATTGGACAAGCCGAAGTGCATCACTGGACAAGCCGAAGCAACTATTGTAACAGCCCTTACCAAGTCCGATCGCTGGACTCGAGCTACAGGATGCTACAAAAGTAAACAGAACCAAACACATACTACCTGGGTACACGGTCGTGTGGCTCTAGCTTACACGTCTAGGCACACATTCCTATGACACTATTTTGTGATTTTTCCCTAATTTTTTAAAATTTATTAATTTAGTACTTATTTGTACTCGAGTCAACTTATGATGTAACAGCCTATTTTTAGTCAAATCAAAATAGTGGTTTCGGGACCATAAATTTGAGGTCATAAAATTATTTTAATATTATTTCAAGTTTTTACAGCATGATGGAATGTATGTGTGAAAGTTTCGTGAAGAAATTTTAACGTTTGAATAGTTAATTAGATAAAAAGGACTAAATCGCTTAAAGCATAAAACTTGAGTTCTAATAGCTAAATGTGTCTAATAGCTATAGAACCTGAAAGTTAAGATCCTTATGTTGTAAATACCTATTATAATCATGAGTGGACATATATGGACATATTATGATGTGTTTTAAATGGTTTATTATTAAGGTTATAATTGTAAATTAGTAATTAAATTGAACATAAATAAAATAAAGCCAAATTAGCCTTATCATCATCTTCCATAACTAAATTTTGAAGGAGAAAAAAATAAAAGATTAGGGTTCTTCATTCGGCCAAGTAAAATTCAAGTAATTAGGTATGTGTTTTGCGCGGTTTTTGATGATTTCTACATTTTTGTGATCGTTGCATCTAGTACTAGTTAACCCAGGGACTATTTTGCAAAAATGTTAGAGATTTTGAATGATGTCATTGATGAATTCATGAGTATTTTGATGTTTGATGATAGATTATAAATATTTGATGTTAGATAAACAAGTTTTGTAAAGTGATTTTTAGTGAAGCAAAATAGGGATTAAATTGAGAAATGTGCAAAGTTTGTGAGTAAAATATGAAATAAATGAAAATTATGGGCTGCTAGGGGCATTATGATAATTTGGCTAGAATGGGTATAATTGGAATTTCATTAAATTGTGATTTTATGTAATAAGGACTAAATTATGAAAAATGTGAAAGTTTAGGGGCAAATGTGTAAAATAGCCCTAATGTATATTTTGGATTGAATTGAGTAAATACTTGATTAAATGAGTTAATTTTGAATATATTAGATCAAGAAAAATAGAATTCGGATCAGGGTCAGGGAAAAACGAAAGTTATCGACTAATCGACTCGATTCACCGTTTTAATATCTGAGGTAAGTTTGTATGTAACAAGCATTATTATATTTATGCTTTAAATGATTTGATAATGTATAAATTGTGTATACAAGAATAAAGTTATGTTTGATGATGATTCAGCTATATATGGCACTTAGTGTGTGATTTGAGATAGTTTCGGCTATGTATGGCACTTAGTGTGCAATTTGAGATAGCTTCGGCTATGTACGGCACTTAGTGTGCGAGATATCGGGTATTCAACGGTATTTCAAATATGTATGAGCTTGTTACGGATTGGTACAGGTATGTACATGCATAGTATGAGCCTTAAAACAAAGAAGTTATGAAGTTTGTATATAAGCATATGAATAAGCATATGAAAGATTTGTAGTAATCATGAATTACATGTTAATATGTTTAAATTGATGAATGGTGTATTTGTGATTAGTTAAGTTTATATCATACGAGCTTACTAAGCTATAAAGCTTACTTTGTTTATTTTCCATGTCTTATAGTGATTTCAAAGCAAGCTCGGATTCAGGGATCGTCGGAGGCTACGTCACACTATCCAACCATCACTTTGGTACTTTTGAGCTTATGGTTTGGTCATATGGCATGTATAGGAAGTATGGTCATGTTGGTTATGATTTAGTAGTGAGTTTTGCCATTTAAGATGGCTTGTAAATGTATATGTTTTGGTTTGTGAATATAGCCATGAAAGTTGGCTTGTTTTGGTATGTTTGAACCTAGTGTATGTACATATATATATGACCTATATTATGAGGGTTGTCGAATTAGTATCATGCTTGTGAATTTTGTACAAACTGATATATGTTTGGTAAATGTTTATAGATGTGCTTATGCTATTTTGTGATGTGTTTAATGTTCCTTGGAAATGGTTGATGAATTGATGATGTTTGTGATTGAGGTTTAGGCTAAGAAATGCTTAGATGAAATGGTAGGAACTATGTTTGATTTGGTTGTTTAAGGTTGCCTCTTATGCTTTGTTTTGGTGCCATATGTGTGGGTGAAGGTGTGTATCAAATGGGATGGCAAAATGGCTTGGTAAATAGCCTATTTTTGTCCAAACGGGCAGAGACACGAGTGTATGTCTCAGCCGTGTGTGACACACGGTCATGATATACGGCTGTGTGTCCCCTGATGTTGAAATTGAAATGAAGTCAGTATGCTCCACACGGTCTCACACACGGGCGTGTGATCAGCCGTGTGGCACAAGATACCCCCAATTGGCACACTGCCTAGCACATGGGCGTGTGACTTAGCCGTGTTGCATAAGTCAGTTTACCCTACAGGTTTGGCACGGCCTGGCACACGGGTGTGTGTGGCCACTTCGAAGGGCACATGGGCTAGACACACGGGCGTGTGGTTGGCCGTGTGACCCAAGTCAGTAAGCTCACTTGTTTGGACATGGGGTAGTACACGGGCTAGGACACGGCTATGTGATCCCATTTTGAATGTCTACACGGCCTGTGACACGAACGTGTCTGGTGGCCGTGTGAGACACATGGCCTGGTCATATGGGCGTGTGTCCTCTATTTTGGAGAAAATTTTTCTAAGTGCTCAAATTGTTTTAAAGGTTATCGGTTTAGTCCCAAACCACTCCCAATCCATGATTAGGGCCTCGTAGACTCGTATTAGGGACATATTAATTGAGGTTGATTGATGAATGTTTGAATTGATGAAATGTATGCTAATAGTATGTATAATTGAGTTGTAAGTCCGATAATGCTCTTTAACCTATTCCGACATTGAATACGGGTGAGGGGTGTTACATTTATTGGTATTAGAGCTACGATTTAGCCGATTTTAGGACTAACATAGCGTGTGTGAGAGTCTAACTATCCATGCCATATATAAACTGTGATAATGTCATGACTCCTAACATTTGAAAATGTGTTTTCATATAGAAAATAGATCCCAGTCAAGCTATAGCTGATGAGGTTGAGCGTAATGCGCCTGCTCCCGCTTAAGGGACAGCGTCATTTGATTGTATACCTGTAATGGACAGTCAGAGAGGAGAGGCTAAAGAAGCCTTCTTCCAAATGATGAATGATTGGTTCACGCAGTATATCCGAATAAACCCGGCTGCTCAACAATCTCCACCCTTTCTAATCCCCAACCTGTACCCGTAGCTCCTCAGGGACTTGAGCTTTTAAGATTGAATAAACCTCCAGGTGACAAGATTTATAAACACGGGGCTGAAGAGTTTAGAGCTAATGTTGATGATGACCCTGAGAGAGCCGAGTTTTGGCTTGAAAATACGATTTGAGTGTTTGACGAGATTTCTTGCACGCCAGCTGAATGTTTAAATTGTGCTATATCACTTCTGATAGATACAACGTATCAGTGGTGGAATACATTAGTATCGGTAGTGCTGAGGGAGAGAGTCACCTGGGAATTCTTTCAGACCGAGTTTCGAAAGAAATACATCAGTTAACGGTTTCTAGATCAAAAGCATAAAGAGTTTTTAGAACTGAAACAAGGCTGCATGACCGTAATCGAGTACGAGAGTGAATTTGTACGGTTGAGCAAGTATGCTCGAGAGTATGTTTCTACCGAAGAGATTATGTGCAAGCAGTTTGTTGACGGGTTGAACAAAGATATTAAACTTCTAGTTGGGATATTAGATTTGAAAGAATTTGTTGTGTTAGTTGATCGGGCTTGCAAAGCCGAAGACTTTAGTGAAAGACACTAAACCTGAGAGTCAACAGTGTGGAAGACGACATTTTGGAGATTGTTAGATGAAAAATAATAATAGAGCTTGTTACAGTTGTGGTTGGTGAGATCATTTTATCCGAGATTGTCCTGAGTTAAATGAAAAAGATAAATCTCAGAATGTAAGATCAAGCAATATAGCTACTCGAGGGAGGCCGCCAAGAAATACGGGAAATGCAAGTGGTAATCATGGTACAACTAAAGATTCTACAGTGAAATCTGAGGCTAGAGTACCTGCTAGAGCTTAGGCTATTCACTCTCGCGAAGAGGCGTAATCACCAGATGTTATTACCGGTACATTTTCTATAACAGCCCAAACCTGGCCTAGAAGCTTAGACCGAATCTCAGATGTTACGTTGACCACCGAAGTGATCATAGGTGAATTTTTATAAAACAAGTTAACAAGTCAAATCGAAACATTTAATCGTTAAAAACCCAGTATATAGAATTACAATTATGTAAAACATATAACTAAAATCAAATTAAAGCAGAATTTATACAACAGCTTTATAAAATCTTACAGTTCAAAAAATTGTTTAACCAAATATAAACTGATAATATAAACCGATAATCATTTATTTCCACCGAGACCTCCACACACCGAGTCCAGCGTTAGAATTCAGAAAAGGTACTTGAAAAGGAAACACTAAGAGGGGATGAGCTACTCGAGCTCAGTGTGAGTCTGAAGCAAGTCTAAAACAGAGATACAAAATTCAAAATAGTAGTACAACAAATTTCCAGTTACTCACGAAGTTAGAACGCACACTTGGGACTAATGTCCCAACAAAACTTAACATCCAAAGCACATCAAATTCACCCAAATACTCAGCTCAAATGCTGATCAGACAAATAGATTACAGACAACTAGTCTTTCAGTCAGAACACACACACAATCAGGTGCGGATGAAATGTAGTCAAATAAAAACCCACCCATCCAGCCAACACACCTCTCCGTCCCCCGATCACACCCAAAAGAGCTATTAAAGCTCATCCAACCAAATACACCATTAGGACCAAGTAGGCCCATCCAACCCTAACACCATATAGAGTCATCCAGGGTTTCCCGGCCACAATGACTTATCAGAATGCAATAGAACTGCCAGATCAGATAAATATACGTAGCAAGGCTGACGTATGTACTGTACAGTACAGTGAGAAAATCTGCAGTACAGTCAAATTGCAGTTTGAATTGCCAGATCAGATATATACATACGTAACATAGCTAATGTACATGCAGTAAATCGCTATACCGGTGAATTTACAGTTAAACTGCCAGATCAGATAAGGGCACATAGCATAGCTAACGTACATACAGTACAAAGCGATGCGGTAAACCGCTATACCGGTACATTGCAGCTTAACTGCCAAATCAGATCAGAATCAGAATCAGTCTCCCTTATCTTTACAATCCCATCCCAAAATATGTTATGCAGATGTATGCATGCATACAAACTTACAGAATAGAGACACAATATCAGACAGCCAGACAGAACAGCTGTGCAAACACACCTAACAGAACATATTCAGATTCAAACACTTTTCATGACAGTCACACAGATACACTCAGGCCGAAGCCCAGATCAGAATTCTTAACTACCCTTGTTTAAGCTTAGCCAAGGGTTTGAAACACGCAAATGCATGTTCAAATCAAAACATACAAAAACTGAAATTTTGGTGTCTTAAGACCACACGCCTGTGTGCTCTCACCGTGTGGGAAAAGCCTAGGCCGTGTGGGAGGTCAAATGCTCGTGTAAAAGGGGCACATGGCTGTTTGACTGAGGCATACGCCCGTGTGGCAGAGGCACACGCCTATGTGGACCAGGGACATGGTCATGTGAACATGCCGTGTAACTCTTTATCCATTTGCACTAAATTCAAGTACAGGGCTGGCATACCGTGTGAGGGTCTCACACGTCCGTATGCCCACCAGACACAGTCGTGTGTCCCAAAACACACACCCGTGTGAAATCCCTAAATCCCCAAATTAGCCACACGGTCGTGTGGCACCAAATCACTGAAACCCTAATCCCCAATCTCAATCATTCATATTCCTGAAGGACACGACCGTGTGAGAAATAAAATCCCCAAGTTGACCACACGACCGTGTGGCACCAAAATTGGCCCGAAAACCCTAATTCCCAAAAGCACACGGACGTATGAGTTAGCACACGCCCGTGTAGAAACCCCAGTGGCCACGAAACCGCCTCAGAACAAGCCAGAAAACATTAATTCAGCAGTCGCAATAGCCCCAAACTTTGTAATCACAGAAGGGTATCGAGATATGTCATTTTCCCAAACCTTTTTCAGCAACTAACACGCCAAAATAGACAGTTAAGAACACAAACAAGATTTTTTGAAACAATAATTCACAACATTAAAAGTAGACAAGATTCGAATCCCACACCTATTTTGATGATCGAAACGTCCTGATGCTGACTCAATGACAAAAAAAAATGAAGCTCTGCCAAAACCACCACACCACTGATTCAAAAAGAAGAAACCCAATGAAAAGAAACAAAAGCCAAAAAGAATGGAGGAAAAATAAAACGTGAAAAAGAAAAAGAAAAAGAAAATAAAAACAAAACTAAAATAACAAATAGTAATTAAAAATATTCACTTAAAATAAAACAAAATAATAAGAAAGAAAGTATCTTCCAAAACGTAAACACAAGGACTCGAACCCAAAACCTTGAGGTTCACTAACAATCACTCAACCACCAAACCAGCAGGCCTATTCTGTCACTTAGACGCGAAACTATACACAATAGCACACCTTACTCTCAGACCCTAACCACTAATATCAAAACTTCTAACCCCCAAAATTCGGGGTGTTACAGCTCACCCCTCCTTAAAGAAATTTCGTCCTCAAAATTTTTAACTAACAGAACAGTGGCATAACCCAAGCTACACCACTACGCTCCCGCTGTGCACTCTAACTCAAGTATAACCAAATCCACCCTAAGGGTAAAGCTTGAACCTAAGACCTCTCACACACACCCAGAACACTTAATCACTGAAGTATATACACAGTTGTCTTATAACACACACAAATATTATCCAACGAGCAACCATCAACGTCATTCAAATAAATCACACACAGATTCAGAACAATCTACAACCATACATGTCTTAATGTCGTCATGGAAACTCCCTAATTCGATGCTCCGTGGACTCGCATCTAAGACACGCACCCGTCTTTTTGCAATACTTGCCCGGATGACACTTCTTACAGTGGTCACAAAACGGAGTGCTAGCACCACTATCAACACCCTTTATAAAACCATTATTGCCACTCACATGCGTTCTAACACGTTTCGCAGAACGAGGCTCTAACCTCAAAGAACTGCAATCTCTTTTCTTCCCACCATCCACACACCTAGCCTAAAAGGTTTTGACTAGTCTCTCTTATCCTATCTTTGAACACCTTCTCTAATACCTCCCTCACTACCCGAGTTAAAGCCTCAATACCAAGCTCCAGGTTATCGCTACCCGAAGTTGATGGAATCACACTGACCTCCGGCTCCTGAACAGACACACGCTATGGAGAGGTAGACAACTCCTCGCGGTTTTGCTTACCTTCAGAATCCATATCCGCCTTGTGGTTAACTTTAGATATCTACACTTTCAGAAAACAAACACAACATCAGTACAAGAATCTACATTTCTAATCTTATGGTTTCAGATTTCTACCTGGACCAGCATCGGAGTCTTAAACAGTTCATTTTCGTAAAACATTTCTCAAAATACAAATAATTTCATCTTATTGTGGTAAAGTTTTTCAAAAACTCCCGTCTAAAACCAACCACGTGCGCACACGGATACGTAGAAACACAGGTCGAGGCTTTTGCAAACCTAGCTCTGATACCACTAAATGTAACACTCTAAACTTGGTCTAGAAGTTTAAACTGAATCCCGGATGTTACGTTGACCAACGAAGTGATCGTAGGAGAATTTTTACAAAACAAGTTAACAAGTCAAACCAAAATATGTAATCATTAAAAACCCAATATATAGAATTACAATTAGGTAAAACATATAACAAAAAATCAAATTAAAGCGGAATTTATACCACAACTTTATAAAATCTTACAGTTCAAAAAATCGTTTAACCAAATATAAACTGATATTATAAACTGATAATCGTTTCTTTCCACTGAGACTGTCTGAGACGACCGCACACTGAGTCCAGCATCAGATTTCAAGAAAGGTACCTGAAAAGGAAACACTAAGAGGGGGTGAGCTACTCAAGTTCAGTGTGAGTCCGAAACAAGTCTAAAACAGAGATACATAATTCAAAATAGTAGTACAACAGATTTCCAGTTACTCACAAAGTCAGAACGCACACTTGGGACTAATGTCCCAATAACTTAACATCCAGAGCACATCAAATTCACTCAAGTACTCAGCTCAAATGCTGATCAGACAAATAGATTACAGACAACTAGTTTTTCAGTCAGAACACACAGAGTCAAATGTGGGTGAAATGTAGTCAAATAAAAACTCACCCATCTAGCCAACACACTTCTCCGTCCCCTGATCACACCCAAAAGAGCTGTTAAAGCTTATCCAACCAAACACACCAATTAGGATCAAGTAGGCCCATCCAACCCTACACACCATATAGAGCCATCCGGGTTACCCGGCTACAATGACTTATCAAAATGCAGTTGAACCGCGGATCGGATAAATATACACGAAGGATGACGTGCGTGTTGTATGCGATGTAGTGCGTAAATCATGATGATGACCAAATTGCAATTTGAGCTGCCAGATCATATATATATATATACACGTAGCATAGCTAACATATGTAAGGTATAGTGCAATGCGGTAAACTGTTATACTAGTGAATTTACAGTTAAACTGCCAGATCAAATAACGGTACGTAGCATAGCTAACATACATACGGTACAGTGTGATGCGGTAAACCACTATACCGATAAATTATAGCTTAACTGCCATATCAGATCAGAATCGGTCTCCCTTCTCTTCACAATCCCATCCCAAAATATTTTATGTAGATGTATGTATGCATACAAACTCACAGAACAGAGACACAATATCAGACAGTCAGAGCGAATAGTTGTGCACACACACCGAACAGAACATATTCAGATTCAAACACTTCTCATGACAGTCACACAGATACACTCAGGCCAAAGCCCAGATCAGAATTCTTAACTACCCTTGTTTGAGCTTAGCCAAGGGTTTGTGTAACACCCCAAACCCGGTCAATACGCCATGACCAAATCTGGCATGCTACAGAGGAAAACGTTTTGAAGAAAATTGAGTTACCGATTAAATTTAAAAAAAAAATAGGTGCATGATAGTTTACTTTTAAAATCCCGTAAGTAAATCTTTTAAAACTAAGTTGACAATCCATAGCTTAGAAAACATTTTTTTGTCATTTTAAGAAAAATCTAAATTATTACTTTGAAAACCATTTGCATTTGAGTGTAGAAATTTCAATTTGTAAAACATTTAAGTTGTCGAAAACACTTAAGTTGTAATTTTACTATTAAACGATTTATATTACCCGATGGTAAGATTTTGAAAAAAAAAAACTATTACGTTTTTATAATTTAGAAAACTTTGGGCTCAATTATAATTCAACCATGATGATTATTTAGCCATATTTAAAGCAAGTTCAAAGCATATAATAATCCAAAAACATAATTAAAGAGGCCTTATTACAAATCCACATAAAGGTATAAACCAAATTAAGATAAAATAAAGTACCCAAATCGAAGTTCTTATAAAACCAAATTTTTACTGCATGGCCTCCTCGAGTTCATCCAGCTTCTCATCCGCGATCTACGAATAACCTGAAAAGATAAGGGAGAAGGTGAGTCACCAAGACTCAGTGCATAAATCCTTCCCCCGGTTAATGCAACATTCTTACACAATTCATAACCAAGCAAAATATATATAATGCATCCAACCTAGCCATCCATAACTCCTTTTCTACCCCGTGTGGTACCAAACCACTGGTGGTGCCAAACCACTGGTGACCCAAAGTCACAATATCCAATAATGTGGTGCCAAACCACTGGTGACCCAAAGTCACGAATAATCCATCTGTGGGGCTAACCCACGTGTGATACCAAATCACTGGTGACGATCCCAATATATCAAAAGTGGGGCCAACCCACTGTGGTACTAAGCCACTGGGATGAGTCACTATGAGGTGCCAAACCTCTGGTGTCCCAAAGACACGAAATAAATGTGGTACCAAACCACTGGAGGTGCCAAACCTCTGGTGTCCCAAAGACACGGATATCAAATCCTTCCCCCTCCTCTCATACCACCCAAACCAATGTATTACTAGTGTAAATCATGCCATCATGCTTGATATGAACATATAACATATATATATCATAGATCATGATACCAATCAACATATAACAACATCATAACGAAACGGACTTACCCGAATCCTTGCTCATATCCATCAAGGTATCATATCAAGATTTCACAATTTTTGGCTTTAATAACATGATTAGTATATTTACGTATATATATTACCGAGTTATAAAGTGTGTAAGGTACACACCTGATAATAGCAAAATCACTAAATCTCGAAGGCCCGATCTACCGTACTAGATTTCCTTGCCCTACATTCGACCAATACTTAGATCATTACTATAGACCATTCGGCCAACAACAAGCCTTATTCACCATAGCCTTCAGCTTTACATCCATTTAAAGAATAAAGAACCAACATAAACCTTACCACTTGACTTACCAAAATCGATTGCTTCTAAAATCCGAAGAGCCTAAAAGAAATAAGTTCCTATGGTTAGAATCTTACTATCACCAAATTTGGCTTTTGCCCTCCTGAGAATCAATAGAGAAAATAGGAAAGAAATTCGGCCAAGACACTTACCTATCTTCCAAAATCGATTATAGATGAACACTTAGAAAATCTACCTTTGATGATTTTCGGCCAAGATAACACCAAAAGAGAGAAAGAAGATTCGACTATGGTGGAGAAAAAGAAAGGAAAATAAAAGTGAAAATGAAATAGGAGAAGGAGGATTCGAAAATAAAAGAAAGAAGAAAATGGAAGGAGAAAATAGAATGAGGATGGATGTTTTTAACGTTGAGCAAAAGTGAAAGAAATGAGATCTAGGAAAGAGGAAGATTCGGCCAAGAGAAAGTAAAAAGGAAATGTGGTTTTGAGCAAATATCAAAAGAAATAAAAGAGAGAGATAGGAGAAAGAGGTTTGGCCAAACACCTTGTTTGCCGAAAAAGAAAAGTGCACAAAGTGCTAAGTGTGGTTTCGGTTTCAAAAGGAAAAATGAAAGAAAGAAAAATAGAATTTGGTGCAAACAAAAATGAGAGCTAAACCAAAAGCAAAATTGCACCTAATGTCCAAGGTACATTCGGCTAAGGAGGAAAATTTTGGAGAGGAAAAGAAAAACGCAAAAGATGCACAAAATGCTAAAATTGGCCAACTAATCCCCCCAACTTCCTATCAACATTCAGCCAACCCCCCTAAACACCCATACCGTCCACATTCATGGACAATTAGCCATTAAAAAGCTTCCAAAAACCTCACCTTAAACCAAGCCTTATGTCCCCTATCCTTCCATAAATCTTAAGATTCTTATCCCAAAATACAAGCTTTCCTAAACTAATATTCAACTTGCCATAAAAATTGAAAGTCCAACCTTCCATTATTAGAGCTTGGCCGACACTTAATGTTAGGATGCATAAAAATAAAGTCTTCCAAATGTAATCCATGCAACTCGAACCATTTCCCTCAAGCAACCCTTCAAGCGCCATAACCATCTTGCCACTAACTCCTCTTGTGCTAAATTTAACACTTAAATTAACTTAAGTGTCAAGTTTACCTAATCCACTTCACATAATTCTTAATACTAAGAATTATTCTAGCTTCATAAATAAAATCAAGCCTTTACAAGACTATGCTAAACACACAAAATTCATACCCGAGCCAACACAAATAACAAGATAATACTCTAGTTTTTAGGATATTACAGTTTGCAACACACAAATACATGTTCAAATCAAAACATACACAAACTGAAATTCTGGTGTCATAAGACCACACGCCTGTGTGCTCTGGCAGTGTGGGAAATGCCTAGGCAATGTGAAAGGTCAAATGCTCATGTGAAAGGGGCACATGGCAGTGTGGCTGACGCACACGTCCGTGTGAAGGAAGGGACACGACCGTGTGGCAAGGGCACACACCCGTGTGGACTAGGGACATGCCCGTGTGAAATGGCTGTGTAACTCTCTATCCATTTGCACTAAATTTGAGTACAGGGTTGACAAGGGCGTGTGAGGGTCTCACACGCCCGTGTTCCCACCAGACACGGCCATGTGTCCCAAAACACACACCCGTGTGAAATCTCTAAATCCCTAAATTAGCCACACGTCCGTGTGTCCAGGCCGTGTGGCACTAAATCACTGAAACCCTAATCCTCAATCCAACACGCCCGTGTTCCCAAGGGACACAGCCGTGTGAGAAATGATAAAATCCCCTAGTCGACCACCCAACCATGTGGCCAGGCCATGTGACACCAAAATTAGCTGGGAAACCCTAATTCTCAAAAGCACACGGCCGTATGAGCTAGCACATGCCTGTGTGGAAACTCCAGAGGCTACGAAACCACCTCGAAATAAGCCAAAAAATGCTATTTTAGCCATCGCAACAGCCCCAACCTTCGTAATGATAGAAAGGTATCGGGATATGTCGTATTCCCAAATCTTTTTTAGCAACTAACACCCCAAAACTGGCATTTAAGAACACAAACAAGAATTTTTGAAATAATAATTCACAATATTAAAAATAGACAAGATTTGAATCCCACTTCAATGATCGAAACGTCCTGATGCTGACTCGATGATAAAGAAAAATAAAGCTCTGCCGAAACCACCACACCACCGATTCAAAAAGAAAAAAACCCAATGAAAGGAAACAAAAGCCAAAAAGAAGGGAGGAAAAATAAAACGTGAAAAAGAGAAAGAAAATAAAAACAAAAAAAATAATAATTAAAAATATTCACTTTAAACAAAACAAACTAATAAGAACAAAAGTATCTTCCAAAACATCCACACAAGGACTTGAACCCAGAACCTTGAGGTTTACTAACAATCAATCAACCACATGACCAGCAAGCCTATTCTGTCACTTAGACGCGAAACTATACACAATAGCACACCTTACTCTCAGACCCTAACCACTAACATTAGAACTTCTAACCCCTAAAATCTGGGGTGTTACATTTTCTCTTTACGACACTAATGTTATTGCATTGATTGATTCTGGATCGACTCATTGGTATATATGTATGAATTTGGTGTCTAATAAGAGTTTGTCTGTTGAGTCTATTGAGTTTGTGATTAAAGTTTCGAACCCGTCAGGTAAGTATGTTCTAGTTGACAAAGTATGCAGGAATTATCCTTTAATGACTCAGGATTACTATTTTCTGGCTGACTTTATGCTTTTACCATTTGATGAGTTTGATGTGATTTTGGGTATGGATTGGTTGACTTTACATGATGTCGTTGTGAACTGTAGATGAAAGATTATAGAATTGAAGTGTCAGAATAATGAAATTCTTTGGATTGAATCAAATGAATTGAATGAATTGCCTATTGTGATTTTGTCTATGTCAGATTAGATGTGTGTGAGAAAAGGTTGCGAGGCTTATCTTGGTTATGTTTTGGATAAAAAGTGTCTGAATCAAAGATCGAATTAGTACCAGTTATCTGTGAATATTTAGATGTATTTCCTAAAGAATTATTGGGGTTGTCACCTATTAGAGAGGTTGAATTTGCTATTGAATTAGTTTCGGGAACTTCGCCGATATTTATGGCTCCATCCAGAATGGCTCGAACAGAGTTGAAAGAGTTGAAAGCTCAGTTGCAAGAGTTAACAGATAGAGGTTTTGCATGACCGAGTTTTTTGCCCTGAGTGCACTTGTATTGTTCGTAAAGAAGAAAGATGGATTAATGAGAATGTGTATTGACTATAGACAGCTCAATAAGGTTACGATAAAGAATAAGTATCTGTTGCCAAGAATAGATGATTTGTTTGATCAATTGAAAGGTGTAATAGTGTTTTTGAAGATTGATTTGAGATTGGGTTATTATCAGTTGCGAGTTATCAGACGTACCAAAAATTGTGTTCAGAACGAGGTACAGACACTATGAATTCCTTATTATGCCTTTTGGACTAACTAATGCTCCTGCCATTTTTATGGATTTGATGAATCAGATTTTTAGATCGTATCTAGATAGATTTGTTGTTGTGTTCATTGATGACATTCTGATCTATTCATAAGATGAGTCTGAGCATGAAGAGCATTTGAGGATTGTGTTGCAAACCTTAAGAGATAAGAAACAATATCCTAAATTCAGCAAATGTGAGTTTTGGCTCCGAGAATTTAGATTTTTGGACATATTGTATTGGCAGATGGCATTCGAGATGATTCGAGCAAGATTTATGCAGTTATTGACTGGAAACCACCTAGAAATGTATCTAACGTTAGAATTTTTCTAGGATTAGCTGGTTATTATAGACGCTTTGTAAAAGGGTTCTCGATAATTTCTACACTGATGACCAGACTGCTTCAAAAAGATGTCAAGTTTGAATGGTCCGAGAAATGTCAACAAAGTTTTGATCAATTGAAAGCATTGTTAACAGAGGCACCATTGATGGTTCAACCTGAATCAAGTAAAGAATTTATGATTTATAGCGATGTGTCATTGAACGGTTTGAATTACGTATTGATGCAAGAGGGAAAAGTGATAGCATATGCTTCTAGACAGTTGAAATTGCATGAAAAGAATTATCCGATGCATGATTTAGAGTTGGTCGCTATAATTTTAGCACTAAAAAATTGGCGTCATCATTTGTACAGTGAAAAATGCGACAACTTTACTGCTCATAAAAGCTTAAAATATATTATGACTCAATAAGATTTGAATTGGTGACAACGGAGATGGCTTGAGTTATTTAAAGACTATGAAATAGTAATTAATTATCACCTGGGAAAAGCGAATGTAGTCGCGGATGCTTTGAGTAGAAAATCGTTGTTTGCTAATAAACTGTAAAAGTAACATATTTTAATCCCACATTTAGCATACTTTTGGATGATTTATCCCTCGATTTATGTAAAAAGGTGCTCTTAATCCTTTCTTTTCATGTTCTATACTTAGGAAAGCACCCGAGGATGAAAAGAACGAGAAACGGGTCTAAAACGAGCTAAATAAAGAACGAGAAACGGGTCTAAAACGGGCTAAATTGGGCCAAAGTGGAAATCGACACGGCCTGGACTTAAGCCCACACAGCCGTGCCTCATTAAAAAGTCCGAACACGGCCTGGCCACGATTCACAAAGGCTTGTGCCATGGGTGTGTCCCTGTCGCAGGAAAGGAGTTTTACTCGAATTTGGATACTTGGAGGCAAAGAAACAAATTCCAAAGCCTATTCAAACACCCTAGTAGGAATTCTACTTGAATTAGGATACTTAGGGACCAAGTAAGGCATCTCAAAGCCTATATAAACACCCTAAAGGGCAACTTAAGAGGGAGAGTTCGGCAGAAGCCTTCTGCTAGGGCTTTTGTCAGGGTGGTTAGCTAGGCCAAGGAGCCGAGCCGAAAAGGTCAGATTTGTTGAAATCTCTCGAAGATAGCCAGTTCATCCATCTCAAGAAGCCGGAATTCTACTCAAGACGGAGGATCTCTCCTTCAATTCCTTTAGGGGGTTTTAGGGATTTCTTATGTTTCGTTTTATCTTTTCTTCTGAGATATTTTCTTTTATAGTTATGAACTAAATCCTTCAGATACCTGAAGGGGATGAAACCTAAGACAGATCTTGTTATTGTTTTCTGAACTATATGATAAATATTTGATTTGCTCTTAATTATGTGTGCTTAATGCTTGTATTGATATTTTTGGGATATTAATTCAAGTTGGATGTGCTTAGGTGGAGGAGCAAAAGTCCCTGCTTAAGACTAGATCTAGCATAATTAAGCAGAGTTGATCGCATGCCTAGAGATAGGGTGACGAGATTTTGCCGGATTAGGGTGAAACCTAATATGGGAGTCCATAGATCGAGTTAATGTGATTCTAGAGGTTAATTAGAAAGAGATTTCAATTAATCAACCTAGGGTTAGTCATTATTCTCTTCGAGAGAAGGTTTAATATAAATTAGGGAGTCTTACGGATCAAACTAAGTAAATAAATCGTATGGTTCAGTGTTAGATAACAAGTGAAGTCTAGGTGGATTCTTCCTAAGGGTATCGTCTAAATTAATTGAGCTTTTCTAAAAGTTATCTCCCCAATTTAGTCTTTTTGTCTTTGCATCTTAGCTTGGTGATTAGTTAGTTTTAGCTTAAACAACCAATCACTTAATATTTAGGCTAGATAATAAAAAGAAAGTTAGTATTAGTACTTTTAGTTCCTTTGGGTTCGACAATCCGGTCTTGCCTAAGCTATAATACTGTTCGATAGGTGCACTTGCCTTAAAACGTTGTCAGAGTTAGTTTCCAGGTTCGATCATCTCTTTTATAAATTTAAGACTCTGGTCCGCAGCGATCAAGTTTTTGGCGCCGTTGCCGGGGATAAAAATATTAATTATTACAATTTATTTTCATTATTATTTTTTATTTTTATTTTTATTTGTACTTTGCTAATTTTTCCTCTATTTGCTTTTGGCAGATAATTTTAGTTTATAGAGAAGATGGCACTGAATAATTATCAGTGGCAAGTCATGAGGACAATTCCTACTAAAGCAGCCAGTGCCTTCAACCTTGACGTGCTCACCAGGTTATCTAACCAGCTAGAGATGATGAATAAAAAGATTGATGGTTTGTGTAGTCTCTCGCAGGTACACTCAGTAATGTGATATGACCCGAATCCAAGAGGCGTGGCGAATCCTGAGTACCAGCCCTACGGATATGGCATGAAGAACGAACAAGTCCATTATATAGGTAACTATTCTAGACCTCAAAATAATTTTTATAATGACACTTATAATGCAGGTTGGAGTACCGTCCCAATTTCTCGTGGGATGATCAAAGTAGCCAAAGACAGGAACTTCCTCTAAATTTTCAACAACCCCCTCACCAATAGGAATATAAGTCGAACCTTGAAGAGATGCTGACAAAATTCATAGCGAACACAGAAAAAAGCTACCAAAATATAGAAACGAAACAAGAAGCATCGATTCAAGGGATCGAGGATCAGTTAGGTCAGCCTGCTAAGCTGATCTTAGAACAATCACAAGAAAGCTTGCCAAACAACACTAAAACTAGCCCAAAAGAGTAAATTCAAGCCATAACAGCTCATGGCAGTGAAAGGTTAGTGGAATCTGACCCAAGGCAAGAGCCTGTGGTAAGTGAAGGTAAGGTTGAGGTAAGCCAGGATTTACCAAACCCGATAAATACAGAGTACCACACAGAAAGACCACACAGAGGAACAGCTCAGTAAGTCTCTTAAAATTTCAAAGAAATTTCATATTAACTTGTCGTTTCTTGAAGCTCTTTCGCAGATGTCAGATCCTAGACCTCGTGTAAATAAAGAAGAAATTCATGAGGAACGAAAGCTTCGAATCGATGAACTAGACGAGTGGAAGACACACTTCAAAGAGAAATTAAAAATACACGAAGCAAAAACGAGGCAACTCCACGACAAACTTAATGATGGGACAACCCAGCTTAAGATAGGAGATCAGGTACTCAAAATCTTCCCAGATGGAACAGTCGAGGTAACTAGTCCCAAAATCAGCACCTTTAAGGTAAACATTTCTCGACTTAAACTTTATATCAGTAACCAAATTGATCACATGAGAAAGGATTTTCACCTCCTCAAACCACCATGACCATACGAATGAGAGGTAAAGTCTAGCTTAAGACTATAAACAAGTGCTTCTCGGGAGGCAACCCGAGCACTAACCCCATTAATTTTTACATTTTTTATTTTTTTACTTTTATTTTTCCTTTTAGCACCTAACCATAAACTAACCAAAGTACAAATTTCAATACCACATGGCTTTGCACACGACCGTGGACGTGGCCGTGTGGCCACCACGGGAAGGTACAAGGGCGGGGGCAACCACCAGATCCATAATTTCTATTTAACCCCCTTCTTTCTTTCTTTTTCTCGTTATCTTTCTTCTTTCATTTTCCATTATTTACTTTTACTTTTACTTTTATTTTTATTTATTTTTATTTTCTTTATTATCTTCTTCTTATTCTTCGTACCATTTAGTTTTAGCTTAGGATACAATAAAATCAGGACGGCTGCTTCGAGGACTCAATTTCAAACGGTTCGAGGCACTTCCCCATGTTCACCTCCAATCCTATTCGATTTCTTTTTATAGACTTCATCCAAAATTCAGGAAGTTTCACTTCTCTCCCCGTCTTATGATTTTATGATTGTTTTGATATTATCTATCTTTGTACATTGAGGGCAATGTACATCTTAAGTGTGGGGGTTTAATTATAGTATTATTTGAAAATCCCTGAATATGCCTTGTTTTAAAGTAAGTTTCTCATATTATGATTAGAATGAAAATTTCTGATGATTTATGATTTTTATTGATATGTTTTAGATTAAGTCATAGTTAATTATGCATTGATGATTAAACTTCAAGATACTAGAGAATCAAGCATGATAAGTCTATTTTTCAGAAATTAAATTTTTTTTTTCTAGGTTGTCTACCTGAATCTGAATGTTAACTTTGAAGTTTAAAATTTACGAGGTTGACATCAAAATTCCCATAATTTTTGTGAGATTTTGAGCCTTATAGAGCATATATTCTTTTTCGTGCTCACTTTTTGATTATGAGTGTGTCAACATTGATTTGTTATTCTAGAACTTGCATCGACTATACATGTCGAGACCACATTATTGATTTGATATACAGAGATGATAAAGGCACTTAGGATTTAACCCACCTACTCCACTAAAAGCCTACCTTCATAATTAACCCCTAGTGAACCCCCTTTGATCCTAACAACCCTTTTATTGACTCACCCACTAATAGTAACCCAAAACCTATTGTATTTGTTATCACCATTCTTTTGACAACCCTTTTTGTCGAGAATTGATTTTGAGCAGTTGCCTGACTATGTTCTATATTTCAGTTAAAGTTTTTTCTGATTTGTTCTTAAAAAAATCATCGAAGTATATTCATTATTAGTTATGTGATTAAATGAACTTATACGTTTAAATTCCAATTGTTGAAGAAGAAGCTCGTGTTATTAGTATTAGTATTAAAAGTTTTCAATTGATATAATTATTTATTATTAGTTCATTGTTTCTAGTTTGGTAATTTGTCAATTCAATCTCGATTCTAACCTTCTAATTCAGCCTTTATCCACACCTTTAACCTAAGCCCCGTTACAACCCTTTTTAAAGACCTTTTGATTTGTGTATCATCTCATTTTTACAGTGGTGGAGATTTGATTTTCATGCAAGCCTATGGGATTAACTTTTCATGTTCGACTCTTGAGTGCTTAATTTTGAACCTTAAACACTTTGAGTGATTTGAGTGAATCTTTAGTGAAGATGTCGACTCTTGTCGATTTTGAATTAGAGGTAATTATTTAGATAAAGGGAAACACCTATGTTTTATGCTACAAATGTATGACTTAGATTGTTTGAATCTTTAGGACTCTTTAAGCTGAATTATCTATGTATGAATTATCTTTGAATTATGATGAAACACTATTGATGAATATTATGAATCAATAAAGTTCGTTTAATTGTAAGTTAAGAATTTTGCTTGAGGACAAACAAAAGCTTAAGTGTGGGGGTATGTGATAAACCGTAAAAGTAACATATTTTAATCCCATATTTAGCATACTTTTGGATGATTTATCCCTCGATTTATGTAAAATAGTGCTCTTAATCCTTTCTTTTCATGTTCTATACTCAGGAAAGCACCCGAGGATGAAAAGAACGAGAAACGAGCCTAAAACGGACCAAATTGAGCCAAAGTAGAAATTGACACGGCCTGGACTTAAGCCCACACGGCCGTGCCTCATTAAAAAATCCAAACACGGCCTGGCCACGATTCACACGGGCGTGTGCCATGGGCGTGTCCTTGTCGTAGGAACAGAGTTTTACTCAGATTTGGATACTTGGAGGCAAAGAAACACATTCCAAAGCCTATTCAAACACCCTAGTAGGAATTCTACTTGAATTAGGATACTTAGGGACCAAGTAAGGCATCTCAAAGCCTATATAAACACCCTAGGGGGCAACTTAAGAGGGAGAGTTCGGTAGAAGCCTTCTGCCAGGGCTTTTGTCAGGGCAGTTAGCTAGGCCAAGGAGCCGAGCTGAAAAGGTTAGATTTATGAAAATCACTCAAAGGTAGCCAGTTCATCCATATCAAGAAGCCGGAATTCTACTCAAGACGGTGGATCTCTCCTTCAATTCCTTTAGGGGGTTTTAGGGATTTCTTATGTTTTGTTTTATCTTTTCTTCTGAGATGTTTTCTTTTATAGTTATGAACTAAATCCTTCAGATACCTAAAGGGGATGAAACCTAAGACGGATCTTGTTATTGTTTTCTAAACTATATGATAAATATTTGATTTGTTCTTAATTATGTGTGCTTAATTCTTGTGTTGATATTTTCGGGATATTAATTCAAGTTGGATGTGCTTAGGTGGAGGAGCAAAAGTCCCTGCTTAAGAGTAGATCTAGCATAATTAAGCGGAGTTGATCGCACGCTTAGAGATAGGGTGATGAGATTTTGCTAGAGTAGGGTGAAACCTAATATGGGAGTCCATAGATCGAGTTAATACGATTCTAGAGGTTTTAATTAGAAAGAGATTTCAATTAATCAACCTAGGGTTAGACGTTATTCACTTCGAGAGAGGGTTTAATATAAATTAGGGAGTCTTACGGATCAAATTAAGTGAATAAATTGTATGGTTCAGTGTTAGATAACAAGTGAAGTCTAGGTGGATTCTTCCTAAGGGTATCGCCTAAATCAACTGAGCTTTTCTAAAAGTTATCTCCCCAATTTAGTCTTTTTGTCTTGCATCTTAGCTTGGTAATTAGTTAGTTTTAGTTTAAACAACCAATCACTTAATATTTAGGTTAGATAATAAAAAGAAAGTTAGTATTAGTACTTTTAGTTCCTTTGGGTTCGACAATCCGGTCTTGCCTAAGCTATACTACTGTTCGATAGGTGCACTTGCCTTAAATCGTTGTCAGAGTTAGTTTCCAGGTTCGATCATCTCTTTTGTAAATTTAAGACTCTGATTCACAGTGATCATTTGCTTTGAGAGTAATGAATACACAGTTGACATTATCTAATGATGGTTCGATTCTAGCTAAGTTAAAAGCTAAACTGGTTTTCCTTTAGCAAATTTGCGAAGCTCAGAAATGTGATAGTGAATTGCAAGCTAAAATGGTGCAATGTGAGTCGACTAGTGATTTAGAGTATCAAAATGGATCTGACGATTGTTTGATGTTCTGAGATAAAATTTGCGTACAGAAGAATCCAAAGTTGATTCGGAAAATTTTATACGACGCTCATAGTGGTTTCTTATCCGTTCATCCTAGGAGTACCAAAATGTACAATAATTTGAAGAAGTTTTATTGGTGGTCAAGTATGAAACGAGACATTTCTGAGTTTGTATCAAAGTGTTTGATTTGTCAGCAAGTGAAAGCCGAACATCAAGTGCCTTTGGGTTTGCTTCAGCCTGTGATGATATTAAAGTGGAAATGGGATAAAGTGACTATGGATTTCGTATAGGGATTACCCCTGTCTCTGAAGAAAAAAGATGCAATTTGGGTTGTTGATGATCGACTGAAAAAATTAGGACATTTCATCCCGGTACGTACTGACTTTTCGCTTGATAAATTGGTTGAGTTGTATATTTTTTAGATCGTTAGATTGCATGAGGTGCCAATTTCGATTATTTTGGATAAGGATCCGAGGTTTACGTCACGGTTTTGGAAGAAATTGCAAGAAGCTCTGGGTACGAAGTTGAATTTCAATATAGCTTTCATCTGCAAACCGACGGATAGTCTGAACGAGTAATTCAGATTCTTGAAGATATGCACCGATGTTGTGTTTTAAAGTTTGAAGGTAATTGGGAAAAATATTTGTCGCTGGTTGAATTTGCATATAATCACAGCTTTCAATCGAACATAAAGATGGCTCCGTATGAAGCTTTGTATGGTTGCAAATTTCAAACTCCATTGTATTGGACCGAGTTGAGTGAGAAAAAGATTCACGGGGTTGATTTGATTTGAGAAACCGAAAAACAAGTGAAAGTAATTCACGATTGCTTGAAAGCAGCTTCAGATCGTTAGAAATCGTATGCAAATTTGAAACAAAAAGATATTGAATTTCATATCGGTGACAAAGAGTTTTTGAAAGTATCTCTAAGGAAGAAAATACTTCGTTTCGGTCGAAAAGGCAAATTAAATCCATAATTTATCAGGCTGTATGAGATTATTGAACGAATAGGGCCAGTGGCATATCGACTAGCTTTACCGTCGGAGTTAGAAAAGATTCATAACGTACTGCATTTGTTGATGTTGCGTCGATATAGATCAAATCCATCAGATGTGATTTCTCTGTCTGAAATTGAAATTCAACCTGATATGACATACAACAAAGAACTGATTAAAATTCTAGCACGTGATGTTAAACAGTTGATAAATAAAAGTATAGCTCTCGTGAAATTACTTTGGCAACGTCACGGTGTTGAAGAGGCTACATGGGAGCCTGAGGAAGCTATGAGAAAATAGTACCCAAACCTATTCACTGGTAAGATTTTCGAGGACGAAAATCCCTAAGGAGGAGAGTTGTAACAGCCCGTTTTTAGTCAAATCAGAATAGTGGTTTTCAGACCACAAATTTGAAGTCATAAAATTATTTTAATATTATTTTAAGTGTTCACAGCATGATGGTATGTATGTGTGAAAGTTTCGTGAAGAAATTTTAACGTTTGGATAGTTAATTTGATAAAAAAAGACTAAATTGTGTAAAGTGTAAGACTTGAGTTCTAATAACTAAAGGTGTCTAATAGCTATAGAACCTTAAAGTTAAGGTCCTTATGTTGTAAATAGACCATTATAATCATGAGTGGACATATATGGACATATTATGATGTGTTTTAAATGGATTATTATTAAGGTTGTAATTGTAAATTAGTAATTAAATTTAACATAAATAAAATAAAGCCAAATTAGCCTTATCATCATCTTCCATAACTGAATTTTGAAGGAGAAAAAAAAGAAAAGATTAGGGTTCTTCATTCGGCCAAGTGAAATTCAAGCAATTAGATATGTGTTTTGCTCGATTTTTGAAGATTTCTATGTTTTTGTGATCGTTGCATCTAGTACTAGCTAGCCCAGGGACTATTTTGCAAAACTGTTAGAGATTTTGAATGATGCCATTAATGAATACATGATTATTTTGATGTTTGATGATAGATTATGAATATTTAATGTTAGATAAACAAGTTTTGTAAAGCGATTTTTAGTGAAAATGCAAAATAGTGATTAAATTAAGAAATGTGCAAAGTTAGTGGGTAAAATGTGAAATAAATGAAAATTATGGGCTGCTAGGGGCATTATGGTAATTCAGCTAGCATGGGTATAATTGGAATTTCATTAATTTGTGATTTTATGTAATAGTGGACTAAATTGTAGAAAATGTGAAAGTTTAGGGGCAAATGTGTACAATAGCCCTAATGTATATTTTGGATTGAATTGAATAAATAGTTGATTAAATGAGTTAATTTTCAATATATTAGATCAAGAAAAATGGAATTCGGATCAGGATCGGAGAAAAATGAAAGTTATCGACTAATCGACTCGATTCGCCGTTTTAATATCTGAGGTAAGTTCGTATCTAACAAGCATTATTATAATTATGCTTTAAATGCTTTGATATTGCATAAATTGTGTAGACAATATTAAAGTTATGTTTGATGACGATTCAGCTATATATGGCACTTAGTGTGCGAGATCAAGATAGCTTCAGATATGTATGGCACTTAGTGTGCGATTTGAGATAGTTTCGGTTATGTATGGCACTTAATGTGAGATTTGAGATAGCTTCGGCTATGTACGACACTTAGTATGCGAGATATCAGGTATTCAACAGTATTCTGAATATGTATAAGCTTGTTACGGATTGGTACAGGTATGTACATGCATAGTATGAGCCTTAAAACGAAGAAGTTATGAAGTTTGCATATAAGCATATGAATAAGCATGTGAAAGGTTTGTTAGTAATTATGAATGACATGTAATATGTTTAAATTGATGAATGGTGTATTTGTGATTAGTTAAGTTTATATCATACGAGCTTACTAAGCTATAAAGCTTACTTTGTTTATTTTCCATGTCTTATAGTGATTTCAAAGCTAGCTCAGATTCGGGGATCGTCGGAGGCTAGGTCACACTATCCAACCATCACTTTGGTACTTTTGAGCTTATGGTTTGGTCATATGGCATGTATAGGAAGTATGGTCATGTTGGTTATGTTTTAGTAGTGAGTTTTGTCATTTGAGATGGCTTGTAAATGTATATGTTTTGGTTTGTGAATATAGCCATGAAAGTTGGCTTGTTTTGGTATGTTTGAGCCTAGTGTATGTACATATAAATATATGACTTATATTATGAGGGTTGTGGAATTAGTATCATGCTTGTGAATTTGGTACAAAATGATATACGTTTGGTAAATGTTTATAGATGTGCTAATGCTATTTTGTGATATGTTTGATGTTGCTTCGAAATGGTTGATGAATTGATGATGTTTGTGATTGAGGTTTAGGCTATGAAATGCTTAGATGAAATGGTAGGAATTATGTTTGATTTAGTTGTTTTGGGTTGCCTATTATGCTTTGTTTTGGTGCCATATGTGTAGGTGAAGGTGTGTATCAAATAGGGTGACAAAATATCTTGGTAAATAGCTTATTTTTGTCCACACAGGCAGAGACACGAGCGTGTGTCTCAGCCGTGTGTGACACACGGTCATGATATACAGCCGTGTGTCCCCTGGTGTTGAAATTGAAATGAAGTCAGTATGCTCCACAAGGTCTCACACACAGGCGTGTGATCGGTCGTGTGGCACAACTCAGTATACCCTCTAATTGGCACACGGCCTAGCACACGGGTGTGTGACTTGGCTGTGTTGCATAAGTCGGTATACCCTACAGGTTTGGCACGGCCTAGCACACGGCCTAGCACACGAGTGTGTGTGGCCACTTCGAAGGGCACACGGGCTAGACACACAGGCATGTGGTTGGCTGTGTGACCCAAGCAAGTAAGCTCATTTGTCTGGACACGGGCTGGGACACGACCATGTGATCCCATTTTGAATGTCCACACAGCCTGTGACACGGACGTGTCTGGTGGCTGTGTGAGACACACGACCTAGTCACACAGGCGTGTGTCCCCTATTTTGGAGAAAAATTTTCTAAATGCTTAAATTGTTTTAAAGGTTATCGATTTAGTCCTGAACCACTTCCAATGCATGATCAGGGCCTCACAGACTCGTATTAGGGACATATTGATTGAGGTTGATTGACGAATGTTTGAATTGATGAAATGTATGCTAATAGAATGTATAATTGAGTTGTAAGTCCGGTAATGCTCCTTAACCCTATTCTGGCTTTGAATACAAGTGAGGGGTGTTACATAAGAGCTTTCATAAGCTCGATTAAGACTCGGATTTGTTTGAAATCCATGTTAAACATAAGACTTGAATTGTATTTATTGATTTGTTATATGTTATTGATGAAAATGTATGTGTTTGGTTTTGTTTACTATTGTAGCATCCTTAGCTTGGGTCCATTGGGCTAGGTAAGGGGTGTTATAATTATACTGGCACACACAGTGCAACATCAAACAAGCTGAAGCAATTATACTGGCACACACAGTGCATCATCGGTTAAACCAAAGTATAACATGTACATTTAATAGAAAACGAATTTCAAAATTTATTATATGTTCAAATCACATTCTATCAATCTCAATTCATCATCATTTTACTATTCCAATACCGTATATAACATATCTCAACACAATTTCATATTAATTTCATATATCAGATAAGCCATACAACTTTTTATTCTATTCAATTTAGTTTTCTATCTCGATATAGCATATCAAACATCTCATCTTAACTCGTACAGGCATTATATACTCACGTCATAACTAAATCATGTAATTGAACATGAATAAGCAATAATTAAATTGAATCGGATCAGATCATAGAATACTCGTCGTCGACTCTCACCTTTCCTTTCCCTCTCGACGGTCCTGCATCATCCTTAGCTATTAATAATAATTCAATTATAATTTAGTATCAAGTTCCATATCAAAACATATTCAATTTCAAAATCATACATATTTTCCAATTTATTCAATTTAGTCCCTAAAATCGGGACTAACCTACTTTTCAATTTAGAGCTCCAAATTGAAATCAGATTTCACTATTATTCATTAGGGACCTCTTGTTTTCTATTCCTATTTTAAAATTTACAATTTATTCAAGTTATTCCTCATGAACAAAACTAACAATTAAACTTTACAATATAGTTATTTTCTCACATCTAAGCTTAAAATCTATCAATCTAACACCTAAAACTTCCAATTCTCAACAATGGAAACTTTCAAAACTTTAATAGTTTTACAAATTGATGCATATGCTAGCTAAATCAAGCTCCCATGAGCTCAAAAACATAAAAATTACAAGAAAATGACTAGATTACGCATACCAAATTAGGGCCGAAAGCTTCAAAAGTTTCTTAGGTTTTTCTTTCTTTCGTTTTGAGTTGAAGACAAGGAACATGATGAATAGCTTCTTATTCATCCACTATCTCTAATATATATAATTAGTTAAGTTAATTAGGTAATTAACCTTAAATAACATATAATATTTAGTTTAATTAAATTAATGGTTACATGCTTAAACCGTCCACTAAGTCTCATTATAATAGGGTTTAATTGCTATTTTAAATCTTTAGCTAATTGTAATTTAATTCCTTAATTCATTTTCTAATTAAAAATCTATAACGATTGGACTTTACAATTTAGTCCCTGGGCCCTAATTAAACTCAATTTCTGCTAAATTACTTATCCAAAATTCAATTCACTTATATCGAAACTTCATAAATATATAATAATAATAATATTTGCAAGCTTGGTTTACGGAATCAAGGTTCCAAAACCGTATTTTTTTCGACACTCCTAACTTTCAAATCGTTATAATTAGGCTTGGTTATGAATGGTGGTAGCTGGATAATCAATAATAATTTTGGGCATAAATATATTTTTCTATCATCTAGTTACAAGTATGCAAAGTTAGAAATTAGTTTCATGGGTCGTGAAACTGTGAGAGATATTATTACTTTGAGATATTTGGGTTTATGGGTTGTGGTGGTTGAAAGTGTAATGGTTAAAATAATTTAACATTTATTACTCGCAAATAGATCTCATCAAATGGCTCAGCCTGAAGGCCTCTCAAAAAGTAGGAGGGTTTGGGAAAAATTATAGACTCGAAAAATGGGTTTGGACAAAAATAAGGCTCGTTTTCTAAACGGGTTGAGCCTCAGTAGGATTTTTTTTTTACTCGACTTCAATTTGTTAGGAAACATTTCTTTTTATATTTTTAGTGTATTTGATGTATTATATTTTTTAAAATTTATTTTTATATAAAAAAATAATCTAAAAAATTAACACAGGCCAGTCGGGTCAAGTTTAACATTTTTAATCTGGATCGAGCTTGGGTAGAATTTAGGCCCATTTTGGGTCAGGGTCGAGCCAAGACAATGGGCCTAAAATTTTGCATCGGTCTAGCCCATGATCAAGTCTACTCGCAAAACAAATATTACAAAATAACAACAATAAAATATCTAATATTTACATAGTTAAACACTTTATTAAATTAGTGTCATTCTTAATCTAATCACCAATTAATTATGAAATTACGAAAATATTATTATTTTTAATCATTTTTAATATTATTATGATAGCATTTTTATTTTTGATACTTTTATTTATAATTAAACATATTTTCAAACAATATTAAAATATAAATTTATTACTGATCCATTTAGATTAATTATCGAATAAATTTAAAAAATAATAATAAAATATTTAATTTTAACATAAATTATAAATATTTATTTTTTTCTTATCTGTATTAGACGCTGCGGTTTCTTTTTTATGCTAACTTTATTCTTTATTTTCACACACACGCACTTCTCTTACACATCTATTACCCACCTTGCACACCACCTACAACATGTTTGGTTGGGGGGAATAGGAATGCATTCCCCCCCAATTCGGTGGGCCTACCACCAAACCAACGTTTGGTTGGCTGTAAAATGATTACAGCTTGATTCCATTCAGGCCTTATTACAGCTAAAGGCTGTAATAGCCATTCATTGCCCACATACCTGAATAGCTATTCTGTTCGGCTCTCATTTTCCCATTTTCCAAATTTTTTCCTCCTTCATATTCTCCTTCATCTGCTGTCAAACTCTCTACACAATTTCTGCCCTCAAACTCTCTTTCCATATTTTAGATATTCTCCTTCATCTTCTCCCACAGATCTGTAACTTTCTCTCCTTCTATTTCCATATTTCAGGTAATGGCAATTTTTCCTTATTTGATTTTTCCTTCATTTAACGTTTCTCCACTGTACTTTTTGATCGTGTTCTTTTTTTTTTAATTGATTGTTTGCTTAATGAGCATTTCTATTCCCTCTCCTCTCTGCCAAATGCTGATTAAGAAAATCAATTTTACCCCCTCAATTTCTCACCTAAAAAATGCTCAGACTCAACCTCACCGACAGCCACTCCCTTCCTTCGTTCAACTTTACTAGAGGGAAAAACAGTCAGGTAGCCAAGTAAGCATATGAATATTTGAGTGATGTTGTGTCTTCCTTCCCACAATCAACGCTTCCATCTCCTCCTTTGCAATCTCTCCTCTTTTGCCTCCCACACTACCATTTTCGTGACCTCCAAACAATTCCTTAAAAACCATCCCCAAAAACCATTCTTTCTTCTCTCTAAACAATCCCTCTAAACGCTTCCTTCCCTTTCTTTCTTCCAAACCCATCCCCAAAAACCATTCTTTCTCGCTCAAAAGACTAATGAGTTTTTTTCTCTTCCTTCTCCCAGTGTTTCTTCTCCCTCTCCAAGTTTTTTTTTTATTTTCTGCAAATACAGGAAAAAGGTTGCTGCTTGATTGTTTATTCAGTTCTTTCTCTATTTATGCTAATTTTGTTATATAAGGAGTTGTTTTCTATTTTCTGGTATTATCTAGTTGACTCTGTCATTGATTTTAGTATTTGGTTGGTTGTCTTATTTTATAATGTTTGATTTTGGAATTTTAATCAACTTTCGTATTTGTGATTTCAAATAGTCAAAGGATCCTCCTATTGGCTTCTATTCCATTAGAGTATTTACTTTATGAGTCCAAGTATCACTATAATTGTAACACCCCAAACCCGGCCCACAAGCCTTGACCGGATCTGGTATATCACGGAGTAAAAACGTTTTGAAAAGTTCAATGGAAATTTTCAAATTATGGGGGTAATAAAATGGTGTTTGCTAAAACTTAGATGGGTTGGCTTGATAAATACGATAGAGTTGAAAACTTTTCCTTTTTCCTTTGAAACCATTTAATCACTTAGGTTTTAAAGCATTAGAGTCATCAATAACTTAGGAAATTTTGTTACCCGATAATAACATTTTTGAAAACGCCTACGAGTACTTATTTTGAAAACGTTATCTTTAACCGATTTGCTTGACAGTTCATAAGTTCATCAGTTATGTAATAAAGTAAAGCAACTACTTAAACGCCCAAAATAATAATAAGCGCCATATTACAACCCAATCGAATTTTAATGAATAGTAAACTTAAAACGGGCAAAATAAAATTTCAAGTCCACAAAACCAACATGGCCGCCTCGAGCTCTCCTCGGCCCGCATCCGCGCTCTACTCACCCGCAAGATGATATGGGAAGGGGTGAGTCACCAAGACTCTCAGTATAAATCCCCAACCCGAAATAACACTCATACACAAGATATTAGCATGACATGCAATTATGCAACCCAACCTAGCCATCCATGCTCCTTTTTCTACCCCGTGTGGTACCAAACCACCGGTGGTGCTGCCAACCACCGGTGACTTATAGTCACGATATCCGTCAATACGTGTGGTGCCAAACCACCGGTGGTGCTAAGCCACCGGTGACCCGGTCACAATCAAATGATGGGGCCAACCCATCGTGTGATACCAAATCACCGGCGTCGATCCCAGTATCTCAAATGTGGGGCCAACCCACGGTGGTACTAAGCCACGTGGACGAGACGCTATGAGGTGCCAAACCTCCGGAGGTACCAAACCTCCGTGACCGTAGTCACAATGTGTTACCAAAACACCGTGTCCGCTCGACACGATTATTACTCCTCTCATCAATCCCACCATCATCATGCTCACATCACAAGTATCATGATCCCATATATCATGCAATCGTATATAGCATAGCATTTCACAAAGATATGATGGCATATACAACATATATCGTAAATCGAGTAATAGGGGACTTACCCGAAAACCAAGCTTATGCCCACTGGCAAAGTTACCACATGAGAGGTTATAATATCATCAAATAACGATTTATACTAATAAAGTGTGTAAGAGCTTACACACCTATTTAATCGAAGATTTAACTAGCAATCCTGTCTATGCGATATTACGTAAGTCCCGAACTTGTCCTCGTATAGCTCCTATGTTCGACCATCATAAACTATTATTAAAGAGTTCCTTTGATTGACTAACAATCCAAAGTTATTGGTCATAACATAACCAAAATAGGGTTCTAGGCCGAACCTTTATCAACACGAACCAACGTGATCGAAATCCCAAAACTTCGATTTCTTAGCCGATTTGCCCCCTAAAATCACAAAGTGTAAATTCGGTTACTCAAAAATACCAAGAATGGCTTGTGGCCGGATTTGCTTAAACATTTATTTCCTCACCGAAATCCCGAAGTGGTCACTTGTTAAAATCAGCTACGAGCGAAACTATGAGAGATTGTCCAAGGCCGAACACCCTAAAGGCTTTCTTTGTAGGCTTGAAACTTACGAAAGGCTCTTTCTCTCTCTCTCTTAATGCACCTTGTCACTAGCTACAACAAAAGAAAAACCATTTGTGATTTTGTGCATCCCAAAAAAAAAAAAAGAAGAAGAAAAGACTTGATTGCCTTAACGAAATAATGCTTACCACTACAAGCTCAAGGAGACTACTAGAAGAAGAGGTTCGGCCATAGTAACAATGGCATGCTTCGAAGTAAAACCGAAAGTAGCATAAGAGGAGGAGGGGGTTTCGATTTGATCAAAATGAAAGATGAAGAAAGGGACATGAGCTAGCCGAAATATCCCTTAACATTCCTTCAAAACCGCAACTTGAGCAACCTTCATGGGGTCCCTAATTCGGCCATGAACAGTTGGGAAAGGAAGAAAACAAATCAAAGTCTAGGCACCTCTTTGCCAAAAGAAACTGATTATTCAAGCCCTTCAACCCTCCTTCACTCGGCCATACCCAATGGGAAAAAACAAAATTATGTTGAAGAAATTTGGCCAAGCTTCTCTCTTGTCTTGCATAAGGCCGACCAAGCTATTCCCTAGAGGAAGCCCCCATTCGGCCATGCTTTACTTTTGTCAAACCTATGGCCGGCCAACAACTCCCCCAAGGCATGCTTCACTTACACACCATTGAAATAAACAACCTATTGTTTATTCCTTCTTCCATCATCCTTCCCATCCTTAGAAAAAAAGATTAATGCCCATGCCGCCACAACAATAAAACTCCCCATACACATGCAGCCGAGCAATAATAAATAAAACCCACACTTCCTAATACAAATAATAATAATAATAATAATAATAATAATAATAATAATAATATATCACTACCCATGTTTTCTACATAACAATATAATAATAAAACTAATATAATAAAACACTCCCATCATTTAATAAAATAAATAAATAAAAAAAAAGGTTAATGACCATGCTTCCAAATAAAAACAACTCCCCATACTCAACTAATAATAAAAAGAAATAACAATACAAATATCAAACACCCCATGAAACTTTGTTCACGCATGCATGTCCCATGCAACCCTTTTCCACGTTGGCAAAAACAAAACAAAACCTGTGTATAGCCCCCTGTGTCTCGAACCCGAGACTGAGAAAAGCCCTCCATGCCCCAAACCACTCGGCCCATTGCGCATTTCATGCTATAATTCCCTCGAAATTTCTTTTAATCCTTACTTCATTTGCGCCTTTAGCTTATGCGCTACAAGTAAAAACTTAAAACGCCCTAAGTGCGACTCCTAGGGCTCGAACACGGACTGAGGAATATGCCCAAGCACCCCGCCATTTCCGCTCATCGAGACTTTCATGCCATGTCTCGAGGAGAATTTCTTTACATACTCCTTCGCTAGCTCCTCACACATTTAATGCCGAGCCAAAACAAAACACCCATCTGCTGCCCGGGGTTTTCAACCCAAGACGCGAGGAAGAAACCCCACACCCCAAACCACTCGGCCAATGTTCCTTTCATGACATTGACCCGTCCCGTAAACTTTTAAACACTCCTCAATCGCTCCCCTTCACCTTAACACCAAACAAAAATTTAAAACGCTCATGCGCCAACAAGACTCGAACTCCGACCTCGTTGTCGCAGCCTTTTCAGCGGCGCCCTTCTGCCACTTCGGCCAAGGCGCCTTTTTGTGCTATAGGCTCACAAATTTTATTCTTAAACCTTCCTAGCCCAACACCCTACTTAGCGCAAAAATTAAAACTTCCAGGTACGAACTCAGTGGCTCGAACCCCTGACTTGCTACACCATTTAAACATCCTAGCGCCTCAACCACTCTACCAAATTATTTCTTATGGCTGTGTTCGCACTAAAATAAAAATAAGGTTTCCTCAGCAATCACTAAAATAAAATAAAATACAAACAACCCCAGTTGCAGGATGTTACAATAATTTCCCAATTGTTAGTTCCTAAACCATGGAAGACATACTGGTTATTGTGTTGATGTGGTTCATCTTATACAATAGCTCGCGATTGGTAACAGAGTTTTACAAGAGGTAGATCCTTACTTTGTCCTTTGGTTCCATTTCATTGAAATAATTTTGATTGGATAGACACAAACTTTCTTGTTTAGGACTTGGTTTATCATCCTAATATAGTTAAATATTGATCCTTTTATGCCTTTGGCTGTCACTGAAATGTGGATTTAAGTTGTTTCTAAGTTTGGGAATTTGGTTCTTGTTTGGATTGTCTTGGCAAATATGACTATAATTCGTTTTGTTTTAGTCTTGCTATTCTAGAAATCATTTAATAACAAAAGATGGAAATGGGGGATAAAACAAGAGTGGTTTTATAAACTTGTTTCATTTTGTTGAAGCTAATTGACATGACCTGAAAAGTTAGAATTTTAAAATCAAGATTGTTGATGAATAATGAGATGTCACCAAATTTTCTGTTCTTGACTCCCTCTCTAAAAGATTTCTTGTTGCATACTTGTTGATTACCTTAAATAATTGCAAATGAAGTTAGCTTTGAAAATTGTCCATGAAGCATGAAGTTTATTGAAGTTAGCTTTGCAAATTGTCCATGAAGCATGAAGTTTAGAGGATGGATACTAAATCACAAGGGCCAGTTTCTTTTTTTATTATTATTATTATTTTCTTGAAGGAATGGTCGATTTCATTCTTGCATAAACAAGTAATAAAGTTAAATAGGGGAAACAATTGATTATTCTTGGAGGATATGAAATCCCACCATGTAAACGTTATACTTGAGATATTTGGGAAATTAGAGGAAAAATTTGGACTTTTTGAGTAACATCGTGTGATGGTATCCCAGGGTTGTCCATGTATGATTTTATATTTTAAGGTGCTCGAAAATGTCATCTTAATGTTGTCGATGCATGATTTTATATTTTATCATTTGGGGCTTTAATATTTTAACACAAGTGATGTCAATTTCTTGTCTTGATAATATCTTTATTATTTACTGATGCAGGTGGACAGACAAGTATCAGGTAACGGACATAAACAAATATCTCCACTGCAATGATGATACCATTACTCTTTTCTAGTAATACGGGAAAGACAATATATACATGTTAAACTACATTTACATTTCGAATTTGATCTTTTTACTTTAAACAAGAACATTTTGGTTATATTTAATTTTCGATATGTTTTTATTTTCGATATGTTTTTATTTTTGATATGTTTCATTTAAAACTATTTTAATATTTTAATATATTATTAAACTATTTTTATTTTCGATATCTTTAATTTATGTTATATTTAATTTTGGTCTTCAAACAATGTTTTATATTACTTAAATTGTTTGATTAAAAATTATAATTAAACAATGTTTTATATTACTTATATTATTTGATTAAAAATTATAATTAACACTACAAAAATTATCTCAACAAACGAAACAAAAAAAAAGAAAGTAAAATTCTACAAACAAATCATTTTTTTTAAAAAAGGAAGATATTTAACACACTATATTAATCAAATGGATATTTTATAAAAAAATAATTATTAAACGTCAGTCATCAATTAATCAAATCCACAAAAACACATTCTTTTCTTTTCTTTTCTTTTTCTTTTCTTGTTGATTGATAAATAAATGAATTTCAATTTTTTGACTAGCAAAGATAGTTTTAATTTCTATTTTGTGCTTTGTAAAGAATCTAAATATGTATTGTTCATTTTTTCTTTGACAGTGTTATTGCTTCCTCTTCTTCTTTGGTTTGCTTGATTGCTTCTTCCACCCACAGTTGAGCTTCTTGTATTCACTGAACCACTGTAAGTTCTTCAGAAATTAAATTCTTTGATTTTGTTTTACTATTATTGAAATTGGTATTGAAGAAATGTGACCATTTTTACTATGATTTAAAGATATGTAACACTTTAATATCTTGCAGTAATGGCTCGTCTGCCTTTAATTGTACAAAATGAGAGGCGTAAAAGAATTGGTCTTGCTATTACAATATGGTTGCAAATGTGTATAATTGCGAGTTGGTTCGTAGTTGCATTGGGTGCCATTCATAGCCTACATACTTATAGACCAAGGATTAGATCTTATATTTTAGATTTTTATGCAAAACGAGATTATGTGAAAAGACTTGTATATGCTAGTGACGAGACCTGTATTGAACAAGTTAGGATGAATAGAATTACGTTTTTTAAACTATGTGAGATGTTACAAACTTTAGGGGGATTGAAGTCGTCAAGATACATGCTTGTTGATGAACAAGTGGCAATGTTTTTACATATCATTTCTCATCACCTTAAAAATAGAGTTATCAAGCATCACTTTAATAGGTCCGAGGAAACCGTTAGCAGATCATTTCACAATGTTTTAAATGCTTTCATACGCTTACAAGATGTGTTATTTAAAAAGGCAAAGCCAATTACAGCTAATTCTACAGACCCAAGGTGGAAATGGTTTAAGGTATTGGAGTGAGTTCTATTTATAGCTCGTACATAATTTAGTCCATTTAGATTTAAATATAGTATCCTAACTCGAGATTTTGTACATGTGATGTAGAATTGCTTAGGTGCTTTAGATGGAACCCACATCAAGATTAGGGTTCCAATAGTTGATAAACCTAGATATCGAACGCGAAAAGGTGACATAGCAACAAATATGTTAGGTGTTTGTACACCTGATATGCATTTTGTTTATATTCTTCCTGGTTGGGAAGGTTCTGTTGCTGATGGACGAGTTCTTCGAGATGCCATTAGTAGGAGACATGGACTAAAAGTTCCTCATGGTAAAATGCAAAATTAGAGCAATTTGAATTAATTTTTAAGATCATACTTTTTTTGGAAATTAACCATGACAAATAGTTTCTTTTTATATGTTGTTATTATCTAGTTAATGCTGGATACACAAATTGTGAGAGATTTCTTGCGCCTTTTAGAGGACAAAGATATCATTTGAATGAGTGGCGCTGTGGTTACCACCAAGTACTCCTAAGAATTTTTAATATGAAATATGCTTCAGCACGTAATGTTATTAAAAGATGTTTTGGGTTATTAAAACTTAGATGGGGAATACTTAGGAGTCCATCATTCTATCCTGTAAGGGTGCACAATAGAATCATTATTGCATGTTGTTTGCTCTATAATTTTATTCGAACCTATATGAGTCTTGATCCTATTGAAGTTGAGTTGGAAGAAGGATTACCTAGTAATGTGATAGATGATGATGAACCAAATATCGCAAATACTCATCCATCGGATGCATAGGCTACTTGGAGGATGGAACTGGCCAACCAAATGTTCGATGAATGGCAAGCATCTAGAAATTAGTTAGGTTTAGCGGAAAAATAGTAAACGTTAGGTTGTTTATGTTATTTCATGTATCTAGTTTATGAAACTTTAGTGGTGTTTGAATTATTTTTTTGTATTGTACTTGACTTGTTGAATAATAATTTATTTTCCTTTGATTCATCATGTGTTGTAATTTTATAAAGTGTTGATCTTTTGATATATAATATTGAACTTAATTTTAATTTGCATTTTTTCTTAAGATAATTATGTCAGGTTTTTCACAATCAAGTGCGTCTTCCCAAAATTCTCGAGGAACCAAAAGGAAATGGGTTCCAAAAGAAGATGTTGGGTTGGTTGCTTGTATGGTCGACTTGCACAATGTTGGAACCTTTAATGCAGATACGGGATTCAAAGTCGGGTATTTAAATGAGTTGGAAAAAATGTTAGAAAAAGTTTTACCCCATGCCATGTTGAAGGCTAAACCTAATCTTGAATAGAGGATTAGAACATTAAAAAAGGATTGGTCAATCGTTTATGACATGCTTAGTGGAAAAAACAATAGTGGCTTTGGTTGGGATGAGCATAGGCAGCTTGTTGTTGCTGAAGATGCAGTGTGGAACTCATGTATAAAAGTAAGAATTATTTCAAGTCTTTATTATCTTATTTTGACTAAACTTATATCTAATATGAATTTCTCATTTTTTATAGAGTCATAAAGAAGCTGCTCAATTCAGACATCGGAGTTTCCCTTATTATGACCAACTTACTACCATCTACGCAAAAGATCGAGCCACTGGGAAAGATGCTTAAACAGCCACTGATATTATTGAAGAAATAGATGCTGAGAATGTGGCTGCTACAAACACTAATGAAGAAAGAAATGATTTCCATGGATGCGAAGCTGATGTTTCTTTAGATGATATGGATCTTTTAGCTACACAACCACAACCAGGTAGAAACCAAGGTGATTCCACATCTTCAAAGAAAAAAAAGATTTCTGATGCAAGTGATTCTTTTACTTCATTTAATGATGCTACCACTTTATTGGCAGAAAATATACGGACTGTTGGCCTTGAAATCAATAAGAGTATTGCCTCTGAAATGCTAATTCAACAAAACTCAGAAATGGTCATTCAAGAAAGTGCTCTGAAATTATATCCAACATTATGTGAAGTAAAAGGTTTAACTAAGGATGAGCGCTTTCGAGCATTAAGCAAAATTCCAGATCATCCAACGCAAATGCTCATTTTCTTTAGTTTATCTTCTGCTGTGCGATTGGAATGGGTCAGAAGATTTCTTACTGACCATTAAAAATCATGGTTGTGTTGATTATATTTTGGTATCTTTTTGTGTTTGTAATATTTAGATGGTATAATGACATGATAGAATGTCATTACAATGTTGTAACTTTTTGATGTTGTAAAATTTTAAAACATATGGATTATGACTTATAAACTAATGAAATATAATTCTCAAGTTATTTATTACTTCTAATATTTCATTATTTTTTATTATAGAATAATTAAATTACTTGTTTCTGTAACATCCCAAATTAGTGGGCTTATGCGTTTGATGTGTAGACATGTCTAATGTGTTAATTTGAGAATTCAAGGTGTAAATGGGGCTCAGGTTTGGGCTGAGGCCTTAATTAAATATTCCGTATAGACACTCTTAGGTTTAAAATAAAGTTTTAGTGGTTTAATTGACATATTGGGCTTGTGGCCCAGCAACTAGGGGCGCAGTAAAGGGGAGCTATAAGTGGCGTTACTAGTAGATGGAAAAGGCCCAAATTTTGGCTCTTGGGGCCCAAGTTATAGGGCCAAAATCAGCACTTATAAGGGACTAAGGGGGGATGGCAACAAGGCAAAATGTTAGGGATTTTTATTGTATGGATAATAAGCAGATAAAGGGAGAAGGAGTTTGTGCTAATTAGGGCTATTTTTGAGGAGTTAATAGATTAAGATAAGGGATAGAATGATAAGAGTGATATCTTAGTTGTAGAGTTGGCCGAAAACCAAACACAGGAGAGGGAGGAAATCGATTCAGTATAGGCTAGGGGGGTGTGCTGAAATTTCATTAGTGTTTCTGAGAACTTTCTTTCAGTTTTCTCATTCTTGAAAAATTTTCTCTTTCTTTTTCTTCTTCTGTCGAAATTACTTCCTAGCCGAAATTTCTAAGGTGTTCTTTTGTTTGTTTTTCCTAAACTGAAACCAAAACACCATTCAATTCTTCTAAAAGCCGAAAAACACATCTAGTTCATCTTTTCGGGATTTCTTTAAAAAGTCGAAACTCCTAGATCTCTAATCTTCTACGTTTCGAACTTCTTCTGTGATTGCCGAATCTTTCTACAAGGGATAGCCGAAACTCTCTATAGAGGTAAGTATCGATTTGGGTTTCTTTTGATCTTTTTCGGCTTTGGAGGCCATAGCTGAATGGTTAAGTTGTTGGCTAATCTCGTGTTTTCTCTTATTTGCAGCATTCCGGGATTTGAAGGGGGATACATTTGCTTAGATCTCTAAGCCAGAGTTCAATAACACTCGAATCATGTTACTTTCGGGATTTCAAAGTAATGAGATCTACTCATTTTTAACGTATAAATTCGGGTATTTATTAACCCTTGGCCGAATGTAGGGGAGCCCAAATCTTCGTATTCTTCCAGCTTTTGAGCAAGGTTTTAGACTAAGGGTTGTAGATCCGGATAGCAAGGATATTGACTAAGAGTGTAGTACTACGCGATAGCAGGTGTGTAACTTCTCACACCATTAGATTGATTGCTAATATATATATATGTAATAAATCTGTTATACTCTGTTAAATGCCGAAATCCCAGCATAACGTTTGGAAACCCGATAAGGGTAAAGGCTAAATGTTAGGTTAGTGATTTATGTCATTCATCAGTGAATGCTTCTGTTAAAAACGATATGTTTTATATGTCGATTTTTATATATGCTTGGGGTTGGGTGATTGATGAAAGTGGAAGTGATCTGTTCTGGTGGCTTAAGCCATTTCAGCCTGGTGACTCTGTCACAACTCTGTTTCTGGTGGCTTTTGCCATTTCAGCCTGGTGACTCTATCACGATTTTGACGATGAGCAGCCAACTGCAGCATGACTGCCATCGATGGTGTTTAGCGGTGTGGGTTGATTGTAGAAATCCCCAATGGTGTGATGTAGCGGTTGGAAACCTAGGATTGGGTTGGGTTTTATGTATGTTATCTACTATATTATGTTCTATATTCTGATCTGTGGGCTAAGGCCCAATCTGATGGTGCACGAGGGTTGCACACTGAGTTTCGCGACTCACCCTATTACTTTAACAATTTCAGGTAGCGCTCAGTGCATCGGACCAGGCTGGAGAGGAGAGCTAGGTGGCCATGCAATAGAGTACTGAGGATTCAGCAAAAGACTTTACTTTATTTATCTATTTTTAAGAAACTTGTTTTAAGTGGGTCTTAAATTTCATTGTAATAAGGCCATGGGCCATTAGCTTTATTTTTATTCCGGTTTTATTTTGGGCTTTTATTATTATTAGACGTTTAAATTATTCATTTAATTAAGTTAAGGCATGTAACAAATTCAGTTTTATTTTATTTACCAAGGCATTTTATAAAATTTATATTTTATATGAATTATTAAATTATTAATTTTTCCGGTATAAATGATTAAATCTGATAAAACGTTTTCCAAAATGCGACATGTTTTATAAAATCTCCTTAGTGACATACCAGATCCAGTTGTAGTGTTTGGGACGGGTTTGGGGTGTTACAAATTAGTATCAGAGCCCAGTTTAAAACTCAAATTTGGGGTTTTGGGCTCAAAAAGTTTTCTAAAAATAGGTTTTTGATACATATATATTTATAAATCATACAGGAGGGTTTCTCAAAGATGGCACCTACGCCTCCTACCAAGTCCGCTGTAAGTATTCTGAACCATTGTGTGATATTTAAATGTGGGCTTGATGGGCTTTATGGGACGTAGACTACTTAGATTAGAACTTGATGGACTCTACGCTTAGCTGAAACAACTCCTTAAAACTCATAAGACTTAATTCCACTAAACAAACCCGTGAACGAGTCACAAGACTAGGGTGTGGCAACAGGCATGCGCATGTCTAGGATTGGATCCGGAAGAGTCTGGTACTTAAGCAGTCCTAGTGACTCACCTCCTTTTCGTTGGAATCCTACTTGGTGCATAGTGACTGTTCACCCTAGCCGCGAGCATTTGTTGACGGGCCAAAATCCATAACTAAAACCCGAAAGGGACCAGCCACCCTATTTTCACAAAATTGATAAAATATCCTTATTTTGAAAATTACCAAGATACCTATGATTTGCAAATATACCCCCAGATTTATAGAAATACTCTGATTTATAAAGTCAACGGTTCTTAAAAGGAAAAAAAATACAACACACAACATCAATCAAAAACCACAAACACTTGAACGCCACTATTATTCTTTTAGAATCAAATTCTCTAAGATACTCCTGTTTTAAAAAAATAAAAATAAAAAATAATACCCCCTTAGTTCTGTAAAGTTTTTGAAAATACCCTTGATTTGTAAAAATTTTCCAAAATACCCCTGACTTGAAAAGTGACCAAAGTACCCCTGGTTTGTAAAATTACCAAATTGCCCTTAATTTGTAAAATGACTAAAACACCCCCGATTTACAAAAAAATTACCGGAATACCCTGGATTGCAAAATTTCCAAAATAACCCTATTTCACGAAATCACCACGGAACCCTATTTTTTTAAAATTACGAAAATACTCCTGTAGGATAAATTACGAAAATACCCCTGGGTAGGAAAAAGACAAAAATACCCCTACAGGATAAATGTAAGTTCGTGAATGCTACTTGTATGTGGTGGTTGATGATTGAATGTGTGTGCTTCCTAGAACTAGGAGATGCGAACTTGAGACTGAATTGTAGTTATAGTTGCAAATTCGAAAGAACTACCTTTAAAACTACTATTCATGAGACTGTTCATGGATAATAAGTGGAAGAAAATTAATGATCCATAAAATTTTTAATCAGATAAACGTCAATCGAAAGAATGAGTACAAGGGGTCAAGGACGTCCGCCGTGTGGTCGTGGTAGGAGTAGGAGGACCATTTCAGAGCCAGTAGGGTCTAGCCACGGGTCAGGAAACGAGATGCCGGACCTGCTGGCTGTAGAGGGAGAATTTCGGGATGAGGCAGCCAGAGATGATGCTGTATCTCAGGCGATGTTGCGGGTCCTTGAGAGAGTTGCTGGGGTAGGTACGGGTTCAGGAACTCAAAAATCTGTGTCTGAATGACTCCGAGCCAACGGAGCAGAGATGTTTAGAGGTGTTTCTGATGTCGCCCCTAACGCAGCTGAGTATTTGTTGGAAGCGACTGAGCGCATAATGGATGACTTAAATTTCACGATAGAGGAGAAGTTGAAGGGGGTCGTGTCTCTTCTTCGAGACGAGGCTTATCAGTGGTGGCTCACGGTGAAGGAGGGTATTGCCATAGATCGGATTGACTGGGATTATTTTAATAAATCGTTTCAAGGGAATTATGTTGGGGCTAGCTATGTGGTTAGCCGGTACAGAGGGGTCGTGGCCCAGGTAGAGGAGGAAATGGGGCTGGTCGAGGTCGTGGGGCACCTGGTAGAGGTGCAGGTAATGTAGACGCAAGGCAGCCGGGCCTAGTTTATGCAGTTCGTCTACAGGAAGATGGTGACGCACCGGACGTCATAACCGGTACAGTTTTTATTACTGGTAACCCTGTTTTTTCCTTGATTAATATTGGGTCAACCCACTCCTATGTTGCATGTTCGGTATCTGAGACCCTATGTATAGATTCTGAAACAACCACTAGGAAGATGACTGTGGCTAGTCCTCTAGGACAATCTAGGGTAGTGGACAAACTATTTAAGGATGTACCTTTAGAGACTCAAGGGGTAGTGTTTCTGGCAGACTTAATGGAATTACCGTTTGGAGAGTTTGACCTTATCCTAGGAATGGATTGGTTGACTAAACATCTTGCTAAGTTAGATTGTGAGACTAAGCGTATGGTGTTGAGTACCCCAGAAGGCGGGGAGATGGTTGTGTTAGGAGAGGGAAGGAATTATTTATCCAACATGGTATCTTCATTGAAGGCTGTTAAGATGATTCGGAAAGGATGCAACGCATTTCTAACTTTTATCAGTGCTTTGGATGCTAAGGGGGTGACTGTCAATGAGGTTCGAATAGTCAGGGATTTCGTGGATGTTTTTCCGGAGGAGTTGCCAGGATTACCCCTGGATCACAAAGTGGAGTTTGGAATAGAGCTACTTCCGGGTACGCTCTGGTGTCCATTGCTCCTTACCAAATGGCACCGAAGGAGTTGATGGAACTCAAAGCTTAGATCCAGGAACTGTTGGATCGAGGGTTTATTCGACCGAGTGTGTCTCCATGGGGAGCGCCGGTCCTATTCGTGAAGAAGAAGGACGGATCCATGTGTATGTGTGTGGATTATTGTCAACTGAATAAGTTGACTATTAAGAACTAGTACCCACTGCCGAGAATCGATGATCTGTTCGATCAGCTCAAAGGAGCTTCGGTCTTTTCTAAGATTGATTTAAGGTCGAGTATTATCAGTTAAGGGTTAAGGAAGGGGACATTCATAAGACAGCGTTTCAGACTCGGTACGGTCATTATGAGTTCTTGGTGATGCTGTTCGGGTTGACAAACGCGCCAGCAGTATTTATGGATATGATGAACCGGGTGTTCCAACCATATCTGGATCGGTTCGTCGTGGTGTTCATCGATGACATTCTGGTTTATTCCAAGTCTGAGAAGGAGCATGATGCACATCTTCGTGTGGTGTTGCAAATACTGAGGGAGAAGCAGCTGTACGCAAAGTTCAGTAAGTGTGAGTTCTGGCTAAAGGAAGTAACTTTCTTAGGGCATATAGTTTCTGCAGAGGCAATTAGGGTAGACCCTCGGAAGATAGAAGCTGTGTTGGATTGGAGACCGCCGAAGTCTGTGGCTGAAATTCGAAGTTTCTTGGGATTGGCAGGGTATTACAGAAGGTTTGTTGAGGGGTTCTCTTCAATTGCGGCACCTTTAACTAAGTTGTTGAGGAAGGGAGCACCGTTTGTTTGGACTGACAAACAACAGGAGAGCTTTGAGGAGTTTAAGAAGATTTTGACGGAAGCACCGATGTTAATTCAACCAGAGGCGAGAAAAGAATTTACCGTCTACTGTGATGCGTCACACACAGGTTTAGGGTGTGTGTTGATGCAAGATGGAAAAATGGTTGCTTATGCGTCTCGACAGTTAAGACCACATGAGTTGAACTACCCTATGCATGATCTGGAGTTGGCGGCTGTAGTGTTCGCTCTGAAGATTTGGAGGCACTACCTGTATGGGGAGAAGTCGGTTATTTATACGGACCATAAGAGCCTGAAATATATCCTTACCTAGAAGGAGTTGAACCTAAGACAGAGAAGGTGGATCGAGCTGTTAAAGGACTATGACTGCTCAATTGAATACCACCCGAGTAAGGCTAACGTAGTGGCGGATGCGTTGAGTCGTAAGGCAATAGCGGATTTAAGGGCGATGTTCACTCATCTTAGCCTGTATGAGGACGGCAGTCTGGTAGCCAAACTTCAAGTAAGACCCATGTGAACAAGTCAAATCAAGGAAAAGCAACTTTTGGATGATGTCTTGAGTACTCAAATCTGACAGATGCAGAATGGTGAAGGAGAGGACTATAGTTTGAATGGTGATGGAGTTTTGTGTTTCCGTGGGAAGATTTGTATGCCAAAAGATGTGGAGTTAAAGTAGATGATTCTTCGAGAATCGCATAGTAGCCCTTATGCTATGCATCCTGGAGGAGTTAAGATGTATTAGGACTTGTGAGGGCAATTCTGGTGGCCAGGTTTGAAGCGAGAAGTAACAGAATTCGTGGGTAAATGTTTGACGTGTCAGTAGGTCAAAGCTGAACACCAAGTGCCTTCGGGGTTGTTGCAACCGGTGAAGATTCCGCAGTGGAAATGCGAGAGAATCACAATGGATTTTGTTAGTGGGTTACCCCTTACGCCCACTAAGAAGGATTCAATTTGGGTGATTGTGGATCGACTCACGAAGTCTGCTCACTTCATACCGGTTCGTGTTGACTATTCTACGTGGCTGAGGTCGTGAGACTACATGGTGTACCGGTGTCGATCATATTAGATAGGGACCCTAGGTTCACGTCACGTTTCTGGAAGGCTCTTCATCAAGTAATGGGAACAAGGTTAGATTTTAGTACCGCTTTTCACCCACAGACTGATGGTCAGTCTGAGAGGGTAATTCAGATCTTGGAGGATATGCTTGCATCATCGATTTTAGGGGTAGTTGGGAGGAGTATCTACCTTTGGCAGAATTCGCATATAATAACAGTTATCAAGCTAGTATTCAGATGGCGCCTTATGAAGCGTTATATGGAAGGAGATGTTATACCCCAATTTCTTGGACAAAGTTGGGTGAACGTCAGGTGTTAGGTCGAGAACTAGTTTCAGAAACGGATAAGAAAGTTAAGTTGATACGGGCACAGTTGAAGGAAGCGCTTGATCGGCAAAAGTCTTATGCGGATCTAAAGCGGAAGGAGATGGAATTTGCAGTAGGAGATCAGGTCTTTTTGAAAGTATCTCCATGGAAGAAGGTTTGGACTGAAGGGTAAGTTAAGTCCTCGGTTTATTGGACCTTACCGGGTATTAGAACGTGTGGGACCAGTGGTGTATCGATTGAAGTTACCTTCAGAGTTGAAGCAGATACATGATGTGTTTCATGTCTCGATGCTAAGAAGATATCGTTCTGATCCATCGCACATTGTGCCAGTGGAAGAAATTGAAGTAAGGTCAGATTTGTCTTTTAAGGAGGAGCTAGTGCAAATCTTGGATCGAGACATAAAGGTGTTGAGGAGGAAGTCCGTCCCTTTGGTCAAGGTTTTGTGGCAGAATCATGGCGCGGAAGAAGCGACTTGGGAGCCAGAGGATGTTATGCGACAACAGTTCCCCCATCTCTTTTGAACAGGTAAATTTCGAGGCCAAAATTTATTTTAAGGGGGGTAGAACTGTAACATCCCAAATTAATGGGGCTCAGGTTTGGGCTGAGGCCTTAATTAAATATTCCGTATAGACACTCTTGGGTTTAAAATAAAGTTTTAGTAGTTTAATTGACATATTGGGCTTGTGGCCCAGCAACAAGGGGCGCGGTAAATGGGAGCTATAAGTGGCGTTACTAATAGATGGAAAAGGCCCAAATTTTGGCTGCTTGGGGCCCAAGTTATAGGGCCAAATTCGGCACTTATAAAGGACTAAGGGGGGACGGCAACAAGGAAAAATTTTAGGGATTTTTATTGTGTGGATAATAAGCAGATAAAGGGAGAAGGAGTTGGTGCTAATTAGGGCTATTTTTGAGGAGTTAATAGATTAAGATAAGGGATAGAATGATAAGAGTGATCTCTTAGTTACAGAATTGGCCTAAAACTAAACACAGGAGAGGGAGGAAATCGATTCAGTATAGGCTAGGGGGGTGTGCCGAAATTTCATTAGTGTTTCTGAGAACTTTCTTTCAGTTTTCTCAGTTGTCAAAATTTCTCTCTTCTTTTTCTTCTTCTGTCGAAATTATTTCCTAGCCGAAATTTCTAAGGTGTTCTTTTGTTTATTTTTCCTAAACTGAAACCAAAACACCATTCAATTCTTCTAAAAGCCGAAAAACACATCTAGCTCATCTTTCCGGGATTTCTTTAAAAAGCCGAAACTCCTAGATCTCTAATCTTCTACGCTTTGAACTTCTTCTGTGATTGCCGAATCTTTCTACAAGGGATAGCCGAAACTCTCTATAGAGGTAAGTATCGATTTGGGTTTCTTTTGATCTTTTTCGGCTTTTAGAGGCCATAGCCGAATAGTTAAGTTGTTGGCTAATCTCGTGTTTTCTCTTATTTGCGGCATTCCAGGATTTGAAGGGGGATTCATTTGCTTAGATCTCTAAGCCAGAGTTCAATAACAGTCGAATCATGTTACTTTCGGGATTTCAAGGTAAGGAGATCTACTGATTTTTAACGTATAAATTCGGGTATTTATTAACCCTTGGCCGAATGTAGGGGAGCCCAAATCTTCGTATTCTTCTGGCTTTTGAGCAAGGTTTTAGACTAAGGGTTGTAGATCCAGATAGCAAGGATATTGACTAAGAGTGTAGTACTACGCGATATCAGGTGTGTAACTTCTCACACCATTAGATTGATTGCTAATATATATATGTAATAAATCTGCTATACTCTGTTAAATACCGAAATCCCGGTATAACGTTTGGAAACCCGAGAAGGCTAAAGGCTAAATGTCAGGTTAGTGATTTTTGCCATTCATCAGTGAATGCTTCTGTTAAAAACGATATGTTTTATATGTCGATTTTTATATATGCTTGGGGTTGGGTGATTGATGAAAGGGGAAGTGATCTGTTCTGGTGGCTTATGCCATTTCAGCCTGGTGACTGTCACAACTCTGTTTCTGGTGGCTTTTGTCATTTCAGCCTGGTAACTCTATCACGATTTTGACGATGAGCAGCCAACTGCAGCATGACTGCCATCGATGGTGTGTAGCAGTGTGGGTTGATTGTAGAAATCCCCAATGGTGTGATTGGCAGGTAAGGGTGGTGTGTAGCGATTGGAAACCTAGGATTAGGTTGGGTTTTACGTATGTTACCCACTATATTATGTTCAATATTCTGATCTGTGGGCTAAGACCCAATCTGGTGGTGCATGAGGGTTGCACACTGAGTTTCACGACTCACCCTATTACTTTAACAATTTCAGGTAGCGCTTAGTGCATCGGACCGGGCTGGAGAGGAGAGCTAGGTGGCCATGGGATAGAGTACTGAGGATTCAGCAAAAGACTTTACTTTTTTTATCTATTTTTAAGAAACTTGTTTTAAGTGGGTTTTAAATTTCATTGTAATAAGGCCATGGGCCATTAGCATTATTTTTATTCCGGTTTTATTTTGGGCTTTTATTATTGTTAGACGTTTAAATTATTCATTTAATTAAGTTAAGGCATGTAACAAATTCAGTTTTATTTTATTTACCAAGGCATTTTATAAAATTTATATTTTATATGAATTATTAAATTATTAAGTTTTCTGGTATAAATGATTAAATCTGATAAATTGTTTTCCAAAATGCGACATGTTTTATAAAATCTCCTTAGTGACATACCAAATCCGGTTGTAGTGTTTGGGATTTAGCACATTAAATATGTATTGCAGTTTAAAAATAATAAAGTAGATTATATATATAGTATTATATATTTTAATTTTTTAATTCATATAATAATTAGATTAAGAATGCTATTAAATTATTTTTTATTAAATTATATTTAATAATAATTATGTCAAAATATGGTTAAATTATTTATTATTTTTATTAAATTATTTTCAATAATAATCTTATTAAAATTTAATAACAATAACAATAATCATCTACCTAAAAAAAATTCTACTAAGGGTATTCTGGTCATTTTAGTTCTTTTCCTTATGCTATTACAACATCATTCCATTCAACCAAACACAAGAATACTATTACAGTTCTATTCCATTCCATTTAACCAAACAGTTGAATTACTTATTACAGCTCTATTCCATTACAGCTCTATTCCATTACTGCCTTATTCCATTGCAGTGAATCAAACGTACCCCTAGTATCTTGCCACTTGCAGTCAATTTGTGATCTTATCTCCATGCTTAGCCGAATTCAATGTCCCCTCGATTTCAACTTTCCATCTCAAGCTTTTCTTTTAAGTTTTTAGAATATCTATTAATTCATTTTTCATTCTGCAGTAAAATAGTTCTATATGTTTTTCTATTTTTCTTTTGCTATCAAGTAAAATCATATTTTCTATCAATATGCCTGCTTCAACTATGAAACATTAGATTTTTTTTTCTTTTTTTTTTTTGCAAAAGGTATAATAGTAATATAATGTAACACCCCTTACTCGTATCTTGTACCAGAATCGGGCACGAGGCATTACTTGACTCAACTCACTTGGTCATATAACTTTGAGTTAGCAATTTCATTTCCAAATTTAAAGATTTTCAATCTTACATCTAACTTCTTTATAATGGGCCTATAGGGCCCTATACTAACCACTGGAAAATATCGGACATAAATAGGAAAATTTGACACATTTAGAAAAATGTCACCTAAACAGGGGTCACACGCCCGTGGACTAGATGACACGCCCGTGTATCATCTCACACGCCCGTGTTCAACGCCCGTGGTCGACACTGACTTGAATCGCACAACCTAGACACACGCCCATATGGCTAGTCCGTGGTCAACTCTGATTATTTCCCCACGGCCTGGGCACGCCTGTGTGCTTGAACCGTGTGACAATTCAAATTCCAATTTTAAGATGCAGACTTCACACGGCCTTGGGCACACGCCCATGGCTTGATCGTGTGTTACACACACGCCCGTGTGCCTACCCATGTGGACAAGAACAAGGCTGTTTGCCAAGCTCTTTGCACCCCTATAACTTACTCTACATGAACCCATTCAACATACTAATAAACATCTCATAATTTCAATATGAACTTCCATAGATAACTTTGTAATTTCACAAATGTCAAGGTGAGCCATCAACCATAGCAATATACAAAGTAGTTATCTTAACAAGGGCCAATTCATTTTGGCTAAAATGACAAAATATCTTAACTAGTCTAGCCCTTATACGTGCCATGTACAAAATCATTAAGTCTAGGTATACCGAGGTGAGCTGATAGTGTAGGTGATCTTCTGAATATTTTCGTATCTCGGCTTGGCTCTTAAACTCCATAAAAAAAATAGAAGGGGGAGTAAGCTTTAAGCTTAGTAAGTTTACATGTAAACAATATAACATTATAACATGTATTAAACAATTACATAGCATTACATACTAAGCAAGAAACAATTTACATTCATGATCATGCTTACTTATTTTCTCCATTCCCACATTCCAACCATATCACAAGCTTAATGCATACATTCATTAACAGGTTCCCCTGCACTTAGCATCACAACGTCACATAATACAACACATCACTATCTCTAATTCCATTACTCATAGTCACATTACTCGGTGGTTTCGCACTTAGCCCACCATCCACCTTTATTAGGGTGGTATCGCACTTAGCCCACCAAAAAGATTAGTTACGGTGGTATCGCACATAGCCCATCGTAATTAAGCAACAAGGTGGTATCACACTTAGCCCACTGACAAGTATCGTCATTACACATTTATATAACTATTTCATCGTTCACACAATAATTATATCAAGACTACCACATTCAATCCACTTGAGCCATACATGTTCTCAATCATGTCATACACTAATTAGCAACATAATATTTACAAAATAATATGCATTGTTTACACATAAACTTACCTCGGTGCAAAACGTGTTAACTAACGATTTAATCTGTCATCTTGCCTTTTCCATGGTCAAGGTTGATCCCACGCTCTTCTTGATCTATAACAATGAAATTCAATTTGGTTAGATCATCCTATGATCATAATACATCAAAATCTATAATTGGGCAAAAATGACCATTTTGCCCTTGTACTATGGCAAAATTACGATTTTGCCCCTAGGCTCGTAATTTATTTTTCAACACATTTTCTTAATAAAGAAGTCTAGTTGAACATTTATTTCTCTTACAACTACTCACCATTCTCACCATTTCATGCATTTATGACACAATTTCATTCTTTGCATTTAAGTCATATTTAGGTGTTTTCGTGCTAACACCTTTCACATAAGTTATTTCTCATCTCTCTAACATTCATTTTCTTTAATAAAAACTCAGCTAACAACATAATTACTCTCATGGCAAGTCCCTAGACTTTCAACTATATCACAAATTAGTCTCCTCATTAGCTAGCTTAAGCTTTGGGGGTTCCAAAAACACAAAAATCACCAAGAAAGACCTCTAAAATCACTTACTTGTAGGGAGATAACTTGGATGAAATTTTAAAGCATTCAAAACCCCTCTAAGCTTGAAATTTTCGGTGGAGGTGAAGAGTGAATAGTGAAAGATGATATCTTTCCTTTTTAGCATTTTTTTTATTCATCTTTTATCACCTAATGTCACTAAATTTTGACTAAAATTAATGCTCTTGTCCCCCTAGCTTCCTATGGCCGGCCAACAATCTCAATATGGCCTAATTGAACTTTAAGGATCTTCAATTTAATATTCTATGGCTATTAGACACCTCTACCTTGTAAAATAGAACTTTCGCACTTTATGCGATTTAGTCCTTTTTCGCAATTATGCAATCAATCGTTAAAATTAAGGTACCAAAATTCTCATGCATCCCTATAAACATGTTACAACACATAAAATAATATCAAAATAATTTTCCTCAACCTCGGATTAGTGGTCTCGAAACCACTGTTTCGACTAGCCCCAAAATCGGGCTGTTACATATAACCTGTAACTGGATCATCTTGTCTGTGAGATAATTTGTCTAAAATATTCTTCAACTAAATTGCTCAACTATGTATTCTACTTCCCATGTTAAAGAATTACTATTTATTGTTTATTTGATAATCATGAAAATGTTACGCAGAGTCAATATGAAATAAATATTTAGACTTGTTTTTGTGATCATCCAGGTCGCAACCATAATCACTGTTTGGATTAAACCAATTTTGAATTTTGAGAATATGTATAGAATAAACTATCATCCATTGTACCTTTGACTTATCTCAATTTTTTATTTTTTATTTTTTTTGCTGCAATCAAATGGTCTTGTTTTGACTTCTCCATGAATCTACTTATCAATCCCAATATGTACATTATGTCCAAGTCATATGATAGTCAAACACCTTAAATAACTAGCGATGCTCTTAAACAATGTTGGATTTACCGACTCTCTTGTTAAATCAACACTCAATTTCATGCATGGTTCTACTAGCATGGCCAATGGATTGCAATCTTTCATTCTGAATTTGTTTAAAATCTACTTTGCATACTTTTTCTAAGACACGCATATTTCATTTTTTATTCATTCACCTTAAGCTCAAAGAAAACATCTCACTAATATTTATCATTTCAAATTCTTTGATCATAACATTTTTTCTTAAACCATTGAATATAGTCATTTCAAATTCTTTGGCCATAACTTTTTTTTAAATCATTCAACATGCTTAAATTATTTCCTGGGAAGATCATATAATTCATGTATAAGTACACAATCATGATATCATCTCCATTTTTCTTTGTATATAAGGCGTGTTCGTACATACTTTTCATGAAATCATTTTCTTAAAAAGACTCATTTAATCTCATGTTTCATGCTCTTAAAACTTGTTTCCATCCATATAAAGCTTTCTTCAAGCGATAGACTTTACCTTCCTATCCTCGTTTGCTATATCCAGATGGTTGCTCGATGTAAACTTCTTCTAGATAGCCTTTAAGAAATGTCGACTTTACACGTACATATGATAAATTTTTCATTTGTTTTATGCAACATATTTATCCAAAGTTTTTCTACAATCATACTTTTTAGTTCAATTTTTATTTTCAAATCACTTTCAACATAACTAATCTATTATCTATTTATATTATATTCAATAATATTATTTAAAGAATAAATTTTAATATATTAAAACCCCAATTGTAATCTATTATTGGTTAAGTGTTCAACTTTTTTAAGAATAGTTCGAATTCAAATCATTGTTGTAATTAAAAAATTAATTATAATATAAAAATTATTATTACATTTTTCAAGAATTATTTATTAATATTTGTAACATAATCTTAAAATTTTAGAACTATTAATTTAAATAATTAAATTTTAAAACTTAAAATCAAGCTGCATTATAATTTAATAATTAAGCATATATTTTGTTTAATTTAAAAATAAACTATCCAAATAATAAATAAGTTTGATGTATATGTTCTAGTTGATGTTTGATATACTAGAGAATTAAAGTAATTAAAAAATAAGTTTTGAATTTTTGTTAGTATTGGATTTATATTAGAAAATTATTTGGTAAATTAGTAAAATTTAGGTATTAAATATAATTATTTTATTTGATAAAAATAAATCTTGATTTTTTTAAAATTATTTATTTTTAATTCTAGTCTTATTTATAAAATATATTATATTATTTTAATTAAAAGTTAGATATGGTAACTGGAATATCTCACATTTACATTTGTAAAAAAAAAAAAAGAGAGAGATAATTGATTTCAAATATATATATATGTGTGTGTGTGTGTGTGTGTGTGTGTGTGTGTGTGTGTTTTCTTTTTAAAAAAACATGAGATATGGCACCGGATTTGTGTGTAAGGACCCATAGATATGATCCCTCTCTTATGTTGCTCCATTTGGTGTTGAATGGCACGGGCTATGAAATAGGCTAGGTCGAAAACGTGTCCGTTCGACATGCACCACAGGTAGTAGGCGTCGTGAGTATTGACGATGCCAGTGCTTTCTCACCGACCTGTAAGTGTATGGGCTAGAATAGCATGTACTGTAACATCCCAAAATTGGGCCTAGTAGGATTGGGCCCAATGGGCCTTGGGCGTAGGAATGTTTAAATTTTTTGAGAACAAGAGAACGACATTATTTCAAGTTGGACTTATTAGGAAGGTGATTTTAGAAAATTACGGGGTTCTATGAAGTTTCGGGTTCAAGTTGGGCCATAGTAAAATTTCGTGTTTAAGCCTATTAAGGAGAGATAGTAAGTGGCATCAAGGCTTATGGTAATAAGTGAGTAATTTGTTAGCATAAATGAGCAATTAGTAAAGAGGTTATGGCATCAAGTGATGGACTTTGAGGGAAGAGGTTCGAATCTCTTTGTGTGCATTTTTTACTTTTATTTTTGCACTCTTTCCTTAAGTGTCGGCCAAGAGGTATTTATGGCAAGGTTGGACTTCTTTATTTTTGGTAAGGTGGCTATAAGAATAAGGCAAGGTTGAAGTTGGGGAAAGGAATCAAGAAAAATAGGAAAGAAAGGGGGACATGAGGCTTATTTCGTGGGTGATGTTTTGGAAAGTTTGGGTGGCCAAACTCTTATCTTAGGGGGGATGCATGTGGACGGTTTTGGGGTAGATAGGTGGCTGAAATTTTTATTTTGGCTTTTGGTAAAGTCTTAGCTTTGTTTTGGTCAAAAATCCTTTTGACAACTTTGTGTCATTTCTCCTAATTTTGCAACCCTCCTTGCCGAAACATGTTAGCACAATAGTGCATTGTTTTTCCTCTCAATCTCTTTTCTTTTCTTTTCTTTTCTTTTCTTTTTCTTTGTGCCGAAATTACAAACCTTGGTGACCATATTTTCTTCCTCTTTCTTTTTACTTTGGCCGAATCTTTGACTCATCCGTAGCCATTGTACAATCGTTAGGAATCGGTTTAATAATCATTAAGGTAAGGGATTCATCATGGTTCTTTTGGATCTTTTTCGTTGATCAGTGATTTTGCTAAGCGGGTTAGTGGTGGTGACTAATCAAGTTTATCTATAGGGATTAAATCGCTCGATCACCTATCCCTCGTAATAAGAGACTCAGATTGTGATAAGTGATTCAATTGTAAGTAATACGTTGGGTATGAAATATTTTGGAAATTCGAGGCTAACTTTTGGTTGGTATTGTTCTAGGGTCAACGAAGAGTGGTTCTTTAGGAAATCAAAATCAGGTGTGTAATCCCGTACTTTCTGTATATAGTGTGTAATCTCACACTTCTCTGAAATTTTGTATGAAATATTCTGTGAATCGGTCGAAATACCGAAGAAAACTGAAAATCGGCATCCGTGATCACTCGGGTGTGCGTATGATCGTAGTGGTAATCGTATTTTGTAATAAAACAGTTTCGGTCAAAAACAGTGTCGTGTTTTGAAAAATCACGAAAAATAGGAGAAAAGGAATTACAAAGTGAATAAGATATCAAATCAAATCTTACTGTGTCTATTTTCATATGGAAGAAACGGAAAGGAAAAGGAATTTTATATTCTGAGATATGTAAATTTTAGTGAGACTGGTTCTGAATGACTTCGGGGTATTCTGTTCTGTCTTGGAAAAATTGTATAAAATTGTACAAAGTGAATTAAGAGTTATAATTGATATGTATGGATTCCTTAGTGAACCTATTTTCAATAAAAACAAGTGGGAGCAGTATATGAAAAGCGTAGAATAAGATATTTGAGATTAAGGTAAGAGAGGTCAGAATCATTGGACAGTGAAACAAGGGAAACTTTAAGGAATAAACTGTACTAAATGGTTAAGCTAAAAATTCTGGAAAGATTATATGAGAAAGATATATGAGCCTAGTTTCAAGGAAAATTTATGGATTTAGATTTTGAGTTTTCTAACTCGAGTTATGATCAATTTAGTCAGTATGACGCAGATGGACAGTTTCGATTTTATGCCCCAAATTAGTAGTTAAGCCTAGGTTGCGAAATTACCATAATACCCTTAGTGGGTAAATTACCGAACTACCCTTAGTGGGTAAATTATCGAACTACCCTTAGTGGGTAAATTACCGAATTACCCTTAGTGGGTAAAATCATGAAAATTACGAAAAATACCCTTTATGGGCCAAATTGAAATATGTTGCTATATGGGCCGATTGATAATTTGCTATATGGGCCGTTTGATATTTGCTATACGGGCCGTTTGATATTTGTTATATGGGCCGTTTGATATTTGCTATATGGGCCGATTAATAATTTGCTATATGGGCCGATTTGAAATAAATCTGAAATGGTGTTTTTGAATTTTAAATTTTCTATTTCCGTTTATTTTATTATTTTGCTATTTTGGTTTAAGTTGTAACAGGGCCTCTGGAGTATTTTATTATATGATTTATGGTTGATATACTTATTATTTTGCTTAAATTGTTTAAAACGAGAATTTTTCTAAAAATGTAAATAAAGGTTTTCCAAAATCGATTAACAAATGGATTTCAAAATAAACTTTTACAAATATGATTTAACTCAAACTTTCTTTCAAATTTTCAACGTCATTTTCAAAAGTCACGGATTTAAAGTTTAATTCCTTAATTTGTGATTCATCAATCAATCTCTCAAAAATACTTGTATTTTATCTACATTTCCGTAATGTTTCAAAATGCTTTTGCAACTCTATTTCGAACGTCACATTTTCGTAAATCGCTTATTTCAAATATGCTTTCGCAACCGAAAAGGTTTATTAAAGATAATTATGTTTTCACGTAGATACAATTGCCTTAGTTGTTTTGGATTTTAACAAAGAGGCTGTAATTCTCAAACAAGTTTTTAACAATTGCAAAGAAGGTTTTGAAAAATGCTTTCATGTGACACGCCAGATTCGGGTCTAACTTCTAGGCTGGGTTTGGGGTGTTACATGCACGTACCTCAGGGGTGGGACAAGAGCCGTCGCCTTGGAGCGGCTGGGGTCGTAATTGCCTCCGTCAAGGGCAATGTTGTACCAACAGCTTATAGGGGTACGATGAATATGGCGGTGTAGCTCAGAGAGATCATTCTTTGCTACAAAGTCTTTCGTATAAAGTCCTAGTGCGGCTCCAAATTGTGGTACGTTCAGCTGTCGTATAGTGCCTCCGAGACGGAATTGTATTGTACCCGGATCATCATGTTACGTCATCACCGTCTGAAGTTGGAACGTCGAGCAGAAATTTAGAGTGAGCTCTAGGTATGTCGGCTCGATTATGTTAAAGAATTTGTCCCACGGATCAGTGGTTAAGAGAGCTCGTACATCGTCGACAAGATGGACCTATTCCAAAGCGACCCAATCGATACATCTCCCTGTGCCGAGGGATCATGTGCGGGGTATCTTATAACGCTCTTCTTAGGTCCCTGGGGGAAATCATAGGAACGGGTGACGCACTTCGGTGGATGCGCTTGCGGAGGATGAACTGGGTCCCTTTCGCTTCTTAGAACTCGGGGCTGTCGTTTTCTTTCTTTGGGATGACGACATTGTAAACCTAAAAATTCAAGTAATTTTCTACCAAAATATATCAAGTACTTCGATCAATAGCCAAAAATATTCAAAGACTAAATTCATAAGAAAATTTCAACCATGAGTAAGCATTCTGACAATGATTGGTTCTTTCTAGTTCTAATCAACTATTTAAACAATAACTAAAGTATTCAAGATCAAATTAGTGCTAAAATTCTAAAGTTTAACTTAATAATAAATAATAATAATAGTAAAAAGAGACTTAACTAAATGTAATTCTATTCTTAGAATAGTTAAATAGATGAAAATAAAATAGTGAAGGGTGACCAGTGGTGTTTTTAGAGTGGGGCAATGTGGATGGGTAGAGCACGGGCGTGTAGATGTGAGGCACGGGTGTGTTCTGTAAATAGTCGAAGCGACACAGCGGTGGAACACCTGTGGTGCGGGCATGTATTGGTTTGGCACGGGCGTGGACTAGTTTTTAATGTGTATGTGGGAGAGAGATGGTGATAACGGATAGGAAAAGTAAAGGATGGGTGTTTCTTTGATGGTGGACGGAGTGGGGTAGAGGGTTTTTGAGGAGAACGGCTAGGGTTGGGGTTTGGGAAAGAAATTTGGGGGAAAACGGGGGTTGTGTTTCTTTAAATAGGGAAGGGGACACGAGCAGAGGCCACGCCCGTGTGTCTGTTATTAAGCCGGTGTTTTTCACAATTTTCAAATTTGGGCACGTTCGAGACGTTTCCCACGCCTGTGTTCCCTGGGCGTGTGCTATTATGTTCGCTTCTCCCACGCCCGTGCTTTAGGTCGCCACGCCCGTGTGTATATAGTCAGTGTCTCGCACGGTTGGTAGGCACGGGCGTGGCTCATGCCCGTGCTTAGTTACTCAGGATAGACCACGGTTGTATTATACGGCCGTGGTCCTATTATCGCAGCCCGTGTTTGGGAAAATATTTCTTCTCCATCTCGCACGATTACCTGCACACCCTTGTTTGTCCCATGGCGTCCACACGGCCACAGGCACGCCCGTGTGCAAGGTCGTGTGGTGGGGAACTTGCGCTTTACTGTATTGGTTAGTTTGGGTTAAGTGCTAAAAGGAAAAATAAAAGTAAAAATGTGAAAATTAATGGGGTTAGAGAAGTCAGTGCTCGGGTTGCCTCCCGAGAAGTGCTCGTTTAAAGTCTTAAGCTAGACTTACCCTGTTTTCATTTCTAAAAGAAGGTTCACGGAGCTGAAGCTCCTCTCTTAATTCCTTGAAATCCTTACCATTATAAATTTTCAGTCGATGGCCATTTACCTTGAATGTTCCTTGAGTTGGATGGGTTACCTCGACTGTGTCGTGAGGAAAAATAGTTTTGATCATGAATGGGCCTGACCACCTTGATTTAAGCTTTCCAGGAAATAGTTTGAGTCTTGAATTGTATAATAGGACTAAGTTTCCTACTTTGAATTGCTTTGATTGTTTCAAACGAGCATCATGGCGTCGTTTTGTTGCCTCCTTATATAATCGTGAGTTTTCGTAGGCCTCAGCTCACCATTCATCTAATTCGTTCAACTGCATCATCCTCTTTTCACCTGCGATTTTAAGATCGTAATTCAAGAATTTTATAGCCCAATATCTTTGTGCTCTAACTCAAATGGTAGATGACAACTTTTTCCGTAGACAAGTTTGTATGGGGATGTTCCCAAAGGGGTTTTAAATGCTGTTCTATAGGCCCATAAAGCACCATCTACTTTCACTGCCCAATCCTTCCTGTTTGATTCAACTGTTTTCTCTAGGATTCGCTTGAGCTCACAATTTGCCACTTCCACTTTCCCACTGGTTTGAGGATGATAAGAGGTAGCTGTTTTGTGGTGTACTCCATATTTTCTTAAGACTTTATCAAATTGAGTATTGCAAAAGTGAGTGCCTCTATCACTGATGATTGCTCTGGGTGTTCCAAAATGAGAGAGAAGTTTCTTAAGAAACTTTACTATAGCTCTAGCATCGTTAGTAGGTAAAGCTTGGGCTTCTACCCATTTTGACATGTAATCTACTCCTACTAAGATGTACTTATTTTTGAATGAACTAGGGAACGGACCTATAAAGTCAATACCCCATACACTGAATATTTCACATGATAACATATATGTCTGAGGCCTTTCATCGCGTTTAGAAATATTACCTGTTCTTTGGCATTTATCACACGAAGCGGCATACCTGTTGGCATCTTTGAAAAGATTTGGCAATAAAATCCTGATTCAAGCGTTTTGTGTGCTATCTTAATCCTGCTGTAATGTCCTCCTGAAGGTCCTGAATGGCAACGTTCTAAGATTTTACTTGATTCTGCCTTTGTAACACATCGCCAAATTACTTGATCTGCACATATGCGAAAAAGAAAGGGATCCTCCCAAAAATAGCTTTTCGCATCAACAAAAAATCGCTTCTTTTGATGATGTGTTACCCTTTTTGGTAAGATGTTAGAAGCTAAATAATTTGCAATATCTGCAAACCATGGTACCTCGGTGTTAGTTATAGAAAAGAGTTGTTCCTCAGGGAACGAGTCATTTATCTCACTCTCTTCAAGCTCTTCGATATGTGGGTTCTCAAGCCTGGAGAGGTGATCTGCTGCAAGGTTTTCAGCTCCCTTCTTATCCTGTATTTCCAAATCAAATTCCTGTAAGAGTAAGATCCATCGTATGACTCGAGGTTTTGCATCAGGTTTAGTTAAGAGATAACGAAGAACTGAATGGTCAGTGTAAACAAAAACTTTAGATAATATTAAATACTGCCTAAATTTGTCAAAAGCAAAAACTACAGCTAGCAATTCTTTCTCTGTGGTGGTGTAGTTTTCTTGTGCGGGTGTCAATGTTCTGCTAGCATAATAAGTTGGCTGAAAATGCTTGTCTCTTCGTTGTCCCAGAACGGCACCTACTGCAAAATCACTCGCATCACACATTAGTTCAAAGGGTAAATTCTAATCAGGTGCAATTATAATCGTAGCATTTATTAGTTTATCTTTGAGGATTTTAAATGCATCTAAACACCTCTGATCAAAATTGAAAGGAACATCTTTTTCTAGTAATCTTGTTAAAGGCTTAGCTATTTTAGAGAAACCTTTAATGAATCTTTTGTAAAATCCAGCATGTCCTAAAAAGCTTCTAATAGCCTTAACTGAACTAGGGGGAGGTAATTTTTCTATGGTTTCAATCTTAGCTTTATCTACCTCAATCCCTTTACTAGAAATCTTATGTCCTAACACAATCCCCTCTCTAACCATAAAGTGACATTTTTCCCAATTCAAGACAAGATTCGTTTCCTCACATCTTATTAGAACTCGTTCTAAATTTTTAAGGCAAAGGTGGAAAGAATTATCGAATACCGAGAAGTCGTCCATACATACCTCCATAATGTCTTCCACAAGTTCATCAACGATGGCCAACATGCAGCGCTGAAAAGTAGTAGGAGCATTACATAATCCAAAAGGCATTCTACGATAAGTAAACGTACCGTATGGGCATGTAAATGTTGCCTTCTCTTGATCTTCAGGAGCTATTGGGATTCGGAAATAGTCGGAGAGTCCGTCCAAGAAGCAGTTATAAGATACTCCGCACACGATCCCTCGGCACAAGGAGATGTATCAATTGGGCCACTTTGGAACAGGTCCATCTTATCGATGATGTACGAGCTCTCTTAACCACTGATCCATGGGACCAATTCTTTAACATAATCGAGTCGACATACCTAGAGCTCACTCTAGATTTCTGCTCAATGTTCCAACTTCAGACGGTGATGACGCAACACGATGATCCTAGTATAATATAATTCCGTCTCGGAGGCACTATACGAAAGCTGAATGTACCACATTTCGGAGCCGCACTAGAACTTTATACGAAAGACTTTGTAGTAGAGAATGATCTCTCCGAGCTACACCGCCATATTCATCGCACCCCCGTAAGTTGTTGGTACAACATTGCCCCCGACGGAGGCAATTACGACCCCAGCCGCTCCAAGGCGACGGCTCTTGTCCCACCCCTGAGGTACGTACATGCTATTATAGCCCATACACTTACAGGTCGGTGAGAAAGCACTGGCATCGTCAATACTCATGACACCTACTACCTGTAGTGCATGTCGAACGAACACGTTTTCGACCTCGCCTATTTCATAGCCCGCGCCATTCAACACCAAAAGGAGCAACACAGGAGAGGGATCATATCTATGGGCCCGTACACCACAAGCTTGGCTTGACATTTCAGACTCCTCAACACTGACACACAGACATCCTTACTCACCCTGATCAGTCAGATGTCCCCACAAGGCATCCAGACAATGTTACAAATAAGGATGATCCAACATCGACGTAGAACTGATCCTCCTCAATATCGACTTAAACCTTCCACCAACGAGGAGGAACTTGAGGACATTACTGATGATGTTCCTCCACCACAGAAAGCACTACAAAAGAGCCATCGGACAGCTCATTCGGCTGTTTCACTCTCAGACATTTCTGCACGTCTCACTCAGTTCAAGCATTACTGTATGCAGCAATTCAATAACACCGCTCGACGATTCGACAGTATTGATGTGACTCTTCAGCAGATCTATCATCACCTTCATATCTCATCGCCACCACCACCTCATGACCCAGATGATGCAGAGGACTTCTGAGTTCTTTTCTTTTTATTTTTATGCTTTTTTTCATTTTTATTTTTATTTTCATTATTATTTTTCTCCTTTATCTTTACTTTTATTTAAGTTGATTCTATTTTAGTTTATTGTCTAAAGACTTAAAAGTTTCATTAGTATTATTGTTCTCACTTCATCACTGGCCATCTAACCCTAAGTCTCCATAATGACATCTATTCATTAAATTTAATTGATGACTTTGCAGATTAAATAGATTTATTAGACCACTCAAGGAACGAAAACATCACTTATACCTAGTCATTACATTCGTCATGGAATACCCTCCAAGGATCTCATCTATAACTCAGGAAGTTTCACTTCTTCCCCTCTCTTTTGATTTCTACTATTATATACTATTATCTATCTTTGTACATTGAGGGCAATGTACATCTTAAGTGTGGGGGGGATTAACTATAGTATTACTTGAAAATCCCTGAATTATGCCTTGTTCTAAAGTAAGTTTCTCATATTATGATTAGAATGAAAATTCCTTTGATTTATGATTTTTTTATTGATATGTTTTAGAGTAAGTCATTGATAATTGTGCATTGATAATTAAATTTGAAAGATACTAGAGAATCAGGCATGATAAGTCTATTTTTCAAAAAAAAAAAAATTAGGCTGTCTACCTAAAGCTAATTATTGCTTTGAAGTTTGAAATTTACGAGATTGACATCAAATACCCATAATTTTTGTGAGCTTTTGAGCCTTATAGAGCATATATTATTTTTCTTGCTCACTTTATTGATTATGAGTGTGTCAACATTGATTTGTTATTTTAGAACTTGCATTGATTATACATGTCGAGACCACACCTATGATTTGATATACAAGAGATGATAAAGGCACCTAGGTTTTAACCCACTCACTCCACTAAAGCCCTACCTTCGCAATTAACGCCTAGTGAACCACGTTGATCCTAACAACCCTTTTTATTGACTCACCCACTAATATTAACCCAAAACCCTTTGTATTTGTTATCATCATTCCTTTTGACTACCCTTATGTCGAGATTTGATTTGATTAAGTTGCCTAACTATTTTATTTATTTCAATCGCTAAATTCATCCTTTATATTTGACTTGTTCTTAAAAATAATCAAAGTATATTCACTATTAGTTTTGTGATTAGGTGAGCTTATACGTTTAATCTCCAATTGTAAAGAAGAAGCTCGTGTTATTAGTATTAGAGTACAAGTTTTCATTCGATGAAATTAGTTGTTATTAGTTCGTGTTTCTAGTTAGGTAATTTGCCAGGTCAGTCTCGATTCTAACCTTCTAATTCAGCCTTCATCCACACCTTTAACCTAACCCTCGTTACAACCCTGTTAAAGACCTTTTGATCTGTGTATCATCTCATTTTTTAGTGGTGGAGATTTGATTTTCATGCAAGCCTATGGGATTAACTCTTCATGTTTGACCTTTGACCTTTAAACACTTTGAGTGATTTGAGTGAATCTTTAGTGAGGATGTCAATTCTTGTCGATTTTGAATCAAGGGTAACTATTTAGATGAGGGGAAACGCCTATGTTTTGTACTACAAATGTATAACTTAGATTGTTTGAATCTTTAGGACTCTTTGAGTTGAATTATCCATGTATAAATTATCTTTGAATTATGATGAAACACTATTGATGACTATTATGAATCAAGGAAGTTCGTTTTAACTATGAGTTGAGAATTAATCCCACCACTATAAAATGAGATGATACACAAATCAAAAGGACTTTAAAAAGGGTTGTAACGGGGCTTAGGTTAAAGGTGTGGATAAAGGTTGAATTAGAAGGTTAGAATTGAGATTGACCTGACAAATTACCTAGCCAGAAACAACAAACTAATAATGAATAATTATATTAACTGGAAACTAATAAAACAACTTCTTTTTCAAGATTTGGAATTTAAACGTATAAGCTCACCTAATCACAAAACTAATAGTGAATATATTTCGATTTTTTTTAAGAACAAGTCAAATATAAAGGATGAATTTAATGATAGAAATAAATAAAATAGTTAGGAAACTTAATCAAATCAAATCTCGACATAAGGTTAGTCAAAAGGAATGGTGATAACAAATACAAAGGGTTTTGGGTTAATATTAGTGGGTGAGTTAATAAAAAGGGTTGTTAAGATCAACATGGTTCACTAAGGGTTAGTTGCGAAGGTAGGCCTTTAGTGGAGTGAGTGGGTTAAAACCTAGGTGCCTTTATTCGCTCTTGTATATCAAATCATAGGTGTGGTCTCGACATGTATAATCAATGCAAGTTCTAGAATAACAAATCAATGTTGACACACTCATAATCAATAAAGTGAGCAAGAAAAAGAATATATGCTCTATAAGGCTCAAAAGCTCACACAAATTATGGGTATTTGATGTCAATCTTGTAAATTTCAAACTTCAAAGCAATAATTAGATTCAGGTAGACAACCTAACAAGAATTTTTAATTTTTGAAAAATAGACTTATCATGCTTGATTCTCTAGTATTCTTTAAATTGAATCATCAATGCACAATTATAAGTGAATTAATCCAAAACATATCAATAAAAATCATAAATCAAAGGATTTTTCATTCTAATCATAATATGAGAAACTTTTTTAAAAACAAGACATAATTCAGGGATTTGAGAATAATGAAGAAAGTTAGGCACTTTCTCGAAATAACTATTCACCCCCCCTCCACACTTAAGATGTACACTGCCCTCAATGTACAAAGATGTATATGAAATTTAAGAGAGAGGGAGAGGTGAAACTTCCTAAATTTGGATGGTTTCCTTGAGTTGGGAGTCCCGAGGTGTGGTGGCTGCTACCGAGCTTTGCGCTAGTTGAAGAAATTGGGAAGCTCGTAGAGAATTAGCCAAGAATTATTAAGACACATTTAAAATAAACTAAATATATATTTAAAGATAAGAAAGAGAAAGAGAAAGAAAACAAAAATGTAAATAAAATGAAAATGAAAGATGAATGGATTGAAGAGTCCTTATTGTTGGATGGTTCGTGAGGTGGGTGTGACTTCTAAGGCTGTGGAGGTACTGGCGGTGGCCGAAGTGGCGTGATTCTCATGCAGCCTGAAGAACCTGACACTTCGAAACTAAAATAAAATAAACTAAATTAAGCATAATATAGTCAAGGAGAAGGAAAATAAAGGATAAGAGTAGAGAAGAAGACAAATTAAATGGCCTCAAAGATCCTTAGGTTGTCGTTTGGATGAAGCGGCCGGCATGAACTTATTTAGACTGGTCTCCCACAAGGGGACTATGCTTGAATCCTTCCGCTTCTTCTCCATGGCCATTAGAAGAATGATATGGGATGTTAGAGATCTGGAAAAGAGAAGAAAAATGATATGGAGGAAGGGAGATGGGGAGTAGGTTTGAAGAGGGGGTGGTTTAAATAGGAAATTTATGTATGACACGTCCCACGCCCGTGTACCTTGGGCGTGGCGATTCACACGGCCATGTCGCATAGCTGTGTTGTGCTTTTGTTCATTTCTCCCACGCCCATGGGTGAGGTGCCATACCCATGTGTGATCTAACAGTGTCAGCCACGGCTGCATCGCACGGCCGTGGTGTGGTAGTTGGAGTACGTGACTTGAAGATATGATTCGTTCTGACTCGTACCATCCCTGCCATGTTAGTACAGAGATTCAGTGTACCCATATGGCCACGGCCGTGTGCAAGGCCGTGTGGTTTATGAATCTGTGTTTTTGGTCAGTTTACAGTTAGATGCTATAAAATAAAATAAGGTAAAATAAAGATAGAGAGGTTAATGGGTTAGTACTCAGGTTGCCTCTTGAGAAGCGCTCGTTTATAGTCTTAAGCTAGACTCTCCTCTCATTTGCATATTCATGGTGGTTTGAGGAGTTGGAAGTCCTTCCTCGTGCTCGCAGTTTCATTATGTGCCAAACATGGGATTACTTACCTTGACTATTCTGTACAAAAAAACATCGATTACCTTGAAAGAGATTTCCTTACTTGTGTTAGGATCAGGAGGGGATATTCGTAGGTCTGCTTTATCTAACATTACCTGATCTCCAATTTTGAACTTGTGTGCCTCGTAGAGTGGCTTTGGTTCTATTTCATGTATCCCTAGTTTTTTCTTCGAGATGCGTCTTCCACTCTTCTAGTTCATCGATCTAAATCTATTGTTCCTCATGAGTTATTTTTTTGTTGGCACAGGGTCTAGAATTGGGATCATGCTGTGGTGTTTCCTGAAAAGAAGGGTTAACTGAATGGTTATAAATAGAATTTACTTTCTCACCTTGGTTACTTGATGTTCTAGCTGAGTCGAGGGCTTAAAGAGTGACTGCCTCCTCACCTACACAAAGTATGAGTTCACCTGCGTCGACATCAATTTTAGTCCTGGCAGTTGCTAAAAATGGTCTTCCTAAAATTAGGGGGATCGTGTTGTCCTCATCCATGTCTAAAAAGACAAAGTCTACTGGGAATACAAATTTATCGATTTTCACGAGTACGTCTTTGATTATACCTCTATGGATTTTAATAGTTTTTCAGCTAATTAAATGCTCATCCTAGTTTGTTTGGGTTTCCCTAGACCTAGTTGTTTAAACAATTTATAAGGCATGACATTTATGCTTGCCCCTAAATCAACTAATGCATTATCAATAGATAAACTACCAATTAAGCATGAAATTGTAAAACTCCCTGGATCTTTTAATTTCCGTGGTAGTTAATTTTGCAAAATTGCTGAGCATACTGTATTCAGTTCCACATGTGATTCCTCGTCAATCTTTCACTTATTTGTCAATAGCTTCTTTAAAAATTTCCTAGAATCTGGCATCTGCGAAAGAGCTTCAAGAAACGGTAAGTTAATATGTAATTTCTTTAAAAGTTTAAGAAACTTACCGAACTGTTCCTCTGTCCTTACTAAGTTCAAGACCACGAAATTTAGCATAATTTAATCCCACATTTAAAACCTATTCAAACACACAGTCTGTTTGAACTTCTTAATTATGTGTTCTTAATTCTTGTTTTGATATTTCCGGGATATTAATTCAAGTGTGATGTGCTTAGGTGGAGGAGCAAAAGCCCTTGCCAAAGAGTAGATCTAACATAGTTAAGCAGAGTTTATCGCATGCCTAGAGATAGGGTGACGAGATTTTGCCGGATTAGGGTGAAACCTAATATGGGAGTCTATAGATCGAGTTAATGATATTCTAGGGGTTTTAATTAGAAAGAGATTTCAACCTAGGGTTAGACGTTAGTCGCCTCAAGAAAGGGATAAAGGAGAGATCCTGGCACGCCCATGGCATACGCCCGTGGAAGTCATGGCCTGGCCGTGTTCAAACCTGTTGAATTAGGCACGGTCGTGTGGCATTGGGCCCAGGCCGTGTTGATTTTGTGATATGGCCCACTTACTCCATTTTGGGCTCGTTTTCTATTCTTTTCGTCATTCGGTGCTCTCCTAGGTATAAAACATGAAAACAAAGGATTAAGAGCACCAAATTACACAATTCAGGGCTTAAATCATCCAAAAGGGTGCTAAATATGGGATTAAGATACGTTACTTTTACAGTTTATCAAATACCCCCACACTTAAGCTTTTGCTTGTCCTCAAGCAAAATTCTCAACTCATAATTAAAACGAACTTCCTTGATTCATAATAGTCATCAATAGTGTTTCATCATAATTCAAAGATAATTTATACATGGATAATTCAACTCAAAGAGTCCTAAAGATTCAAACAATCTAAGTCATACATTTGTAGCACAGAACATAGGTGTTTCCCCTCATCTAAATAATTACCCTTGATTCAAAATCGACAAGAACTGACATCCTCACTAAAGATTCACTCAAATCACTCGAAGTGTTTAAGGTTCAAAGTTAAGCACTCAAAGGTCAAACATGAAGAGTTAATCCCATAGGCTTGCATCAAAATCAAATCTCCACCACTATAAAATGAGATGATACACAGATCAAAAGGTCTTTAAAAGGGGTGTAACGGGGCTTAAGTTAAAGGTGTGGATAAAGGCTGAATTAGAAGGTTAGAATCGAGACTGACCTGACAAATTACCTAACTAGAAACACGAACTAATAACAACTAATTTCATCAAATGAAAACTTGTACTCTAATATTAATAACAGCTTCTTCTTTAACAATTGGAGATTAAACGTATAAGCTCACCTAATCACAAAACTAATAGTGAATATACTTCAATTTTTTTTAAGAACAAGTTAACTATAAAGAAAAAATTTAACGATTGAAATAAATAAAATAGTTAGGAAACTTAATCAAATCAAAACTCGACATAAGGGTAGTCAAAAGGAATGGTGATAACAAATACAAAGGATTTTTGGTTAATATTAGTGGGTAAGTCAATAAAAAGGGTTATTAGGATTAAACGGGGTTCACTAGGGGTTAATGGTGAAGGTAGGCATTTAGTGGAGTAAGTGGGTTAAATCCTAAGTGCCTTTATCATATCTATATATCAAATCAAAGGTGTGGTCTTGACATGTATAACCAAATCAAGTTCTAGAATAACAGATCAATGTTGACACATTTATAATCAATAAAGTGAGCAAGAAAAAGAATATATGCTCTAAAAGGCTCAAAAGCTCACAAAAAATTATGGGTTTTTGATGTCAACCTCGTAAATTTCAAACTTCAAAGTAATATTCAAATTCAGGTAGACAACCTAGAAAAAAATTTTATTTCTGAAAAATAGACTTATCATGCTTGATTCTCTAGTATCTTTTAAATTTAATCATCAAAGCACAATTATCAATGACTTAATCCAAAACATATCAATAAAAATCATAAATCAAAGAAAATTTCATTCTAATCATAATATGAGAAACTTACTTTAGAACAAGGCATAATTCAGGGATTTTCAAATAATAATCTAGTTAACCCCCCCACACTTAATTTGTACATTGTCCTCAATGTACAAAGACAGATAATATCATATTATAGGGAAATCAAAAGATAGGGAGAGAAGTGAAACTTCCTGAATCATAGATGAAATCCTTAGAGGATGTGAAAAATATGTTGGAGGTGTCATCTTTCGGTGTGGTGGTTACTAACGAGCTCTGCACTAGATGAAGAAATTGGGAAGCTCGTAGAGAATTAGCCAGGAAGTAATAATAAGAGTTCAAAACATACTAAATATATATTTAAAGACAAGAAAGATAAAGAGAAAGAAAATAGAAAGTAAAATAGAATTAGAATAAAAGATGAATGGACCGAAGAGTCTTTATTGTTGGATGGTTCGCGAGGTGGGTGTGACTTCTAAGGTCAGAGTGAGTCGTCGGTGATCGTGGTTCCAGCAGATTCCCTAGCACTGAAAGAACGACACTTAGAAACTAAAATAAAATAAATTAAATTAAGCATAAGATAGTCAAAGAGAAGGAAAATAAAGGAGAAGAGTAGAGAAGAAGAAAAATTAAATGGCCTCAAAGATCCTTGGCTTGTCATTTGGATGAAGCATCCGGCATGAACTTATTTAGACTGGTCTCCCACAGGGGGATTGTGCTTGAATCCTTCCGCTTCTTCGCCATAGCCATTAGAAGAATGATATGGGATGTTAGAGATCTGTAAAGGAGAAGAAAAATGATATGGAGGAAGGGAGATAGGGAGTAGGTTTGAAGAGGGGGTAGTTTAAATAAGATTTTGGGGCCTAGTACTTTCCTACGCCCGTGTACCATGGGCGTGGTGTGTCACACGGCCATATCGTACGGCCGTGTAGTGCTTTGTTCGCTTCTCCCACGTCCATGTTCTGATCTCCATGCCCGTGTATGATCTAACAGTGTCGACCACGGCCGCATCGCACGGCCGTAGCGGGATAGTTGAGTCCGTGACTTAAAAATTGATTCGCTCGACTGTACCATCCTCGCCATGTCGATCATGCAGATTTGTACGCCACGGCGTGTGTGTGCAAGGCCGTGTGGTTTATGAATCTGTGTTTTTGGTCAGTTTACAGTTAGATGCTATAAAATAAAATAAGGTAAAATAAAGATGGAGAAGTTAATGGGGTTACTACTCGAGTTGCCTCCTGAGAAGCACTCGTTTATAGTCTTAAGCTAGGCTCTCCTCTGATTTGCATATTCATGGTGGTTTGAAGAGTTGAAAGTCTATCCTCGTGCTAGCAGTTCCATTATCATGATAGGGTTTAAGACGAGTAGCGTTTATTTTCAAAGTGCCAAATATAGGGTGACTTACCTCGATCGTTCCATATGGGAAAACAGCTATTACCTTGAAAGGGATTTCCTTGCTATTGTTAGGATCTAGAGGGGACACTCGTGGATCTGCTTTATCTAGAAATACCTGATCTCCAATTTTGAACTTGTTTGTCTCGTAGAGTGGCTTTGGTTCTATTTCATGTATCCCTAGTTTTTCTTCGAGATGCGTCTTCTCCTCTTCTAGTTCATCGATCTGAATCCCTTGTTCCTTGTGAGTTATTTCCTTGTTGGCACAGGATTTAGGATCGAACTCAGTTGTGTTCTTTTGCGGTGCTTCTTGAAAAGAAGGTTAACCGAATGGTTATCAATAGAATTTACTTTCTCACCTTGATTGTTCGATGTCCTAGCTAAATCGAGGGCTTGAAGAGTGGCTGTCTCCTCACCTACACAGAGTATGAGTTCACCAATTAAGCATGGAATTGTAAAACTCCCTGGATCTTTTAATTTCCGTGGTAATTTATTTTGCAAAATTGCTGAGCATACTGCATTCAGTTCCACATGTGATTCCTCGTCAATCTTTCACTTATTTGTCAATAGCTTCTTTAAAAATTTCCGAGAATCTGTCATCTGCGAAAGAGCTTCAAGAAACGGTAAGTTAATATGTAATTTCTTTAAAAGTTTAAGAAACTTACCGAAATGTTCCTCTGTGTCATCTTTCGTTATTGCTTGGGGATATGGTATGCGAGGTTTGTACTCTTTGATTACTGGTTTCGGCTGGTTATTGACCTCAACCATATCTTCTTCTACCACCTTCTTTTATTTTGAATTAGGTGCGTCTAACCCTTCACTATCTTGAGCTGTTATGGCTTGAACTTGCTCCCATGGGTTAGTCTCGGTGTTGCTCGGTAGTCTTCCCTGTGGTCTCTCAGAAATCTGCTTAGCAAGTTGCCCGATTTGATCCTTGAACTCCTGTGACAATACTTCAAGTTTTGTTTCTACCTTTTGGAAACATGTTTCTGAGGCTGCTATGAAATTTGTCAGCATCTCTTCAAGGTTCGGCTTCTTTTCCTGTGGGTAGGGTTGTCGTTGGAAGTTTTGGGATAGTTGTTGCCTTTGATTTCTTTGACCGCCCCATGAGAAATTGGTGTGGTTCTTCCAACCTGGATTATAACTATAAGGGTTATTGTTAAATCGAAAATTATTACCCCTATAGTTCATTTGTTCGCTCTCTATGCCCAGTCCGTAGGGTGGGTACTCAAGATTTGCTACTCCTTCATTTGTTTGGCACTACATAACTGGATGTGCCTACGAAGAACCATATAAACCATTAATTTTTTTATGTATCAATTCTACCTGATTTGATAGCGCGATTACTGTATCGAGGTTGAAAACTCCGGCTACTTTGGCTGGCCTTGTCCTTGTAACTTGCCACTGATAGTTACTTAGTGACATCTCTTCTATAAACTCGTAGGCCGCTACAGGAGTTTTTTTGTTTAGAGTTTCGCCGACAGCTGAATCTATTAATTGCCTTGTTGAAGGGTTCACACCGTTGTAGAAGGTTTGCACCAGTAGCCACAAAGGCAATCCGTGGTGTGGACACCTCCTGAACAAGTCTTTGTATCTCCCACATGCATCATAAAGTGTCTTTGAATCCATATACAAAAAAGAAGAGATATCATTCCTCAGTTTGGCCGTTTTGGTCGGGGGAAAATATTTTAATAAAAAATTTTCAGTAATTTGATCCCATGTAGTGATTGACCCTCGTGGAAGAGAATGCAACCACTGTTTGGCTTTATTCCTCAAAGAAAAGGGAAATAACCGAAGACGGATGGCATCATCTAAAACACCATTATCTTGAAGGTATCGCAGAATTCTAGAAAATTCGCTAAGTGTGTGTTAGGATCGTCATCCTGCAAACCATCAAACTGAACAAACTGTTGTATCATCTGTACAGTGTTAGGTTTCAGTTTAAAATTATTTGCAGCAATAGTAGGCCTAACAATACTAGACTCGGTTCTGTTAAACTAGGTTTAGCATAATCATACATAGTCGAGAGGAGCATGATTTTCACCATCTCCGGAGGTGGTGGATTATTCTCACCATCTCTTTGGTGGTATTAATTTCACTTCTTGCTCTTCTTCTATGTAGTTTAAGCTTCGCCTTATTTCTCTGCGGTTTCTGCGGACGGTACCTTCAATATCACTATCGTAAAGTAGGGGTCCTGTCGGGTTCCTTCTAGTTATAAACTAGAGGTACCTGAAAGGAGTGAAAGAAGAAAATTTAGAAAAATAAAATTTAATTGCAATAAAATAAAAATAAATATGGCTCAAGTAATAAAAATTAAGCGTTCTTTCAATCCCCAACAACGGTGCCAAAAACTTGATCGCTGTTTTATGCGATGTCAAAGTCTTAAAATTTATAAAAAGAATGATCGAACCTGGAAACTAACTATGACAACGATTTGAGGCAAGCGCACCTATCGAACAATAGTATAGTTAAGACAAGACCGGAATGTCGAACCCAAAGGAACCAAAAGTACTAATACTAACTCTCTTTTTATTATTTAGCCTAAGAATTAAGGGAATTGTTTATCTAAACTAAAATTAACTAACTACTAAACTAAAGACTCCAAGACAAAGAGGAATGAATTTGAAGAATAACTTTTAGGAAAAACCAATTGATTAAGACGACACCAAAGGAAGAATCCACCTAGACTTCACTTGTTATCTAACTCTGAACCAGACAATTTATTCATTTGACTTGATCCATAAGATTCCCTAAGTTATATTAATCCCTCTCTCGAGGCGACTAACGTCTAACTCTAGGTTGATTAATTGAAATTTCTTTCAAATTAAAACCCCTAGAATCGCATTAACTCGATCTATGGACTCCCATATTAGGTTTCACCCTAATCCGGCAAAATCTCGTTACCCTATCTCTAGGCGTGCAATCAACTCCGCCTAATTATTCTAGATTTACTCTTAGGCAGGGACTTTTGCTCCTCCACCTAAGCACATCACACTTGAATTAATATCCCGAAAATATCAAAACAAGAATTAAGAACACATAATTAAGAAGTTCAAGCAGACTGTGTGTTTGAATAGGTTTTAAATGTGGGATTAAATTATGCTAAATTTCATGGTCTTAAACTTAGTAAGGACAGAGGAACAGTTCGGTTAATATTAGTGGGTGAGTCAATAAAAAGGGTTGTTAGGATTGAAAGGGTTCACTAGGGGTTAATTATGAAGGTAGGCTTTTAGTGGGGTAAGTGGGTTAAAACCTAGGTGCCTTTATCATCTCTTGTCTATCAAATCATAGGTGTGGTCTCGACATGTATAATCGATGCAAGTTCTAGAATAACAAATCAATGTTAACACACTCATAATAAAAAGTGAGCACGAAAGAATGTATGCTTTAAAAGGCTCAAAATCTCACAAAAAATTATGGGTATTTGATATCAATCTTGTAAATTTTAAACTTCAAAGCAATATTCAAATTCAAGTAGACAACCTAACAGAATTTTTAATTTTTGAAAAATAGACTTATCATGCTTCATTCTCTAGTATCCTTCAAATTTAATTATCAATGCACAATTATCAATGACTTACTCTAAGACATATCAATAAAAATCATAAATCAAAGAAATTTTCATTCTAGTCATAATATGAGAAAATTACTTTAGAATAAGGCATAATTCAGGGATTTTCAAATAATACTATAGTTAACCCCCCCACACTTAAGATGTACATTGTCCTCAATGTACAAAGATAGATAATATCAAAATAATCATAAAAGTGTAAAATGGGGAGAGAAGTGAAACTTCCTGAATTTTGGATGAAGTAAATGAAAAGAAACCGGATAGGATTGGAGGTGAACGTGGGAAAGTGTCTCGAACCGTTTGAAATTGAGTCCTCGAAGCAGCTGTCCTGATTTAATTGTATCCTAAGCTAAATCTAAATGGTATGAAGAATAAGAAGAAGATAATAAAGAAAATAAAAAAATAAAAATAAAAGTAAAAGTAAAAGTAAATAATGGAAAATGAAAGAAAAAAGATAACGGGAAAAGGAAGGGAAGAAGAGGGTTAAATAGAAATTATGGATCTTGTAGTTGGCCCTGCCCTTGTACCTTCTTGTGGTGGCCACACGGCCACGGCCACGGCCGTGTGCAAGGCCGTGTGGTATGGAAATCAGTACTTTGGTTAGTTTATGGTTAGGTGCTAAAAGGAAAAATAAAAGTAAAAAAATAAAAAATATAAAAATTAATGGGGTTAGTGCTCGGGTTGCCTCCCGAGAAGCGCTCGTTTATAGTCTTAAGCTAGACTTTACCTCTCATTCGTATGGTCATGGTGGTTTGAGGAGGTGAAAATCCTTTCTCATGTGATCAATTCGGTTATTGATATAAAATTTAAGTCGAGTAATGTTTTCCTCAAAAGTGCCGAAATTAGAATGTGTTACCTCGATCGTTCCATCTAGGAAGATTTTGAGTACCTGATCTCCTATCTTAAGCTGGGTTGTCCCATTAATAAGTTCGTCGTGGAGTTGCCTCATTTTTTCTTCGTGTGTTTTTAGTCTCTACTTGAAGTGTGTCTTCCATTCGTCTAGTTCATCGATCCAAAGCCTTCGTTCCTCATGAATTTCTTCTTTATCGACACGAGGTTTAGGATATGGCATCTGTGAAAGAGCTTCAAGACACGACAAGTTAATATGAAATTTCTTTGGAAGTTTAAGAGACTTACCGAATTGTTCCTCTGTGTGGTATTTCTTTATCGTATTGGGGTATGGCACACGGGGTTGGTACTCTGTAATTACCGGGTTTGGTACATCTTGGCTTACCTTAACCTTACCTTCACTTACCACAGGCTCTTGCCTCGGGTTAGATTCAACTAACCTTTCACTGTCATGAGCTATTACGACTTGAATTTGCTCTTTTGGGTTAGTTTCAGTGTTGCTTGGCAAGCTTTCTTGTAGTTGTTCTGAGATCAGCTTAGCAAGTTGCCCTAACTGATCCTCGATCTCCCGTGTTGATGCCTCAAGTTTTGTTTCTATATTTTGGAAACGTTTTTCTGTGGCTGCTATGAATTTTTTCAGCATCTCCTCGAGGTTCATCTCCTCTTCCTATTGGTGAGGTGGTTGTTGAAAATTTGGAGGAAGTTCCGGTCTTTGGCTACTTTGATCATCCCACGAGAAATTGGGATGGTACCTTCAACCTACATTATAAGTGTCACTATAAAAATTATTTTGAGGTCTAGAATAGTTACCCATATAGTGGACTTGTTCGGTCTCCATACCATATCCGTAGGGTAGGTACTCAAGATTCGCCACGCCTCCTAGATTCGAGTCATATTGCATTACTACGTGTACCTGCGAGAGACTATACAAACCATCAATTTTTTATTCATCATCTCTAGCTGGTTAGATAACCTGGTGACCACGTCGAGGTTGAAAACACTGGCTGCTTTAGTAGGAATTGTCCTCATGACTTGCCACTGATAATTATTCAGTGTCATCTTCTCTATAAACTAAAATTATCTGCCAAAAGCAAATAGAGGAAAAATTAGCAAAGTAATAAAAATAATAATGAAAATAAATTGCAATAAAAAATGGCTAAAGTAATAAAAATTAATCGTTCTTAATATTTTAGTTCCCCGACAACGGCGCCAAAAACTTGATTGTTGTTTTATGCGATGTCAAAGTCTTAAAACTTATAAATAATATGATCGAACCTGGAAACTAACTATGACAATGATCTGAGGCAAGCGCACCTATCGAACAATAGTATAGTTTAGGCAAGACCGGAATGTCGAACCCAAAGGAACCAAAAGTACTAATACTAACTCTCTTTTTATTATTTAGCCTAAGAAATTAAGGGAATTGTTCATCTAATCTAACTTAACTAACTACTAAACTAATGACTCTAAGACAAAGAAGAATGAAATTGTGAAAATAACTTGAGGAAAAACTAGTTGATTAAGGAGTTGTACGACGATAAGGATTTGATTTACACGGGCGTGCGCCATGGGCGTGTCCCTGCCGTGGCCGAGAGGAGTTTTACTCGGATTTGGATACTTGGAGGCAAAGAAACACATTCCAAAGCCTATTCAAACACCCTAGTAGGAATTCCACTCAAATTAGGATACTTAGAGACCAAGTAAGGAATCTCAAAGCCTATATAAACATCTTAGGGAGCAACTTAAGCAGGGAGTTCGGCAGAAGCCTTCTTCCAGAGCTTTTGTCGGGGGAACCCAAGACTTTAGTCAGGAGGAGTCCAGCTAGGCCAAAGAGGGCAGATTTGTGGGAAATTAATCGAAGATAGCCAATTGATCCATCTCAAGAAGCTAGAATTATACTCAAGACGGAGGATCTCTCCTTCAATTTCTTCAGGGGGTTTTAGGGATTTCTTATGTTTTGTTTTATCTTTTCTTTTGAGATGTTTTCTTTTATTATTATGAACTAAACCCTCAGATACCTGAGGGGGATGAAACCTAAGATGAAACTTGTTATCGTTTGCTGAACTATATGATAAATATTTGACTTGTTCTTAATTATGTGTTCTTAATTCTTGTTTTGATATTTCCGAGATATTAGTTCAAGTGTGATGTGCTTAGGTGGAGGAGCAAAAAGTCCCTGCCTAAGAGTAGATCTAGCATAGTTAAGCGGAGTTGATTACATGCCTAGAGATAGGGTGACGAGATTTTATCGGATTAGGGTGAAACCTAATATGGGAGTCCATAGATCGAGTTAATGCGATTCTAGGGGTTTTAATTAGAAAGAGATTTCAATTAATAAACCTAAGGTTAGACGTTAGTCGCCTCGAGATAAGGATTAATATAACTTAGGGAATCTTACGGATCAAGTCAAATGAATAAATCGTCTAGTTTAGAGTTAGATAACAAGTGAAGTCTAGGTGGATTCTTCCTTGGGTGTCGTCTTAATCAATTGGTTTTTCCTAAAAGTTATTCTCCAATTTCATTCTCCTTTGTCTTAGAGTCTTTAGTTTAGTAGTTAGTTAAATTTAGATTAAATTAAACAATTCCCTTAATTCTTAGGCTAAATAATAAAAAGAGAGTTAGTATTAGTACTTTTGGTTCCTTTGAGTTCGACATTCCGGTCTTGCCTAAACTATACTACTGTTCGATAGGTGCACTTGCCTCAAATAGTTGTCATAGTTAGTTCCAGGTTCGATCATATTCTTTATAAATTTTAAGACTTTGACATCGCATAAAACAACGATCAAGTTTTTGGCGCCGTTGCCGGGGAACTGAAATACTAAGAACGCTTAATTTTTATTACTTTAGCCATTTTTTTATTGTAATTTATTTTCATTATTTTTATTACTTTGCTAATTTTTCCTCTATTTGCTTTTGGCAGATAATTTTAGTTTATAGAGAAGATGGCACTGAATAATTATCAGTGGCAAGTCATGAGGACAATTCCTATTAAAGCAACCAGTGTTTTCAACCTCGACGTGGTCACCAGGTTAGCTAACCAGCTAGAGATGATGAATAAAAAGATTGATGGTTTGTATAGTCTCTCACAGGTACACCCAGTAATGCAATATGACTCGAATCTAGGAGGCGTGGCGAATCCTGAGTACCCACCCTACGGATATGGCATGGAGACCGAACAAGTCCACTATATGGGTAACTATTCTAGAGCTCAAAATAATTTTCATAGTGACACTTATATTGCAGGTTGGAGGTACCATCCCAATTTTTCGTAGGATGATCAAAGTAGCCAAAGACCGGAACTTCCTCCAGATTTTCAACAACCACCTCACCAACAGGAAGAGGAGTCGAACCTCGAGGAGATGCTGAAAAAATTCATAGCAGCCACAGAAAAACGTTTCCAAAATATAGAAACGAAACTTGAGGCATCAACACAGGAGATCGAGGATCAGTTAAGGCAACTTGCTAAGTTAATCTCAGAACAACTACAAGAAAGCTTGCCAAGCAACACTGAAACTAACCCAAAAGAGCAAATTCAAGCCGTAATAGCTCATGACAGTGAAAGGTTAGTGGAATCTAACCTCAAGAAAGAGCCTGTGGTAAGTAAAGGTAAGATTGAGGTAAGCCATGATGTACCAAACCCGGTAATTACAGAGTACCAACCCCGTGTGCCATACCCCAATACGATAAAGAGATACCACACAGAGGAACAATTTGGTAAGTCTCTTCAACTTCCAAAGAAATTTCATATTAACTTGCCGTTTCTTAAAGCTCTTTCGCAGATGCCAGATCCTAAACCTCGTGTCGATAAAGAAGAAATTCATGAGGAACGAAGGCTTTGGATCGATAAACTAGACGAATGGAAGACACACTTCAAGGAGAGACTAAAAACACACAAAGCAAAAACGAGGCAACTCCACGACGAACTTAATAATTGGACAACCCAGCTTAAGATAGGAGATCAGGTACTCAAAATCTTTCCAGATGGAACGGTCGAGGTAACACATTCTAATTTCGACACTTTTGAGGAAAACATTACTCGACTTAAATTTTATATCAATAACTGAATTGATCGCATGAGAAAGGATTTTCACCTCCTCAAACCACCATGACCATACGAATGAGAGGTAAAGTCTAGCTTAAGATGAGCGCTTCTCGGGAGGCAACCTGAGCACAACCCCATTAATTTTTACATTTTTTATTTTTTTACTTTTATTTTTCCTTTTAGCACCTAACCATAAACTAACCAAAGTACAGATACCACACGGCCTTGCGCACAGCCGTGGCCGTGGCCGTGTGGCCACCATAGGAAGGTACAATGGCGGGGCCAACTACAAGATCCATAATTTCTATTTAACCCCCTTCTTCCCTTCCTTTTCCCGTTATCTTTCTTCTTTCATTTTCTATTATTTACTTTTTTTTTTATTTTTTTATTTTCTTTATTATCTTCTTCTTATTCTTCGTACCATTTAGATCTAGCTTAGGATACAATAAAATCAGGACGGCTGCTTCAAGGACTCAATTTCAAACGGTTCGAGATGCTTCCCCACGTTCACCTCCAATCCTATCCGGTTTCTTTTCATTTACTTCATCCAAAATTCAAGAAGTTTCACTTCTCTCCCCATCTTATGATTTTATGATTATTTTGATTTTATCTATCTTTGTACATTGAGGACAATGTACATCTTAAGTGTAGGGGGATTAACTATAGTATTATTTGAAAATTCCTGAATTGTGCCTTGTTCTAAAGTAATTTTCTCATATTATGACTAGAATGAAAATTTCTTTGATTTATGATTTTTATTGATATGTCTTAGAGTAAGTCATTGATAATTGTACATTGATAATTAAATTTGAAGGATACTAGAGAATCAAGGATGATAAGTCTATTTTTCAAAAATTAAAAATTTTGTTAGGTTGTCTACCTGAATTTGAATATTGCTTTGAAGTTTGAAATTTACAAGATTGATATCAAATACCCATAATTTTTTGTGAGATTTTGAGCCTTTTAAAGCATACATTCTTTCGTGCTCACTTTTTATTATGAGTGTGTTAACATTGATTTGTTATTCTAGAACTTGCATCAATTATACATGTCGAGACCACACCTATGATTTGATATACAAGAGATGATAAAGGCACCTAGGTTTTAACCCACTTACCCCACTAAAAGCCTACCTTCATAATTAACCCCTAGTGAATCCTTTTAATCCTAACAACCCTTTTTATTGACTCACCCACTAATATTAACCCAAAACCCTTTGTATTTGTTATCACCATTCTTTTTGACAACCCTTATGTCGAGATTTGATTTGATCAGTTGCCTGACTATTTTATCTATTTCAATCTATCCTTTATTATGTATTTGACTTGTTCTTAAAAAAAATCGAAGTATATTCACTATTAGTTTTGTGATTAGGTGAGCTTATACATTTAATCTCAAATTATTAAAGAAGAAGCTCGTGTTATTAGTATTAGAGTACAAGTTTTCATTCGATGAAATTAGTTGTTATTAGTTCGTGTTTCTAGTTAGGTAATTTGTCAGGTCAATCTCGATTCTAACCTTCTAATTCAGCCTTCATCCACACCTTTAACCTAAGCCCTGTTATAACCCTGTTAAAGACCTTTTGATCTGTGTATCATCTCATTTTATAGTGGTGGAGATTTGATTTTCATGCAAGCCTATGGGATTAGCTCTTCATGTTTGACTCTTGAGTGCTTAATTCTGAACCTTAAACACTTTGAGTGATTTGAATGATTCTTTAGTGAGGATGTCAACTCTTGTCGATTTCGAATCAGAGGTAATTATTTAGGTAAAGGGAAACACCTAAAGTTTTCAGGGCTATAAATGTATGACTTTGATTGTTTGAATCTCTAGGACCCTTTGAGTTGAATTATCTATGTGTGAATTATCTTTGAATTATGATGAAACATTATTGATAAGTTTTATGGATCGAGGAAGTTTGTTTTAATTATGACTTGAGAATTTTGCTTGAGGATAAGAAAAAGCTTAAGTGTGGGGGGTATTTGATAAACCGTAAAAGTAACATATTTTAATCCCACATTTAGCATGCTTTTGGATGATTTAAGCCTCGAATTATATAATTTGGTGCTCTTAATCCTTTGTTTTCATGTTTTATACTCAGAAGAGCACCGGATGATGAAAAGAACGGAAAACAGACCCAAAACAGAGTAAATAGGCCATATCACGAAATCAACACGACCTGGGCCCAAAACCACACTGCCGTGCCTCATTCAGCAGACTCGAACACGGCCTGGCCACGACTTACACGGGGTGTGCCATGGGCGTGTCCCTGCCGCAGCCAAGAGGAGTTTTACTCGGATTTGGATACTTGGAGGCAAAGAAACACATTCCAAAGCCTATTCAAACACCCTAGTAAGATTTCCACTCAGATTAGGATACTTAGGGACCAAGTAAGGCATCTCAAAGCCTATATAAACACTTTAGGGGGCAACTTAAGCGGGGAGTTCGGCAGAAGCTTTCTGGCAGGGCTTTTGTCGGGGGAACCCAAGACTTTAGTCAGGGGCGTCCAGCTAGGCCAAAGAGGGCAGATTTGTGGGAAATTACTTGAAGATAGCCAGTTAATCCATCTCAATAAGCCGGAATTATACTCAAGACGGAGGATCTCTCCTTCAATTCCTTCAGGGGGTTTTAGGGATTTCTTATGTTTTGTTTTATCTTTTCTTCTGAGATGTTTTCTTTTATTATTATGAACTAAACCCTCAGATACCTGAGGGGGATGAAACCTAAGATAAACCTTATTATCGTTTGCTGAACTATATGATAAATATTTGACTTGTTCTTAATTCTTGTTTTGATATTTCCGGGATATTAATTCAAGTGTGATGTGCTTAGGTGGAGGAGCAAAAAGTCCCTGCCTAAGAGTAGGTCTAGCATAGTTAAGCGGAGTTGATCGCACGCCTAGAGATAGGGTGACGAGATTTTGCTGGATTAGGGTGAAACCTAATATGGGAGTCCATAGATCGAGTTAATGCGATTCTAGGGGTTTTAATTAGAAAGAAATTTCAATTAATCAACCTAGGGTTAGACGTTAGTCGCTTCGAGAGAGGGATTAATATAACTTAGGGAATCTTACGGATCAAGTCAAATGAATAAATCGTCTGGTTCAGAGTTAGATAACAAGTGAAGTTAAGTGGATTCTTCCTTAGGTGTTGTCTTAATCAATTGGTTTTTCCTAAAAGTTATTCTCAAATTTCATTCTTCTTTGTCTTAGAGTCTTTAGTTTAGTAGTTAGTTAAATTTAGATTAGATAAACAATTCCCTTAATTCTTAGGCTAAATAATAAAAAGAGAGTTAGTATTAGGACTTTTGGTTCCTTTGGGTTCGACATTCCGGTCTTGCCTAAACTATACTACTGTTCGATAGGTGCGCTTGCCTCAAATCGTTGTCATAGTTAGTTTCGAGGTTCGATCATATTCTTTATAAATTTTAAGACTTTGACATCGCATAAAACAACGATCAAGTTTTTGGCTCATATCATCCTTTAATCATATGGTTGAAGATTCGATCTTTACTTTTGAGAATAGATATATTTTATAAATAGTTGTTACTTCTTCGAAGAGTACCCACAACTAAGGGTATATTAAATACAAATATAATATAATTACCAAAGAAATTTAAAATATTATTAGTTGAAAACTTTCCAAGTCTATCAAACACACCTACTTTGATATTTTAAATTATTTTCCCATTATTTTATTTTTTCCCCTTTTTTTTATCTCAATTTCTCTATTATTTTTTTCTCATGTTTCTTTTTTAATCTAAAAATCATCCAAAAAAAATTTTGGTAAAAAAAAAAATCATCCAAATTTTAAATATCTTGAAACTGTACTAAATTTCAAGCTAGTCCTATTTATACGATAAAAAAATTCGGAATAGCAAAACTCGAAGCATGTCATGATCCTAGTTCTACTTTGAAACTGTCTGTATATCCGCCATAAAGCTGACAAATGGGTCGTTGTTGATAAGATGACAAAGATTGCCATTAGTTAGGTGTGTTGAAGGGGGCTAGGATCCTATTGTCCGCCATGGTGATTGTGAAGCTTGTTTGTTGTTGCGAGAAGCAATATAACATCCATTGGTTCAGTTACCTACGGTAACGATTATGGGCGAGGAAGTATGTTTTCCTTCAAGTCGAAGGACTAGTTCTGGTCCATGAGTTTTTCAAGCATCTCTTCGTCTTGAATTGGTATGCTGCGAGTACGGATAGAGGCTGAAACTTGTCGAAATTCAGGGCCAAAACCGTTAAGAATTTTGACTGAATTCTTCTGAGGATATTGGTGAACCAGCAGTAGCAAGTTCATCGGAAATTGTTTTGATTTGATGAAGATAGTCAGCTGCCCTTTTTAAGAATAAATTAATAGGGAAGTGAAAGCCAAAATACAAGTTTTAGATTATTGAATAAATAGTATTTTTATGCAGCAACTTGTCAACCAATTTTATGAATTGTCAACCAGGCACTGCAACATCAACATAGCACTGCCTTTGTCTCTTTTTGTCCTTCGTTGCCAAGTTTTGTTCTTATAAGTACCAAATTGAAAAATGTGATAAATTTCAGGGGTTAATTACACATTGATCATCTAAATTATGGTAACTCATTTATGGGGACAAGTTACACGTAGTTACAACAAAGGAAACAATGCTTCTTGCCTTTAAGAAGCAGAATTTCCTGAGCTTTTAACGATATGATCACTGGCTAGTTAACCACATCACTGCTAAAAAGCTTGAACTTGTTGGCATCAAGAAACAATTTCCTGATGGATGAAAATGAACCCATGATTCCCACACCTGTGAAGACAATAATGATGGACAAATTGATCCAGTAGGTGAGGGTTGACCTTGAAGGCTTATAAGTCATGTTATAAAGAAGCATAGGGAGGATGAAATCTAACGGGATGAAGCCGATGGCACCAACAACGCCACTAATGTCACCAAAGAAAGGGAGCATTGCTGCCATAAACCCACAGAATATCACATACAGTGACCGAAGTATTAGCCTAGGGATAAGGTTCCTTTTGGAAAACATCCCTTGTTTCACATCAGCTGATTGTTTTTCCATGATCTCATAAGCAACTTGTGAATAAACCTGTTTTGTAATCGGAGAAAGAAAGTTACCTCAACGCTATGGAAATGAAAAAAGAGAGCATATGAATGGCTTACCAAGCCAATAGCTAAGAGTTGGAGGAGAACGAAGACAACGGCGAGGCCGAGAACTATGGTTGGAGCCAAAGAAGGTCCTTCATCAGGCATCAAGCTTTTAAGAATGTTTGAGTTAGATTTGTTGCCAAAAACCCAATATCCGGAGACTGCAGCTGAGTAGAATGTAAGGAAGGCTACGGTGTAACACATTAGCAGTCCTTTTACCATCTTTCCTGTAGCAGGTGGAGCCAAAGTAGCCTATAACAATGAGAATGTGTTTTCAGAATGTTTCCACTACTCATAACGTTCAAATCAAATTATAAGAGTTGAAATTACTTGTATTTCAGGAAGTATGCCATTCCCAAAAATTGCAGCTATTATGGAGATAGAAGTGAAAGCACTAAACACCCTTGATGAACCTGAAGGTTCCAAGGAATAGTCCCTAGGAGGAGCATTTTTGGAGAGACCTGCAGTAAAAAATTATTAAAGATTATTCAATCCACTAATGAAGCTGCATGGATGTGTGTGTCAACACTGATAATAAATGAAGAGAATTCTGCGCATAAACAATGGTGGAAACTATTACAGTCTTTAACACAAAAGACAGAAATTTAACCACTATAGTATTGAATAAATTTACATTGAGAACTTTGTAACTGGCCATTAAAAGTGTGTTTATCCTCTGTTTAACATTGGTAGAGCCTGAATTAAGCTTGATGTTAAAAATGTGTCGGATTCGGAGACACCTTCAGCACAACATTGAATACTTCACATGCATGTCAGTATGAAATCAAAACTAGTCAAATTATCTGCATTTCTGCTTCAAACAAGAAAAAAGAGATGGCAGTCTGGACCAAGTATTGAATCCTGTTTATGTTTTTTTTTTTTTTTTTTTTTTTTTTTCCCTACCAGGCTAACATAAGAACCTATAAACCAAGATTTGGAAGCAGGTCAATGGAGTCTATACCTGCATTAATACAAGCACCAACCATAAGGAAAGTGTACCCCAAACAAAGAAGAAGGGAAGCAAAATTGATATGTCTGAGGGAATGGAAGGAAGGAAGTTGAGAGAGAACTATCATCACCACTGTCACCATTGCTATAAACTCATACAGCTTCAATGATCCATTTGGAGAAAGGTTTTCATACATGATCTTTCCAAAAACCAAAAACAGGCAAAATTAGAAAAACATAAAAGAAGAGCAATAAATGACCCAATTTTACCCCATATTCAAGTCCCATCTTCAAACTAGAGCTAGCCATTGGACCATGCTAGAAGACGGAAATTTAATTTTCAAATGTATTTGATGAGATCGAAGTTGCTATTATATGTCATATTCACAGCTCATATAACTTCCAAATGGAATTAATAGATGGATTGGAGGACCGTACCTTGAGGCATTCCCCTCCAAGCAAAATTGCCCCTATGCCAACCCCTGTATTGATAGCGGTTTGGATGAATATAACAAAATAAAACATCCAACCAGACCCTGCATGAAACATTGGCATCTTCTTTTAACACCTTTAAACACGGAACTAAACACTGGGTTCAGTTCTGTCCTAATTGCAAGAACTCTCAGAATCACCTACCCTAACCTATTAGCTAAAGACACGTATACAACTTGTATAATGTGAATTGCCAAACTCGAAATGGCAAAAAGTCAACCTTCTTTTTATTCTAGGAATGATATCATCGAACTTGGAATGTTACTGTAAGACAGTAATCATTTTTCCATTAGTTTATATGTGATCCAACTTCTACGCTTTCCAAAATCTAATAATTACTGAAATTGAATACTGAACCGCAAGCGAAAAATGGAACCGGCCAACACGGAACGAATATTGCATGACCGAAAAAAAGGAAAATTTATTGTCGGTCGCTACCTAAAACGTCGGCGGCGAGTTCACGGAAGCGGATATGGCGGCGGCCGGCTTTTTCACAGTGCTCAAGCACCTTGGACATGAGATAGTAAGAGTAGAAAGTGACGCATCCCAAAACCGTTAAACATAAGAAACCCAGGCCCCAACCTAGTCCCCTGAACGCGTACGGCAGTGTCAGAATTGTCGGCCCCACTATCGCCGTCGTCAGATGAAACCCCGCATGCCACCACTTCCCTATGAAGAAAAAAAAACGATTTGGTTATATCATGGCTTTATAATTTTGCTCTGATTCTGATCCTGATTCTTCACCTTTTGATTCAAGAACAAATGTAGCTCCGGCATCGAAATCCAGGCGGAACTCCGGGAACGGGTCTCGTTCTGGAGGTTCCGCCATTAATGGTGCCTCTGAAAGAAGAAGGGTTAATTTATTATGGGAAGTAACGTAGGGTAGGAGCCACCACGTGGGGGAGGAGGACCCGATGAAGGGAGAGCTTAGCTTAGCCGCCCGAGGACGTAAAAGAATCCACTAAATTAATGAACAAACATCATCATTCATCATACAAGGGGGTGATAGAATGTCTTCGTCTAAATATAAAATCAACACGTCTTCAATGTTGCTTGTGGTTGTGTATTACTTCGGATAAGAAAATTACCTGACTGCCTACTCAAGTGTGAATTAAAGATGGTGATAGGTAAGGGTTATTTGGTCTTTTTCTTTTCACTATTTTCCTACAGCCTACTGGGAGTTAGCCATACAAGAAGTTTCCTATGGAATTCAAGATCTTACAAAAACTAGTTGCATTTCATTGGAACTTGGATCCTAAAATTTAGCCCTTATAAAAAATACATTTCTAAATAATTATATTATTTTATCAAAATTAAAATATTTTAAAATAAATCTCAACATTATTTAATTTTAATTTTATAATTAAATTAAAATATCATTGGGAATCTTAAATTGTAGTTAGAAGTTGTATTGCGAGGGAAAGTCTCTTCAAAAGAATTTAGGACAGTGTTGATATCAACCGTTTCAAACCAATATTTTTATTATATAAATTTGAGTATTTGTTGAAATTATATTTTGTTTTATTTCTTTCTTTCAACTTTAATATATTATATATGTAATTTAAATTAAGTTTCAATGAGTTATTGTTTATTATTAAGTTTATATATGATACCAATTGTCATAAAATATTATCTTTTTATAAAAATAAATTATTGTGATTGTCAAATTAATTTGTTTCCATAATATTTTATAACAAATAGTTCTATAACTTTTACCAAATGATTTCAAGAAAATTTACCAAAAGATATCAATTTTTTCAAAAAGTCAATCCATTTTTCAAAAGTCATTTCTAATGAAACAAAAGTAGCCTTAGAGATTAATCAATTTTTTTTTTCGAATTTTGAATGGGATTGATCTCAAGCTCGATCTAAATAGGTTTAGGGGTTCATCATTGCAGAATCAAGCTTTCTTGAGCTTAGGTTTTCTTTTTTAGTTCCGATTTTTTCGAGCTTGGATTTTCTCAAGCTCATATTGGCTCGAGCTTACTTTATTAACGCTACTTTTATATAATTATTTTATTGTTATTAATTATAGATTATAGATTGTAAAGGTCAAATTTTGCGTCAATTACAGGTTTAGTCCTTGTACTATAATTTTTCCAATTTTAATCCATGTAAAACAATAGCATTTAAATTTATTAAGACTATCTATACTATGTATAACTCATCAATTTAGTCCCTCTTCTTCAATTTAATTTTTTTTAGTTCCTATTCTTTTCAAATGCCATTCTTAACTCAATTGGTAGCCGTTTAAATCCTTTAACTACAATGATATGATTTTTTGTATGTGAAAATAATAAGTCGACATAATATTACACATATAATAATATGTATGTTGTATAAGATTTTGTAAATAGTAAAAGCTAATTATTTTTTAAATTAAAATTTAACTAAAAATTTTTAATGTCTACCATTTGGATTTGGACTAATATTAAAAAACTCAAAAAATACAAGGATTGAAATTAACAAATTAAAATATAAAAATTGAATCTACAACTTATATATAATATAAAAGAATAATAGTAAATTTTAATTATTTTTTTTATAATTATAATGTTTACTATTTAACAAAAATGCAATAGAAATACTTGTATTACCAAATTTAATTATTTATACATATCGACATGATTTAAAAGATATATATTTTGGTGGAGGTTTGGACAATAATGCGGAATCAAAAAATAATATTTTTAATCAAATTGCTTTATCCATGCCGCCCTCAATAAAGCAAATTATTAATAACAACGATACACATATATTAATATAAATTTATTGCTTTGGCAAATAAGAATAAGGAAAAGTAATAATAAAAAATATTGACAAAGAACTCTTACTTTTATGGAAAGTCATATTGTTTAATTTATGTTGATACAATGATACAATAAGAAGATATGGAGGAGAATATGGTGATTGCTGTGGAGGTCAGTTCACCTAACTGGGGCGGAGAGTCGAAGATTATAAAATGTGAATATAAGGAGAATATGAAGGCTAGGGACTAAAGATGAGTTAGCAGAGTGTAGGTTTGGTATATTGGAGAGTCGATCCCTTCTTCCTTTTTCTTGGAGGTATTTATAAGGGAAGGTTTCATGTAAGGTGATGTTAACATGTTGGGTCTACCATTAAACCATCATTATAGAATGTGTGGGGTGGACGTCTCCGATGGGACGAGGATGTCTATGATGGGATAAATCTTGTCATTTATTCTGAATTGATGATATGGAGCTGTTGAACCCATATGGTATTTAGTAACCAATCACTTCACATTCCCGATGAAGATTCTAAGACCCGAACAACGAATGACCTGCATTTTTCCGAATGGTCATCTCAGAAGGGAAAACTCACAAGTCAATAAACCTTCTATTTGGGAGCCTTTCTAACTTGCCACATGTCTTGACGCGAATGAGGGTATAACAATTGTCTCGACAGAACACGGCCAGTACGGCCACCACCCCTACCCTAGTTTTTCCAGACTATTCATCTCTCCTAGCCATTTTTTCCAACAAAAATGCAAAAATAGCTCTGACAACGACAAAAAAGAAGCACCACAAGGAAAATCAAAGCAAAAAAATCCTTTGGAATGCAGAAATTGTTATAGAAAACCAACATAAGCAAGAAAACTGCCAACAACAGATGTAGAAATTTCAAAAGAAAAGGAGGCAAAACAATTTCGAAGAAAAAAAACCCAAAATATATAAATCTATTACCCAAATCGCGTTGTTTCAAAGGATAAGCAACATCTAATGACACTTCCAAAAAGTTGTTTATCATTATCACGACTCCCTAGAAATGTAGTCCTTATGGTACATTTATGGCAGAATTTGAAATATTTTGAAATAACATTTCACCATAAAACAAGGTCACCATCCGAAGCAACCTATAAAAAAGAAAGTTAACAAATCAGAGCTTATAGAGGAACACCTCTTTATAATCCTCCTTTCAACTCGAAAGGGGGAATATTGTTATACCCCCATCTGTGTAAAAACACGTGACAAGCTAGAAACGTGCCCAAACAATAAGCCTGTCACTTATGAGTTTTCCTTTCCGAGATGATCATATGGACAAATGTAGGCCATTCATTGTCTGAGTCTCAAAGTCTTCATCGGGAACATGAAGTTTTTAGTCATTAAATACCACATGAGTTCAACTGCTCCATAACATAAAGTCAAAATAAATTACATGATCTGTTCCATCACAAACATCCTCGTCACATTGAGGATGTCCACCCTACAAGTTCCATAATGATGGTTTAATGGCAAGTCCAACATGTAAACATCACCTTACACGAAACCCTCATCTATAAATACCTACTGGAATGTGAAAGAAGGGATCAACTCTCCAAGATACCAAGCTTACACTCTACTAACTCATCTTTAACCCTTAGCCTTCATACTTTCCCTATCTTCACTCTTTAAGCTTTCTGCCCTGATTAGGTGAACTAACCTCCACAAAAATAACCACATGTCACACGTGCATGTAAAAAAATAATTTTATAAATCAATCTTAAAGGTGCAGTTCTGGCTGCAAGCGGACAATGTTAGTTGTAATATTTTTAGTGTCCGATGGAACACCAAAGTATTCCAAGGGGTCAAACCCAAAGGAGTCAGTGATTAAGTAATTCCTAAACTATAAACATGCAATTAAAGGAGTCTAGCTAACTACTCACTAGTTACTATGTAACACCCCCTACCCGTATTCGTTGTCAGAATAGGGTACGAGGTATTACCGGAGTTTACGATTTTTTATTTATTTATTTATTTTATTTTATTTTATTTTTTTATTTTTTTATTTTTTACTCAATATAGCTCCTTTATAAATATCTAGCCTTCCCTGCAAATTTTAAACCGAGACCAATCCATATCAACCAATCCAATTCAACATATTTTCAAAATAGATTCATGCATATTTATAAGATAACCTCAACACATACCAAACCAAGATTTGTTAGCCATACCAATGGCTGACCTTACATTCATTTCATATTAACATTTACTTTATTAGCTTACACATGCCATTGATTTCCAAAACAAAGTTTCTTTATATACCGAAATCTTGAGGTTGATAGTGTGATGTGTCTCCGACTGAATCCGACCTCCGAGCTCTTAACACTACAAAACAGGGGAAAAAGAAACAGGGTAAGCATTTTGTGCTTAGTAAGCCCATGTAACAAGAATTATACTTACCTAATATTTTCAATACAATGCAATAAACATTCATATATCCATTCAATGCACTATTACCCTAACATACACAAACTCAACATTCAAGTTAGTCCAATAATTTCCATGTATCAACAATATATACCATGATTGATGAGCTCATCAATACCATGATTTCCATTTCCTTTTTATTATTTTTCCATATTCATCTTGTTGAATTTCTCGGAATTTCGATGGATTTTCAGAGGTACACTTTAGTGTACAAATCCGGGTCCATCAATTCATATTCATGTGCGCACATTTCCATTTCGATATAGCACACTCCTTGAACCTCATCTTTACAAATGGGATTACTAGTCCAGCTAAATCCTCAGAATATAAACTCATAGAGTATTGTCGGGATTACCAGTCCAGCTAAATCCTGCGACAACTACTCTAATGAGCTTGGATCTGAATTATCAGTCCAGGCTAAATTCAGACCCTAATTCAGATTACCCGTCCGGGCTAAATCCATTTTCCACATATTCTTTGGGAGGGCTATATCAAGATAGGATCACCCGTCCGGGCTAGATCCTTTTTACCGTCAATTTCTTTTCAAAGATCCATCGAATTTTCCTTTCATTCAACCGGGATTTCTTCCTCTTTTTATCAAATATATCAATGTTTCATCAATTTTCATACAATGAACATTCAAATTATATTCACATCAATAACATACATTTCAAGTATTTAAGAATATAGTTCAAGTTACATGAACTTACCTCGATACTAGTTTATATACAAAATCTACTAATCCGGGAACTTTTCCTTTCCTCGATCTAGCTTCATATTTGAGTTTTCCGGATCTAAATAAATAAATTCAATCATCGATTCAATACATTTCATGTTCACATGTAGCATTCTCTATAATTCTATTATTATTTTTAGTCATTCAAAGTTGTCTACTTGAGTCATAGTCACTAAATTATTTTTATCTTGAGCTACAGAACTCAAAACTAGGATCCGCTAATTTTTCCTGAAACTAGACTCACATATCTTCTTACCATAAAATTTTCAGAATTTTTTGTTTAGCCAATAAGTATAGTTTATTCTTTAAATTCACCCCTGTTCTGTTGTTTGACAGTTCTGAACCTTCTTCACTAAAAATTAATTATCTCTTCATATAGGATTCGTATGATGTTTCTGTTTATTTATATTGAAAATATACTCATTCAGGATTCTAAAAATATAAATTTAAGCCCCTAGTTATTTTTCTCCAATTTTTGATGACTTTCTAAAGTCAGAACAGGGGAACCCGAATTCATTCTGACCTTGTCTCATAAAATTCATTATATCTCATGATTTACATATCTATTGCTTACACCGTTTCTTCTATGAGAAACTAGACTCAATAATATTTCATTTCATATTTTGTTCATCTTCTAATTCGATTTCTACAATTTATGGTGATTTTTCAAAGTTAGTCTACTACTACTGTCCAAAACTGTTTTAGTGCAAACTGTTTACCATTTTTCCCCTAAGCTTTCAATAAATGATAATTTCGTCCCTACTCAATTAACTTTACAATTGAGCTGATTTCTCTCAATTAAAAATTTATTCTATCACTTTGAACTACTTTATAACCTTTGGGAATCAGAATTTCAGTAATAGACTTTAATTCCAAACATTTTCACAATTAGGTCCTAAAAATCAATTTCTATTGAAATTACCTAATAAAATCATCTCATAAACAAATTAAAGCTTCAATTTCATTCTATTTCATCATAAAATTACATCACTCAACCATGGTGACTTTCAATTTTAATCCATGAAATCAAAGACTAATGAATTTAATAGTAGGACCTAGTTGTAAAAGTATTAAAAACACAAAAATTACAAGAAATAGGCAAGGATTAACTTACTTGGTGCAAAAATTATGATATAACAACTTATAAAACCCTCCTATGGCGTTTTTGGCTTATGAGAGTGAAGAAAAATGAAGAGATTTCTAGATATTCCAAATTAGTCCTACTTTTATTTAGTAAATTTTGTTATTTTCCCATTTTGCCCTTATTTAATCCTGAGAAAATTATGCCGCCCAAAAGATCTCCTTTGGGCTTATTTACTCTTTAGATCCCTCCTCATTTGACAATTGAGCTATTTAATCCTTCTAATAACTTTTACACCCTTTTCAATTTAGTCATTTTCATTTAATTACCTACCCAAACGTTAAAATTTTCTAACGAAATTTTAATACCACATTACTAACATTTTATAAATATTTATAAAAATATTTCCTACTCAATTTTATGAGATCAAGGTCTCGATACCTTGTTTTTACCCAATTCCTTCAATAATTCCTTTTTCTAACTAACCACTAAATCGGTAAAATTTTTCTACCGATATTTTAATACGATTTTCCTATCATATAAATATTCATGCAAATATATTGAAATAAATTTCTCTTTAAATCGGATTTATGGTTACGAAACCATTGTTCCGATAACCTTGAATTTAGGCCATTACATACTATATTACGGCAGGTCATTCACAAGTTTAATTACTCTAATTAATCACCTAAAAACAACAAAGGACTAAATTGTAAATGAAACAAAATATGAAACTAGAGAATGCGAACAAATATGATAACAGGCAGTGGTTGGTTGATTTCCATGAGGTTGGTTAACCTTAGATTTAGGAATCTAAATCGCTGTTACTCTTAAATTATTTCAATTTTACCCATTGGCCTCAACTTTACCAGTTTCGATAAATTAGTCTGGTTTATCTCTCGACCTCACCAAACTAACTCGAGACTATCAAATTGATATCTGATAAGATCTCCTCTCGGTCTCACTTATCTTAATTTTTCCTTAGGGTCGTCAATCCTAAGTTTTGAAGTCTATTCAATTTAGTCTAATTTTTGCAATTTAGTCTATTAAAACCCATTGTCAACAAGAAATCAAATGAAAACAACATTAACTTAAACGCTAAGAAAATCAATAAAAACCCAAGCTTTCTTGCAAATTCTTGAAAAGCATAACAATGACAGTAAGAAAGCTAAACAAGAACACCAAAGAAATTATTTTTAACAGAAGATTTCAAAGAAAACAGATTAACATTAAACTAGGATTAAAATGTAACTACAAGAAAGTTTAAAGGTATAAAAAAGTAAATAACTCCTAGCTACAGTAATAACTAACTTAACTACTATCTATGAAACTAAGAAACACCAAGAAAATAGCAAGAAATTAAACTTTAAACTATGAAAAGAAAACCAAACCCTAAATGATAAAGAGAATAATCTTGAAAAACCTAAAAATGTGAAATGTATGTTTTGTCTCAACCAATTTGGCCTATTTTAACAGAGTTCACGTATAAAAATATTGACCAAATTTCCCTTAATCGTCTAATTTTGGTTGGGGGACAGGTTGGACAAGGACTGCCCTTGTGGTCATTTTTTGTCTTCTCACGACAGTGGTATCGCGATACTACTGTAAATGGTCTCAATTCTCCTCATTTCAAAATTTTCAAGGGTATCACGACTGTCATGCTTCGATATCGCTATACCCTACTTCTAGGTGATATTTTCGTTCACGTTCGGGCCACCGTCGACTCCTTATAATACTCAATCAACCGTTAGGGTCCTTATGGCGCATTTGGCCATTTTGGGTCTCAAAGTAGCATAAAACACACTATTTCACTTATTAAGGAAAATAATAAAAACTAAGTAAAAACACGACAAAAACATATAAATTGCTCGGAAACAAGTTCTTTAAGGATACTAGGGAGCCTAATTTGACATATTAAGCAACCACCACACTCTCCTCTATATATCCTCATTATTGTATCACTGTCAACAATTCATAAATGTAAAAGAAGCTTTAATTATTCATGGATTTTGTTTTTCTTTTTTCAGTTTTTTTATTTATATTTTATTGTTGATAAAAATTAATCCTTTTAGATTTTATGATTCACCCTTCCAAAAATGACATTTCTATAAATTTATCACTACATTCAAAACTTAATAATCTTATGTATTTATATTTGACATACTGTTGATATATAAATATATGTACAAACAATAAATTAGACAAAAACAATTCCTTAATAAATTTTAAAAAATAAATGTAGATATTTAAACCTTTTAACATATGGCTATTTGATTTTTTTTGTACGATAAAACAAGCAGCAAAGGTAGTAGTTGTAAGGATGTTCATATGTGAAGGTTAATCTCATTTGCGAAGCTGCATCTGCTCGCATTTCCTCCATTATTAAGCTTTTGTTGTTGTCGCACAATACAGATTGTAGGAGATAGAAAAGATTTTTAATGTCCTCAATCTGTGGTTGATGCTTCCAACTCCAATGCTCTTATTTTCCTTGCAACAAGTTCAAAAATTCTAAAGTCAAACAGAAGGAATAGATGAGTTTTGGAATTCAAGGAAAGCACCATCATGAGAACTTCTCTGATCGCTTGAAGTTTGCAAGATGTTGAATCCCAATTGTTTAAACATCGACTTTTTTTGCTTTAAAACAGCGCCAACATGATCAATAATAGTGAAAGTGATTTCGAACCCATGTTGACCCTTACTCTAGGCAATAAAAGCCATCAAACAGTTCTTGCAGCTGATTTGTAGCCCTCTGTAATGTTGGGTGAGGTTTCTCCACTTTTGAAATTTTAGAGTTCACAAAAGCATCAACCCATTAAGATGTCATGTTATTGGAAAATTGAATAGAAATGGGATGTTAGGTTATTGGAAAGTTGAGTAGAAAAGATTGTGTTAATATGCGTGATCAAGGATGGATTTAGTTACGATATATGTAACGAAAGTCATATTGGTCCTATGTTAACATAATTAATGGACAAGATTGCTCAAAATACCTTTTGGATATGATTGTAAAGTTTTTGAGCTCATAATGTTATATAATGACATGTAATTATAAGGTTATTAATATATATGCAATCCAAGTGGGAGATGGTTGGATAATATGGACATCACATATATAATAAGAATAATTACATGTTATTATTTACTATCATAAAAGGTTAGTCCAAATTAAAAATAATATAATTTGACTGAAGTTTATTGGGTTTTATTTATTAAATAATGTATGGGTCAAATATGTGTAGATACTCTAGTAACTAATTTCTAATTGATGATGAGTTGATTAGAAATGAAGGTTAATGTGCAAAAGTTATTTATTAAGGTTATGGTCCCCTAGTTATATATCGGTAACTTTTTTGATGCCTATTCTTCATAAAAGATACAGTCACCTTCTCTAAAATACTTGTGTGTTAATTTAGAACATAAAAAACTGCAAGAAATGAAGATTTCAAAATACCGATGGATTCAAGTACGTTTCTGTATCTAGTTTTGTTCTTAATCACCTAACATGATAGATCTTGGCTTACAATTCTAAGTTTATATAAGAGTTTTACAGTTCTAGCAGGGATATGGATAAAAGGTGGGGGAAATCAAGACGAAAGATTTAGAATCTAGCCCTCAAGAAGAAGATTAACCACCAATCAAGGATCGAAAATACTTAGGGTATGTTTGGTTGGATAGAAAAGTAGAGGGACGAAAGGAGGGAGTGAAAAGGTGAAAAGAAAATAACTTTTAAGTATGCTTGGTTAGGAAAAAATGAGAAGATATAAAATAAGAGAGATGATCATTTTCCATCATAATACGTAAAAATCAATCATTCGAAATTGGAATGATGAAATGAGAGAAAATAAAACAGATGTGAATGTTAGTTTAAAGTTATGCATTTTTCAAATGTTTTACTATATTTACTTTACTTTTTCAACTCTACTAAGCAATAAATGGAAAGAAAAAGTAATTTTTTTTATTTTCCATTTTTTAAAAATGAAATTGTAGTTAAGGTTGAATTATTAGCACAAAAACAATATAAATTATGGAATAAACTAAATTCGAATTCTAATTCTAAATTCAATTTGTATAAATTTGTAATCATTTAAATAAGAACAAAATGCTATGTTTGAGATGTATAATTCAACTATAAATAAATTGTGTTCTGTTATTTGTTAATTGTTATATTAATTGAGTTAAGACTATCTAAGTTGCTCCGGTAACATAATATGATATCTCACGTTTGGACCTAGTGATCGGGTCGAGTGTAGATGTCACCCAATATAAGTATATGAACAAACTAGGTCAAACAAGTAATCTTCCCCTGTTTTGAGTTGTTTTGATTCCCAAAAACTCAAACTTAGATTGAAAATTATCAAAATATGTATATTATGATATTATTTAAAAATAATAATTATCACTCAACTGTACAAAGATGTCAAAATTGACATAAATTAAACTTGTAAAATATTATATGAGTTTGTAATATTTTACATAAAAAAACATGAAAACATAACACTTCATTTTTAAAATTGAATTATTATAAGAAATTATGTAAAATATATATTATGAACTAATAAACAAACTTTTAACCATTATCCATAATTATACAAAACCCAACATGAGAAAAAAAATATGACGTACACATATTAATGTGAAATCCATAAAATAAGAAAATAATATTAAAAAAACCAAAACCATGGTAAGAAAAAGAGGATATAACTCTTGAATCCAATTAAAAATTCTAAATTCAATACCCATAAATCACAATCTTTTCATTGCTGTAAAACCTAAGCCTTCTCAATTCCAAATTCAGCAAAGCACTTGTGGGGGCATGGTTGTATGGAAAATGCAATAAATTGCATATAAGTACAAGTTTGCAGATTATTTATCTATACACTAATAGCAAATCTCCAATCATAGAGTTTTAGAATCAAGTTACAATTGCCAATCCAAGAAATGAATTACAGACAAGTATAGCTTATCTACTTTTCAATATGATGAAATAGCTTCAGGCTTGCCATTGTCAAAATTTCTGAGAAAAACCAACCTCCAAAAATTGCTCAGAACTTCTCTTTTTTTAATAATTTAACCCCTGACCACCATCTCCATAATCACATCATTCCAAAAGTCCATTGGTCCAGGTAAACACCAATGTAGACAGTCGTTTTGAACCACGGCTGTTTGGTTCTCTGCAAATGGCTGAAACTGCCGGTATGGACCCGGATGTCCGTCTGGTCTCATTAATAAGAGGTTTGTGAAGTCAAGAAGCTTAAGATTCACCCCATTGTTAGCGGCTTTTGCAGCTGCCTTCTCAAACTCTTCTAATTCAACGTTACGTAGAATTCGGCTCAAGTCCTTTATTTCAACTTCTCCTTCTTTAGCCGGGGTTGTCTTCGGACAACTCCCTCCGTTATGCCATTCCCCGTTCTCAAAATGATCCGGCGTGGATGTCCTGAAAAAGATCAACCCCTTATGCTTTGAGTTTGCAATGAAGTCCATGACATAATGGAGGGTTTTGTTGTAAGCATAAACAAATCCTAATTCGGTCAGGTTCTTTCCTGGACATATATGGCAGCCAACTTCGGTGTCATTCTCATGGTAGATTGCAGCCTTGAGAAACCATTTCCCAGTCGAGATTATCATGTAATCTACGCTTGGGTAGAGATCTGTCCATGTCTTATCAAGTTTGTCCAGATGAAGTTGAACTTCAGCCGTAGAAACACCGTCGTTATCTTCGAAAACAGCAGCCTTTACAAGAAAAGGAGACCAAATGTTTGAAACGGTAAAATTGTATGATGCAAAATGCCATCTCTTTGATTTGTACTGCTCATCATGGTAAACTTCAACAGGCCGTTCAACCTGAATGTTTTACAAAAAAAAAAAAAAAAAAAAAACATAGTCAATAACCTGACAACAGACATTATAAAGAAGAGAGAGTTCTGCATACAACCATAGTCAAACATATAATAGCTTGAATGCCGGGTATGAATTGCAGCATAAATTGCTTATAATCAAAACCTCAGGTAAAAAAATAGAGCCAGGGCACAGTAGTAACAGAGCAAACGATCAATCATGGCCTTTGCCTTGATATGCTTATAGAACATGGAAAAGGAACTCAAGGGAGCAAGAGACATGACAGGGCTATTAGGTACCAAGAACAGCACTAGTGAAGCTCATCCACTTCAACACAAGGAAACAAAATCGAGACAATGTAAGGCCTTCGATTAGTAACAGTATTTTTAGCAGATTACTAGGTGCTAGTGTCTTGTGTACCAGCTATCTGAGCATACTATAATGCAATGCTGATGTGTATTAGGAGTGATTCAGTAATATCGGACGCAATCAACAATGAGCAAAGCACATAAGCATATGCAGAGCAAATATTTTCATAGGGTCCCGATCTTTTTAACATCAAATAGTTCATACGTTACGATAAATTCCTCCTCATCTAATTGAACTAGTACACAGTTCTTTTGATAAAATGGAAAGTTGAGGCCAGGGACACCAAATACCGTTGCGAGCATGCACAACAATGACTGCACATGGTTACGAGATATGGAATCACCGATTAAAGCCCATGCTTTATTTCTCATCAACTCCAGAAGTCTCTCCGCATTAAAACGAGGTAACTGACAGTCACGCGGCTTCCATTTCCAGTGTAGATACCCGGAATCAGGACGGCCATTCCTCATACAATTCTGATGACCTTCTATCAAGGGACAGCTTTCGTTGGTATAGGTCGGACCTGAGGGATTGGGAACCCAATCCCCTGTAAAGAGATCACATTTCTCTATAACAACATCTGGTCCAACCATAAATTTAAACAATTAAGCCACAACACTAAAACATCCAAAAAAAAAAAATGCAGTAGTAGATCCGATTAGCATATTGTTTGTCAGGAAATTATCAAGTTAAAACCACATACATCAATTTGTTAAAGAAAAAAAACCATAAAAAATTTCAATCTTTGTAGTAAAAAAACACTACCAGAAACACTAGATCAGCAGATCTCAGAATACTAACTCTACTTATAGCAGATTATATATCAATGAAAATAAACAACCCTCACCCCACAAAAAAAAAGCAAGAGAAAAAGATGAAAAATTAGTTACCTAGAGGCATTTGATCATCATTTTCAGGTATTTGAACAGGGACAGGAGGTTTCAAATCTGGTTTTTGAACATACTCTTTCTCTACCTCAGGGAATTCCAAATCAGCACCAAATCCTTTAGAACGAAAAACCAAAAGCTTACAAGCAAAACCCACTAAGAGAATGCCAATTGCAAGCTTCATAAGATGGTCCTTGCTCAGTGACCATGATTTCCAGTTAACTCTCATTTTTTTTTCTGACCCGATTTTCCTGCTTTGTTTCCTTGTCTGAAAACTGAAACAACTGACACTTTTTTCCTGTTGCTCGTCTGAATTTGGGTAGAGAACCAAAATCCAAATAGTTTAGTAAGAAATCCAGAAGACCGACATTGGACTCTGGATTTTGTTATCACAGGTTTTTATTTTATTAGGGTAAAGAGATGAGGAATATTACAGGCTTGTTTTTTTTTTTTTTTTTTCTCAAATTATTAAGTAATTATTAACCTTTACTAACTGGTCATATATTTATGGATTTTTATAATGGTAGGTTTTATGGGCCTATAATAAAAGTGATTATGATTACTAAGTAGCAATTAAAGGTTAGTTTAGATTCAAATAATTTGAATGAAAATGAAATATAAAAAAAAAAGTAGTGAAATTAATTATGACAGTGATAAATGTAATATAAGATAATAAAATGTATTTTTTTCTAAAAAAATCGTATTTATTTGTCAATATTTTTATATATTCTTTTTACCAAATATGAGCAGTACTAAATTATCAAACTTGGTGGTAAAAATCTAATAGCTCCGCAATAACAAATCCAACGTTTTGGAAAAAAAAGCAGGTCTTCAGTTTGCTTCCAATAAAAAAAGCAGTGGTTTCTGTGGGCAAAAAGATTGGTAAAATAAATATTGACACATGTGTTAAAAGTTAAATTATATTTTGTTCTTTTTATTTAAAAATAAGTAAATTGATATTTGCATGTTAGAGTAAAGAGTAAATTAATTATTCTGATAAAAATTTTATCCATTTCTATTGTTAAAAATTGGTTTGATACATCAGTATAATGTATACATGGCATGTCACATTTTACTGTCTGAATATCCTATTAATCATATCAGTTTATAACAGTACAAACAGATAAAATTTTTAATATATATGATCAATTTACTCTTTCATCTAACTTATAAGAACTAACAATAGAGGGGATAAAAGGGCCACCATAATACTTCTACTATAATTCTATTCTCAGTCTCTATACTCTTTACACCCTTGAAATTTAGTCCTTCTACTTTTAATTTCAGAAATTTAATTTATAATTGATAGCACCAATAAAAGAATTTAGAAATTATGTGTCATTTTTTAATTTTAAAAAATTAGTTCACCTGACCAAATTAAATTTATTGTATTTCTCGGAAACAACCTTACAGCCCCAAATTGATCATGTGAGAAAATATTTTTTTAGAATTTGTCATTTAATCCAATTTGATAGAAGTTATTAAATAAAAAAATTGAAGAAGAGTAGAATGAGATGTAGCATAATTAGACCCCTTTTTTTATTATTAATTTGTCTACTTTTACATATAAAGACACCTTAACAGCTGAATATTGCACACATATTTTAATGGCCAAGTTTGTTCTTGGGTGGTAGTGAAATAAGTTGTGTTTGACATTGACATCTTTCCTTCCTGCCTTTTAAAAGAATCTCACAAGGCAAGAAATAATATATGGTGCTTACTGAATTTCTTTCATTTTTTTTTTATTTTTTTTTACAAATACAGCATAATGTTGTGTATGATTCTGACTTTACATTCACCATTGAACATGGTTTTGTTTATTGGACCTGTTTCCAGTAAGTTCATCGCAGCTCCATCTTTAATCACTCGACCGCACCGGGAACTCGCATGCCGAATCCACGTTTCTCTTTCTCGACTCTGTTATCCGATCACCAATAGTTTAGAAACAAGTTATAAGCTTGGAACCTCAAATTAGTCTCTATAAAGGGTGTCAAACTATCAAATGATAGTGTAGGACTTACGTTGGGGCCAGTTTGCCAAGAGTGTATAATTCTACGTCCGTGTCTTCATCGAGAACTCGTCCGGAGAATTCGATAATATAGCTTTTATCACTTGCAGTTGGTAATCCTTTCCAAGCTAGTAGGTCCAGATCTTTCTGGTGCAGTTCTCTCCCATTTATAAAGACGCCTGTGTTTCCAGCAGCACAGTTTTTGGGCATGGGGTAATTGAATTCTTCGATGAACGGCTGCAAGGTAAAACCCGAGAAACATCCATAACTTACGAGTGAACATGTTCTGTCAGCAATGAAAAGTACAAGTATCAAATGATCTCACAGGAATTATGCCAGAGCATGGTTGGCCCATCACACCCCAGAATCCGGCTCTAGAATCGTACCTTTTAAAGCCAGATTAAAAGAAAAATCAGTACTAATTGTTTGTTTTTGAGTTGGAGACAGTTTAAATCATCTATGTTACTTGTTACATTTATTCTCAGAGTTCGATATCATTTAACCGAAGCATGCTTAGAAGGAACTGCATGAATTACCAGTAATTTCCGGGATGAACCTGCCCTGCTTGCTTTTCTGCCTTTCTAACTCCATTTTCAGATATTGGGTGTCCATTCACCGAAACATTAGGCCTTTCATTCTTGATGTTATCATTAGATCTTGAGAAATCTCTAAAGCTTTTCTTTATAAGACCTAAAAATGATCTGCTCCCCTTGTGGAGTTTCAGTTGGTTTTGTTCTTTGCTTCCTTCCAAAGAGTCTCGAGATGAACTTGAACGCCGACATCTATTGAAAGAAACTTCTGCCTCAGTTGCCCTCCGCAGTGAATTTTTTCCAGAAACAGCTTGAGAAGCACTTTTCACTAGGATAACCTTCTCTTGATGTTCTGGTTTAGTCCTATCCCGAAAAGGTAAACTTGAAACTGTTGTGGAAATATCGGAACTAAACGGAAGCTCGGAAGAGCCTGGTGAATCTCTCCAATCAATGAAATTAGCAGGACTCTGATCTTCCTTTGAAATTTGTTGGATGGTGCCACCAGCATTAAAACATCCATTAGACGCTTCTTCGGCTTCAGTAGGTGTTTGCTTGAGATTTCCAGGGACAGAAATAATCAGTCCCTTCTTCCTCATTTCAAACACAATCACAGTGGAACAAGCACCACATTGTAATCTCTGCTCATTGTCCATCATTTTCCTGAATTTTCTAGGCAATTTTAACAGTTCCAAGCAATTATAACATGTTATAAATGGAGCACCACTGGCTATAGGGTGAGAAAGCCGATTCTTCCTTTCGGTTAGCACTACCTTTCTAATACATCTCCGACCAAAACCATCAATATCCGAACCGATGTCACTTGGCCATAAGTGCACTGGTGTATCTTCAAAGTTTGATTGAGGTCTAGGTAGATAGTGTTGCCCAACTCTGTTAGAACTCACATAATGATTCGAAGAAGAATTGCAAGGGTCTTTCAACGAACCTCTGTTGCCAAAAGCAGCTGGTGTAACTCGCAACGGGCCTTTCCGGTTTTTGTCATAGCAATATAAACATGAGCATGCAGTGAGGTGATACAAGGCTTCCTCTTGATTCATATATGATGCAAGATGATGTTCATAGCCATAAGTCCTTTGCTGAGGGTGAGGACGAGCATGCTTCGAAACTGAATGGTAGTTTCCATAGAAGTTCACCACATTTTCATCATTATTCATCGAATAATGATACTGTCCAGACCGAAGATGAGCCGAAGACATCCCAATAGAACTACCAAGATGGTCAGTAGAGTCCATCTTGTTATCACTAGGAACCAGTTCCCTAGGTCTCTGGGGCATATCATGAGACCTACTCAGTTGATCCTGCAACTCATCCAGCTTCTTAAGCACCTCAGCTCGATCCTTCTCGAAATTTCGAACCCCATTAGGCACATCTAGACATTCAAATCTCTTCACTGGTTTACAGCAGCCATAGGCTGAAGCAGACCTATAACTTGAAGGTCCCTCATCTATTGTTTCCAGGCTCCTTTTGTAAAACCCTCCAAACCCATCTCTATCCACACCTTTCAACCTCAAGGACCTACTCAAGTTATCTAATCTGGGCGAGTAAACCCCAAATTTGCTCTCCCTACTTGAATTAACAGACCTAGACCTGTTAATGTTCAAATCATGATGATCATGCCTTTGATGAGCCCAATAATTCATTGGATTCTTTGATTGTGACATATAATCATCAACAGATTCATCTCTTTTCTCGATTCTACCAGGATTAAGCCTATGTTCCCTCACATTACTCACCTGTTCTTTCTTCTTTGCTGTATTTTCAAAGAAAAGCAGCAAATTTCTCTCAGATACAGTCTATTTAATTGCAGAGAAACCAACATAATAAAAAGTTTAAAACTGTAATAAGGAGAATTCTAACCTTGAAGAACAGCACCACAAGAGCCACACCTGAAGAAAGAATACCGAGGAAGCTCCTTTATAAGACTATCACACCTCAGGCAACGAACTAACCGAGCTTTTGATTCTTCACCCATTAAAAAACAAAACTAAAAGATCCCAAAAGAGAAAAACCAAGCTTTAGGTATCTTAATTTTGGCTTCAAAATTGTGTTTTTGAGAGACGACTAGTGTTTAAAAAGTCAAAGAATCTGTGTTTCATGGTAAAAGACCAAAGCAGAAGTTTGGAGGGAAAGAAAAAAATACAAAAAGTCACAATCTGTAGTTTCAGTGGTGGGTTTAGTCGTTAGAAGAAGGGGGCCCAAAACGATGACGTGTCGAAGTTTCTTTGGAAAAGGCTGCCATGGAAGAGCAAATCTGGCTTCCTTTGGTTCGAAAAAAGCAATTCAATGGGTGTGAAACTGACATGATTTGTTTTCGAAGAAGAAATCAACGTTTACCATTGAAGTATTGAACTGATCCTACACAAATTTTGAAGTATACCCATTTTTTTAATTTACTACTTAAATATTTTTTGCCTCAATTTAATACCAAAAGTATGCCTCCTTTTTACTTATTTTTGAGTCCATTTTCTGATAAAAGTTAACAAACATTTGATACACCACATGTTTACTTTATATAAAAAAAAACAAATATTTTCTTTTACTAAATATATATACACATTTAAAAAATACAAAAAATATAAATAAATTTATAAAAATATTTATAATTTAGAAAAAAATATAAATTATACAAAATTTGTAATAAAATAAGATAACTGAAAAGGAATTAGTTGGAATTAATAGTATTATTACAAGAATTTTTTAAAAATTTGTAAAAATTATAAAAATAATTTTTTATTATAAAATTCTATTTAAATTTCAAGATTTCTTTGTAATTACTTGAAATTTAAATATATTTTTTAAATTTTTATAACAATTTCAATTTTTATATATTATTTTGTATTATATATAATTTTTTTACTTTTTTAATCAATATAATATATATAATATTAAAAAAAAGACACGTGACATATTCTAATAGTGACATGTGCTAGGCCAACACTCGATCAACGTTGGTCAATGGTTGGTCAAAGTTAACAGTGTTTTTTAATATTTAAATATTTAATATTATAGTTTTCTATTTTTTAATTTTAATTTAATATTTTAATTTAAATAAATCTAATTGCCACATGACATTTTTTCATTGATCAAGAACAAGTTATGTGGCACTTTTCCATTGGCCAAAGTGGCCTAACGGTAGTTACCAAATGGATTGAAAATAAAAGAAATTGATACTTTAAGTACCAAATTGTAACAAAAAAAAAGTTTAAGTACCAAAGTGGCAAAATGGGTATACTTCAGGAGCTAAATCATGCATTTAGCCAAAACTAAAAATAGAAGTTGTATCACATTTAGTAATTGGTCAAATTTCTGTTATTAGTCCCTATATTATGAGTAAGTTACATATCTAGTCTTTAAATTTTATTTTAGTCAATTTTAATCATTGTACTTTTCAAATTTTGAAATTTTAATCTTGACTCAAATGATAATAATTAAATAAATTAGGTTAAATCTTGCTATTAGTCCCATGTCAATTGTGTGGTTTAGTTCATGTTCTTCAATTTAATCTTTTTAGTCTCTATACTTAACGAATTTCGAAATTTTAATTTTAACTCAAATGGTAGCAGTTAAATTTGTTAATTAAAAATAAACTTGGTTTTTTGTAAGTATTATGTGAAAATTATGAGTTGAAATTGTATTGCACATGTGATAAAATGTTTACGGTATTTTTTTTTTAAAATAGTATAATTTAAATTAATAACTCTTTTTTTATATACTTTATGTCTGTTTTACTATTCATGTTCGGGTCCGTGATTATAGCTGGTGTTGAAGTAAGGATTGAGATTAGAGCATCCATAAGGTGAAAGATGAGGAAATTGATGCTACTTTTATTTTTGGTGGGTGTGTTATTAATTTTAATTTTCTTGGAATTAAATGGAGTCAAACTTAAGCTTCTTTCTTCTTTTTTGTCCACAAGCTCCTGCTCTTAAATAAACCAGAATCTTTTCCCTTTGCTTGGTATAGAGATGTGATAATAACATAAAATGGTTGAACGTTTCCTCAAGGAAAATAAAATAATTCTCTTCACACAAACCTCTGTATATTTGACCATCTCATACCTTTTCCTTTATCACCTAAAATATCAAATACGTGTTAGTAAATTAATTATAATTTCAATTAAATCCATCCTTTTTAATTATAAGTTGCACCCAATTCAATCGTTTGAATTTACTTTTCAGTCAATATCTAATGAGTTGTTAAGTGCTGATGTGATAAAATAATGTAAAAATAATAATAATTATGTGGTAGTTAACTGATTCAACCACCGATCTAGTTTTGAAAATTATATTTAACAAAAATATCTAATTATATTACCAAAAAAAAAATCTAGAGGATTTATAAATAAATACTAACAATTTTTTTTTAAAACATAGTTAAACATTAAACTAACTATTATAAATAAATATTAATAACTCTTGAGTTTAAAGGTTTAACATTTAGTTATGATTTAATTATATTTAAATAAAATTATTAGTATTTATTTATAAGTCCTCTATTTTTTTATTTAATAATGAGATTACATGTTATTAGTAATTGATTGTACATGAGATTTATGCACCGACAATGCATCAAATATTTACCCATTGTATAAACGTTATTTATCTATAAATGTCATTACAAGTCATAAAAAATATTATAATTACATTCATATTTCTTTAACTTGGATAGTTTTTCATTTATACTTAATGATAAAAAAATATTTATATTTCAAAATATTTTACTTGATGTTTCTATTCTATACATTGACGCAATGTTATACAACACCTTAAAATTTTTGAAAATTTTAATTAAATCTCTCCCACGTACAGTGTGAATGGTGAATAGTGGTGAATAGTGGTGCTAGTGTTAAGCAGATTTGAAGATGCAGAGATGAGAGTGATGATTTTATGATTCAATGAACAACAGCCGGGGGGGCCGGGGGTTTTTTGGGGGCGGCGCAGTGAGCAGAGCCAACAGTGAACTATAGCTAGCTGCCGATGATTTTAAATTTTTTCAGCTGCCAATATGCCATGCTTCTCTTTTCATCGCAATAAAACCGTAACGTTAAATTCTAATATTAATGTTTGTACTTAATTAAACTTTTGATTTTAATCAATATACTATAATTTAATCATATTTAGTTTTTATATTTTTCAAATTTTAAAATTTCAAAATTTGTTGTTAAATTTATAAAATTATGTTATTTTCAAAATCTAACACAATAAATATATTATCATATATATAAAATCATATCTGTACTTTTACATATATTACACATTACTAAAACAGTAATTTCAAAATTTGAATATAGAATGATTTAATTAAAAAATATGGACTAAATTCATAGCTATACACGTTAGGCAAAACTAATAATTGTTTAAGTCAGAACTAAAATTTCAAAATTTAAAAAATACAAAAACTAAAATTTAAATGGAATGTGAGTTAAAAAATTATGAATAAAGATTGATTAAAAAACCCTGAAACATGTGATAACCTTTTAACTCATTCCCGTGTAGAGCTAAAATGTCTTCACCTTTTTAACTCATTTACCAATGCTCAAGAAATTTCTGATAACTGCAGTTTTATTATCTTTACAAGCAGCCAAGGTTTACGAGACATAACTGAACATCACCCTGACAATTTGCTTTTATCAACAGCCCAACTTGTGGAATACAAAGAAAAAAACAAATGAAACAATGAAAAACAATCCATAAATGCAGAACCAAAATGAACATACTAATGTAATGAAAAATACGAGGGACTTACTCTAGGTTGCCCTCTGAACTCTGCCACTTTTCGAGAGTATTTCCTTCAGATCATCGCAGCGACTCCGGTGGTAATCTATCCACATGCAAAGTTGCCTAATGGCCTCCCTCTTCTCCTCTCCTAGGCCTAATATACCTTCATCCTTCTCTTTCATTGCCCTCTCCAACAACTCAACTTTATTCTCCAGTTGCTTCACCCATTTCATCAGATTCTCCTTCTCGTTTTCTTCCTTGTTTGCCTTAATCTGTAGCTTCTCAACTTGTTCCCGTAACGTAGATTCTTTTTCCTTCTGATCTTTCAGTTGCTCGATCATGTTAGTCATTTCTTTCATAAGCTGCTTCTTTTCGCTCTTTGTTTCTCCAACCCAATGTTTAGCAATCCTCAGCTCTTTTGATGTTTCTTCAACGCAGTGTTTGTATTTACTATAGCCTTCTTCGAATTTCTGGTTGATAGCTTCAAATCCAGTCAAGGTATTATTCACGTTCCCCGAGATATCAGTGATCATCCTGCTATAAGCTTCATTGTTTGCAGACAATGTTGTGATCCTTTCTTCAAGCACTCTTTGTTCTTCCATGAACTTGGCTTCTGCTTTTCTGAAACTCTCTTCTTTCTCAGTTAGTAACTGCTCCGTGACTCGGAGTTTTTGGTTTGACAAGCGGAGCTTAACTTCGATTGTGCGGACGTTCTCGACAAAAGTACTTATCTCATCTCCTTTCATTTCTAAGTCTCGTTTCAAGTCTTCAATAATTTGCTCCAAATTAGCTACTGTTTGATCCTTGGAGTGAACGCTCTTATCGTGCTCTCTTGCCATTTCTTGCATCTTCCTTTCTGTAACTTCGATAAGCGCTTTGCAGTCCTGAAATGAAGTTTCAAGTTGCTTGTACTCCTCGCTTAGCTTGTTAAATGCATCTTCTTGTTCTTTAAGCATTCTCTGATGATCATTTTTCTCATCTCCTTTTGCTTCCAAATCTCTTTGAAGGTCCTCGACCATTTGCTTCAGCTCCGATTTCTGGTTCTCCATTTCGTTCAATCTTTCGGATGACTCTTGTTTCTCTATCTCAAGCTGCAATTCCAGTTCTGCCTTCTGGCTATGAAGGGATTCCAGCTGTTGCTGCAATGTGTTTACCTCATCCATTAAGCTCTGTACTTGATTTGATGCTTCATCACCTTTAAATGCTAAATTTTCTTCCAACAGAGCCTTCTCAGCTTGCAACGACTCCATCTCCGATAGCAGATTATTTACCTGAGCAGTCAAGTTCTCCACTCCAGACAATGATTCTCTGTTATCATCCTCAAGTTTCTTCGTGAGAATAAAAATTTCTTCTTCTCTCTTTTCTAACATCATCTCAAGTTCTGAAATGCGGGATTGGAGTCCTATATTTTGTTCTCCCAGCTGTTCTGCTTCACTTGCTTTGTTCTCTAGCTGCTCCGCCATATCTCTGCTAGTTGCTTGCAATGATTCCAACTCAAGTTCCAAGCTTGTTACATGTGCCTCTAATTCTTTCATCTGAGCAAATGATTGATTCCCATGCATATCATGCAACTCTTTGAGTGTCAAAAGTTCCCTTTCTTTCTCAACTAGTTCCTCCTTTGACTGACTCAATTCAGCCATGAGCTGTTGTGTTCTGCCCTGTGCCTGCTGAAACTCATTTGAAACCTCAGAAAGTTTCGAGTTAAGGGATTTATTCTCTTCCACGGTAGCATTAAGACCTTCGCCCAATTCCATGGCTTGGTGTTCTGCAGATTCCAATCTTTGATTCACCTCAGCTTCTAACTTTGCAGCAGCGTCCAGTTTATGCCTCAGCTCTTCATTTTCAACCAAAAGTTTTGATTTTTCACTCTCTGATCTTTCAGATTCAAGCTTCAGATTTTCTATGGTTTCCTCTGCTTCTTGAACCTTGCTTAAAGAGGCTAGATAATCTGAATTCAAAGCATCTTTTTCTTCACTTGTAGCTGTCAGCTTCCTTTTCAGGTCAGCAATTTCCAGATTTGCTTCCTCAAGTTCTTGTTTAATGCCGTCAGCTATTTTCTGAAATTCGCTTTCCAATTGGCCATTTTTACTGTTTCTGTCTTTCGAAGAATAATCAGAGTCTGAATCTGAACTTGACGAGGACAAGGCATCTTTTTCTCGTTTTCCATTAACTTTTTTCCTCAGCTCCCCTGTGAGATGATCATATTGTTCATAGAGACTTTGGTAGTGTTTGTGGAAATCCTCAATTAACTGGACAAGCGCTTCCTTCTTGGAGTCATTTTCTTCATCTTTGATGAGCTTCAATATTTTTGTCACCTTGTCATCAATTTCTGCAGTGAAGAGAATAAAACATAAACGGAAAATCCTGTTAAATTGAGAGCGGTGGCATTTCAGAACATCCAAAAAAAACATTAAAATGTAGAACAATTACCTATTTTACTTCCTTTAAGCTGTTCATCCTTTTCTGGATCAACATGATGCCCAAAGAAGGACTTCATAGACTCCCTAAAACGATGCTTTCTCATCTTACTTAGATTACCAACAAATTTTGCTCAGCAAGTGTGCGTTAAGACAAGGCAAATCTCCATCTTGAGCATAAAATCTGACAAGCAGGATTAAGGTTAATGACGCTCTAAGTTTTCTCATGCCATATCCATTTACTTACACACTCGGATACGAATGTTGAACACAGATGTTTCAAGAAAAACAAATAGTCAAAACAACAATTCTCAAGATTTAAACAGTAGACCCTCCTTTAATACTCAAAGAGTCTCGAGTCAGTCCATCATATTCTATACAGTATGTTCTTTAATGAACAGTTCTCAGGATTGTTTTCAGAACCAGGAATATAAACTATGCTAAGGTTTATTCACATACCTGGTAAACGGGGTTTAAATTACTAAATCCCAAAGAATTGCATTGTAAACAGGGTTAATTCCGAACAATCCTGAAAGATCAGCAAGAAAATCCACCAATATTTTGTTTCCATGATCTCAAATCATTAATGCCTACCTTTTCCATCTTTTTCACCTACTAAGCAAGTGAGCATTAAGTTTTCAATAAATGCTAATTCACAAACCTCTCCTACAAAGTTATAGAATGTAAGGTATAATGGTCCAAGAACCAGTACCATACATGGGCCGAAAATGGTTTACCACTGTTGAATTGTCCTGTCCTCATGTTTAATCGTGTGATACTTGACATATGAATTTGATAGTCAATAATTTATATAATACAAATTTCGAAATTGTCTGCTTGAATGAAATTTATATAGAATTAATATTTGATGCAACGGGGATATAATTTTATGTATTGTCAATGAATCACATATTTGCACATCATCTAAAATTTTTAAAAATAAATCCACTTATATTCATTTTTAGATGATGTGTCACATCATCAAATATAAATCCATTATGTCTTGTTTAATTTATTTTATTTATATTGCGTAATCATATCATGTCTATCACTAAAATCGTTACTCCCTTACCACAGACAACCAATGAAATCAACTATCCTAACACATAAAAACTTCCAAGCAGAAAGAAACAATTGAAATATCAAATACAAGCTCTTTTTGTTTTTGTTTTTTTTGGGGTAATCCAGCTCAAAATGACAATCTAAAACCAACAAAAAAGAATTTTCTAATTTTTAAGCATGATAATAAACAAGATTAATGATTTTAATTAGATTATTACAAGAAACAAAAACGTCGTCGTCGTAACCGAATGGATATCTTATCATCAGTATCACCCATTCGTAAATTTGATAAATTGATTTGGAAAAAGAAAAGGTCAGCTGTTCTTTCCTCCTTTTTTTTTTTTTTCCGTTTGACAAAACATAAGGCAACGCCCAGTCACTTTATCACTCAATTACTCAAAAACCTTTTATAGTATAATATGAAAAAGAGGAAATACTATTGCTAAAATAACAAAAAATAAAAATAAAATAACTGGTTAAAAAATAAACAGTATTATTCACCTGATTCTTCCTCTTCACCTTGTTTTCTCAGTCTTGCTAATGAAGCTTTGATAAGTTTCTACTGAAGCAAATAGATATTTTTTTTAGTTCAAATCTAAAGAGAATGAATTTAACATTAATAATCGAATCTAAGATGATGCAAGCAAAAAATTCAAAAAGTAGAAAAATCTGGAAATTTTTTGAAAAAGGCAAAAAGAAAAAAAGTGAGGAGGAAGAAGAAGAACTTCATTTACTTGAATTCAAATTCATGATCTCAAATCATTTTCAATTCTATTTCTTAAAAAAAAAAAATCAAAACCACGTGGATTTTTGGGAATCTATATACAATAATACAAGAAAATTTTCAACGAGGAAAAGAGAATCTTAAGTTAGATTTATGTTTAAGAAAACGAATAGATGAAAGCTTAATTTATTTTACAAAAATCATGAAAAAAAACACAGATAACTAAAATTGAACTACTAAAGATCAAAGATTTCGATAAAAACTAGAGTTTAATTAATCGAAACAGAAACTACAGTGATGAATAATCATTTGATAATCAAAGATTACCTCTGAAGCAGAGCTATAAGGCTTGATTACGAAGAAGAACCAGAAAAAAAATCTGAGAAAAGAGAGACTGTGGGTTTTTTTTTTTTTTTTTTTTTGAATTGAGAAATAAAATTAGCAGTGAAAAGGAATAAATGGAGAAAATGAATTTGTTTGTATCAGATTTAGAGAGCACTTTCCTTAGCCAGTTTGTAGCTTTAGATTGAATCTTTGGAAATTTTTTTAATAATAATTAATTAACTTACCCTTCCATTTATTATTTATTGCAGTTATACCCTTTCCATTCCCCTCAATTTCTCGTCAGAAGAAAACGCGAGATGATTTGATTCCTTTTAATCGGAAAGAAATAATTAAAATTTTCCCGCGCTTTTTGGTGTTTTCAATTTTCGCATTTATTTGAATGTCGTTGACTGATAGTTACCGCAAAAATTAGGATTTTATTAATTATATTACTTATAGTAATAATTTCTTTTGACCCAGAATTATTTATAATAATTAATACAATAATTTATAATTTTAGTAACTATTTTTAAAGAAAATTCACCAAAAATATAAGATGGATATAGAATATAATAAAAAAATTAAAAATTGAATATATAAAATATATATTTCAATTTTGATGGCAGCAGACCATGTATAAAATAATTACCATATTTTTAATACATTATTTAAATTACATTAGTGTTTTTTCTTTTTGGTGAATAAAATAAGAAATTTTACAATAAGTTAAAAAGAGTCAAAGAAAAAGTTGCATATAATTGTAAACTTTTCTCCTTGTCAAACACAGTTCAGACTGTGTTACTTTCCTCTAAAAAAGAATGAATTTAAACATTTGAAAAGAAGAAGAAAAAATCTTAAATTTTCTGAAAATGTGAAAAAAAAAAAAAAAAGTTCATATCTTTTTCTTGATTCTAACAGTCAACTTTGAGACCAATTCCTTGAGATAATCACAGTTGGTACGATGATAATCAATCAACAAACAAAGCTGCCTTATGGCTTCCCTCTTTTCTTCTTCTCGACTCAACAATGTTGCATCTTTTTCTTTATTAATCTTCTCCAATTCTCCCACTTTTTTCTCAAGCAAACTCACAGCTTTCAATAGCTTCAACTTTTGTTCTTCTTCTGAATTCGATACCTTGTCATTTTCCCTTTTCTTTTCTGCATTATCTATCAGCTTCGTCAACTCAGTTTCACAAGTAACAAGCTTTTGTTTCAGTTCTTTGTTTTCTTGCTCTAAACTTTCTTTTATGTTCTTGTAATTCTCTTTGTTTTCGTAATGTGTTTTTTCAGCAACCGCGATCCTTAAGCACAGAAGACGGATGTTATCATCGAGTTTCTGGTAGAATTCTTGTGCTAAATTCCCCATCTTTCTTTCTATGTAATTTAACTTGTTTCCTGCAGATAATTGTTTGATAAGCTTTGGGTTACGTTCCATGGTTTTCCTAGTATGTTCTTCTATTTCTTTCATCATTCTCTGTTGGTCTGCAATCTGTAACTCCACTTGGTTTTTCTCCGTCACATGATCCAACTTAACCTCTGTACTCATCTGAGTTGTTTGTTTTTCCCTTTTAGTTTGGCAGTCCTCAAGTCTCCTCTCTCTAAATAGTGCTTCCAGTCCTAGAATTCTTGAATTCAGGTGAGCATTTTCCTCTTTCAATTGATTGATTTCATGAACATTACTCCTCAATTCATCTTTGGATGTAATTTTCTGTTTGCGTAGAGCATCAACCTCCGATTCCAAGTCGATCACCTGCACCTGTAAGCCTTGGTTTTCCTCTTTCAGAGTTTTCACTTGAACCTCTAATTCCGGCTTCATTACATTTCCTCTGGCTTCACATTGTTGAGCACGTAAATAGTCCACTTCCTTTTTCAGATTGCAAACCTGTGCCATTGAATTGTTGATTCTAGATGTTAGGTTCTTTTCATTTTCTTTGAGTTGCTTCATGAGTTTAGTTACTTCATCTCCTTCCTCCCAAACCGGCACATACATTGCGGTATTTGTCTCTCCTTGCTGTTTAGTTTCAGCTGTCTTACCATCAATCCCAACTTCAGAATCTCTTTTTGGCTCATCTTTGTTGATGATTTCTATTTCTTCTGTTTTACTTGAAGCAGACAGATGACCTGAAGCTAAAGCTTCACTCTCTTCGGTCTTAGAGGCCAATTGGTGCTTCAAGTCAGCATCTTCTTCATATGCACGATTAAGTTCTTCCTTGATGTTATCTGCCATCCATCTATGGAATCTTCTATCATTATCAAATGTCGTGTCAGTGTCATTTTCTCTATCCGTAGGGGAGTAATATTCTGAGTCCGAGCTGGATGAATAATAGGGATGACTTTCGTTTCCTTTTCCTTTTCCTTTGAGAACTTTCTCAACGGACTCTCGTTTAAGATGTTCATATTGCGCAGAGAGTGACTGGTACTGTCTATAAAACTCCTCAACATGCCCAATAAGTTCTGGCTCCCTTTTCCTGCTTTTCCTCTTGATGAGCTTCAAGATTCTTTCTACTCTCTTTTCAACATCTGTGAAAAACAGGGAAATTCCGAATCTGACACATCAACATCAAATGAAATATGTATGGAAGAAAATGTTAAAACTCTTACATTATCTTAGCCAAAAGCACCTGAGATCTTACAGCACGGAATCAATAAAACAATGAACGCAAATCAGGAGACTTGACAAAAGCAATTGACATTAAACAATGACAAAGAATTACTAATAAGCTGACAGTCATAACTCGTAGGATACTAGAAACAGGATAATACTACAAGGCACTGTCAAGTTTTTCTCTAGAGGGCAAAGTAAGGTTATAAGCAGATTCCCAAACCTCGCTTTTGCGGAAACATAAAAATGGTGAATGCAACACTGCAGTTTCAATACAACTACTTGAGGATGACAAAGGGATTTTAACTTTTCACTGACTAGTGCCTAATCTTTAGCCAAAAATGCACATAACTTTGCAGACATGCATCCATTAAGATTTACATTAAGGAACAAAAAGAAAATGTGCCTATAATGGCACTCATGTTATCTTTGAATCTACAAAAATAATGTAAGAGGATGATAAAAGGAAGGTAGCACGGGGGTATATTAGCGAGGGTGCAAAATTTGGTTTTGCTGCAAACAATGTGTGCATATTTTCAGGTTTTCATCAGCTTTTACAAACCTGGTTTAATCACTTCCACTTGCTCCATTGTTCTGAACTTTTGTGTATCAGGATAACAACCCTTAGAGGTCGTTGCCTGGCTTTATAGCTTCTTCTCCAATATGAAATTTGCTGCGAACTTAAAGAATGAATCCCCAAGCCAAAAAATGCATGCTCCATCTCAAACACATCAAGCTAAATATCTGAAAATAAAGGTGACATAGCATTAGTAAATTATTTTTCACATTGACACATTCAAACATAACAAAAGTCCTAAATCAAGCATATCCTCAAAAACAGCTTGTGCATTCACTATTTTTTTAGATGGTTTACACTTTATCCTTAGTTTTCTTCCTCCCTAGCCAATACCAAAAATGTGCATTTCATCATAAGCAAAGTCATAAAAGAAGTAAGCTAATTCATCTTTTACACAACTGTTTATCAGGCATTTAACCAAACTCTTTAAAATTCAAAGTCTGGCAAAATTTTGACCTTGGAAACAAGTAATAAGACATGCCTGTCAAATCCTTCCATGTGCATTCTTGACATATCTGCATTATGAATTCATTAATTAGAACACAACCTAGTCAAAATTCCTAATAGGAGATTGTTATGGGCCGGAAATATCGTTGATTTTGATACATAATCAGATCAAATAGTGCAACAAAAAGCTAAAAAGACAAACCCTTCATTGCCTTCAACACGGTACCGCACATTACATTTGTATCCGACACTCATTATCGGATAATGAGTAACATGTAACGATTATTCTACATAATAGTTGATTTTGACAATAAGACCCACCAAAAGAGAATGGTGGTCCATTGATAAATCAGGATTTCCAAAGATTGGGTAATGGATAAATCGTGGCCAAGGTTTGATACGTCATCTTCAAAGGCAACAACAACCCCCACCCGTTTCTTCACCAATTCAGTTCTGAAATTCAAACACATTGTCTTACTACAAGGAGAAAATATACCAGCTAACATCCAGTTCATTGCCACCCATCGCCTTCAAATAGGTTTTTTAATCACAATATTTAAAATTTAATTATGGGATTAAGCGTCAACACGTCGGTTATGTTCGATAAGGAATGACATTCGCTGAAAGCTACGTAAAATCCAATTCAAAAATCAATCTAACCATTATTTATCTTAGATGAATCGAAAGATCAGAAAATTCAAATTTGACGTATTTAGTTTTTTATTTCTGAATTAAACATGAAATTATTAATTTGAATGATTTTCTTCGTTTTATATTCCATCGTTGACAATCAAACGAAGAAAAAAAAGAAGAAATTGAATTGAAAGCAAATATTACCTGAAAATCGAAGCCGGGTTTTCTCTCAGCGGATCAAAATGGAATGCGAATTGATAAAATGATGGAAAATTAGGAAACATTTTCAGGTGAAAAGAAAAAAGGAAAAATAGTAAAAAAAAAGTTAAATTATAAAATAGGCTTTTGGTGTTTGTGATGTTTCCGGTCCATGAGAACGGAATTTTGGCGGTTTCTTTTTTATGATACAAATAGCCCTAAAATTTCGATTTCTATATTACGATGGAATCTCATTTTATCGGCTTGCAAAAATACGCGATATTTTCATTTCATCGTAAACAATAAAAAATAAGTTGCTAAAATTTCAAAACGTAAATGCTACGTGGGTGATATCCCGCGCTTTGTCTTGTCCTAAAATTTTAATTAATTTTTATATTTTTTTAATTAATTACTCTATGGCAGATGACGTATATTTGAAACAGTGAAGCATAAACCTTTAGGTTTTTTTTAACTCTATTACCATAAATTTATTATTTATTAGGGTAAATTAAATCAACAGTCATTTAATTTTGAGGTAGCTGACAAGACAGTCATTCAGGTTTCAATTTAGTCACTCAACTTTCGAAAAATAACAAAACAATCCTTTTAACCATTTTTCGTTACAGACGTAACGGAAAAGTGACATGGAGGTTGACGGATTCCTTATTGTCATTAACCATCTAGCTGGCCAATTAGCACCAATTTAAATAGCCCCTTTTAGCACCAATTTAGGGTTTAGGTGTAGTAGAAGAAGAGAAATAGAAGAAGAAGAAAAGAAAAATGGAGATTCTGACTATGATTTCGGTGTGCTATTATGGAAACCCAGCCAAATTAAACACGTCTTGGTCCAATGACAACCCAAGTAGGAGGTTTTTTGGGTGTAAGAAGTTTGGTAGTCGGTTTCGAAAACCATGTCGCTTTTTCGTCTGGTTTGATCCACCATTAACACCCCGTTCACAAATTGTGTTGTTGGGTCTTCTGAAAAAAGTGAGGACATTGGAAGATGCAAGGAGGAGGGAGAGAAAACATGGGTTTTGGTGCTTTTATTTGTAATATCGTTGTTTGTTTTTTAAACCCTAAATTTGTTTTTTAAACCCTAAACTAACTTATATGATAGTTGGTGTTGTTGTTGTCATTAGCAATGAAAACCAACTTATGTGGTTCCTAGTATTGGGAGAGTATTTATTCATGATGAGTGGAAGCTAAGGGTCTTAAATGTAATGGTCTATAAAAGGTAGAAGTTTGCTTACAAACTTGAAAGTTGAAAGACTAATTGTAATAGGAGACTATTCACACACATTTGTATTTCATTTCATTTCATTTTTTGAATGTTTAATCTTCTTTTAATACTTGAAAGAATATTTGGTTATTATTTTTTATTTCCTTACATTGCATGGATCAATGCTTAGAATGGTAGAAAAGATACAATAGATAAAAATAAAAATAAAACACACATTGATTAGTGTAAGGCCCAAAATTTGCCCAAGCCATATTAAACCAAATCCATTAAAAAACAAAAATCCAGAATAAAAGTCCAATTTTTTCTTAATAGTCCAAGTTTACATATCTGGCCCAAAAATTAAATTAAAACCCAAAACCTAATACCTAGGGCCCAATGCTGAACCGGCTCAAATGGCCCAAACTCTAGCCTACACTAGCCCAATGCCCCAGTCGGCCCAAATGACCCAAAATGCTCAACTGAACATAAACCCTAGGGTTTCTGTTACTTTCTGAGAGCTTCATGCGCCGTAGCCACTCCCTACGTACGCACCACATCCACGCCTCCGTACGCGCCATGTCCACGCCTCCGTACGTCTCCTCCGTACCTGCGAAAAGGACAATAACAGCACAACAAACCAAACCCTAGTGGTTACCCGAATAGACGCTTTATTTATTATTTCTTGCTTACTTTAAATTCTTGCTTTGTATACTAACTTGTTTGTTTTGCTTTAATTGTGATTGCATGACATTGTATACTAACTTGTTTGTTTTGCTTTAATTGTGATTGCATGACATTCTCATCTTAAAAAAGGTGTTAATTCACGTTCGATTACTAAATGGAGAGCTTGCCATGGAGAACAAGTTTCTTGATAAAGTGGAAGATAATGCGGCTGTCCGAATATGGTCCGAGAAAACGCAACTAGAGAAAGGTGATAGTCTGATGGAGGGGTACATATCAGAATTGTGGGACTTCACTCGTATCAACGTGACCCAGAACAATCTCAAGAATTGAAAGAAATATGAGTCCAATGGGATGAAGAAATCAAGCAGTTATTTTACTGTAATTATGGTGATTTGCCCTATCTACACGATATCCAAGTGGACAAGCACTTGTTTCGAGCTCTGGCTCAATTTTGGAATCCCGCTTATAGCTGTTTTACTTTTGGAAAAGTGGACTTAGTACCTACTGTGGAAGAATACACGACTTTACTTCGTTCCCCGAACATTCGCCCCGACAAGGTTTATTCCAGAGTCGCTAATGTCCCGACCTTCCTCAAGAAACTAATGAATATCACAGGGATGAGTGAGCAATTGTAACAGCCCAATTTAGGGGCTAATCAGAACAGTGGTCTCGGAATCACTAATTCGAGGTTAGAGAAAATTATTTTCATGTTATTCTATGTGTTATAACATGTTTATATGGATGTATGAAAATTTTGGTGCCTTAATTTTAGCAATTTCATGCTAATCGCGAAAGAGGACTAAATCGCATAAAGTGCGAAAGTTCCATTCCATAGGCTAAAGGTACCAAATAGCCATGAAATATTAATTGAAGGTCTAAAAAGGGAAATTAAACCATCTAGGATATGTTGGACGGCCATGTAAACAAGGGAGACAAGAGCTTTTAATTTTGGTCAAAGTTGGTGGGTTAAATTGATGTTTTATAATAAAAAAAAAAAAGAAAGGAAAAAGATATCATCTTTCCTCTCTTCTTCTCCACCGAAAGTTGCAGCAAACAAGGGGTGTTTGAAAGCTCAAAAATTCAGCAACTCATTTCCTCTTCAAGTAAGTGATTTTGATGGTTTTAGTTGATAATTTTTATACTTTTGGAGTCCCCAAAGCTTAAGCTTTCTGAAGAGGGGACTATTTTGCAACATGGTTGAGAGTCTAGGGACTTGCCATGAGAGAGTTTATGCTATTTTTTGAGTTTTTATGGAAGAAAATGAATGTTAGGATGTTGATAAATAATTTTGTGAAAGGTGTTGTTATGAAAACACCTAATTAGGACTAAAATGCAAAAGTTGTAATTTGTTCATTAAGGCATGAAATAGTTGGAATTATGAATAGTTGTAAGAAGATTAAATGTTCATCTAGGCTTGTTTAACAAGAAAATGTGATGAAAATTTATTTACGAGCCTAGGGGTAAAATCGTAATTTTGCTAAAGTGTAAGGGCAAAATAGTCATTTTTACCTAAAGTGTAGATTACGATGTATTAATGATTTATAAATGATTAAATTAGTAAATTCCATTGTTCTAGATCAAAGAAAACAAGTTTCAGACCTAGAATGGATGAAAAGAGAAATGTGGGCAAAAAGTCCCTTTCGGCCCTTTTGACATCGAGGTAAGTTCATGTGTGAATGTGGCAATTACGTATGAGTTAATTTAGTATTCCAATGTTGTATGGAATGTATATTTACTCTATGTTGTATGAAATATCTTTTAATGAGATGTCAAGAGAATTGAATTTAGGAGTAATGGGAAATGCATATAGCATGATATGATGATAGTTATATTCTCGTGTAAGACCATATTGGAATATGGTCTCGGTGTAAGAATTCATATAAGACCATGTTAGGGACATGGCATCGGTATGTTAATATAAGTAAGACCCTATTAGAGTATGATGCCAATGTGACACTATGTGTATGAGACTCAATAGTGTTATCTAACAATTTGAGATGAATTCAGTATATGATGAACCTCTAGTGGGATATGTGTAATCGATACACCTTAGCTGTATGAAATAGATTTATTAATGCATTGTGTGAATGCGAACGAGAATCGTAGAAAGTTAAGTAAGAATAGAACTGCGTGAGGATGTTCTCGGTTGAACATTTGAAATAGAGATATATATATGTGTGGATTACTATCCATGAATGTAAAATAACGGTGAGCTATGTGCGATATCACCTTATTAATGTTAATGATGGGCTAAGTGTGATGCCATCAATTATATTGTTATCGGTGGGCTATGTGCGTTACCACCTGTTTAATTAGTAATCGATGGCCTGTGTGCGATACCATCGCTTATAAATGATTGGTGAGCTAAGTGCGAAATCACCATAAGTATAAATGATTGGTGAGCTAAGTGCGAAATCACCATAAGTATGAATAATTGGTGGGTTGTGTGCGATACCACCCTATTAGAGATTCAATGGTGGGCTAAGTGCGAAACCACCGAGAGATTGGTAGTATGAGTGACTCATTGAAAATGCTTGATATGCTGTTTTATATGATCATGTGGTGATCAGTGTAGGAATGTATGCTAATTAAACGAGCAATTGGCTTGGGGCATGGTAAGAATGTGGTAAGAGATAGAATGAGTAAGCTTCAAAAGTGGTTGAGTAAGTAACCATGAGTTTATGAGAAAATTTATTATAATACCTTATAGTCATGGATATTCAATGAATATTAGAAATTGTCAGTTATATACAGATGAACTTACTAAGCATATTTGCTTACTCTTTTTCTCTTTCCCATCCATTATAGGTTTTTAACTAGCTCGGGTTGGAGGCCGCCAGAGATGTTTTCACACTATCGAGTAGACTCCTGGTATGGTGTTTCAAGTTCTTTTGAGTCATGGCATGTATAGGGATTCTTTTAAGGTTGATAAAGTTCTAATTGATGTAGCCAAGTTGTGTTGGCTTAAGAGAATTTATAATTTGGTTGTGTATAGCTATACATGGTGGCTTAAGTTGTTTGTAATTGTATTGGATATAGTTCTCCCTAGTGTATGGGATGAAGGCTTTATTTCTTCTATGTTTAAATGTCTTTAATTCAAGAGTTATATTGAAGCTATGTGAAATTATGTGATGATATATGAATGTATGCAAAAATGAGAATGGTAAAGGCTTGGTAGATAGCCTCTAAGTACCCACACGGATAGACACACGGGCATGTGTCTAGGTCGTGTGTCTCCTGCACCTTAGTGCCTTAAGTTAGAATAGACCACAGGCTAATCACACGACCGTTTGTTCAGGCCGTGTGATACACACGATTGGCACATGGGCGTGTGATTCAGACCGTGTGAATAAGTTAGTAAGTCAAGGTGTGACACACGGGCTAGGGCCACGGGCATGTCAAGGCCATGTGATATTTGACAGTGTCCGCCACGGGTGGAAGACACGAGCATGTCTTAGGGACACACGGGTGTGTCCCAAGTCACACAGGCGTGTGACCCCTGTTTCGAGAGAAAGTTTCCAGATGAGTTTCGAAAGTTTCAGGCCGTAAATATGAGGCCTCATAGGCCCATGAAACGTATGACCTGACTAAGAAAGAGAAGTTTTTAATTTGGAATGAAATTTTATAGCTCGTAAGTACATGTTTAAGAAAGTTCAAGCATAGTAATGTCTCGTATCTGGTCTTAGCCTCAGACTCGGGTATGGGGTGTTACAGCAATGGGTTGCAGCCCGGATCAAGCAAAAGGGAGATTGAAAATGTATCCCTTGGAATAGTTTGCGAGATTTGATCTTAGCACACCCAAATATGAAGAAAAAGGTCGATGTCTTCGCTTTGAGCATTTATGGGCTGGTTGTTTTCCTTAAATCACTAGGGCATGTAGACGAGGTAGTTCCGGATTTGTTTGACAGACTTGATAAGAGGGTCACGCTCCTTGCGATTTTGGCCAAAACATTTCAATTTTTGAATGCATTCCGAAGAGGGGTGAAGGAAGATTCATTGGATGCGCGCAACTCTTGTTGGCATGGTTTCATAGCCACTTTTGGAGGGTAGAAAAATTTTCTTATCGAGTATTCTCTGAGAACTACTCTTGTAACATCCCTTACTCGTATTCGATGCCAGAATAGGGTATGAGGCATTACCAGAACACATACACTTGTAAACGTATTAAACTAAGTCATAAAATTTTATCCAAATTATCACTTTTCAATTTACATCACAAACATATAACTTAAATAATACTAGTCAACATCAACGGCCTTATACAAAATGAACTGCTAAATATTAATGGCCAACATTTTAGGCCAAACCAATTATGACATATACAAATGACTAAGTCCCCTATCCATGCCATAAACTTAAGAGGTTTGTATTCACTTTTTACCCACGATGATAGCTTGACAGTGTGATTACATCTCCGATGATCTCCAACTCGAGCTAGCATACAACCCTATAAGATATGGGAAAGGAAGGAAAGTAAGCTACAAAGCTTAGTAAGTAAGTATGTAAATAATAAGTGATTTATTAACTGGCTTTCATAAATCTTCACAATATGTTCTCAAGATAATACAATCATAATTGCACATAGTTCCACTTTTTATTCATGTTCATCTCAAGCTGTCTATTTGAGTCTCTGTCACTAAATTATTTATTTCTCGAGATACAAAGCTCCAAATGAAGAACCATAAATTTTCTATGAAACTAAACTAAAATATCTCCACACCATAAAATTTCCAGAATTTTTTGCTTAGCCAGTTAGTATAGTTTATTCATTAAAGTATCCCCTATTCTGTTGTCTAATAGTTTCAACCTTTCTTCACTAAAAATTAATTATCTCATTGTACAGAACTCAAATGATATTACCGTTGATTTCTATTGAAAATAGACTTATTAATAAATTCAGGGATATAAATTTTATCCCATGGTTATTTTTGTACAATATTTAATAAATTTTCAAAGTTACAACAGGGGATTCCAAAATCATTCTAACCCTGTCTCACAAAAATTCAAATATCACAGAATATTAAATTCTTTTTTTACACCGTTTCTTTTATGTCAAAATAGACTCATCCAGATTTAATTTCATATCTTATTAAACCTCTAATTCAATTTCCACCATTTTTGGTGATTTTTCAAAGACACATAACTGCTGCTGTCCAAAACTGTTTTATTTCTAAATTTACTCTTTCATAATTTCACTTACTCCATTTCTTTTTACCGAAAGTTCGCTCAAATATCGAGCACATTGTTCATAAATTTTCACACTTATACCTGTACTTATTCACCACATAATCATATTCAATTACACTTAGTCGTTATTTGATAATTAGCACACGAAGTGCCGTCTTCCGGTAATGTATCGCACACATAGTGCCATCACCCGTTTCTTGCACACATAGTGCCATCTACCGGTAATGTATCGCACACATAGTGCCATTACCCATTTCTCGCGCACATAGTACCATCTTCCGTTACGTATCGCTCACACAGATCCGTTACTTAACATTTCCGCACACACAGTGCCAACTTTCCGTAACGTATCGCTCACACAGAGCCGTTACTTAACATTTCTGCACACACGGTGCCAACTTTCCGTAACGTATCGCTCACATAGAGCCGTTACTTAACATTTTCGCACACACAGTGCTCATTAACAACCTCCACTTAATCATAACATATAAATTCACATATTATAAATATGACATACCTAGATACGCACATTCAACCTGAATCTTTCTTCTTATAATTTACCATTACATTCGGCCTTACACAATTAAACACTTATTTATTCATTCATTCACCACTATCACTCATTTCATGTTCCCCAATTAACTACAACTCAACGCATAACTATTTATCCAGTCCAAACATATCCACCTTTCATACTTATGGCAAACATATCTTTATACATATTTTAGCCATCCAAAGCATTTCGATATATTTATATAAATACATGTTCATGGTACTAACACATTCGGCAACCACATTCAAAGTCATCCTATCACATTCGACATCATCAAGGATATACTTACATGCACACATATCCGAATATTTCTTTTCCATATATATAATTGTATATATATCAAATTCTTTATCACAGTTGCATATATGCATGTATTTATAAATTCACATCAACTATCATGTATAATACTCCTTATGCCTTATTCGGCAATTTGAAATTTAAAAGTATTTATGTCACTTAACATGAACATTAATATATAGATAATTCAAATTAATCCAATTGCTTAAAACTTACCTCGAGTATCCACGGACTATGTTTCTCGACTATTCAATTAACCTTCGCTTTTCCCCGATCCAATCCCTATTCTTTTTGCTCTTGATCTATAAATTTCAAATTTAGCTAAATCAAATATAACTCCATTGAATTTGGTCCGAAAACTCATAAATGAGCAAATTACTATTTTGCCCGTGATATTTTACATTTATCACAATTTAGTCCAAATAGCATAGAACACAAAATATTCAAAATTTAACTTCACCCTAGCTTGGACGAATTTCACTAAGGTCCCTAGCAGCCCACTTCTTTCATTTATTTCACATTTTGAACCCTCAATTTATAAATTTCACAATTTAACTCTGTTTAGGCATTTTTACAAAATAGTCCACAATGCATAAAACCTAAAATTCACTCTATCTCCTTTCAATAAACAAGGGCCGAGTATTTATTAGACTTATACAAGTCCTTACACTATATTTATTTTAAAAATCTAGTCCCTCCATTTATCAATTTCCTCAATTAAGCCCTAATAAACTAATTTCTTGAAAATTTATAATACAAAACTTAAAAATCTATCACATATTTTCTATTTTCTAACATCAACACCGAACTCCCATAAACTTCATCAATGGTCAAACACAAATTCTTTACAAATTTCGAAAATTAAAACATGGGCAAGATAAACAACTCAACAACCATCTCAAATATGTAGAATTTATTCAAAACTAAACTCAAACATTCCTTTAATGAAGCATGCAAGGGACCGAATGTTTCTAGCTTAAGCTTTTCCTTCTTTCTTTTAGTTTCGGTCAAAATAAACAAGAAAGATGAACACTTTCATCTTTTTTTTAATTATTATCAAATATCATATTTTAACATATATTAAATTACCACTTTCATCATAAAATAATATAAACAAATCAAGTCACTATTACATGCATCCACTATGAGCTTTATTTCTTTATTTCTCTTTTTTTTTACTCACACATATTAATGATGTGTTACTATTAACTTATAATAAAATATACTATTTTCCCATAAAGAAATAATAAACAAATAAGATCACTATTTCATGCAAATCATGGCCGGCCACTATGTCAATTTTTGGTCAATTTGCTACTTTAAACCCCCAATTTATAAAGACATCATCATTTCAGTGCTTACACATTTAACCACCAAATTTTCTTTTTATACGATTAAGCTCTTTTTCGCAATTAAGCACCAAAACAGTCAAATTTTAATACGAAATTTTCACACACATCAATTCACACATAAAAAGCATAGAAAATATATTAAAATATTTTTTTCCAACTCGAATTCGTAGTCCCGACACCACCGTTCTGATTAGGGTTAAAATCGGGCTGTTACAACTCTCCCCCCTTAAAGGATTTTCGTCCCCGAAAATCTTACCAGAAAGTAGATTAAGGATTTGCTTCCACACAATACATTTCAAATTCATACATAGCTTCAGATTTCAAATCTCTTTAATCTCACAATTGAAATTCTGATCTGACTTTCGCTGTACATCATCTCTAGCTGAGACTGCATATGACTGTATTAAATTGTTTTCATTTTCTGCTCCATTTCTTGGACGATGTTAATTCCTTGGATCATTTTCTCACAAAGCTCGGTCCTAAAATAACAAAGTTTGGTAATTGCTTATAACAACAACGGTCTTTCTTAGTTGCTTTGAAACTCTAAAACACAGTGATAAATAAATATTTTGAGAATTTGATTTATATTTCCCGATATGCATCTCATACTCACAGATTACTGTAATCTTTCTCAGAATTATCATATGAGTTTCAGATTTCAATCAAAAACAATGATAACTGACATCATAGACATACTTACCAACACAGAAATGGATAACTCAACTATTTTATCAAAAGAGAAAATCTATACTTACAGAGAGATTTCTTCAGACAGTTTACCCATATTTCATATAACTTCATCTTTTTTAATGATAAAAATAATCCTGATACAAAATTCATCAACCCTCCATTTTTATAATCCACAAAGTTAGAAATATCACATTTTACACTCATCACCTATACCATATCTCGAACTGTTGTGCATCTTGTTATTCTCATATGAGCAAATAAATTACCACTGAGAGTTTCTTGTAGCAGTTGTTGTATATTCATAGAGCTTTTCAGTATACACACTCTATCTAAAAATAACAAATAATCATGGATACCATATCTGAGGTTCTGAATCAGAAATCAATTTATGCTAAACCACTTTTTAACTTATAATTCACTGACACATTTCTAAATTTCACAACTTCACTAAATAAACATTTATTTAGCCTCTAATTCAGCTAACAACTGTTGATTACCTGATAAGATCAATCATGTATTCATCGCCTAATCAAAACATCCAAAACTATAATCATTTTCCTCGGATAAGAATCACTTACAGACTCAAAAGCTTTTCGACGATTCGTCTTTGCTATGCCAAGTTCAGATCTTCCTTTGACATTAAATGTTTTAAACTTTTATAGTCACCAAATATGTCACATAACTCTTTTTTTTTTTGCAACTTTAACTGTATAGAATCACAAGATATCTTTGCACATTCTAGTATTAAAATAAATTTCGAACCATTCAATAATATATGACTAAAAATCATAAACTCTTTATTCAACTCTGGCAGAACCGGAACTGACATTTCGATTGATAATGTCTTCGTGCAAAAGAAAACTTCCACAATCAACTAACTTTAATTTATCACAACATTTTCCATTCAAGCATCTGTAACCATACTTGCTTTCCGAAAGGTAAGTCGATAATCACTCTTAGTCTTTTAACATCTTAAAACAATCATGTTATCTTAATTTCATATCCTTCTGTGACATTAAATACTTTAACCCGTTAAGATCAGGAAGCTTATACCATTTTTCATCGAACATACAGAATCATCCAATTCACAACACAGATATAAAAGTGACCGTCTCTAAATCATTAGTCGAACAATTTTTTTTTCTCATGTGACTTTAACCGTCTACATGTGCAACTACTTCTTCACATGTATTAAAACATATTCCGACATGTTTAATAGAACATCATAAAAAAATATCGCAATTTCTTTACTCAATTCAAACTGAACTCAGAATTAGAGCTTCGGTTAATAATACTTTTAACCGTTTAGAACTTTTGCTAACATGCATAGATCATTTGAACTTTCATAAATGTGATGACTTTATCAATCAGTACAACTTTTAACTCGCAATAACATCATTCGAGTAAAACAATCCAATAGGCATGTCTCTGTATCATACTTTCCCAAATATAATTTCTTCATTCAGACTATCCGTCTATATACTCGTGAATGTACAAAATTCATTACTATACTTGAGGATACTATAAATACACATAACTCAATTGAATCGAATAGCCGAGACTAGCTTCTTCTTTGTCTTTGACATTGCATAATCTATGTAATCTTTAAAACGTTTTGATATTTCTTCTAAAGTTGTTCTCACCCTCCAACTATTCTCATCTCTGTATACATTACTAATTATTTCATCACTAACTCTTTAGTTTCACACTTATGAACTTATTCAACGTGGTTCTCGTAAAATTTCGTCATAAAGTATCACTGATAAGGGGGTGAGGTCATACAGCCTCTAACTTGACGCTCATAAATACACACATATGACTTAACATTCATCATTAACGTAATATCATCATAATCACATAATTCACTTCGGACAATTTAATATGCTTATTCATTTTACGAATGCTTTTTTTTTTCACAATTTCAAACAATGAAATTTAGTTATTAGCAATTTTCAAATTAGAGAATGCCTTATGGGTTCGAGTACGTCGTTTACTTGATGCCATAGTCCAACTATGGTCTTACACGTACACACACGTACTGCCATGGTCCAACCATGGTCTTATCCACAATTCATCATGCGACGATCGCATTCATTTCCTCGTTAGCAAAGACGTAAAACATGACATCATACAGTCTGTAATTTAATAAGTAAATATAAAATTCAACCACATTAACATACTGGTTACGCTTATTCAACAAGTGTACATAACCACACATTCCATCAATTTGTGTAGGTGTACTTATCATATTCACATGATCAAATAGGTTGGGCACATATCATCATATGCATGCCAAGAAACTATGAATGGGTTTATCACCACATAAACTTTCATTTTATTCCACATTTCCTCATTTCTCAACTCATGATTATCTTACTTCGTACATTAACACATACATATCATGAACTTCTGTCCATACCTTTCTAAGTTTAGTCTCATCACAAATACATTTCAATCACCTCAATATATATATACATATATTTTAGCATCATCAAAAATAGCTCGGTTGGAAGTTATCTCTGTCTTAACAAAATAACTTCGTTAGAGCCGGGAGATATCACACTATCACGGTCTATATATGGCATGTATAGATAGACTTTCACACGCTACGTTAGTCCGAGAATCGACTAAATCGTAGCTCTGATACCACTAAATGTAACATCCTTTACCCGTATTCGACGCCAGAATAGGGTACGAGGCATTACCAGAACACATACACTTGTAAACATATTAAACTGAGTCATAAAATTTTATCCAAATTATCACTTTTCAATTTACATCACAAACATATAACTTAAATAATACTAGTCAACATCAATGGCGTTATACAAAATGAACTGCTAAAGATTAATGGCCAACATTTTAGGCCAAACCAATTATGACATATACAAATGACTAAGTCCCCTATACATGCCATAAACTTAAGAGGTTTGTATTCACTTTTTACCCACGATGATAGCTTGACAGTGTGATTACATCTCCGATGATCTCCAACTTGAGCTAGCATACAACCCTATAAGATATGGGAAAGAAAAGAAAGTAAGCTACAAAGCTTAGTAAGTAAGTATGTAAATAATAAGTGATTTATTAACCGGCTTTCATAAATCTTCACAATATGTTCTCAAGATAATACAATCATAATTGCACATAGTTCCACTTTTTATTCATATTTATCTCAAGCTATCTATTTGAGTCACTATCACTAAATTATTTATTTCTCGAGATACAAAGCTCCAAATGAAGAACCGTAAATTTTCTATGAAACTAGACTAAAATATCTCCACACCATAAAATTTCCAGAATTTTTTGCTTAGCCAGTTAGTATAGTTTATTCTTTAAAGTATCCCCTATTCTGTTGTCTAATAGTTTCAACCTTTCTTCACTAAAAAATTAATTATCTCATTGTACAGAACTCAAATGATATTACCGTTGATTTTTATTGAAAATAGACTCATTAATAAATTCAGGGATATAAATTTTATCCCATGGTTATTTTTGTACAATATTTAATAAATTTTCAAAGTTACAACAGGGGATTCCAAAATCATTCTAACCCTGTCTCACAAAAATTCAAATATCACAGAATATTAAATTCTTTTTTTACACCGTTTCTTTTATGTCAAAATAGACTCATCCAGCTTTAATTTCATATCTTATTAAACCTCTAATTCAATTTCCACCATTTTTGGTGATTTTTCAAAGACACATAACTGCTGCTGTCCAAAACTGTTTTATTTCTAAATTTACTCTTTCATAATTTCACTTACTCCATTTCTTTTTACCGAAAGTTCGCTCAAATATTAAGCACATTGTTCATAAATTTTTACACTTATACCTCTACTTATTCACCACATAATCATATTCAATTACACTTAATCGTTATTTGATAATTAGCACACGAAGTGCCGTCTTCCGGTAATGTATCGCACACATAGTGCCATCACCCGTTTCTTGCACACATAGTGCCATCTACCGGTAATGTATCGCACACATAGTGCCATTACCCATTTCTCGCACACATAGTACCATCTTCTGTAACGTATCGCTCACACAGAGCCGTTACTTAACATTTCCGCACACACAGTGCCAACTTTCCGTAACGTATCGCTCACATAGAGCCGTTACTTAATATTTTTGCACACACAGTGCCAACTTTCCGTAACGTATCGCTCACATAGAGCCGTTACTTAACATTTTCGCACACACAGTGCTCATTAACAACCTCCACTTAATCATAACATATAAATTCACATATTATAAATATGACATACCAAAATACGCACATTCAACCCGAATCTTTCTTCTTATAATTTACCATTACATTTGGCCTTACACAATTAAACACTTATTTATTCATTCATTCACCACTATCACTCATTTCATGTTCCCCAATTAACTACAACTCAACGCATAATTATTTATCCAGTCCAAACATATCCACCTTTCATACTTATGGCAAACATATCTTTATACATATTTCAGCCATCCAAAGCATTTCAATATATTTATATAAATACATGTTCATGGTATTAACACATTCGGCAACCACATTCCAAGTCATCCTATCACATTCGACATCATCAAGGATATACTTACATGCACACATATCCGAATATTTCTTTTCTATATATATAATTGTATATATATCAAATTCTTTATCGCAGTTGCATATATGCATGTATTTACAAATTCACATTAACTATCATGTATAATACTCCTTATGCCTTATTCGGCAATTTGAAATTTAAAAGTATTTATGTCACTTAACATGAACATTAATATATAGATAATTCAAATTAATCCAATTGCTTAAAACTTACCTCGAGTATCCACGGACTATGTTTTTCGACTATTCAATGAACCTCGCTTTTCCCCGATCCAATCCCGATTCTTTTTGCTCTTGATCTATAAATTTCAAATTTAGCTAAATCAAATATAACTCCATTGAATTTGGTCCGAAAACTCATAAATGAGCAAATTACTATTTTGCCCCTGATATTTTACATTTATCACAATTTAGTCCAAATAGCATAAAACACAAAATATTCAAAATTTAACTTCACCCTAGTTTGGACGAATTTCACTAAGGTCTCTAGCAGCCCACTTCTTTCATTTATTTCACATTTTGAACCCTCAATTTATAAATTTCACAATTTAACTCTGTTTAGGCATTTTTACAAAATAGTCCACAATGCATAAAACCTAAAATTCACTCTATCTCCTTTCAATAAACAAGGGTCGAATATTTATTAGACTTATACAAGTCCTTACACTATATTTATTTTAAAAAACTAGTCCCTCCATTTATCAATTTCCTCAATTAAGCCCTAATAAACTAATTTCTTGAAAATTTATAATACAAAACTTAAAAATCTATCACATATTTTCTATTTTCTAACATCAACACCGAACTCCCATAAACTTCATCAATGGTCAAACACAAATTCTTTACAAATTTCGAAAATTAAAACATGGGCAAGATAAACAACTCAACAACCATCTCAAATATGTAGAATTTATTCAAAACTAAACTCAAACATACCTTTAATGAAGCATGCAAGGGACCGAATGTTTCTAGCTTAAGCTTTTTCTTCTTTCTCTTAGTTTCGGTCAAAATAAACAAGAAAGATGAACACTTTCATCTTTTTTTTTTTATTATTATTATCAAATATCATATTTTAACATATATTAAATTACCGCTTATATCATAAAATAATATAAACAAATCAAGTCACTATTACATGTATCCACTATGAGCTTTATTTCTTTATTTCTCTTTTTTTTTTACTCACACATATTATGATGTTTTACTATTAACTTATAATAAAATATACTATTTTCCCATAAAGAAATAATAAACAAATAAGATCACTATTTCATGCAAATCATGGCCGGCCACTATGTCAATTTTTGGTCAATTTGCTACTTTAAACCCCCAATTTATAAAGACATCATCAATTCAGTGCTTACACATTTAACCACCAAATTTTCTTTTTATACGATTAAGCCCTTTTTTTGCAGTTAAGCACCAAAACGGTCAAATTTTAATTCAAAATTTTCACCCACATCAATTCACACATAAAAAGCATAGAAAATAATATTAAAATATTTTTTTCCAACTCAAATTCGTGGTCCCGACACCACCGTTCTGATTAGGGTTAAAATCGGGCTGTTACAACTCTTCATTAAAAGAATTAGTGGCTACACCGAGGCAAGATGACATTTTAGAAGAAAAATGGATGACGATACTCTAGAATCTCCAAGATGAGGATGCCTAATGGAGAGCCCCTTGGATGATCCCCGATGAGATTCTATACTGGTGCAGAGATCTCGACTAGGTTCCTCTACTTGGGATTTGGGGAGCTATTGGATATGCTCCTCTACATATGTTAAGGCAGTTAGATCGAGGCAGTTCATACCAGCAACACAAGGGCTGGCTCAATGCGAGTTTTCGTATAAAGGCGATAACTACAAGAAAAAGATCCGAGAAATGTCTAACGCTTGGAACCAAATCCGCCGAATAAAAATATTTGCTGCAGGCCCGACAACGACCCCCCAATATAATGGATGGTAAGGGTAAAAGAATCAATGATAACATCCTTGGGCCAAGTCAAGAAGGCACTCGACCAATGGAGGAATACCTGCGAGTTGTCCCATTTGAGCTAGAGATCATAAAACAAGATTTTGAAAAAAGGAAGTCATAGCTAGGAAAGAAGATAAAGCAATTGGAAGAAGAAAAGATGCAATTAGGACTAGATGTTGATGTCCAGAAGCTAGAGTCTGATAAACAAAGGAAAAGAAAAAACAAGGCTGATGAAGATCTGGACAGTTTAAAAATGGATTACAAGAAGTTACGCTTATCAATGAGGACTGCCGAGCTGGGAAAGACATCAAAACAATGGCGTTAAGAGATCAAAGAAGAAAAGAATACAGCTGATCTATGGGAAAGGAAATGCCAAGATGCCCAGGTTCAAGAAAATTCTCTAGAAAGAGACCTATCAGAATGCCAAAATGAAAAGGTCAGATTAAAGGCCAGGGTGGCAGAAATAGAAAAGTCACTTCATCAGTATCGTAATCGCAACTCCACAATTAAGCTAAAAGCGAGCTTAAGCAAGATTGAAGAGCTGAAAAGGAAAATAGAAGAGCTCGAGATCGCATTACAAAATTGTGAACTCCGAGTTGAGCTTCTTGAAGCAAGCAACGAGCAGTGGAAAGAGCAACTTCACCGTTCTTAAGGTCAAGTCAGGGATAGAAACTATATCATAGAGGAAGCTGTGGCTCAAATCAGAGAGGTGACCAATCATTTGCAAACCCTAGTAGTTCAGGCTGACATACTAAGCTTGAAGTATGAATCAGAATTGGATCAGGGTCAAGAGTTAGCTTGGTTTCTTTGAAAGGTTAAGGCTTTAAGCATTAAGGCAAAGCCGTATATGTAATCCGTTTTATGTAAAGAAATTTGTTTTCTAGCAAAGTTGTTCTAATGGAATTGAATCAGAGTCAATGCCTCTTTTTGCATTCATGCATTTGCATTACATTGCATCATATGCATTAAATTTCCCAAAAAGACCCTAATTAAACGAAATTATTTCAGTTAATCTGGAAACCAACAAGAATCAACCAACCGAACATCGTTACAGTACTCGCGCCAAAACTAAAGTAATGGACCAAAGATTGGAAAGGCTAGAGCAAGTTCAAAAAGAGGTGCAAGACCAGTTGCAAGTGCAACTACAAGAACAGTTAGCGAAAGTGCAACAAGAGATGAGGGATTAGATACTAGAATCCCAAAGAAGTATGATAAGCCAATTGGCGCAGTTGCTCGCTGGAGAGCGTGAAAAAAAGGAAAAACATTGCGGTCAACTCAAGGGATGATAATGAGGATCCTATTTACCCCCTTGGTTTTACCCTGACAAACACTCAGGCACAACTAGAGGTGTACCCAAGGAGGGTACCAGTGACAATTAGACCCCAACAGTATCAAACCAGTACCTCGATGCCGACAAACTACCAAATAGGTTCAGTTTTCAACCTGGGGGATAACCCAACCAATCCCGTTGTTCCTGATCTAGATGATATGGCAAAAATAGAAAAAACAAGAGTGGAACTGTCAAAGCAACTTGAGGATCGATGCAGATGGCTAGAAGAAAATTTTAGAGCAACGAAAAACGCTGACTACCATTGCTGAATCGATACCAAAGACCTGAGTTTGGTCCTAGTTTTAGTACTCCCTCCCAAGTTCAAAACTTTAGAGTTTGAAAAGTACAACGAGACTAGTTGCTTTGGAGCTCACATCACCATTTTCTGTCGAAGGATGACAGGATTTGTCAATAATGATCAACTGTTGATCCACTACTTCCAAGACAGTTTGATTGGGTCAGCAACTAAATGGTACAACCAACTGAGTCGTGCCAAAATTAATTCGTGGAAGGACTTAGCACAAGCTTTTATGAAGCAATATAGTCAAGTGACGGATATGACACTCGACAAAATCACATTACAGAACATGGAGAAGAAGCAGAATGAGAGCTTCAGACAATATGCCCAAAGATGGGGAGAGGTGGCAACGCAAGTCCAACCACCTTTTCTGGAGAAAGAAGCCATGATGCTTTTCATCAACACTTTAAAAGCCCTGTTCATTAACCATATGTTAGGGAGTGCCACTAAGAGTTTCTCGGATATAGTGATGTCCGGTGAAATGATTGAAAACGCAGTGAGAAGTGGTAAGATAGATGCGAGGGAAACTCTAAAAGATCAGCCTCGAGGAAGAAGGAAAATGAGGTGAATAATGTAGGCACATACAACAAGGGTTACTCAAAAACAATTACCGTTGGCCCGCCAAGGAGAGTAACCACTAGTCTTCAGGCTCCCCCAAGGCAAGAATCCAACCAAAGGCTAAATACAGAAAGGCTCCAATTCACACCTATCCCGATGACGTATAGGGAGCTGTATCAGAGCTTGTTTGATGCACATGTGGTATCCCCTTTCTACTTAAAGCCCATGCAACCTCTATTCCTTAAATGGTATGACGCAAATGCTCAATGTGAGAAGGGAACAATATCCCGATGCCTAAAATTTCTCAAACTACAAGAATGGGCCTACGACTGACGGTCGAGAAAAGAGCTTTGCCTGGAAGAGGACTGGGAAAATACCTACAAGGAAGGGTCGAGGCACCTATGCTGAAAGAAAAACGAGACCGCTTTGGTTTAGGATTTAAGCAAGATGTGAGGCAAAGAAAGAAGGAGATTGAGAAGAAACAAGAAAGGAGAAGAGCGCGACTGAGCAGGGAAGAGGTCAAGTGGGAATCAATGACCTTTCCCTATATATCCAAGACTTTCTTATCAGGAGGAACTATTCACCCTGAAAGAAAGATGTCAAGAGAACAGACCACTGAAGAAATGTTGGGAACCTGAACATCAACGCCATATCTGAAGAAAGAATTTGGGGAAAAATTTATCAGACATCTGCCCTTATCTACCTGGAAGTGTTTTGAAAAACTGGACTGCAGAAGATATTCCTGTAGTTTTTAGAGCCAATACAGAGTAATGTTCAAAACACACTTACTACTCTAAGCCTAGGAGCAATAAGAATCCTTTGTGAAATAGGCTTATGTCCAAAATCCTTATTTCAATAAAGTGCATCTTTGCGTATTATTTTGAGAAAATATTCTTTTATTCTTTTCATTTCATTCATAATCATACCATACAAATAATTATTCTTAGATTCTTTTGTTCTTCGAATTTTTTCTTCATCCCTATAACAGGTCTCCAAATATCAATGATATGAGCGACGCTACTACTGACTCAGAATCTCCTCTTGAGCAAGATATGTACATAGAGGATTCTCAAGATTTTGAAGGTGATCGAGACTGTAACCTATCTCTTGGTTTACTGAGAATGGTGGAACAAGATGAGAAACAAATCTTGCCTTATAAAGAGTCAGTGGAAATTGTGAGCCTAGGAGAGGAAAAAGAGGTAAAGATAGGAGTTTGCATTACCGCAAAGACGAAGCAAGACCTCATTGAATTACTCCAAGAATTTAAGGATGTCTTCGCCTGGTCATACCAAGACATGCCCGGGTTAAGTACTGATATCGTGGTACACCAGCTCTCTATAAAGGAAGAGTGCAAGCCAGTTCAACAGAAGCTCCGAAGGATGAGGCTAGATGTTTTACTAAAAATAAAAGAGGAACTTAAGAAACAGTTCGATGTTGGTTTCTTACGGGCGGTTAAATACTCAGAATGGTTAACTAATATGGGAAAGTATAAATGTATGTGGACTACAGGGACTTAAACAAAGCCAGCCCGAAAGATAATTTTCTTGCCACATATCGACACATTAGTAGACAACACGGTAGGTTATTCACTGTTCTCATTCATGGATGGTTTCTCGAGATACAACCAAATAAAGATACATTCTGAAGACATAGAGAAGACCATATTCGTGACCATGTGGGGAACATTTTGCCATAAGGTGATGCCATTTAGACCGAAAAATGATGGAGCAACGTATCAAAGAGCCATGGTAACTTTGTTTCAAGATATAATGCACAAATAAGTCGAGGTTTATGTGATGATATGATTGCAAAGTCCTGAATAGAGAAGGAGCACATACAAGTCTTAAGGAAATTATTTTTGAAATTGAGGAAATTCCAACTGAAGCTCAATCCAACAAAATGTACTTTCGGGGCTAGGTCGGGAAAACTACTAGGATTTATAGTTAGTGAAAAGGGGATTGAGATTGACCCAGACAAAGTAAAGGCTATACAGCAATTGCTTCCACCATGCACTCAAAAAGAAGTTTAAGGTTTCCTAGGAAGACTAAATTACATTACCCGGTTCATTTCACAACTAACTGAGAAATGCGACCCCATATTCCGTCTCCTTAAGAAACACAACCCAGGTGTTTGGGATGAAAAGTGCCAGAAGACTTTCGATAAGGTCAAACAGTACTTGTCCAATGCCCTAGTGCTGATGCCATCTAACCCAGATAGGCTGCTGATACTGTACTTGGCAGTATTTAGGAATTCAATGGGATGCGTGCTTGGTCAACATGATGAGTTGGAAAGAAAAGAAAGAGCGATATACTATCTCAATAAGAAATTCACTGAATGTGAGACAAGATATTTGCCAATCGAGAAGTTATGTTGCGCCCTGATTTAGACAACCCGAAGATTGAGACAATACATGCTATACCACACAACTTGGCTCATCTCAAAGCTGGATCCTCTAAAATACATGATGGAGTCGACTGCTTTAAATGAAAGAATAGCTCGATGGAAAATTCTACTTTCCATATTTAACATAGTCTATGTGAACCAGAAAGCAGTCAAAGGAAGCGCAATAGTGGATTTTCTGCCCAGTAGAGTTCTAGAAGATTACAAGCCTTTGAGCTTTGATTTCCTGAATGAAGATCTAATGTATGTTGCAACCACTGAAGAAGACTCTCAAGAAGGTCAAGCTTGGAAGCTAAACTTCAACGGAGCCTTAAACACTGTGGGTAATAGAATTGGAGCAGTCCTATTATCCTCAAACGTAGATCATTATCCCTTCACTAGCAAATTGGATTTTGATTGCACGAACAATATGGCAGAATACGAAGCGTACATCATGGGTATCTGTGCAACCATAGAACGCGAGATCAAAGTGTTAGAGGTATATTGGGATTTTGCACTAGTGATCTACCAACTCAAGGGAGAATGGAAGACAAGAGATCCCAAGTTAATCAAGTATCGAAAGTTGGTTCTTGAGCTAATTGAGGAGTTTGATGACATCACTTTCTATAACCTCCCACGAGATGAAAATCAGATGGCTGATGCCTTGGCTACCTTGGCTTCGATGATCAAAGCGAACAAATAAGAAGATGTAAAACCTATCCAGATGAGTATTTATAAGACTCTGGCTCATTGTTACAATATTGAAGAAGAAGAAGAAGAAGAAGAGGACGATCACCCTTGGTACAACAATATATTGCGATATGTGAAAAATCGTGAATACCGTGACCAAGCAACTGAGAATGATAATAGGACGTTGAGAAGACTGGCCAATGACTATGTCTTAGATGGGGAGATCCTATATAAGAGGAGAAAGGATCAGGTACTACTAAGATGTGTAGATGCTGTCGAGGCTAAAAAAATCTTAGAAGAAGTCCACGAGGGTGTCTGCTATACACATGCCAATGGTTTTACAATGGCCAGGAAAATCACGAGATTCGGATATTATTGGTTCACCATGGAAGGAGATTGCATCAATTATGCTAAGAAGTGCCACAAGTATCACATTTATGGAGATAAAATTCATGTACCTCCCTCACCTCTTCATGTTATGACTTCTCTTTGGCCTTTCTCTATGTGGGGCATGGATGTCATTGGGTCAATTTCGCCCAAAACTTCTAACGGGCATCGATTCATCTTTGTGGTCATCAATTACTTTACAAAGTGAGTAGAAGTCGCTTCATATGCCAATGTCATGAAGTTGGCAATCAGCAAGTTCTTAAAGAAGGAGATCATATGTCGATATGGAATACCAGAAAGGATCATATCTGACAATGCACTAAATTTGAACAACAGCACGATATCAGAAGTTTGCAATCAGTTCAAGATCAAACACCATTATTCATCACCATATCACCTAAAAATAAATGGTGCAGTGGAGGCAGCCAATAAGAACATTAAGAAAATCATGGGGAAAATGACTGAGACATATAAAGATTGGCATGAGAAATTACCATTTGCCCTCTATGCTTATCGAACGTCTGTCAGGACCTCAACCGGGGCAACGCCTTTCTCTTTGGTTTATGGAATGGAGGTAGTTTTACCAATTAAAGTCGAGATTCCTTCTCTCTGAGTTTTGGCAGAATTGAAGTTGGATGAAGTAGAATGGATCCAATCCCGATATGATCAGCTAAACTTGATTGAAGAGAAAAGGTTGAAAGCCATCCGTCATGGTCAGATGTACCAAAAGCGAATGATGCGAGCTTATAACAAAAAGATTCGTCTTAGAGAATTCCATGAGGGGGACCTAGTATTGAAAAAGATCTTGCCCATACAAAAGGATTTCAGAGGGAAATGGATGCCAAATTGGGAAAGACCTTATATGGTAAAGAATGCCTTTTCTGGAGGAGCACTGATTTTGACTGAGATGGATGGAAAAAGCTTGCCCAATCCTGTGAATTCAGATTCAATCAAGAAGTACTTCACCTAAAAAAAGGGAGAGGCCATAGCGAAAACCCGTAAAAGGGCGACTTGAGATCAAAGGGGTTTTGAATTGAAAACCCAAAAAATGGGCAATTCAAATTTTGATCAATGGTGGGGGCATGCGATAATCTTGTCTTCTCCGAATTAACAAGAAGGATGGATGCTACATCTTGGGGCATCAACAAAGTAATCTAGGTCTTCTGAATGCATATCAAGTTCAAAGGGTCCTCGAGAAGTTTTGTTCAAAGAAGCTCACGCTTCGATATCTGGGGTACCTATTTTTATCTTATTCATTTTGTATCTTAGCAAAATTTCTATCACGATTAATTTATTCATTTCTAGCTTTGCTCTAAATAAATTCCATCTTTTCCATTGTGATAATCTTTTTCAAGCATTTTCATTGAAATAACGATTATTGGACTAATAATATTCAAGCAAAAGGAGTTCTGCATATTACTCTAAAAGCTTCTAAATAGTACAAGAACCTAAAACAGGACCATTAGTCAGAACTACCAAATTTAAGAGTTGGAAACATTTGGGAAAGAATAGCCCGAATTGTGATTATTTCCTTGGGTTTTCTATCAAAGATACCAGCTGAACAAGAAGGCAGGGTAACACGTCAGTGATAGAACCTTGATGAACAACGAGCAATGTCAACCTAAGCATTGAAAAGGGGATGATTCTTGCAAAATGACATTCTGCATTCATGTAAATATCATTCATACACATCTAGTTAGAAGCATTTGATTCATTCTGATCATGACATCCTAATCATTTGGCATAAACATAGGCCCATGAAATCGATTCTACAGATCATGTTCCCTAGAGGACGGTGTAACAAGATCGGTGAATCCATAAATCCTATACCCCTGAAGGTGCAGTGGGACGGGTTAAAGTCATTGTTACAAATCTTATCTCCCTGAAGTTGCAGTGGAGCAGATTGAAGTTATAGGTCTTATCTCCCTGAATTTGAAGTGGAGTAGATTGAAGATAACAAATTTTATCTCTCTGAAGTTTCAGTAGAGTAGATTAAAGCTATAAACCTTATCTCCCTGAAGTTACAGTGGAGCAGATTAAAGCCACAAACCTTGTCTCCCTAAAGTTGCAGTGGAGCAGGTTAAAAATAATAAATCTTATCTTCCTAAAGCTGCAGTGGAGTAGATTGAAGTTATCATGGCGAATATTATCTCCCTGAAGTTGCAGTGGAGCAGGTTAAAAATAACAAATCTTATCTCCCTGAAGTTGCAGTGGAGCAGATTGAAGATAGCAAACCTTATCTCCCTGAAGTTGCAGTGGAGTAGGTTGAAGTTACAAGTCTTACCTCTCGGAAGTTGTAATGGAGCAGACTGAATATAGCGAATCCTATCTCCCTGAAATTGCAGCGGAGCAGATTGAAGCTACTAATCTTATCTCCCTAAAGTTGCAGTTGAGCAGTTTAAAGCGACAAATCCTATACCTCTGAAGTTGTAGTAGGTCGGATTAAATCTACCATAGCTACCAATCTTATCTCCCTGAAGTTGCAGTCGAATAGATTGAAGCCACAAACCTTATCTCACTGAAGTTGCAGTGAAGCAGGTTAAAAATAACAAACCTTATTTATTTGAAGTTGCAGTAGAGCAGATTAAAGCTACACACCTTATCTCCCTGAAGTTATAGTGGAGCAGATTGAAGACACAGATCTCATGTCCCTGAAGTTGCAGCGGAGTAGATTGAAGCTACAAGTTTTATCTCATGGAAGTTGCAGTGGAGTGGATCGAAGCAACAATTCCTATACCCCTGAAGATGCAGTGGATTGGAATGAGGCTACTTGAAGAAGAGAAGCACCAAAAGAAGTCGAGACTCGGCAAGACAAGGCAAAATTGGCCCTTTTTAAAGTCTTTGCTTCGTACCCGTTACACGACAACGAGCAAAGAGGGACAGTTGTAGTGGGCCATTTTTGCCCAGCCCAAAGATAAAATATAATGATAAATAAAACCCCCAAAAAATTTATAAAAGTCCAAATATTACAGTCCATTACAAAACAATAGACCCGAAATTACATGTGGCCCAAATTTACAATGACCCAATATAAAAAAAAAAAAACCTAACCTAATCACCTAAACAAGAAAAAGAAACCCTAGCCTCTGACAGCCACTTGTCGCTATCACTGCCGCCTCTACCACTGCCACCACCACCCAACTGCTCCTGCCAGGAAAGAAAAACACGAATGAACAGTAACAATGTAATCGGCTATAAAGCCATGACATCAAGTTGTAATTTTTCTTACAGGAGAAATCAAATACACAAAAAAATTTAGAGAAAAAATTAAATCCAAAAAAAGATATTTCGGAATAAAAAATAAGAAAGGTGATTTTTTTCTTTTTTTTTCATTTTCGAAAATAAATAACAAAATAAAGAAAGGTGAGAAACTCACCGTTGTTGCACGCCAAAAAAGGAAGAGAGACAAAACGTTTCTCTATTTTTCATCGAGTTTGATTGGGTTTTCGGGGTTTTTGGTCACAGATCTAAGCTGAGGGTAAAAAAGGAAAACAAAAAAAGCTTTTCTTCATTTCACTGGCCATCGTGGATGGCGGCGTTTTCGCCGGCGATCGGTGGCCGCCACGGTGGTCCAACGCCAGAGCCATGGTTGGACCTTCAGGCCATTTCAGAGAAAAAAGGGGAAGGGTGTTTTTTTTTTTAAAAAAAACTATTGAAAATGATTTTTTTAAAGGATTTTTAACTTAAATAGGGGGTCAAAATGGCGTCGTTTTGGCCTAAGCTCACAAGCCTCAAAACGAAGTCATTTTGAGGCGACCCGCGCGTTGACCCTACCCACTCCCAAGGATTCGTGTGTTTTCAACAAATGGGATATTTTCGTGTTTAGCCCTTCTGTATTTTTTTTTTGTTTTTAAATCCCTTTTTTTAATTTATACCCTAAAATTTTATTTTGTTTTCAATTTAGTGCTCCTTGAAGCTGTGCGTTTTGGATGGGGGAATAATTTCCCAGATGGTCCTTTCCCTTTAGTAGCGCATTACAATTCGATCCTTTTCCTTTATTTTATTTCTATTTTTACCCTAAAACCTTTTTTAGCTTTCAAATTAATCCTCTTATTATTATTATTATTATTATTATTATTATTATTATTATTATTATTATTATTATTATTTTTAAACTGTTGTAATTTTAATACTCCTTCAATTATTTGTTATTGGTTTAATTTAAATCGTTTGTTTATTTATTATTATTTAAACTTTATTATTTTTTATTATTTTTTATTGTTTCTTTATTTGCTTATTAATTATTTTATTTATTTTATAATTGGCTTATTTTATTTTTACTTTTACTCGTATTATTGTTATTTTATTATTTATTCATTTATTTATGTATATCTTTTTATATACTTCCAAATTTAAATTATTCATCATTTTTATTAATATTAATGTTATTGTTATTGTTGTTGTTATTATTATTATTATTATTATTGTTATTTACATTTATCATTTTCATTATTTTTATTCTATCATGCATATTAGTACCGTAATTTATTATTACTATCATATCTTTCATATTTTATTAAAGCATATTATACCATTATTATTACGGATTTATGTTGCATTATCATTATTCGTTAAGCACGATTTTTAACGTTTTAGCCGTTTTTTACCATACTCGAATAAATTAATTACACGATATTTCAAATGTTATTCATTTTCGCACAATGCATAAAAAATATTTTTAAACTGAAACTAATTTTCATTATTTTGGAATTTGAAAAATTGTGTTCTAACTTACGAAATATGATTTCTTTCTAAAATCGAGATTATAAAATATCTTTTAAAATAAATAAATTATTGGTGTTTATTCTTGTTTTGGGAATTTAAGGCATTGTATCCTAACTTACGGGACATAATCCTTCTTCTCGATAAACGTGAAATAAACCCCTTTTTTTGTATAAATTCAATTAAGTAATAATTTAGCAAAGGATCGTATTTTAAAATCTCTTCAAATTCTCAATTTCGACACTAAGAAATTTATTAATCAACTTGGTACCAATTTTGGACGTCACGGGGGTGCTAATCCTTCCTCGTGTGTAACTGACTCCCGAACTCATTTTCTGGATTTTTATGGATCGAAAGAAATTGTTTTAGTAAATCAAACCGTTTATTAAAACGATCAAATTATGAGGTGATTCGATCACATCTCATAAAAAAAGATTGGTGGCGACTCTTATTTTTTTTATTTTCAAACAAAAAGTCGACCTCTTAAAAAAAAATGGTTTTGACACTTACCATCTTGCATCAGTACACATCCTAAACCAACGTGCGATGCATCACTATAGACCACAAACTCTTTACCAGATTCAAACTGTATCAGAACAGGAGCCTGAGTTAGAACAGACTTCAGCTTCTCGAAGCTCGTTTGTTGCGCATCAGTCCAGACAAAAGGAACACTAGAAGCTTAGTCAAAGGAGTTGCAATAAGAGATAACCCCTCAACAAAATGCCGATAATACTCCGCAAGACCTAAAAAATTGCAAATTTTCAATAAATTCTTAGGTTGTTTCTAATCAAGCATAGCCTTAATGTAGGAATTATAGAAATATATGAACCGTTGTCATCCCTTCAGTTAAGGGACTTTATAAATATTCTTTTTACAATCCCTTATTTTAAGGGATCATATCTCCTAATGTTAGTATCTTTCCTAACTTAAATTAGAGACATAGTTTGTATATATAAAAGTGAAATATGTTCTATTGAATAAGGAAGAAAATATAGAGAATTACTCTGATTTCTACATGGTATCAGATTAGGTTACGGTTCCTTTCCAACCTAGACCATGTCTGAGACTTCTTCTTCTACATCTCATTCTCTTACTCCGGAGATTACTTCAAATCCAAAAAATTTTTCTGGTTCTGATTCTCAATCAGATTCGTCAGGTCTGACTATCACCTGCCATCGATTGAATGGCAACAATTTTCTAGAATGGTCCCAATCGGTTAAGATTTTTCTCTTGGGCAAAGAAAGATTAGGCTACATTACTGGTGAAATCAAGAAGCCTGCTGTGCCTGACACTGGTTTTGCTAAGTAGATGCGTGACAATGGTGAGGTTATGACTTGGCTCCTTAATTCTATGACCCCGAGTATAAGCAGAAACTTTCTTCTTTACACCACAGCCGTTGAAATCTGAAGTGCAGTCTGCGAAACCTACTCTAGCACTGATAACATTGTTGAATTGTATCATGTTGAAAATCAAGCAGCCACCCTTAAGCTAGGAACCATGCCCGTCACTCTCTACTACAATACCCTTACCGCTTGTTGGCAATTAGATTTGTATGCAAAGCATGATTGGGCAAATCCAAGAGATGCTTCCCTTTATCAGCAAATTGTCACTCAGTGAAGGCTTTTTCAATTTCTACAAGGCTTAAACAAGGACCTGAATGAGGTCGCGGCAAGGTCCTGACTATTTCTCCTCTTCCCTCCCTTTGAGAGACCTTCTTAATGGTCAAGAAGGAAGAAAGCCGAAGGTGTGTGATGATGCTTGATGAACCATATTCCACTCTTGAAGGATCTGCCTTATTGACACATCAACCATCTCCCTCTTCCAAACGGGGGAGACTTAGTGTGATCATTGCAAAAAGCCCAGCCACTCCAAGGAGAAGTGTTGGAAGCTTCATGGTAAGCCTCAAGATTGGAAGTCCAAGAACTCTCGAGATAATAAATCAAGCCTTGTCGCTGCCACATCTGTCACTAGCTTCACCAAAGAGCAGATTCCTAAACTTCAAAAACTGTTTGGAAAGTTTCAGGGGTATTGTGAGGGTAATCGGGTCATAAAAGAACCAGAAGGTAACCGTCCTTCTACAGCATTTTTCTCCTCCCAGTTGACTCCTAATTGGATCCTCGATTCTGGTGCTACGAATCATATGACTGGTAACAAGGCCTTGTTTTGCAATTTTTTCCAAACCTTTGGTAAAGCTGTCAAAACGACTGATGGTTCCTTGTGTAAAATAGAAGGACATGGCACTGTTGTTCTCAATGAACATATTGCACTTAAAAATGTTCTCTTTGTACCAAATCTGGCTTGCAATCTTATTTTCATAAGTAAAATTTCCACAAACTTGCACAGCTCCGCAATTTTTAATGATCTTGATTGTACTTTGCAGGCACTGAACTTGAAGAAGATGATTGGTAAGGCCAGCTTGCAGAATGGTCTTTACATCCTCCCTCCCTCTCCTAAAATCGAGATCTCCAAATCTTTCACCGCTTTAAAAAATGTTGATACTATTGTGTTATGGTACTTTCGTTTAGGCCATCCTAGTTTTCGATACCTTGCAAAATTGTTTCCTGCTCTATTCATTAATAAAAGGCCAAATTCTTTTTCTTGCAAAGTTTGCTCTCTTACCAAACATACTAAATCATCTTATTTTCCTTCTCCATACAAGCCTTTTCACCCTTTTGCTTTGATCTATAGTGATATTTGGGGCCCTTCTCGGGTGAAGAATGCTGATAATTGTAAGTGGTTTATCACTTTCATTGATGATCACAGTAGGATAACTTGGACTTATTTGCTGAAAGACAAATCTGAAACTGCTGGTGTTTTTGCGCAATTTTATAACATGGTTCTCACTCAATTTGGTTCTAAAATCTAGCTCTTTAAATTTGATAATGGCAGTGAATTTTTTGCTAGGTCTTTGGGTGATTTTTCAGTGAAAAGGGCATAGTTCAGCTTAGTTCTTGTGTTGGAACCCTACAGCAAAACGGCATTGCCGAAAGAAAAAAATAGGCACCTCCTCGAAGTTACTCATTCCCTTTTGTTTACAACTAATGTTCCCAAATATTTGTGGGGGGAAGCCTTATTAATTGCCACATATTTAATCAACCGAATGTCTAGTAAGGTTTTAAAATTTCAAACACCTAAATTTATATTTTTGCAGTACTTTCCCCATTTTAAGCCTATCTCCTCCATTCTGCCACTTAAAATCTTTGGCTGCACTATTTTTATCCAAAATATTGCTCCTAATAAGTCCAAGTTAGACCCTAAGTTTTTGAAATGTGTACTGGTTGGGTATTCTTCACTTAAGAAGGGTTATAAATGCTATCATCCTCATTCTAAATGATTTTTTACCACTATGGATATAACATTTTATGAACAGGATCCCTATTTCACTCAGGCTGAAATTCAGGGGGAAACATGGAGCGATTTTCAGCCACATCAGGTATCTCCTCCTAATCCTCATTCTCAACCTTCAAAAATTACCACCATTTTCACCTTTACCTGTAGATTTATCACCTGTGACTACTCCAATTGATTCTCCTGTAATACCTATCACTAATTCACTCACACCTACTTTAAACACCCTTCCTGAAAATACAACTACTCCCATTGAAAGTCTTCGAAAAACAACACCATCCAAACAATTTTGTGTCTACACAAGAAAAAGAAAACATATCCCTGAGACTATTTTGCAATCTGATTCTTGCCGAAAATTGGATTTGGGTCCAGCTGCCAAAATGGAAGAAGAAATCAGTAAGTTTACTACTCTAGATGACTTCCCTATTACTATCAGAAAAGGGGTTAGATAGTTCTCCAAGCATCTTATTGAAAAATTTGCTGGTTATAATTCATTGATGCCTTCTTTTCAAGCATTTACAGCAACCTTGGATAAAAAAACAGGTTCCCACAAGCATAGCTGAAGCTCTAAAGGATCCAAAATGGAGAAGGGCTATTGAAAAGGAAATTTGTGCACTAGAGAAGAATGCTACTTGGACCGTTACAGACTTTCCTCAAAGAAAAAAGGCTGTTGGCTGTAAATGGATCTTTACTATAAAGTATAACTCCAATGGCAGTATCCAACGATACAAAGCTAGACTAGTGGATAGAGGCTTTACGCAAACATATAGGATAGATTTCACAGAAACTTTTGCACCTGTGGCAAAGCTTAACAATCACCTAAAGCTTGGTTCGAGAGGTTCATTAAAGCCATTCTTAAAAATGGCTACAAGCAGTCCCTCGCTGATCATACACTTTTCATCAAGGTAACTTCTACAAATAAGAAAGCTATCCTAATTGTATACGTGGATGACATAATTCTTACTGGAGATGATGAGGAAGAGATTAGAAATTTGAAGAAGTTGTTAAACAGGGAATTCGAAACCAATGACTTGGGAAAGCTAAGGTATTTCCTAGGAATGGAGGTAGCAAGATCAAAAGAAGGACTTGTGATTAATCAAAGAAAGTATGTACTTGATTTACTCAAAGAAACTGGTTTTCTTGGTTGTAAGCCACCTGATACACTAGTGGAGGCAAACTTGAGATTCAACAAAGAAGATGGGTCTTTAGAAGACAGAGAGAAATTTCAAAGATTAATTGGAAAACTTATTTACCTATCCTTGATGAGGCCAGATATAGCCTTTCCCGTAAATGTGATAAGTTAACATATGACTAATCCTACTGAAGAGCATATGGCAGCAGCAAATAGAATTCTTAAAGTACTTGAAGAAAACTCCAGGACACGACTTAATGTTTAAAAAGATACAAGACAGAACTGTTAAGATTTTTACAGATACAAGACAGAACTATTAAGATTTTTACAGACTCTAGTTGGGCCGGAGATCTGAAAGAAGATCCACTAGTGGCTACTGCACTTTTATTTGTGGTAACCTTACAACTTGGAGAAGTAAAAAATAATTTGTCGTTTCAAGAAGTAGTGCTAAAGCTGAATTTAGAGCACTAGCTTTGGGAATATCAAAGGAATTTGGCTACTTAAATTACTAAAAGAACTTGGCACCAATCAAAAGGATCACTTTGAAGTTTTGTGTGATAATCAATCTGCCATTCAGATTGCCAAGAACCCAGTACAACATGACTGAACAAAGCATGTTGAGATTGATAGGCATTTTATTGCTGACCAAGTCAACAAAAAGATAGCCACTCTTTCATACATTCCTTCAGAAGGATAGATTGCAAACATTCTTACTAAGGCTTTGCCAAAGCCTGTTTTCAATAAAATTCCTATTCAAGCTGGGATTATACAATGTATATCCTCCAGCTTGAAGGGAAGTGTAGGAATTATAGAAATATATAAACTGTTGCCATCCCTTCAGTTAAGGGATTCTGTAAATATTCTTTTTGCAATCCCTTATTTTAAGGGATCACATCTCCTAATATTAGTATCTTTTCTAACTTAGAGTTTCCTAAATTAGAGACATAATTTGTATATATAAAGGTGTAATATGTTCTATTGAATAAGGAAAAAAATACAGAGAATTACTCTGATTTCTACACTTAATCTTTCTAAGATCAACTCGGATCCCCTCAGCAGAAACCACATGCCCCAGAAAGGTTACCTCTCGTAACCAGAACTCACACTTGCTCAACTTATCGTAGAGCTGTTTCTCTCGGAGTATCTGAAGCACTACTCTAATATGCTCATCATGATCGCCATTGGTCTTGTAGTACACTAGAATATCGTCGATGAAAACTAAGACGAACTGATCCAGATATGACTGAAACACTCAGTCCATCAAATCCATGAAAGCAGCCAGAGCATTCGTCAATCCAAAGGGCATAACTAAGAACTCGTAATGCCTATAACGAGTCCTAAATGCAGTCTTATAAACATCAACTTCCTTAACTCTAAGCTGATAATACCCAGATCATAGATCTATTTTCGAGAACACTGAAGCCCTTCAAAACTGATCAAACAAATCGTCGATCCTTGGAAGTGGATACTTATTCTTCACGATCAATTTATTCAACTGTCGGTAGTCGATGGACATCCTCATGGTGCCATCCTTTTTCTTTACAAACAGAACCGATGCCTCCCATAGAGACACACTAGGATAGATGAAACCACAATCTAGAATCTCTTGAAGTTGAGCCTTAAGCTTTGTAAGCTCCTTCAGTGCCATATGGTATGGAGCAATAGACACTAGAGCTGTACTCGGTAGAAGCTCAATGCCGAACTCAACTTTTCGATTCGGAGGTAAACACGGTAACTCCTCAGGAAAAACATCCAAAAATTTCCTCACTGTTTGGGTATCCTCGACAGAAGAGTCCCAAAAACTGAAACACTGACAAAAGCCATAAATACCTCACACCCTTTCCAAACCAATTTCTCAGCCATAAGAGCGGAGGTCACATTAGATAGATAATCTCGACACTCACTGATCAAAACTGCCTCCTTATCATCATCGGTCATCAAAGACCCTCTTAGTCGTACAATCCAAACTAACCCAGTGTTCAACTAACTAGTCCATACCCAGAATTAAGTCGAACTCTCCAAACGGTAGCTCCATCAGATTTTCTAAAAACATAGTCCCTTGTACTTCCAATGGTACATTCCTATAAAGTCTACTTACTCGAACAGACTGCCCCAACAGACTCAATACGATAATCTCACTAGAAGTGCACTCCACAAAAATCCCAAAGTTTCCAGAAGCAATACTAGCTACATAGTAATGTGTAGAACCTATGTCTATCAGAGCAGTATAAGGAACACCAAAAATAAAGAACGTACTCGTGATCACATCAGGGGCGTCTCCGTCCTCTCGACGTCGAGCAACATAAACCAGTGCAAGCTGCCTCGCCATAGTCTGACTAGCACCTTTGCCCGGTGTTCTCTGTCATCAGCCCATACCATGACCACCCTTAGCCGGTCCATGGACCTTAGGTGGCTACTGAACTGACCTCTTAGGCTGTACAGAACCCGATCCTAAAGCTTGCATCTGATCAGCCCGCTATGGACACTCTCTAATCCGATGCTCCAAAGATCTACATCTTAGACAAGTTCCTAACCTCCTCCAACACTCGCTTAGATTGCGTCTACCACAATCCCTACATAGCTGAATCTCAGTAGAAGCAATAAGAACCCCAACTCTAACAGGCCCATTAGGTCTGGCCCATTTCTTAGGCCTCTGAATAGAATTAGAGGGCTCTGAATCCCTCTTATTACTGCCACTTTCTCGATCCCTATTTTGGTGTACCATGCGCTTAACCTCTTCGGTGATCTTCGCCTTATCTACTAGAACTGTGAACTCTAGCTCCCTCTGCGAAGCAATCAATACCTTCAGATTATCTCTCAAGCCGTCCTTCAAACGGACGCATTTCTCAAACTCAGATGCCAGCATGCCTCGAGCGTAGTGGCTCAACCTCAAAAACTTGACCTTATACTTGGCCACAGATCTATTACCTTGTGTAAGATTCATGAAATCATGCCTACAAGCATCCACATAGCTCGCCCCCACATACTTCCCCTGGAAAATAGTCTTAAAATAGTCTCAGTTTAGATGATCTAACGGAGTACCCTCATCAACCGACAACCACCACTGATACGCCTCGTCGTGAAGCAAAGAGACTGCACCCTTTAGTTTCTACTCAGGAGTACAGTCTATATTATTCATAATCCTTTCAGTGGCCTCCAACCAATACTCGGCCACAGTAGGGGCAACTCTAGTAAAACCCCTAAATAGTTCAGCTCTATTGGACCGGAGTCATTCAGTTACTGACCCACGGCCCTCAGATCCAGAATAGGGTCCAGCGGCACTCTCCAATACTCTCAACATGACTTGGGACAGTGCATCGTCCCCAGCAGAACGTCTTTGAGACCCAATCTCAATAGCAGGTGAAATTAGTGTCTCACTAGTGCCCAAATTTGGTATACTGCCTAGAGAGGAAGACTCAGCTCGGGCCCCCTGCGGCATCTACTATGATCGCGAGTTCCACAAGCGCTCATCGTATATTTCAAATTTTATCTACATTATAAAATTTTATGTATCAGTTCCAGTATTTATTAGTAGATATTTTATGCGTAAGTTATCAGAAGTTCAGAAGTGTTTCAGAGATTTTAGTCTCTAACTAGCTCAGTATAGTTTTTAAAAAATGCTAACTACAGTATTTCTAGAGTATACTATCTAAGTTCAGAAATACTTACAAGATCGGCACCGGAGACTCGGTGTACAACATACTTTCTCAAAATTATCCAAATTATTTGAAAATCAGTTCTTTTTAAAACACAATTTTGCAACTCAAAATTTCACAGCCTGAGTTTTGCAACCTGGCTTTGATACCACTAAATGTAACACCCCAAACCTGGCCTAGACGTTATGGCCGAATCTGGAGGTGCCACAAAAAAAGGTTTTAAAAACTGAGTTGTTTCAATTAATCATTCAAGTTTTATAACTCATATTCATTTATATCTATTATTGAAAACGTTATTTAACTAATTTATTTGCCAGAATGTAATTTGCAGTGAAAGTTATAGAAACTGTTGTATTAGAAAATCCAGTTCATATTTTTGGAAAACCTTTGTTTTAGTAGAACCGTGTTTTAGATAACTGTCGCAAATAAAGTGTAAAAATGAAAATCCAAATCCCAAATTAAACCAAATAGTCTGAAGAGTCCAATTATTACAAAACTTCTAGAAATAATCCTTAAATTAAAATGGAAGCCATAATCTTAAACAGTTTACGAACTCGTGGTCACCGTAAGGCTCCGTCACACTGATCCGTCTAAGTTTGTGGATTACCTGAACAGAACAGACATATAGATGTGAGTTTTAGTAAACTCAATGTGTAACCCCCAAAAAATAGACATACAATACATATAGAAATCACATATACATTCAGATTCAGATTTGAACTTAAGTCCTTTACAGATACAGGTAACAGAATCAGATATGTAGAACATATATTCAGAATCTTACTCCCATCCTCTACACACCAACTCCGACGATCCCATCACACCATGTGGGGTTAAAAACACCCACTCATCCCTACACACCATATCGTGTCATTACGACACATATTAGATAATATGTAACACCCCCAACCCGTATCCCTCGCCGGAACCGAGTTACGGAGCATTACTGGAGTTTTCATGTAACAGCCCGATTTAGGGGCTAGTCAGAATAGTGGTTTAAGAATCACTAATCATAGGTGGGAGAAAATTTATTTTTATGTTATTTTATGAGTTAGAGAATGATTATATAAGTACATAAAAATTTTGGTGCTTTAATTTTAGCGATTTCATGCTTAATAAAAGGACTAAATCGCATAAAGTGCAAAAGTTCCAAACTACAAGTTAAGGGTGCCAAATAGCCATAAAATATTAATTGGAGGTCTTTAAAGGGAAATTAGTCCCTTAATTGATGGTTTTCCAGCCATAGGGGACATAAAGAGGTCAAAATTGGTTAAGTAGGTGGATTAGGTGGATTAAATTGAAGGAAATAAATAAAGAAAGAAAAAGATGATATCACACTATTCATTCACCTCCTTCCACCAAAATTATCAGCAAAAACAAAGGTTCAAAAGCTTAAAATTTTTAGCAACTTGTCCTCATTACAAGTAAGTGATTTTGGTGACTTTTCTTGATAATTTTTGAACTTTTAGGACCCTTATATCATGATCTTGCTAATGAGGGGTCTATTTTGCAAAATGGTTAAGAGTCTAGAGTTTTTCTATGTGAGTAATTATGTTGGTTTCTACATTTTTATAGAAGAAAATGGGTCTTATTTGTTAGATAAACAACATTTGTGAAAGGTGTTTCCATGAAAACACCTAAAAGGACCTTTTTGTAAAGGTTGTAAAACATGTAGTAAATGTGTGAAATGTTGAGTTTTTACGGTTGCAATAAGAGTAATAAATGCTTACCTAGGCTCGTTAAAGAAAGAAATTTGATTAGATTTAATTTTCGAGCCTATGGGTAAAATGGTCATTTTGTGAAAGTCTAAGGGCAAAATAGTAATTTTTCCAAAGCATGATTATTGAAATGAATTAGCTAATGTGATAATTAAATGAGCTAATTTGCTATTATAGATCAAGAAGAACAAAGAATTGACCTCGAACGAGGAAAGGGCAAAGTATCGGACTAGATCGACCATCTAACCTATTTTGAAAATCGAGGTAAGTTTGTGTGTAATAAATTGAAAGTCATGTTATTAAGCTTCAAAATGTTTGATAGTAGCAATGTTATATAAAATTCCTATGAATTTTGAATTATAATGCTAAATGAGAAAATAATGAGAATTGTAATGTGAAATTCCCGGTTGGACTTTAATAAACGAGAGAATAAGATCATCAAAATATGAGAAAGGTAAGGTCCCGTATAAGACCATGTCCGAGACATGGCCTCAGCACCGAATAAAGATCCCGTATAAGACCATATCTGGGATATGGCATGGGCATCGAATATGAGAATTGTATAAGACCATATCCGGGTTATGGCATCGACAAACGATATGAGATCCAGTATAAGACCATATTAGGGATATGGCATCAGCATTTAGAAGTGACCCCATGTAAGACCCATCTGGGATGTGGCATTGGTGTCGAAATTCTGTGAATGAGGATGATTACATATATATCCTTGAAAAACTTAAGCAATTTCCATGTGGAAAATGATTAAGCTTATGCTACAGATGAGATTAATGCTAATGCCAAGTGATGATGTGGTATAGGTATATGTGAATAATTCATGAGAGTGGTTCACGATATGTGGGATGTTATGTAACTGGTAAGAGTAAGTATGAGTAAGTATAGAAATGAGCTTAAGACTTGTGTTTTATTCAATAAAATGGATGAATGACATTATGAGATTTATGTTGCTATTTATTTCATACAAACTTACTAAGCTTTATGCTTACCCCTCTCATTTCCCTTTTCCTTGTAGTATTGCCAAGATAACTCGAGGATCGTGGGACGTCAGAGTTCGAAATCGCACCATCAACATCTCTTTGGTATAACAAAGTTAGATTATTTTGAGTATGGCATGTATAGGACTTGGGTATTTTGTTATGTCATATGTATTAGCCAAAGTGTTGGCTATTTATGATATCACAATCATTTTGTAAGTGGTCATTGGAATTGGGCCAATACTTGGCAAGCTTATATATATATATATTCAATGATGATGAAATTGTGAAGTTTATGCTTCTGTGGATGCTTGATTGAGTTATTGGAAGTGCCTTAGGGTCATGAGTTATGTTGAATTGAGTTGGTATAAGTATGGTTGCTATGTAGGGTGCCTTTTGGCTTGGAAGATAGCCCCTTTTTATGCCCACACGGGTAGACACGTTGGTGTGTGCCTAGGCATACACAGTCAGCCTCATGGGCATGTTGATCGGCCGTGTGTCCCCTTGCATGCTAGGTTTACAAGTCAATTTGCTCAGTAGTAAACACACGGGAAGAGACACGACCATGTGTCTCAGCTGTGTAGGAGACACGGCCGTGGACCTGGGCGTGTGCCCAGGCCGTGTGAAGTCTGCACCTAAAATTTGGAATTTAATTCGACACGCGGTCTAAGGACACGGGTGTGTGCGTTAGCCGTGTGACCATAGTGAGGTGATGTCGTCATAAATAGAATGCCATTATTTTGGCACGAGCTAAGACACGGGCGTGTCGAGGCCGTGTGATGGACACGGGCTAGGAACATGGGTGTGTTTCCTTTCTCACGGGCATGTGGCCCCTGTTTAGGCAAAATTTTTCTAAGTGTGTAAAAGTTTTTGGTTTAATTCTGTGACCTTTCGAATGTATTTTTAAGGCCTCATAGGCCTATAATAAGAATGTTATGCATACGAATTAGAAGTTTGAAGTTGGAAATAAAAATTTAAAGCCCAAAGTTGTAAGTTCAAGCAGGTTAAGTCCGGTAATGCCTCGTACCCGGTTCCGGAGTTGAATACGGGCAAGGGGTGTTACATTTAGTGGTATTAGAGCTACGATTTAGTTGATTCTCGGACTAACATAGCATAAGTATGAGTCTAGCTATACATGCCATATGTAAGAATATGTGTGTAATGATAGTGTGACGACTCCTGACGATTCGAATTGTGTTTTTATATAGTAAATGGATCCTGATCCTGATCGGGCTGTAGCCGATGATACTGCAAGTAATGCGTTGGCTTCCGTGCAATGGGTCGTGCCTGTAAAGAGTAGACCCGAGACTATGGGTCAGGGAGAAGAGGCTCAAGAAGCCTTTCTCTAGATGATGAGCAACTGGTACACCGAGTATATTCGAGCAAATCCTAATGCTCAACCCCCTCCACCCCCACCTATTCCTCAGCCCGCTCCTATAGCTCCTCAAGTGCTTGAGGTAGTAAGAAGAGAAAAGCCTCCGGTCGATAAGATCTGGAAACAAGGAGTAGAGGAATTTCGAGCTAGTAAAGACGATGACTCGGAGAGGGTAGAATTCTGGCTTGAGAATACCATCAGGGTATTCGACAAGTTCTCATGCATGCCTGAAGAGTGCATGAAGTATGTAGTATCTCTCTTGAGAGATTCGGCTTATTAGTGGTGGAACACCCTTGTGTCGATGGTGCTAAGGGAGAGAATAAATTGGGAATTCTTCCAAGTGGAGTTCCGGAAGAAATATGTTAGTCAAAGATTCATTGATCAGAAGAGAAATGAGTTCTTAGAGCTGAAGTAGGGCCGAATGACAGTGAGTGAATACGAACGTGAATTCGTAAGGCTCAGTAAGTATGCCCGAGAGTGCGTGTCTACGAGGCTATCATGTGCAAAAGGTTCGAGGATGGGTTAAAGGAGGATGTCCGTTTGTTTGTTGGTGTCCTCGAACTAAAAGAGTTTATGGTGTTGGTAGATCGAGCCTGTAAGGCTGGAGAACTAGTCAAAGAGAAAAAGAAAGTTGAGATTGAGACTCGCGACACGAAGAAGAGACAAATAGGCAAGTCATTCCAATCTTTGTCCAAGAGATTTCACTGCTCGATCAGCTAACTCAGTTGGATTTTTAAGTAGAAGTAAAGGTAAACAGTTCTCAGGGTCTAAAGCCCAGACTACATCAGCTGCCAGTGTTGGCAACGCTATGCCGAGTAGACCGGAATGCCCGCAGTGTGGTAGACGTTACCTCGGGGAGTGTCGAGCAAATGAGAAAGCTTGTTTTAAGTGTGGATCTCTAGACCACTTTATCAGAGATTGCCCTGAGGCGGGTGAGAAAGAGAAACCTCAGAATGCAAGACCGAGAAGTACTGCTAAAGGAAGACCATAGAGGAACTCGGGAAATGAGATGAGTAGCAAGAATTTATCTAGAGAGCAAACTGCAAGAGTTGAAGGTAGAGCACCAGCCAGAACATATGCCATTCATGCTCGCGAAGAGGCGTCCTCCCCTTACGTGATCACGGGTACATTTTCTCTCTATGATACTCGTGTTATAGCTTTAATTGATCCAGAATCTACCCACTTGTATATTTGTATGAAATTAGTCTCTAGCATGAGTATGCCTATAGAGTTTACTGAATTTGTAATAAGAGTGTCAAATCCCCTAGGCAAATATGTGTTGGTTGATAGAGTATGTAAACACTGCCCTTTGAGGATCAGGGGTTATTGTTTTCCTGCTAACCTCATGTTATTATCGTTTGATGAGTTCGATGCCATCCTTGGGATGGACTGGTTAGTTACTCATGATGTGATTGTGAATTGTGGAAAGAAGTTTATTGAGTTAAAATGTGAAACTGAGGATCTGATTCGTGTTGAATCTGATAAGCAAGACAGATCACCAGTAGTGATATCATCCTTGTTGACTCAAAAGTATTTAAGAAAGGGGTACGAAGCTTACCTTGCCTTTGTGATGAATGCTAAAGAGACTTAGTTGAAAATTGAGTCGATACCCATAGTATGCGAGTATCCAGATATTTTCCCGGAGGAATTGCCAGGGTTACCTCCGGTTAGGGAGATTGAATTTGGGATTGAGTTTGCTCCGGGTACCGCCCCCATTTCTATTGCTCCATATAGAATTGACGGTGCAGTTGCAAGAACTAATGGATAAAGGCTTCGGTGGGGTGCTCCCCGTATTATTTGTGAAGAAGAAAGATGGTTCTATAAGGTTATGCATAGATTATAGGCAACTCAACAAGGTAACTGTTAAGAACAAGTACCCGTTGCCAAGAATCGATGATTTGTTTGATCAATTGAAGGGAGCCACAGTGTTTCCAAGATAGACTTAAGGTTCGGGTACTATCAATTGAGAGCTAAGGACTCAGATGTGCTGAAAACTGCATTTCAGACGAGGTATGGCCACTATGAATTTTTGGTCATGCCTTTTGGTTTAACAAATGCCCCAACCATTTTCATGGACTTGATGAATCACATTTTTCAACCATATTTGGATAAATTTGTCATGGTCTTCATTGATGATATACTTATCTACTCTCGGGATGAGAACGAGCATGCCGAGCATTTGAGAACGGTTTTGCAAATTTTGAGAGCTAAACAATTATATGCCAAGTTTAGTAAAAGTGAATTTTGGTTGAAGGAAGTTGGATTTTTAGGGCACATTTTCTCGGGTGATGGAATCAGAGTCGACTTGAGTAAAATCTTAGCAATTGTAGATTGAAAGCCACCAAGGAATGTAACCGAGGTTATGAGTTTTCTAGGCCTAGCTGGCTACTATAGGCATTTTGTTAAAGGGTTTTCCATGATAGCTACTCCAATGACAATGATACTACAAAAGGATGTGAAATTTGATTGGATAGAAAATTGCCAACAAAGTTTTGAGAGACTAAATGCGTTGTTGACTGAGGCTCCTATTTTTGCGCAACCTGAGCTGGGAAGAGAATTTGTGGTTTATAGTGATGCATCCATGAATGGATTCGGTTGTGTACTTGTGCAAGAGGGCAAGGTGATTGCATATGCTTCTAGATAGTTAAAGTAACACGAGAAGATTTACCCAACTCACGATTTGGAGTTAGTCGCAATTGTTTTTGCACTAAAGATTTGGAGACACCATTTGTATGGTGAGAGGTGTCGGGTGTTCACTGATCTTAAGAGCCTAAAGTACTTGATGACTCAAGAAGAGTTGAATCTTAGGCAACGAAGATGATTAGAGCTAATCAAAGATTATGAGCTAATAATTGACTATCATCCAGGAAAGACGAACGTGGTCACCGATGCTTTAAGTAGAAAATCTTTGTTCGCGCTGAGAGCCATGAACACACGGATGGCTTTGTCAGATGATGGTTCTATTCTAGCCGAGTTGAGGGCTAGCCATTGTTTCTCCAAGAGATTTGTGAAGTTTAGAAAGGTGACAGCGACTTACAAGACAAAAGGGTTCTATGTGAGTCAAATATTGAGTCAGACGTTCGGATAAGTCCTGATGGATGTTTAATGTTTCAAGATAGGATCTGTGTACCCAGAAACGATGAGCTTATCCAAAAGATTTTGCATGAAGCACATAGTAGATGTTTTTTTGTACATCCAGGCAGCACAAAGATGTATAATGACTTGTGGAAGTGGTATTGATGATCGAGTATGAAGAAAGACATTTTTGAGTTTGTATCGAGATGTCTGATTTACCAACAAGTGAAGGCTAAACACTAAGTACCTTCGGGTCTACTTCAGCCTATTATGGTTCTCGGGTGGAAGTGGGACCGTATTGCTATGGACTTTGTGACGGGTTTACTGTTGACGCCAAAAAAGAAAAATTTATGGGTCGTAGTTGATAGACTCACGAAGTCAGCCCATTTCATACCAGTACGGGTCGACTACTCACTTGATAAGTTGGCGGATTTGTATATGGCAGAAATAGTAAGACTTCATGGAGTGCCGTTGTCGATTATTTTGAATAGAGATCCAAGATTTATGTCACGGTTTTGGAAAAAGTTGCAAGAGGCCTTAGGTATAAAATTGAGATTCAGTACTGCTTTCCACCCGCAAACCGACGGGCAGTTGGAGAGAGTAATACAAATACTTGAAGACATGCTTCGATGTTGTGTTTTGGAATTCCAAGGTAATTGGGAAAAATACTTACCATTAGTGGAATTCCCTTACAATAACAGTTTTTAGACAAGTCTGAATATGGCGCCTTATGAGGCATTGTATGGGCGTAAGTGCCGAACGCCCTTGTATTGGATAGAACTCAGAGAGAATCAGATTCACGGGGTCGATTTGGTCAGAGAAACTGAAGGGAAAGTAAAGGTGATACGTGAATGTTTGAAAGTGGCCTCAGATAGACAAAAGTCCTATTCGGATTTAAGAAGGAAAGAGATTGAGTTTCAAGTAGGTGATAAAGTGTTCTTAAAAGTATCATCATGGAGAAAAGTCCTCAGATTTGGCTGGAAAGACAAATTGAGTCCGCGTTTTATCAGACCTTATGAAATTACAGAGAGGATAGGGCCGATAGCTTATCGTTTGGCCTTGCCACCTGAGTTGGAAAAGATTCATGATGTCTTTCACATGTCCATGTTACGCCAATACCGTTTGGACTATTCACATGTGATCGTACCAACAGAGGTAGAGATTTAACCAGACATGACTTATGGCAAAGAGCCGATTAAGATCTTGGCACAAGAGGTCAAACAGTTGAGAAACAAAAGTATAGCCCTTGTTAAAGTGCTTTGGCAGAGACATGGAATAGAAGAGCCTACATGGAAGCCTGAAGAGACCATGAGAAACCAATATCCCAACCTTTTTACCTGTAAGATTTTCAGGGACGAAAATCCTTAAGGGGGAGAATTGTAACAGCCCGATTTAGGGGCTAATCGGAACAGTGGTTTCGGAATCACTAATCTGAGGTCAGAGAAAAATTGTTTTTATGTTATTTTATGAGTTAGACCATGATTATATAAGTGCATAAAAATTTTGGTGCTTTAATTTTAGCGATTTCATGCTTAATCGCGAAAAAGGACTAAATCGCATAAAGTACGAAAGTTCTAAACTACAAGCTAAGGGTTCCAAATAGCCATAGAATATTAATTAGAGGTCCTTAAAGGGCAATTAGCCCCTTAATTGATGGTTGGCCGGCCATAGGAGACAAAAAGAGGTCAAAATTGGTCAAGTAGGTGGATTAGGTGGATTAGATTGAAGGAAATAAACAAAAGAAAAATATGATATCACACTATTCATTCACCTCCTTCCACCAAAATTATCAGCAAAAACAAGGGTTTGAAAGCTTAAAATTTTCAGCAACTTGTCCTCCTTACAAGTAAGTGATTTTAGTGACTTTTCTTGATGATTTTTGTACTTTTAGGACCTTGTATCATGATCTTGCTAATGAGGGGTTTATTTTGCAAAATGGTTAAGAGTCTAGAGTTTTTTCATGTGAGTAATTATGTCTATTGCTGCATTTTTGTGGAAGAAAATGAGTCTTATTTGTTAGATAAACAACATTTGTGAAAGGTTTTTCCATGAAAACACCTAAAAGGACCTTTTTGTAAAGGTTGTAAAACATGTAGTAAATGTGTGAAATGTTGAGTTTTGAAGGTTGCAATAAGAGTAATAAATGCTTACCTAGGCTTATTAAAGAAAGAAATTTGATTAGAATTGATTTTCGAGCCTAGGGGTAAAATGGTCATTTTTTGAAAGTCTAAGGGCAAAATAGTAATTTTTCCAAAGCATGATTATTGAAATGCATTAGCTAATGTGATAATTAAATGAGCTAATTTTCTATTATAGATCAAGAAGAACAAATAATTAACCTCGATAGAGGAAAGGGCAAAGTATTGGACTAGATCGACCATCTAACCTATTTTGAAAATCGAGGTAAGTTTGCGTGTAATAAATTGAACGTCATGTTATTAAGATTCAAAATGTTTGATAGTAGCAATGTTATAAGACCATATTCGGGATATGGCATCGATAAACGATATGAGATCTCGTATAAGACCATATTAGGGATATGGCATCGGCATTTAGAAGTGACCCCACGTAAGACCTATCTGGGATGTGGCATTGGTGTTGAAATTCTGTGAATGAGGATGATTACATATATATCCTTAAAAAACTTAAGTAATTTCCATGTGGAAAATGATTAAGCTTATGCTAGAGATGAGACTAATGCTAATGCTAAGTGATGACGTGGTACAGGTATATGTGAATAATTCATGAGAGTGGTTCACGATATGTGGGATGTTATGTAATTGGTAATAGTAAGTATGAGTAAGTATGGAAATGAGCTTAAGACTTGTGTTTTATTCAACGAAATGGATGAATGACATTATGAGATTTATGTTGCTATTTATTTCATGCAAACTTACTAAGCTTTATGCTTACCCATTTCATTTCCCTTTTCCTTGTAGTATTGCCAAGATAACTCGAGGATCATGGGACGTCGGAGTTCGGAATCGCACTACCGACATCTCTTTGGTATAACAAAATTAGATTATTTTGAGTATGGCATGTATAGGACTTGGGTTTTTTGTTATGTCATATGTATTAGCCAAAGTGTTGGCTATTTATGATATCAAAATCATTTTGTAAGTTGTCATTGGAATTGGGCCAATACTTGGCAAGCTTATATATATATTTAACGATGATGAAATTGTGAAGTTTATGCTTCTGTGGATGCTTGATTGAGTTATTGGAAGTGCCTTAGGGTCATGAGTTATGTTGAATTGAGTTGGTATAAGTATGGTTTCTATGTAGGGTGGCTTTTGGCTCGGAAGATAGCCCTTTTTATGCCCACACGGGTAGATACGTGGGCGTGTGTCTAGGCCGTGTGTGATACACAGTCAGCCCCATGGGCATGTTGATCGGCCATGTGTCCCCTTGCATGCTAGGTTTACAAGTCAATATGCTCAGTAGTAAACATACGGGCAGAGACACGGCCATGTGTCTCAGCTGTGTGGGAGACACGGCAGTGGACATGGGCATGTGCCCAGGCCATGTGAAGTCTGCGCCTAAAATTTGGAATTTAATTCGACATACGGTCTAAGGACACGGGCTTGTGCGTTAGCCGTGTGACCATAGTGAGGTGATGATTTCATAAACAAAATGCCATTGTTTTGGCAGATGAGCTAAGACACGGGCGTGTCGAGGCCGTGTGAGGGGCATGGGCTAGGAACATGGGCGGGTTTCATTTCACACGGGCATGTGGCCCCTGTTTAGGGAAAATTTTTCTAATTGTGTAAAAGTTTCTGGTTTAATTTCGAGACCTTCCGAATGTATGTTTAAGGCCTCGTAGGCCCATAATAAGAATGTTATGTATATAAATGAGAAGGTTGAAGTTGGAAATGACAATTTAAAGCCCAAAGTTGTAAGTTCAAGCAGGTTAAGTCCGATAATGCCTCGTACCCGATTCTGGAGTTGAATACGGGTAAGGGGTGTTACATTACAGATCAAAGAGACAGAAATTTCAAACATTTCATATCATCAAAACAAGTCATCAAAGCATCATTTTAATCCAAATTATAATCATACCAAATCCAAATCAATTTGCCTAGTTCATGAGCACTTAAATATAAAATTTAATTAACATGCACCTATCTAGATTTAGTTCAACTTACCATGCCATAATATGGCTTTAGAAAAAACAAACACATATTTATATATATAAAACCAACCAAAATTAAACTTATAATCTCATTTACAAATAATTCACAAAATAGCTATTATTTAAACACCTTAGGTACATGCCGACACAAAAAGGATAAACATCACCACGTTTGAGATCGGGATCGTTGTTGGATGCTGAATTGGCGATCAAAATTAAGTACCTAACCTGCGCATGGGAAACAAAACTGTACGCTGAGTAAAACTCAGTGGTATTTCTATAATCCGAATATTTAAAGACAAAAGATAATATAATAGACACAATTAAATATTAAGCATAATTAAATATTTAAAATTCACATTTATTTATACAATAGCATTGACCATTCAATATTCAATTCATAATTATATCATTCATACCATACTCAATTCTCATTATTTTCCATAAAATAGCTTCTCACAATATGATAAACATTTCACTTAAACAACAATAATGTTCATTCCATGTCTAATTCATGAATACATAATTCATGTGTCTCAATCCATATTTCAATTCACAATCCATTTTAATTTCACTTATAATATCATCCAACATCGATCATAGTGTCATTTTATTTAATTACCCCTATTAACACGACTCGGACTCGGACGGATACACGGATCCAACCAAAACACACCAGATCGGCACCCGCCTCATCGGATAATTCGAAGTATTAAATTGACACCCAGCGTCTCATCGGCTAAACCAAAGTAAATTAGTACCCAGTGCCTCATCGAATTAATCCGAAGTAATAATTTTGACACCCAGTGTCTGATCGACTCGAAGTCGAAGAAATCCCTGAACCCTTCCAATCTTATGGCATGTCATCTATATTTGACTCAGCCTGATATAGTTAATAGGGTTTCAATTCACTTTTCAAATGCAACCAATATTTAATTCAATTCAAATAATCAATATATATATATACCAAATCAATCAATAAAAATTCAATAAATTCATCACATACTAAATCAATCCATTTCAATTGCAAAACACAATAATTCTCATCTCAACACTTACCATATACATTAAATTAAATTATAACAATTAACAACTAAATTCGGATTTTAGAAATACAAACCAGGAATCTTGAGCTATTCCACGTTGAATTTATCTTTCCCCTTTTTAGACTAGGATTCCGATATGACGTTAGCCACGGAATTAAAACAATTAAAAATTATCAATACAACACAATTCAATTTCATATTGAATATTTCAATTTTTTCTCAAATATTTGTCTAAATTCCAATTTAGTCCCTAAACCGAGATTAATTTTATTTCTTCACAATCAATTTTATATTTTTATTCAATTTCCACTTTAAACTAGATTTAACTCTCTAATTTCACTTAAATCCCTAAATTTCAAAATTTTCACAATTCAGTCCCTATTACTCAATTTATAATTTATTCTAAAATTCAATCTTTTTTCATTTCTAACTTGAAAATCTATCAATTTAGTTCCTAATACTAAAATTATTCAACATTAACAACACCTAAAAACTCAATAATTTCTAAAATTTTGACATGGGTCGGGTAATATTTAACACCGGGATTCTAAAAATAGAAAAATTACAGGAAAAGGAGACTAAATTAACTAACCAATTGAACTTGAAAACTTTTGAAGCCCTTAGCCCTTTGTCTCCTTCTTTCTCCCTTTTCTTTCTTTTTCTTTTTATTTTTCGTTTTGGCTTTCTTTCTTTTTCTATTTCTTTTATTACTTATTTTGTTTTATTATAATATAATATAATATATAAACTTAACAATTAAGTAAAACATATTTTATTATAATATATATATTAAATTTATAAATATCTTACCTTACGTAGCCTCAATAAAGAACAATGGCATACTTGCTTCTTTAGTCCCTTTAATTTTTCTTTAACCTATAATTCAACTTTCATCCTATATGTAATTTAGTCCATATACCTAATTCATTTTAATTCAAGCAAATTCATTTAATCAAAAACTAATTAACTGCACAAGTAGCTTCGTAATCCGATTTACGGGAACAGAGCCCGGGAATGCACTTTTTTTAATTTGGTCCTTTTTAATTAATTAACTATCGAAACGTTAAAATTTCTTAACGAAACTTTAATACCACATTAATGGCATTCCGTAAATATTTATAAAAATATTTAAGGCTCGGTTTATAAAAACAAAGCTCCGATACCTCATCTTCTAAAACTACTTGAACTTAATAAATCATTTTTATAACATAAATTATCAAATCAAAAACCCCTTTTTTTAAAACCACATTTGACTTGTAAATATTAAATAATAATATTTACAAATTTACTCGTTAGATTTGGTGGCCCTGAAACCACTGAAAAACGAGTTGTTACATAATATGTAATCAAGTTGCCTGTAACGCCCCAAAATTCTTATTTTTGCTTATGTGAAAATGTGACACAAAATGTGTACCTGCTTCAGTGGTTACGTTTTCTAGGTGTATGTGAGAGGTCCCAAGTTCAAGCCTTGTATTTGGTAAATTTTTGGAATTTTTCTGACTTAAGCCTTTTACTAATTTTTCCGACTTAAGCCTTTTACTTACTCTGTGGGCTTATATTGAATTAATTGTAAAACCATAGCAGTATGAGCCTACTGGTTCAAGTGGTATGCGAGTTAGAGTGTTGGAGGTCCTGTGTTCGAATCCCTGAGTTATAAAGGGTGTTATATTTTTGCTCTGTTATCTGATAGAGTTTCAGTTGGGTTAAAATTTTGTGGAAGTTATCAGTAGTGGGGTAGTGGAGTGAATTAGGGGATTTTGAGAATATCTGATTAGTTTCACATTTATTTTTGTTTCCCTCTGTCAAATTTTTTTTCTTCTGTGCAAGTTTCTTATGTTTTTCCCAACTTTCTTCTTCGATCTTTCACTTTTCATCGTCATTCTTTTGGTTTTTGCTCTATTCTGTCTTGCAAATCGTCGTGGTTGGATTCTATAAGTAAGCCTTCTTGAAGCTCTAAATTTATGAGAATTGATGTCGGGTTAGTAATGTATTGTTTCCTTGTTAAGTGTCGCTCGAGGGGCTAGAGGGTATTGATTGGTATTTTTATTGAACATAAGCTTCACTCCTCATTCGAAGGTAAGGTGTTTGGTAGTATTTGGAGTTGCTTAATTCGTTGAAGTTCGGGTCAGCATTGTTCTTATTGGCTAATGTGGTGTTATTGGTCAATATTTAAGCTTTTGGAGCCTTAGGATCGTGTTTACATCGAATCGATACCAGGTGTGTACCCGAAACGCAGAAAAACGAAGTTCGGCGAAAGCATAAAAACCCCCACTGTCGACGCCACACGAGCGAAGGCCAAACCGTGCGCAAGACACAGACGAGTGATGGCCAAGGTGTGGCCGTGTGGGCCATACGGGCTACGCCAAATTGGGCGTGTGGGCCATACGTGTGTGTGGTCCCACACGAGCATGCCATACGGGCATGTGATATCTGGGCCAGGCCTTGTGATCCACACGGACAAGACAAATTTGGGCGTGTGGTCCACACGGGCATGTGGGCCCATTATACTAAAATTTTTTGTAGGGTTACACGGGTCGTCTTAATCGACTGTGGACCTACCGTAGGGTTGGTACAAGCTTACTAACCCTAAAATTATGTGTTCTGCTAGACTGATGTACTGTTCTGAGCATGTTTGTGCCATGTATATCTACTATCTGTTTTTATAAGCATGTTAAGCATGTAATATCTGTAATTCTGTATGCATGTTCTGTTTTGTTACTGTTATTGGGGAGGATTGTTAAAATGGAGGAAGTGTTCTGAAAGGCAGTTTTGCCTAATATCTGGCAGCATGGCTGCGTATATTTGTTATGTGCCACATCGGTGCAATATGGTGTGTAGGGCTGAGTGGGTGTTTTAAAACCCACATGGTGTGTTGGGATGGTCGGAGATGGTGTATAGAGGATGGGGGTAGGATATATGATTTTTGATGATGATTGTATTTCTGTATCTGTACCTGAGATGGGCTTAGGCCTGAATTTGCATTTGTGACTGTAATGGGCTTAGGCCCGAATCTGTATCTGTCTAAATCTGATTTTCTGGTCGTGTGCATGCTTAAATCTGTTGGGCTACACACCGAGTTTACGTAAACTCACCTCTTTCTGTTTAATCTGTATAGCTAATCTACAGAGTTAGGCGGATCGGTACTGTAGAGGACTCAACTATTTTATTTGCTATAGTTTTTATTTAAGTTATGCATTACGATTTGAGAGTTTGTATTTTCTGGGACTTTTTGGACTGTTTTAAACTATTTAGCTTTGGTTTTGGGTTTTTGGATTTAACTTACTTTCCACTATGACAATTTTTATCTAAAAACAGGATTTCTAAAAATATCAAACGATTTTTTCCTAAACTTAACTATTTTGTAAGCTTCCGCAAAAAACACGTTTTATCTCGAAATGATCAAATGAAATAGAGCTTTGAAAATTAATAAGAGCGATAAAGGCTAATGAACTGGAAAAGTTTTAACTTAACGACAACGGTTTTCCAGCCCGTTTCATGTGACACCTCCGGATTCGGCCATAACGTCTAGGCCGATTTTGGGGTGTTACACTACCAGAATATAGGCGAAGGTCGCCATACAAAACACTTCCTCCACACATATACAATTCCCACCCTAAATATATATACAGGAATATAAGGCTTACATACTCGTATACAGATAACAATTATATATTTAACAGAATAATCAAACATGCATAACAATGTTCTACTCAGAGTAGAATATCAGATCACATAATTTTAGGATTTGGATAGCCCTTACCGACCCTATGGTAGGCCCACTGTCGATCGGAATTGTAACATCCTAGATTAGGGGTTATGCGTTCGTGCCTAATTCATGAGTTAGTAGGTTTTGGCAGTGTTGGAAGTGTATTAAGGGTTTTTAGAATTCTAGGATGGAAGAAGAAAGCTTTGGAAAATTATTGGTTTTCAAGTAAAAAGGGAAGCTAGGTAAATGAGGCTTTAAAAGAAACTCCGTGTGAAGCATGACACAAGGAACCATGTGGTAAAATGGCATGTTTTATGAATTATGAATGTGTTATGTGAATTCTCGAAATAAGGAAAAGTATGGAAATGTAAGGAAATGTAAGGAAATGTATGGAAATGTATGGAAATGTAAGTAAATGCAAGGAAATGTAAGAAAATGTCTTGTCTTGGAAATGTAGGGAAATGTCCTGAAAATGTAAAGGAATGTTAAGTTAAAAAGAGGAAAGTGAACATTTATGGAAACTAGGAAATGTAAGGAAATGATTCAAAAATGGAAAGTGAACATTTCTAGAAACTTGGAAATGTAAGAAAATGGCAAGTTTACAGAGCCGATCGAAAATTTTAGGAAACTTAGAAATGACCTAGAAATGTCATGTTTTAAAGTTTAAATAGGAATTTAAGGCAAGGTGGCCTTAAAAGAAAAAGTTGGTGAAATTTGACACACAAACAGACTTGGAAAAGTGGCCTGAAGATGCCACTTAGGGCCTATGGAAATGGCGCCATATGCAGGAGGAATGGGCCTGGGTTCGAGTCACTTGGGAAGCAAATAAAGAAGGTTTTATTTTTTACTTCCAGAAGGCTGAGGTGGACGGCACATGCTTCTAGAAAGGGAGGAGTTTTATTTTCATAAATATTGATTAATAAGGGGATAAATAGAGGAATTTTAAATTGGATTATTTAGAAGGGATAAATATTAGATTAAACCCTTTTTATTTATGATAATTAAAAGATAAAGCTATCAAAATAGAAGAATGGTGGCCAAGTAAAGGACTCTAGCTAGTAATTTTGGCTATAAAAGGAAGGGTAAGGCTATTCTTCATTCATTCTTTTTCTCTTCAAGAAAACCTCTGCCGAAATTCTCGAAAGTTTCTCCTCTTCTCTCTGCCGAATTTTCTCTGCCATTATTCTCCTTTTCTCTTTTCTTTTCTTCTTCTATTACAAACACAATCAAAAGCCGAAGATACCAATAGCCCTAGTCGATTTCTCACTAAGCCTCAAGAGCCGAAATTGTTATCCACATCAAAGCCATAGCCGAATACTGCTAAGGGTTCAAGCAAGAATTCCATCAAATTCTTCAGTAAGGGTAAGATTAGGTTAGATTCTCATTCTATTTCTTTTAAGGCTGTCGAAATTAAGATTCTAATACCCTTAATGTCTGTTGTCGAAGAGATCTTTCGGGATTTTCTAAGTGTCGACTACAAGGAAGGAGAAGTTCTTTTCCCGAAGGTACACCATAGGCCGCGTGTTCCCTAGTTATTCGGTGAATTTCGGGATTTAAGAATCTAAGGTAAGTCATATTTAACATTCGGCTAAGGGTTATTTGTTGTGAATAAATGTTAGAAATTGATCTAACATGTAGTTATAGGGATTTCGACAGAGGGATACAAGGATTTCGGGATTTGAGAATTTCAAGGTAAGTTTTAAGTATACTAATCCTACTAGGATTTGGATTTATGGCCGAATGGTTTTTATTAAATTAGTGAGTGATTAATGAAATGTAGGGATTAAGGATCTAAGCGGTAGATCAGATTTTGAGATCTCAAGGAATTTACTAAGCGAATCAGGTGTGTACCCTACACTACTTTGTAATATGAATTATGGTTATACGTATTAAAATATTTGCTAATGGAAATATGAACATGGCTAAGGTACCATGTTATGGTACTAAGTACTCAGGTACGTTTCCTACTTCTACTAGGAATATGAAAAATGTTATTCGTATCATGAGAATATTATAAGATTGTGAACTCTGGTATATTATGCATATTAATATATGGGGCATATGGTTGTATATTGAAAGGAGAAGTGAAAAGTGGTGACTTAAGACCACAGAAATCTGAAAAGTGTTGACATACGACCACAGTAATCTGAAAAGTGGTGACCTACGACCACGGTAATCTGAAAAGTGGTGACCTAAGACCACAGATGCGGTGACTTAAGCCCGCAATTTGGTGTGTAGTGGAAGGAGGGTCGACTTAGTAGTCCCCACGATGTGTTTGGCAGGTACGAGGGTGTGTAGCGGATGGACATTTAGGTTTGGGTTTGGGAATGCATCATAACTCATATTTTATGTTTGAATATGTAACTATTGTATGCCGATTCTATTATGATTTAGTTTCGTGTACACATTGAGTCTGTTTGACTCACCCCGTTGTGGGACCATTTTCAGGTGATGAACAGTGACGGACCGGGACGGTAGATCTTGTGGTGGCCATGCTCTACTTGAAGATTTTTATTGAATTTGGACATTATCTTTCTTTAAGTACTTTTAATTCTATTTTTGGGTTTTGTTTGATGTAATAAGGCCATAAGGCCCAAGTTGGATTTCTTTATTTCTGCTTACTTTTAATTCTTACGTTACGAATTATTTTTGATTAAAGTTCAATTAAAAGTATTTCTTTAAAAATAAACTCTAAAATTGTTTTGACACCTTGATTAATTGGATTTCTAAATAAAATAAATGGGTTTCCAACCTAAGCCCAACCCAAAACGATATTTTTCTAAAATTACACAAATTTTCTCTAAGTAACAAAGGAACTTTGAAACCGGTTTTCTTCGAGGAACATACCAGATCCGGTTTAGGCTCGTGGGCCGGGTGTGGGGCGTTTCAGGAATAACCCGTGTGACCCTAGGGAAAATTTTAGAAATATGGCCCATATGCCCGTGTGGCCCACATGCCCAGATTGGCCTTACCCATGTGGCCCACATGGCTTGGCCCAAAACTCACACGCCCGTGTAGCATGCTCGTATGGGCCCACACGCCCAACTTGGCCTAGCCCGTGTGGGTCACACAGCCACACTCACACCAAAAACGACCGTGTCATAAGCACGACCATGCCCTCGTCAAACACACGGCCGTGTCTTATACACGGCCAACCATACGGCCAGGCACACACCTGTGTGGCATCGATAGTGTGGTTTTTCAGCTTTCGGCGAAGCTCGATTTTCTGTGTTTTCGGAACACCTCTAGTATGATTTTGATGTGAAATCACTCCCGAGCCAATCAACACCTAAAATCGATATAACAAAACTTCTAAAATCAGTCTAAACTCACAGTTAAACATGCAGCACAGTTCAACACTTACCCAATTACATCGAACGACTCAGACTGTAACACCCTGGTTTTAGGGGTTATGCATTTAGTGCATATCTCAGGTGTTGATAGGCTTATCGTGTGTTTGGACAAGTTTTTAAGGGTTTGGAGAACCCTAGAAGGTAAGGGATGCCTTAGGAAATTTTAGATTTTTAATGAAAAAAAGGGAATCGGGCCAAGGGAGGCCTTAAGAATAATTTTCGGTAATTTTTGGCACAAGGGAAGGCTGTGGTAGAGTGGCCTCTGTGCACTGATTAAGGGGCTGAAAGTAGCGCCACTGAGGGCCTGGGTTCGAGTCCGAGCGGCAACAAGTGGTTTTAATATTTTTAGGTTCTGGCGTTACAGGGAAGGAAGCCTTAAAAGGAGCTGAGGCATGTCTTTGACACAAGCAAAGACCTTGGCAAAGTGCTCCCCGTCACGGCACTTAGAGCTGGAGGCGTGCGTGGCGCTGGTTCGAGGGGTGAGCAGATTTTGCATGTTTTATTTTTATAGGTAGTGATGGGCTTGAGTAGGAAGGGTTTAAAATTAAATGTGGGGCTTTAATGCATGAAGGTCTTAGTGGCGAGTGGTGGCTGGGCGTTGAAGGAGAGGTGTGCAGCGGCTTTGGTTTGAGTTCGAACCAAGGGAGTTGCATTTTGGAGTTTTTTTTTATTCTTTTTGGGCAGCAGACTTGAGGGTGTTGGAGGGCACATGGGAGTCCCAATTAGATAAAGATTAAGCTAAGGTGGTTTAGTTTTTAAATTCGGCTGGTGGGTGGCTTTGTTATTTTATTATTTTAGATAATTATGGGATTATTTTAGTTAGTTTGAATGGGTGTTGAAGGGATAAAATAGAGTAAAATGAGGGATTTGTTTAATTCAAATGTATTTGAATTTGTGGCTTGGAGTGTTTCTAGGAGGTGGCCGATTGTGGGAATCTTCAAGTGGGTGTGTGGTCGGTTTTTAGAGGTGTTAGGGGGGGAGAGTGCCGTGTATTTTTTTTAGGCATTTTTGGTACTTTTGATCAGCTTGTGGTTAGGTGCCAAAGCCGAATTTTCATAAGTGCCTCTTTCTTTGTTTTTCATTTTATACCGAAAATCCCTAGTAACCTTCACTTTGCCGAAAGTTACATTTGATGTTGTTGTGGCCGAATGTTCCCTTGAATACAAAGAAACTTGGAGTTGTCATTTTGCTTTCTTTTGACCCTTGGCCGAAACACTTACTCTCCCATAGCTTCCTTCTTCTTTTCTTTCTTGCAAAGCCGAATGTTGTTCTCTTCCATTTTTAATCTCCCCTTTGCCGATTCCTCTTTTCCTCTCGAACCACATTTCAATTGTTTTGCCTTCAATCTCTACTATTGATGTGCCGAAGTGCCCTTTCCCTTTTGGTGTTCATCTTGGCCGATTGTTAAGTATGGTATGGATCGCTTTTGGGTGTTGTTTTCAAGCGTTGGAGAAGGTAAATAGGTAAGGCCGAATACCTTATGGTCTGTCCTCTGTTCTCTGTCGGCATCTACAATAGATAAGAGTTGGTTTGGCTTTTGTTTGGAAAGGTGTTAATCTCTTGTTTTGGGTAATCGATTTCTTTATAGGGCCTTGGATGTTGGTGGCGATCAAGTGAAGCAGTCACCTTTGAGTGATCATTTGGTAAGTGGTGGTAAGAAGCTGGAAGATGGTCTATTCTTGCAGTTTAAGGCTATTATTATTGGTTGGTTGCCGATTGTAGGGAAGTGAAACAGGAGCACTTGGTGTGTGGGCTAGTGTTCAAAAGCGTGTAGGTAGGTCTCGAGTTTCAAGTGTTGACCCTTTTTGGTATGTTCTGTTTTGGCCGAATGGCCTATGATGCTAATCTCCTGTTTGGCCGTTTATAGGAGCGAAGGTTATCGAGGTTATCGAGGGTCTTAGATCGATTCTTTGGTTAAAGCTTGCAGGGGTGTCAGCACACACACTTCTCTGTTATTATATTCATATATGATGTGTGTTGTTTGGATCCATGAAAAGGTGGATTAAATACCATTAAGGTATAAGACAAGGGGCCAGGTAAGTCCCTTTTATGAGCTTTCCTTGTGATGCTTTTGGTAAGCATGGTGTATCTGGTATGTGTGCTATATTAATTAGTTGGTGATAAATAATATGTACGTTGCTAAACAAGCATGATGGTGTATTTCTGTTAAGATGCATGTCAATGATTGATGTGGGTTGTACGAGTGGAGGGGGCAGTGATATTCGTGTCGACAGACACCAGTGTTTTGGTAACACATTGTTACTTCGGTCACCGCAGGTTTGGCACCTCGGAGGTTTGGCACCTCATAGCGTCTCGTCCCGTGGTTTCGCACCACGATGGGGTTGGCCCCACAAGACGATAATGAGGATTGACGCCAAATGATTTGGTATCACACGATGGGTTGGCCCCATCACTCGATTATTCGTGACTTCGGTCATCAGTGATTTGGTATCACATTCGTGTCTTTGGGACACCAGAGGTTTGGCACCTCATAGCGACTTGTCCCTGTGGTTAACACCATCGTGGGTTGGCCCCACTTTTGAGATACGGGATCGTCGCCAGTGATTTGGTATCACATTCGTGTCTTCGGGACACCAGTGGTTTGGCACCACCTTGATGAATATCGTGACTTTGGGTCACCAGCGGTTTGGCACCACCAGTGGTTTGGTACTACACGGGTAGAGAAAGGTGTTCGGATGGCTAGGTTGGGTGCATATTGAACTTTGTGCATGCTAAGCTTGTTTATGAATTATGTATGATGTTTTCTAACCGGGAAAAAGGGTTACACACTGAGTCTTGGTGACTCACCTTTTTCCTTTAACATTTTCAGGTGTTGCATAAAGCTGGACCGGGATCGGAGAGGACAAGGTGGCCCATGCCGAAGATGATATTTGATTATTTTATGCTCTTATGATATTTAAGTATTTTATTTAAATATTGGGTTGTAACAAGGGCCTTACTGCTACTTCGGTATTATATTCATTATAGCTTGATTTGCCAAAAATTACTTTTGATAAAATGATTTAATTATCAACAACCTATTTATTCAAATTACATATATGCATAATAAAGTTTTAATTCAGGCATCTTATCACACTAAGGTTTTTCAGACTATTATTTTTAATGGACATGGTTTTATTTTTAAGAATTTAACAAATTTTCATAAGTTATTCTAAGGTCAAAAAGTTTTTCAATCGTCCTTCCGCAGTGACATAACCAGATCTGGTCAGGGCTTGTAGGCCGGGTTTGGGGATGTTATAGATTGGTGTCAGAGCCAGGTTCAAAACTCGGCTTTGAGGATTTTGGGCCCGAAATAGTTTTCAAAATAGGTTTTTGAAATGTGGGCTTTTATGAAAAGGTTTCTAGGTTATTCTGGCATGGCACCTGTACCTCCGACCCGAAGTCTACCAGGTAAGTACTTCTAGCTTTTAAAGTGTTTTGTTATTGTGATTTATTATGGGCTTAGTTTGGGCTCGTAGATTAGTGCACTAGGATCTGATGAACCCTAGGACTAGTCTACTTAAACACGCGCATAAGACTTTAAGTTCCTAATAAACAAACCTGTGAAATAAGTCGCCGAGTTAAGGTGTGGCAACTTGTGTGCGCATGTCGAGGATTGGTATTCGGTGGGAGCTTGGTATTTAAGCAGTCCTAGTGACTCACCTCCTCTCCACTCGAATTCTACCTGGTGCGTAGCTACGGTTCACCTTAACCAAGAAGACTTGTTCATAGGCGAAACTAATTATTAAAACCCGAAAGGGATTAGCCTTACTGTTTTAAAATCTTTAGTTTTAAAATTTCCAAAATTTACCCCTTTGGTTTTAAAACTCTAAATCTGATTTTGAAAGACATTTTCTCGATTTACCAAAATTACCAAAATGCCCCTAGTGGCAAAATTACCAAAATGCCCCTGTATTGTAAAACTACCGTACTACCCTCAACTTTTGATAAAATGATTTTTACTTTACAAAATACCAAAATTTCGGATCTTCAAAATATCAAGATACTCTGATTTGTGGAAATTTACGAAAATACCCCTAGTTGATAAAATTACCAAAATGCCCTTGGTTTCTAAATTTTCGGATTTCTTTCGACTTTTATTGAAATATTCCTATTTTGTCAAATATCAGAAAATCCTATTTTGTGAAATATTGTGATATTTCGATTTGGAGAGTCTACAAAAATGCCCCTGATTTCCAACATTATTAAAATAACCCCGACTTCTGAAATTTTTGCGATACCTCTGGTTTGAAAAACAAAATTTTCAAGATGACCCCTGAGATTTTGCAAATTTTGAAATATCTTTAAGTTGGAAAATTATTTTCAAAATTAACTCTGAGTTATTACTAAAATACCTCTTTAGGAAAAATGACGAAATTACCCCTGGGTTGGGAATAAAACTCTGATTGATCGAAAGAACCACTCTCGGAACCTTCTTTCCATAAAATTTGCTCGTGGGTAAAACAAGTGGAACAAGAATTTCTAAAGCATAAAAATTTTAATCAGATTAAATCGTGACGCCAGATATGAGTTCTAGGGGGCGTGGTCGCAATGCTCGGGGACGTGGTAGAGGCAGGATGGCAGCATCAGAACCGGTTGGGTTAGAGAACGCTGTGCCGCCATCACCAGCTGTTGAGGCTGAGCCGGATCCGATTGGGGGAGATAACGCAGTATCGCAGGCTATGCTGCGGGTACTCGAGCAAGTGGCAGGAGCCAATGTGGTCAGTGGTATCGCTATCTTCGTGAAAGAGGCTCCGATAGCGGAGGAAGTCAAAAGGGTTGAGAGGCAGAATGGAGTTAGAGGAAGGAACCGTAATAAGAGGAGCTTGGGATCGCCAGAATCGTTTGAGAGGTCTCAGAAAAGACCGAGGGTCGAGACATCTGCTCATGTTTCAAAGTCAGTTGTAGGAAATCCAGATCGTCCGTGTGCTCAGTGCGGAAGGTATCACGTGGGCAAGTGCTGGAATCGTATTCGAGAATGTTTTAGATGCCAGTCCAAGTCGCATCTAGTTAAGCATTGTCCCCTGGATCCGAAAAGGACTCGGACAGTGGGTCAAGGCTTCGAGCAGCCTGGCAGAGGTGGTCAGCAAGCGACAAGAGGTCATGGTCCGAACCATGGAGGAAATGGTTCCGGTCGAGGTCGTGAAGTTTTGGTTCGACGAAAGGAGGATAGTGATGTGCCGGATGTGTCGGCGGGTAAGCTTCTCTTGACTGGAATTTCTTTATTGATTTGGTGGCTGTTTGTTTGTTGTTGCTAGTAGGTATCCAGAGCCTTGAGTATAGACTTAGAAAGTATGCCTAGAAAGAAGTTAGCTCTTGGAGATCAGAGTGCGCAGCGATAGCGTAGTGTGACGTGGACCGTTAATCTAGCCAAGTAATTTCGAGGACGAAATTATTTTAAGGAGGGTAGCATTGTAACACCCTGGTTTTAGGGGTTATGCATTTAGTGCATATTTCAGGTGTTGATAGGCTTATCATGTGCTTGGACAAGTTTTTAGGGGTTTGGAGAACCCTAGAAGGTAAGGGATGCCTTAGGAAATTTTAGATTTTTAGTGAAAAAAAGGGAATCGGGCCAAGGGAGGCCTTAAGAATAATTTTCGATAATTTTTGGCACAAGGGAAGGCTGTGGTAGAGTGGCCTCCGTCTTGATTAAGAAATTTGGAAGTAGCGCCACCGAGGGCTGGTTCGAGTCCGAGCGGCAACAAGTGGTTTTAATATTTTTGGGTTACGCGCGTTACAGGAAGGAAGCCTTAAAAGGAGCTGAGGCGTGTCTTTGACACAAGCAAACCTTAGCAAAGTGGCTCCTCCGTCGGCACTTAGGAGCCTGGAGGCGTGTGGCGCTGGTTCGAGGGGTTTGGCAACATTTTGCATGTTTTATTTTTATAGGTAGTGATGGGCTTGAGTAGGAAGGGTTTAAAGTTAAATGTGGGGCTTTATGGCATGAAGGTCTTAGTGGCCGAGTGGCACAGGCGTTGAAGGAGAGGTGTGCGCAGATTTGGTTCCGAGTTCGAACCAAGGAGTTGCATTTTGGAGTTTTTTTCTTCTTTTTGGGCGTGACTTGAGGGTGTTGGAGGGCACATGGGAGTCCCAATTAGATAAAGATTAAGCTAAGGTGGTTTAGTTTTTAAATTCAGCTGGTGGGTGGCTTTGTTATTTTATTATTTTAGATAATTATGAGATTATTTTAGTTAGTTTGAATGGGTGTTAAAGGGATAAAATAGAGTAAAATGAGGGATTTGTTTAATTCAAATGTATTTGAATTTGTGGCTTGGAGTGTTTCTAGGAGGTGGCCGATTGTGGGAATCTTCAAGTGGGTGTGTGTGGCTGCGGTTTTGGAGGTGTTAGGGAGGAAAGTGCCGTGTATTTTTTTAGGCATTTTTGGTACTTTTGATCAGCTTGTGGTTAGGTGCCAAAGCCGAATTTTCATAAGTGCCTCTCTCTTTGTTTTTCATTTTATACCGAAAATCCCTAGTAACCTTCACTTTGCCGAAAGTTACATTTGATGTTGTTGTGGCCGAATGTTCCCTTGAATACAAAGAAACTTGGAGTTGTCATTTTGCTTTCTTTTGACCCTTGGCCGAAACACTTACTCTCCCATAACTTCCTTCTTCTTTTCTTTCTTGCAAAGCCGAATGTTGTTCTCTTCCATTTTTAATCTCCCCTTTGCCAATTCCTCTTTTCCTCTCGAACCACATTTCAATTGTTTTGCCTTCAATCTCTACTATTGATGTGCCGAAGTGCCCTTTCCCTTTTCGTGTTCATCTTGGCCGATTGTTAAGTATGGTATGGATCGCTTTTGGGTTTTGTTTTCAAGCGTTGGAGAAGGTAAATAGGTAAGGCCGAATGCCTTATGGTCTGTCCTCTGTTCTCTGTCGCCATCTACAATGGGTAAGAGTTGGTTTGGCTTTTGTTTGGAAAGGTGTTAATCTCTTGTTTTGGGTAATCGATTTCTTTATAGGGCCTTGGATGTTGGTGGCGATCAAGTGAAGCAGTCACCTTTGAGTGATCATTTGGTAAGTGGTGGTAAGAAGCTGGAAGATGGTCTATTCTTGCAGTTTAAGGCTATTATTATTGGTTGGTTGCCGATTGTAGGGAAGTGAAACAGGAGCACTTGGTGTGTGGGCTAGTGTTCAAAAGCGTGTAGGTAGGTCTCGAGTTTCAAGTGTTGACCCTTTTTGGTATGTTCTGTTTTGGCCGAATGGCCTATGATGCTAATCTCCTGTTTGGCCGTTTATAGGAGCGAAGGTTATCGAGGTTATCGAGGTCTTAGATCGATTCTTTGGTTAAAGCTTGCGGGTGTGTGCGCACACACACTTCTCTGTTATTATATTCATATATGATGTGTGTTGTTTGGATCCATGAAAAGGTGGATTAAATACCATTAAGGTATAAGACAAGGGGCCAGGTAAGTCCCTTTTATGAGCTCTCCTTGTGATGCTTTTGGTAAGCATGGTGTATCTGGTATGTGTGCTATATTAATTAGTTGGTGATAAATAATATGTACGTTGCTAAACAAGCATGATGGTGTATTTCTGTTAAGATGCATGTCAATGATTGATGTGGGTTGTACGAGTGGAGAAGCGATGATATTCGTGTCGACGGACACCAGTGTTTTGGTAACACATTGTGACTTCGGTCACCCGAGGTTTGGCACCTCCAGAGGTTTGGCACCTCATAGCGTCTCGTCCCCGTGGTTTCGCACCACAGTGGGTTGGCCCCACAAGACGATAATGAGGGATTGATGCCAGTGATTTGGTATCACACGATGGGTTGGCCCCATCACTCGATTATTCGTGACTTCGGTCACCAGTGATTTGGTATCACATTCGTGTCTTTGGGACACCAGAGGTTTGGCACCTCATAGCGACTTGTCCCTGTGGTTAACACCATCGTCGGTTGGCCCCACTTTTGAGATACGGGATCGTCGCCAGTGATTTGGTATCAAATTCGTGTCTTCGGGACACCAGTGGTTTGGCACCACCTTGATGAATATTGTGACTTTGGGTCACCAGTGGTTTGGCACCACCAGTGGTTTGGTACTACACGGGGTAGAGAAAGGTGTTCGGATGGGTAGGTTGGGTGCATATTGAACTTTGTGCATGCTAAGTTTGTTTATGAATTATGTATGATGTTTTCTAACCGGGAAAAAGGGTTACACACTGAGTCTTGGTGACTCACCGTTTTCCTTTAACATTTTCAGGTGTTGCGTAAAGCTGGACCGGGATCGGAGAGGACAAGGTGGCCCATGCCGAAGATGATATTTGATTATTTTATGCTCTTATGATATTTAAGTATTTTATTTAAATATTGGGTTGTAACAAGGGCCTTACTGCTACTTCGGTATTATATTCATTATAGCTTGATTTGCCAAAAATTACTTTTGATAAAATGATTTAATTATCAGCAACCTATTTATTCAAATTACATATATGCATAATAAAGTTTTAATTCAGGCATCTTATCACACTAAGGTTTTTCAGACTATTATTTTTAGTGGACATGGTTTTATTTTTAAGAATTTAACAAATTTTCATAAGTTATTCTAAGGTCAAAAAGTTTTTCAACCGTCCTTCCGCAGTGACATAACCAGATCTGGTCAGAGCTTGTAGGCCGGGTTTGGGGATGTTACACAGACTACCGTTCTTTATGATTTGCTGTTGCCAACAACATAATTTCAATACCAACAGAAAATCAATATCATACTAAACAGATTTAAAGGGAAAAACTCTCTAACCCGAGCAAAGCATTCAAATTCCACTTACCAATCACATAAGAACACCGAAAAGTCGAAATACCGCAATTGAACAACTAAATTGACAGAAAGTAGAGAGTAAAGGAGAATTGTCAAATGACAGAAAAATGCAGAGAAAGGGGAAAATCCAACGTCAGAATTTTTTGAGAGAGAGAACCAAAATTTTGATAAAAACGAAAACAAAAATAAAATCTCATAACTCCTAATATCCCAACTCCCCACTATCTTCTCAACCACAATTACCCACTCACTCAGACTCCAAATCCCATCCAAACTCTCTCAGTTAATCGAGGCAAAAATTAATACCCACACTCACGCAAGTATTTGAACACAGGACCTCCCACACACCAACTCCTTACCACTCGAACCAATAGGCTCATTCTGATATGGATTAACAGACAATTTTATATAGGCCCACTCAACAAGGGTAAGGCTAGGATTAGAAAAATAACAAAATTTGGAAAAAGGGAGACTTGAACCCAAGACCTCACACACACACCCAGAACACTTAACCACTGAAGCAGATACACATTTTGTGTCAGATATTTACAGAAACAAAAATAAATAAATTAGGCTTACACATCAAGTTTGAGTGTCCTCAATAGAAGAAAAGAGGGTCAAGTAAACAAAAGCTTAAGGCTCATGTTGCTACTTGGAGTGATGAGGATTCATCGGACAATGAAGATCAAGAAGTAGCCAATCTTTGCCTATGGCCATTGATGATATTAAGGTAACTTCTAACACATCTACTTTAAATGATTATTTTTTTGATGAGTTGCAAGATGCCTATGTTGAATTGGGTTTGGAATTTGAAGTCATGATGTTAAAACACAAGAAAAATGTTTCAAAATTGAGAAATAAAAATGACTTATTTTTCAAAACCAATCATGAACTTGAAGAGAAAGTAGATAAAATGCAAGAAATTATTAATGACTTCTAAAATAAAAAAATTAGACTTGCACAATTTACTTTCAAAAGCTCATGAAGATCATTAAAAGCAACTTGAGTTGCTTAAGAATGAAAAAGCTCACTCTAACAAATTTTAGAAAAATGAGAAAATTCAAAATAAAACTTTGTTAAAAATAGCTTTAATTTTTATAAACATAGATGTCCCCAAAATTTTCACAAGAGAAAATTTATTCAAAGAAAAACTTACGGCACCTCGATAGTGGATGCTCAAGACACATGATCGGTGACAAAAGTCACTTTATCAATTTGAAGATAAAAAGTGGAAGAGAAGTTACACTTGGTGACAACTCTACAAAACAAATTGAAGGAATAGGCTCTATTAGTAAAAACTCTTCTATCATTATTGAAAATGTCTTGTATGTTAACGGTCTTAAGTATAATCTTCTAAGTATTAGTCAATTATGTGATAAAGGTTGCAATGTCATATTTAAGTCTAAAGGTTGTAAATTTATTGACATTGCTTCTAATAAGATTATGCTTGTAGGACATAGGATAGAAAATATATATATGGTGCATTTATATGATATGCTCTAGCTTAAGCCTTATTGATAAAAATAAGAATAGTTCTTTGTTATGGCATAGAAAACTAGGACATGCTAGCATGAGCATATTGCATAAATTAGTTAAAAATGACTTAGTAAGTAGATTACTTAAAATTGACTTTGATGTGAATAATGTTTGTGATGCATGTATTAAGGGTAAACATAAAAGAGTTTCTTTTAAACCTATTAATGATGTATCTACTAGTAGAGTTCTTCAACTAATTCACATAGACTTGTTTGGTCCAATTAGGACATCTAGCTTGGGTCGAAAACAATATACTTTTGTACTTGTTGATGACTATTCTAGATTTACTTGGATTCTTTTCTTAAGTACTAAAGATGAAGTTTTAGAAAAAATCATCACATTTTTAAAAATGAACCAAAATGAAAAAGGTTATTCTATCACTAGTATTAGGAGTGACCATGGAATCGAATTTCAAAATCTTGGTTTTGAAAATTTTTGCAACTCAAATGGAATTAGCCATAATTTTTTTGCACCTAGAACCCCTCAACAAAATGAAGTTGTTAAGAGGAAAAATAGAACTTTAGAGGAAATGGCTAGAACCATGCTTTGTGAAAATAATTTAACAAAATATTTTTGGGCTGAAGCCACAAACACCGCTTGCTATCTGGTTAATAGAATGATGATTAGGTCTATTTTAAACAAAACTCCATATGAACTTTTCAAAAACAAAAAGCCTAACATTAGCTACTTTCATCCATTTGAATGCAAATGTTTTTTTTTAAATAATGGGAAAGATAATCTTGGTAAATTTGATGCAAAAAGTGATGAGTAATTTTTTCTTGTTTATTATTTAAATTCTAAAGCTTATTGAGTCTTTAACAAAAGAACTTTAGTAGTAGAAGAGTCTATACATGTTATTTTTTATGACTCTAATCCTCCTTCTAGAAAGAATTTTTGTGTTGATGATGATGATGCCAAATTTTTTAATAAAGAGGATCAATCATCAAATGGAAAACTTCAAGAATAAATACAAGATTCTCTAGAATAACTTTCAATTGAGGAAAGGGAAGTCACTCATCCAAGAGAGTTCAACTATGTGAAGGATGGTATGATTTTGGGAGATCCAACCCAAGGGGTAATTACTAGATCTTCTCTTAGAAATATTTGTAAGTATGTTGCATTTATCTCATGCATTGAGCATAAAAATATCAAAGAAGCATTAAATGATGAATATTGGGTATCGGCCATGCAAGAAAAGTTAAATCAATTTAAGAGAAGTAAAGTATGGACCCTAGTTGATAGACCTAGTGATAAATCTACTATAGTTACTAAATGGGTTTTTAGGAACAAACTAGATGAAAGTGGTAACATAGTGAGGAACAAGGCTAGACTTGTTGCTCAAGGTTACACTCAAGAGAAATGAATAGATTATGATGAAACATATGTTCCCATAGCTAGGATGGAAGCCATTAGAATGCTCTTAGCTTTTGCATGATTTATTAATTTTAAATTATATCATATGGATGTAAAAAGTGCTTTTCTAAATGGTTTTATAAATGAAGAAGTGTATGTTGAACAACCACCTGGTTTTGAAGATCCAAAATTTCCAAACCATGTTTTCAAACTTTCAAAAGCATTATATGGTTTAAAACAAGCTCCTAGAGCTTGGTATGAAATATTATCAAATTTTCTTATTGAAAAAGATTTTTGTAAAGGGAAGGTTGACACAACACTTTTTATTAAATGAAAAAACAAAAATTTATTAGTAGTTCAAATCTATGTTGATGATATTATTCTTGGTTCTACTAATGATATTATTTGTCAAGAATTTTCTAAGCTAATGCAAAGTGAGTTTAAGATGAGCATGATAGGAGATTTAAATTTCTTCTTGGGTTTCCAAATCAAGTAAAGAAAGGATGGTATCTTCATCAATCAAGCTAAGTACACAAGGGACATGCTCAAAAAGTTTGGGATGGACACTTTCAAATCACAAGCTACTCCAATGAGCTCTTCTACAAAGCATGGAAAAGATGAGGAAGGTAAATGTGTTGATTTAAAATTTTATAGGTCAATGATTGGTTCTTTACTTTATCTTATGGCAAGTAGACCCGATGTTATGTTTAGTGTATGCTTGTGTGCTAGATATATGCTTGTGTGATAGATATATGCTTGTGTGCTAGATATCAATCTTGTCCTAAGGAATCACATTTACAAGCCCTTAAGAGAATCTTTAGATACTTTAGAGATACTTCAAATTTAGGTCTTTGGTACTCTAGAGACTCATCCTTTAGCTTGCATGCTTACTCGAATGCAGATTTTGGAGGTTGCAAATTAGATAGGAAAAGCATCTCTGGTACTTATCATTTTGTAGGCAACATGTTAATTTCATGGTTTTCAAAGAAACAAAATAGTGTTGCATTGTCCACAACTGAAGCGAAATATATTTTTGTTGGTAGTTGTTGTGCTCAAATTTTATGGATGAAACAACAACTTAAGGACTATGGAATTGATGTAGATATCGTTCTTATCAAGTGTGGCAATACTAGTGCTATTTGTCTCACTAAAAATCCCATCCAACATTCTAGGACTAAACACATTGAAATTAGATCATTTCATTAGAGATCATCTCCAAAAGAGTGAAATAGTTCTAGAGTACATAGACACCTTAAACCAATTAGCTGACTTTTTTACTAAACGATTAGACAAAGAAAGATTTTTGACACTTGGGGGAGAACTAGGTTTAACAACCTTGCCTTGACTTTGTGTTAAAATCTTCTTGTACTTTATTTGATTATTTTAATGCAAAAAACTTGTTGAGTATAGATTTCATGGCTTTTATATGCAAAAAGGTAGGGGGAGTTTCATGTGAAAAACTAATTTATTTTGACTTTTTTTTTTTGAAAAACTTAGTCTTTTTTTGTTTACATATTTTTTTGCTTCATGCATTCCATACATTTTACCTACGCTACATTTTTTTTTTGGCATATGAAATGTTTCGGAATAGTTTTGAGTCATTTTAGGACCCTTAGAAAATAATACAATCTAAAAATCTTGTTTTTGCTATTTTACTGCACCTGGAAACTAGAATGGCAATTTGATCTCGATACCAATTTAAAATTATTGATACTTTTTTAAAAATATTGATACCACAGGGTGTTTTTAGTTACCTGCACTTGTTTTAAATCAAACAACCCAAATTTTTTTTTCACCGAAAAACCTCTCAACTTACCTCAATTTTTTTTTTTCAAATTTCTTCATTTTTCTCAACAAGCTTTAATCTTTTAACATCTTCAAAACATCATTTGCTCAAGAGTTGTTCAACATTGCTTGAAGATTTTTCCTTTTAAACATTTTTGAGGTAAATACCTAAAACTTTCAACTTGTTGATTTTGAAAAATATAGGTTGAAATCATGTTTGTTGATGGTTTATTGAGATATTTTGAACAATATACATTGTGTTTTATTGCAGGAAGTCCCCTATTCTTAAAGGTTTTAGTGTAAAATTTTTCTCAAACCTTAACCCACCAAGTGTTTGATAAAATTCCTCAAAGAGATTTTTTGTTTTTTGTTTTATTGTTTTTCTAAGTGGTTAATAGTTAGAATGGCCATAAAGAAGCGTTCTAGGACTAGTGCATCTTCTTCTAATCCATCTAGAGAGTTTGAGTCATATTTTAGCACATGTTTTCAAAACTCACACCCTCCATATCTTTTTAACTAACATTTTGCATCAAGACGTGTATATGAGGCTAGGAAAGTTGATATAGCCATGTTAGAGGCTATTAGCTTTGCTTATCTCCCTATCTTACAAAATGGGGGGTGGATGGAATTTTGAAGTATTTATTCGCCAACTTATTTAAATCTTGTTTGATCTTTCTCTTCGAATTCTAAACTTAAACATGATGAGTCCGGCAATACCGGTACTGCCATCACCTCATTTTTAATGGGAACTCCTATTCGCCTCACTATCGAAGAGTTTGGCGATTATCTTCACTTGCCTTCCGGAGGTTCCTCTGATGAAAAAGGGCATTTTGATCCCTCCCTTTTTATCCAGTTCGAATCGGCATCCGAACTCAATCTCCATGATCGTCTCCTCCATTTAATTCTCACTTGGAACCTAAGACCCATCAAAAAACATGCCAAGCTCTGAAACACCAATTATTGGTCACTCAATTGTTTTAAATCTGATAGGCGTCCCGACCTTGCACTCATCCTGTTTAATTACATTACAAAAGCTATTGGAAGGGGATGAATACAAATGTCAGTCTTCCTCATGGCACGTATTTTACATACGTTTTTAGGCAATTAGGTATTAGCACCCATGAAGACACCCCCGTTACTTATAACCAACCTATTAGTTATGGGGCCCTACATCATACGAGATATCATTTCGATGATGCCACCAATACGTGGATTAAACATGACCATCAGACGGATAATGAAGATGACGACGTCGACGCTGCTTTTGATGATGTTCTGACACCCGAGCTCGTTACTCCACCGGCTTCTTCTTTACATGCTGCTCAACCCTCTTCAGAGGCCAATAGTGTTATCTTGGATGATATCCAGTCCTTGAGCAACGATATTCGAGGTCTTAGGGAAGATGTTAACTCTCATCTCTCGACTTTTGAGACACAAGTGGCATCTCTCTTAGCCCATTTCCCTTCGACGCCTCCTTTCTCCCCTCATCATGATGATTAGACCAGCTCTAGAACATACATTTTATTTTTGTAACACTTGCACCTTTATTTCTATATTTATGCCTATATCTTTTTATTACTTTCTTTGTATTTTAAGATACATTTTTTTAATTGCTCATTCAATTTTATCTATCGTTTGATGAGCTAACTTCTTTTCTTCTTAAGCTTTATTTGTCTTTTGATATAACAAAAAGGGGGGAGAAGACAAGGTAAATTAAGGTAAATTGATTGATTATTCTTTGATGATAACTAAATGCAAATTTATGTGACCAAATTTTTTTTAATGTAAAAATGAATGCCAACTTGAATGACAAATTTTATTTTGGCCTCAAATTTAAAATGTCTTTTTATTAAGGGGGAGCAATTATTCAAAAACAAATTTACCAAATGTTTTGTTATATCAAAAAGGGGGAGATTGTTAAACTAAGCTTTATAAAATATTTTGATATAACAAATTAAAAGTGTTTTTGAATATAAGTTAAAATTGACAAAATAATTTTTAAATTTGAAGTCTAAGAGATAAAACTTTGAAACAATTTTAAAATCAAGTGCAAATGATTTTAACCAAGTTAAAATGATTTTCAAACAAGTCAAATTTGCTCCAAGACAAAAGGTATCGATACCTTATGGACAGGTATCAATAATTTTGGAAATATCGGTACCCTTAGAAAAATTGAGACCAAAAGGCATTTTGTTTAAAAAAAACCTTAAAAATTATCGATACCATGTTTCCAGCATCGATACTTTTTGAAAATAATCAATACATTTCTTAAAGATGATACCAGAATAGCATTATGTTTTTCATAAACCCTACGAAGTATCCATTTGATATCCATACCTATTTTAGGAAGTATCAATAAAATATTTTTTAAGTATCGATTATTTCATTCTAACGGTCACTGAATTAGCATTTATGACAAAAAATATTGATACCCTTTCTGGAGGTACCAATACTCGTAGTTGCAAGTGAAATAAATGCTCTGGTTTTACATCCCCAGCGGCCATATTAACTTAACCAACAACCTCAAAGGTTAGAAATCTATTAGGGGGTATAAATATCATCTTTCAAAGTCCTACAACATCTAAGAAATCACTTTCAAGCAAAACTCATCAATCAAACAACCTTAGAGCTTAAATTTTCATATTCTTCTTACATACACTTGTGAGTTTTATCTCTATTATTTTGCTCAAGTGTATCTCATTGTATTTGTGCTTCAATTTGGAAACAATTTTATCTTGTAAGGTCTATTTCTTTGTTTGCTCATTTGTATCTCTTTGAGAGGGTTTGAAACTTAAGATTTGGGGTAGAAATCTTAAGGAGTTCTAAGGTTAAAAGGTTGAACAAATTAGTAAATTTTGGAAAATCCTTAGAGATGGAAAACTAAGGTAGTGGAATAGGCAATTGGGGTCGAACCACTCTAAATTCTTTGTGTTCATTGTTTCATTCTTACCTTTGCTTTCACCAATTTTTTTAAAGGCCAATTCACCCCTACTTGGCATTTTCGGTTGCCTTCATTGAGCTAACAAAGGTCATTAGGGTTTAGTCTAGAGACCCATATGTACCAAGAACATTTTGAACTGTAGACTACCTTTAACCTTTTTATATCATTTTTTGGGAACTTAATAAAATAATTTTTCAACCTACCATAGTGCTTGCCAGCTTCTCTTAGACTGTCTTTGGACCTAAATAACATTCCAACATGAAGTTTAGGATTTAGGGTTTAGAGTTTAGGAAAAAGAGTCTAGAGACTCGTCAAGAAACTTTTTTCTCGATTCATAATTCTAAGTCCATTTTACCCTTTTCGAAAAAAATTTCACACTACCGAAAAATGTTTGACCCAAAAATTACCTTTTTTTCCCCATACCAACATTCCTTCTAAAAACCCATAAAGACCCATTTTTAAACTTTTTGTGAAAAATTTGCTAAAATTACCAAAATACCCTTATCACATTTTTTGTTACCTTTTGAACTGATTCTTCCCACAATCTTCCGAAAGGTTTGAAAGTTCTTTTAGTCCTTTTAAGAACCCAACGAGAGGAACTATGAGCGAAAAAAAGGCAAGAGTGGTGAGATCATTCGAGTGGAAAAAGCTGAATTTGTGTGCAAACACAATTGAAGCGATTTCCTTTGGAGTGACTTGTGAGGATTTTTTTGGTAAGGAACTTTCTATCATATTTTATTTTTTTGTTACTAATCGATTGTTGAATCATGTCACAAGACTATTTCGAGTTGGAATTGCAATATTTGTTAAAAGAAATATGAAGTGTCATGCAATCTTAGATCGAGCAAATTTGCAATAGAGTAGATCGTATAGAAGCAAGACGTCAAGGAGTCAATTGTCCTATGATTTCTTGAGAAGATATCCACGTCATGATTCCTATTCATCGAGGAATGTGAGTCGGAGTACAACGAACCACGAGTTTGAAGACTGTTGAGGTAACAAATAAGAAGGCACAACTATCTCTTCAAGTGCGCCAAAGTAATTATCCACGGAGGTTCAATCACGAAGAGTTGATCGTGTCTCATATGTAAATCCTTCCACTCTTACCCAATGAAAATCTTCTCATTCTGATTCTTTCATGTCAACCTCATCTTGTAACGAAAGAATGAGAGAAAAAGAAATTGCAAGAAAATAAAAACAAAGGTTGATAATGAAAGAAAATGAGAGAAAAATAAAATAATTTGAGAAGAAAAAAAAGAAATGAGAGAAAAGGATATCAAAAAAGAAAAAGAGGTTGTGAGAAGAGAAATTGAAATAAAAAGAGGGCCTGAGGAAAAAGAAGATTGAAAAAGAAAAAGAAAAAGAGTACGAAAGAAAATAAAAGAAATTGAGATTAAAGAAATAAAAGAAAGTGTGAGTGATGCGAGTGACATTGTAGAAAAAAAAAGTGAAGTTAAGAAATAAATGAGTGAAAAGGAGAGAAGTGTTTTTATTAACCAACATGCGATTTATCCTTGTGATATCTCTTCATTTTAGGTTTCTAAAGAGCCGTTGGAGGAGTTCCAACTTCATTATCTTCCCAACAAAAGGCATTTTCGCATTTGGGAGAAAAAGTACAAATGTTCTTCAAGTGTTGGATGGTAAGGAAGGTAAGGAATCTTTGGTAATTAAGTCAAGATAATCAGTTTCAAATGTTGTTGATAAGACTGCCAATGATTTTGCTTTCAAAGGATCTCTTTACAATAACTTGCCTTGTTGCTATTCATTGAAAGATATCGATAGCATGTTAAAATGAATTTCCCATCAAATGATTTGTGTTGGTTCAAGTGACATAAAACTGTAAATTGAAGTATCTGTTGATGTTTTTGGTCCAACTAGTTGTCTGCATGATTTGATTGTTTTGAATGATAAAGGATTTTCACGTAGAATGCTTAATTTATTTGATTATGATGATTATGTGAATTCTTTAAGTCATTGTGCTAGATTTTCATGTGAGTTCATGCCTATTCGAATGAAATTCGAGAGGTTAGGTTGTTTGAATGTGCGTATGCCTAAATTTTCTTTGACTAGCCTGTGTGAATCATTGGTGGAAGAAAACAAATTGTTGCTTTCTGAGACAAGTGATCAAAATAGAATTTTTAAACCCGGAGATTGTTGTTCTATATTGTTTGTTTTGCATGATTATGTAAATAATTATCGCATGCTCTATGATTCTACTTTGTTGCTAATGATTAAACTTTTGATTCATATTGGAAAGGTAAGGCCAACTTATATCTTTGATCCCGGCATTGGTTTGTGCATTCAAATTTTGGAAAGAGTTCCAGAAAATTATTTTGTGCTTAAAGTTCCCAAAGTCACTAAGTTGTTTCGTTCTTATGTAGGTTACAACTTGATATGGTACCCTTCTAAAGAGGGAAGGGTTACAAATAATCTTCTTTCTTTTCAAACCAAGTGTGATTTTCAGGTTTTTGGAAGAGATGTTGTCGAGCTCATGACCAAAGGGGAACGTGATCGTGAAAGATCTTTTGTAAGTAAATGGCCTGACTTGAGGACAAATCATCTTCAAGAGGGAGGGTATGATGTGATTTTGGTCACATCATGTTATGATGCATCTTAAAAAAGGACTCGAAGTTGGCCCAAGCTTGAAAGGCATAAGTGCAAGATAAAACCATTCCAAACCATGCAATTCTTGCATGTGGACGATGAGGCCTAAATATTCATTTTTGTGTTGAATTTCAAATCTTTTTATTTATTATATGTTTTATTATTACATGGTTTTTAATGTGTTTTAAACATGTTTGTAACACCCCAAACCTGGCCTAGAAGTTAGGCCCGAATCTGGCGTGCCACATGAAAGTGTTTTCCAAAACCATCTTTGCAATTGTTAAAAACTTGTTTGAGAATTACAGCCTCTTTGTTAAAACCCAAAACACTTAAGCAATTGTGTCTACGTGAAAACATAATTATCTTTAATAAACCTTTTCGGTTGCGAAAGCATATTTGAAATAAACGATTTACGAAAATGTGACGTTTGAAATAGAGTTGCAAAAGCATTTTGAAACATTGCGGAAACATAGATAAAATACAAGTATTTTTGAGAGATTGATTGATGAATCACAAATCAAGGAATTGAACTTTAAATCTGTGACTTTTGAAAATGTCGTTAATAATTTGAAAGAAAGTTTGAGTTAAATCATATTTGTAAAAGTTTATTTTGAAATCCATTTGTTAATCAATTTCGAAAAACCTTTATTTACGTTTTTAGAAAAATTCTCGTTTTAAACAATTTAAGAAGAATAATAAAAACATCCCAACCATAAAGCAAAAATAAAAATAGTTCAGAGGCCTCATTACAACTTAAACCAAAATAGCAAAATAATAAAATAATATCATATATAATATGCATGTGATATGCAATTCCCAAACCAAACCTAATTTCCATCCAGCTACACACCACCCACTACCAACCAAAGACACCTGCTGGGAGGAGCTTTAGTCACCCACCCCGCCAACACACCAAAAGTAGGCATTAAGTCGTATATATCAAGTTTGTGGACAAGCCACCAGATTAACAGAATTTACATTGCATTTCCATTTTTCATATATGTGGCAGAGCCACCAAAATTACGTAGCAGAGCTACCAGAACTTCTCTTCATCAATATCCCATCCCATGCAAATCATGTATATAATGCATAGCAATTCACAACAATTTATTCAGATATTTCTTACAAAAATTATGGCCCATTATAACAATTTATCAAGTTGGCCAATTAAGCAAAATATCATCTTGGCCAATTTAGCAATTTATAACAAATCGGCCCATATAGCAAATATCTCAATTTGGCCTATATAGCAAATATCAAACGGCCCATATAGCAAATATCAATCGGCCCATATAGCAACATATTTCAATTTGGCCCATAAAGGGTATTTTCGTAATTTTACCCACTAAGGGTAATTCTATAATCTCCAAACCAGGGGTATTTCGGTAATTTACCCTCTAAGGGTATTATGGTAATTTCGCAATCTAGGCTTAACTACTAATTTGGGGCATAAAATCGAAACTGTCCATCTGCGTCATACTGACTAAATTGACCATAACTCGAGTTAGAAAACTCGAAATCTAAATCCGTAAATTTTCCTCGAAGCTAGACTCAAATATCTTTCCACTATAATTTTTCCAGAATTTTTGGCTAGTACATTTAATTCCTTAAAGTTTCCCTTATTTCACTATCCAATGATTCTGACCTCTCTTAACTTAATCTCAAATATCTTACTGTACGAATTTCATATGCTGCTCCCACTTATTTCTATTGAAAATAGGTTCACTAAGGAATCCATACATATATATTATAACCCATAATTCACTTGGTACAATTTTATATGATTTTTCCAAAACAGATCAGGGAACCACGAAGTCATTCAAAACCAGTCTCACTAAAATTAACATATCTCAGAATAAAAAATTCCTTTTCCTTCTCCATTTCTTCCATATTAAAATAGACACAGTAAGATTTGATTTGATATCTTATTCACTTATTAATTCTCTTCCTCCTATTTTTTGTGATTTTTCAAATACACATCACTGTTTCTGATTGAAACTGTTTTATTACAAAAATACGATTTCCACTACGATCTCATGCACGTCCGAGTGATCACGGATGCCGATTTTCTGTTTTATTCGGTATTTCGACCGATTCACAGAATATTTCATACAAACTTTCAGAGAAGTGTGAGATTACACACCATTTCAAATACGTATACAGAAGGTACGGGATTACACACCTGATTTTGATTTCCTAAAGAACCACTCTTCGTTGACCCTAGAACAATACCAACCAAAAGTTAGCCTCGGATTTCCAAAAGATTTCATACCCAACGTATTTGAATACTTACCACTAATTCCGAGTGATCAATGATTGGGTAGATCGAGCAATTTAATCCCTATAAATAATATCGGTTAATCATCACCATCTTAACGAATAAAGAATGATTTATAGAATCCTTGAAGAACACTTACCTTAAAGATTTTAGAACCGATTTCTAGTGATTATACGATGACTTCAGAGAAATCCAAGTTTCGGCCTTACTATATCTCTACGAGGAAGAAAATGATTTCGAATGAGAGAAAGTAAGGTGATGGTCTCGGTCAAAATGACCATCCAAAAACCAAAGTATGGATTCAGTCATAAGAGAAAGAAAATAAAACATTGGAAAGAATACTTACCGATTGATTAAGGAATGAGAAAGAAAAAATGATGAAAAGGTTTCGATTATGGAGAAGAATGAAAAATGATATTCGGCTATCAAGGAAGGTGGAAAGAAAATGAGTATGTGACCAAACAAAAGTGAAAAGCAATGCACTATTGTGCTAATATGTTTCGGCAAGGAGGGTTGCAAAATTGGGAGAAATGACACAAAGTTGTCAAAGGGAATATTTGCCAAAACACTACTAAGTCTTTACCAAATGCCAAAATAAAAAAATTCAGCTACCTATTCTCCCCAAAATCATCCACATACATCCCCCCTAGGATAAGAGTTTGGCCACCCAAGCTTTCCAAAACATCACCCACGAAATAAGCCTCATGTCCCTCTTTCTTTCCTATTTCTCTTGATTCCTTTCCCAAATTAAACCTTGCCTTATTCTTATAGCCACCTTACCAAAAATAAAGAAGTTCACCTTACCATAAATACCTCTTGGCCGACACTTAAGGAAAGAGTGCAAAAATAAAAGTAAAAAATGCACACAAAGGGATTCGAACCTCTTCCCTCAAGGTCCATCACTTGATGCTATAACCTCTTTACTAATTGCTCATTTATGCTAACAAATTACTCATCTATTTCCATAAGCCTTGATGCCACTTACTATCTATCCTTAATAGGCTTAATCACAAAATTTTACTAAGGCCCAACTCGAACCTAAAACTTCATAAAACCCCGTAACTTTCTAAAATCACTTTCCTATTATGTCCAACTTGAAATAATGTTGTTCTCTTGTTCTCAAAAATTTTAAACACTCCTACGCCCAAGGCCCATTGGGCCCAATCCTACTAGGCCCAATTTCGGGATGTTACAATTCTACCCTCCTTAAAGAAATTTCGTCATCGAAATTTCCAACCAACTACTAAACGCACCACTCAAATCACACCACTATGCTTTCGCTGCGCACTCTAATCTTAATAAAACTAATGTACCTTTAACATAATCTTGAATCCTCTTTCACACAACCAAACATCTAACCACCGAAGCAAGCCATTATCTACCACTTATACCTAAAATTTCCTACATTCAATCATCACGTCCAACCAAAACATACCTGACTTGATGGTGATGAAACAAATTCGAGCCTTATGCTCCTTAGACCCACATCTGAAGCATGCTCCTGACCTCCTCCAGCCTTCTCCTGGATGACGCCTTCTACAATAATCGCAAGCCAGAAATTTGAACGTACCTTGACATGCTTCACAGAACAAGACTGCGACCCAAAAGAACCACAAGCTAATTTCTTCTTATAGTCCACAGACCCAACTCGTAGTGCTTCACCGATTCCTTTAACCTCCTCCAATACTTCCTTAACTATCTGAGTCAGTTCATCAACCCCCCGCTCAATCATGAGATCCCATCTCAAGCACAGGCGATGCTAACGCCTTCCTTTTGGAAACATGCCTCGGTGCCGAAGATCTAGCCCTAACACCTCAGCCTCTACCACGTCCACCACGTCCACGTCTTCTAACGCTCATGTTCACTAAGTCGATTTAATCTTGATTACGAGTCTTATGAATAAGCATACTATTTCAGTGTTTATTAAACGATATTTTATGACGTATAAGAAGTAAAGTCGCTTTTGCAAGCGCATCCTATAGTCTCAATCTCTATAGTTTCAACACCTAAAACTAAAAGTTCTAGAGTGTTCCTACAGTCGTATCACATTATTCGTAATCATAGAGTGATAACATGTACTTACTTGACTTGGTGCCGGATACTCGAGGTGCCATACTTCTTGTAAAACATACATTAAAAATCCAAAACAGCTTTGGAAAACATTTTTCAACCCAAACCACAGCCGAGTTTTGAAATTGGGCTCCGATACCAAAAAATGTAACACCCCAAACTCGGCCTAGAAGTTAGGCCCGAATCTGGCGTGCCACATGGAAGTGTTTTTCAAAACCATCTTTGCAATTGTTAAAAACTTGTTTGAGAATTACAGCCTCTTTGTTAAAACCCAAAACACTTAAGCAATTGTGTCTACGTGAAAACATAATTATCTTTAATAAACCTTTTCGGTTGCGAAAGCATATTTGAAATAAATGATTTACGAAAATGTGACGTTTAAAATAGAGTTGCAAAAGCATTTTGAAACATTGCAGAAACGTAGATAAAATACAAGTATTTTTGAGAGATTGATTGATGAATCACAAATCAAGGAATTGAACTTTAAATTCGTGACTTTTGAAAATGTAGTTAATAATTTGAAAGAAAGTTCGAGTTAAATCATATTTGTAAAAGTTTATTTTGAAATCCATTTGTTAATCAATTTTGGAAAACCTTTATTTACGTTTTTAGAAAATTCTCGTTTTAAACAATTTAAGAAGAATAATAAAAACATCCCAACCATAAAGCAAAAATAAAAATAGTTCAGAGGCCTCATTACAACTTAAACCAAAATAGCAAAATAATAAAATAAACGGAAATAGAAATTTAAAATTCAATAACACCATTTCTGAAGTATGGCCTCCACCAAATCATCCATGGGCCCAAGTCCTTACTACGGAGCATTACCTACAAGGGTTAAGAAAGAAAGGGGGTGAGTTACAAGAACTCAGTGTGTAACCCACTTACCATTGTCCACTGGGCCAAAATTCCAATTAAACTTTCAATTGGGCCAAAACCCATTTACAATTATAAAAAAAATAATATCATATATAATATGCATGTGATATGCAATTCCCAAATCAAACCTAATTTCCATCCGCTACACACCACCTGTACCAACCAGCACACCTGTGGGGAGCTTTAGTCACCCACCCCGCCAACACACCAAAAGTAGGCATTAAGCCGTAAATATCAAGTTTGTGGACAAGCCACCAGATTAATAGAATTTACATGGCATTTCCATTTTTCATATATGTGGCAGAGCCACCAGAATTACGTAGCAGATCTACCAGAACTTCTCTTCATCAACATCTCATCCCTTGCAAATCATGTATATAATGCATAGCCATTCACAACAATTTATTCAGATATTTCTTACAAAATTTATGGCCCATTATAACAATTTATCAAGTTGGCCAATTAAGCAAAATATCAAATGGCCCATATAGCAAATATCTCAATTAGGCCCATATAGCAACATATTTCAATTTGGCCCATAAAAGGTATTTTTGTAATTTTACCCACTAAGGGTAATTCTATAATCTCGCAACCCGGGGGTATTTAGGTGATTTACCCTCTAAGGGCATAATGGTAATTTCGCAACCTAGGCTTAACTACTAATTTGGGGCATAAAATCGAAACTGTCCATCTGCATCATACTGACTAAATTGACCATAACTCGAGTTACAAAACTCGAAATCTAAATCCGTAAATTTTCTTTGAAGCTAGACTCATATATCTTTCTACTATAATTTTTCCAGAATTTTTTGCTTAACCATTTAGTACAGTTTATTCCTTAAAATTTCTCTTGTTTCACTATCCAATGATTTTGACCTCTCTTAACTTAATCTCAAATATCTTACTGTACGCTTTTCATATGCTGCTCTCACTCATTTTTATTGAAAATAGGTTCACTAAGGAATCCATACATATAAATCATAGCCCATAATTCACTTAGTACAATTTTATACGATTTTTCCAAGACAAATTAGGGAACTACAAAGTCATTCAAAACCAGTCTCACTAAAATTAACATATCTCAGAATATAAAATTCCTTTTCCTTCTCCATTTCTTCCATATTAAAATAGACACAGTAAGGTTTGATTTGATATCTTATTCACTTATTAATTACCTTCCTCCTATTTTTTGTGATTTTTCAAATACACATTACTGTTTCTGACCGAAACTGTTTTATTATAAAAATACGATTTCCACTACGATCTTATGCACGTCCGAGTGATCACGGATGCCGGTTTTTGGTTTTATTTGGTATTTCGACCGATTCACAAAATATTTCATACAAAATTTCTGAGAAGTGTGAGATTACACACCATTTCAGATACGTATACGAAAGGTACGGGATTACACACCTGATTTTGATTTCCTAAAGAACCACTCTTTGTTGACCCTAGAATAATACCAACCAAAAGTTAGCCTCGAATTTCCAAAAGATTTCATACCCAACTTATTTGAATCACTTACCACTAATTCCGAGTGATCAATGATTGGGTAGATCGAGAAATTTAATCCCTATAAATAATATCGGTTAATCATCACCATCTTAACGAATAAACAATGATTTATAGAATCCTTGAAGAACACTTACTTAAAGATTTTAGAATCGATTTCTAGAGATTATACGATGACTTCGGAAAAATCCAAGTTTCGTCCTTCCACTATATCTCTACAAGGAAGAAAATGATTTCGAATGAGAGAAAGTATGAAACACCCCAAACCCGGCCCACGAGCTTTGACCAGATTTGGTATGTTCCTTGATTAAACCGGTTCAAAATTCTTTTGATCCTTAGGAAAAACTTGTGCGATTCTCAAGAAAATGTTGTTTGGGTTGGGATTGTTTTGAAAACCAATTTATCTTGTGTTGAAATCCATTTATTTAAGGTGACAAAATATTTAAAGTTTATTTTAACGTAAATTTACTAAATTTTTAATAAGTAATAATGTCGTAACAAAGCAAATAGAACAGAAAATAACATCGTTCAGTGGAGGCCTTATTACATTAATTAAAAACCCAAAGTAAAATAATGAAATACTTAAATGAAATAAATTATCCAAATCAGATAAAACTTCAAGCTGAGCATGACCACCACAAGTTCTGTCGTCCCGGTCCATCACTGCTCATCACCTGAAACATGTTCCCACAACGGGGTGAGTCAACAGACTCAATGTGTAACCAACACAAAAATTTAATAGATCAGGCATACCGTATCATATCACATGCATATTCATACACAGATAAAATAATGATGCAACCCGAACCCAAACCTAGTTGCCATCTGCTACACATCCCCGTACCAACCTGCAGACCGTGGGGACTACTAAGTCAACCCTCCATCCGCTACACACCATTGAAGGCAGTCGCTGCAGTCGACGTGCTCATCGCTCATATAAATTTCGTGGCATAGCCACCAGGTTAAAAAAAATTGTGTGATGAGACACCACATTCAGATAATGTAACCAAAGTTACCACATTCAGATAATGTGACCGAAGTTACCACATTCAGATAGTGAGACCGAAGTCACCACATTCACTTCCCATTTTTCATATAACCGAATGCCCCATATTATTCATATCATGCATATCATACTTAAATTCACATTCATGTCACTTTTCTCATGTTAAATATAAAATATTTCGTAATCCTAGTAGGAGTACGAAACGTACCTGAGTACTTTGTACCGTAACACGGTACCTTAGCCATATTCTTATATTTTCAGATTAAAACATATATTAAGTTAAAGCCATGAATCTATCAAGATTGGTGTAGGTTACACACCTGATTCGCTTAGCAATTTCCTTGAGATCTCAAAATCTGATCTACCGCTTAGATCCTTAATCCCTACATTTGATTATTCACTTACTAATTTAATAAAAAGCCATTCAGCCATAAATCCAAATCCTAGTAGGATTAGTACACAAAGACTTACCTTGTTGCCGATTGACTTAAGAATCAAGTCCCGAAATCTCTGCTATACTCTTCTTGCATTCGGCCAAGCATTGAATCACTTAAACAAATTAGTTTCGGCGTTTGAGAAGATAGTGAATAGATCTATATATCAAAATAGGCCTTGGCCGAATTTACTTTGGTACTTACCTTCTAAATCTCGAATCCCCAAAAGTATCCTTGCCTCCCTAGGGATGTCGAAATTCCTATAATCATGTGTTAGATTTAATCTAACATTAAAACTTAAAACATGGCCTTTGGCCGAATCTTATAGTTTCTTACCTTAGATCTTTATGAATCTGAAATATTCCTCTTTATATAGTCGATATTGTAAAACCCGAGAGATCCTTTGTAGATTCGGCCATAAAACAATAGTAGAGATTAGATCTTAGTTTTCGACAAACCTAAGAGAAAAAGAATGAGAACCGAATTAGATCTTACCCTTTTATATGGAAATTGGCAACACCTATGCTTGAAGCCCTTCCAAGATTCGGCTTTTGAATGGATTGGAAAGAAAAAAATAGGAAGAAAAGAAAGGTGAAGAAATTGGCTTCCTCTACTAAAGCTTTCGGTTTTAGCAAAATAGAAGAGAGAATTTGCTAGGGAAAATTCGGCAGAGAGAGGAGAATTCTTTAGGGAATTTCGGCAAGGAAAAGAGTGAATGAAAATTGGCCTTACTTTTCCTCCCTTAGCCGAATTTACTAGGCTAGAGTCCCCTACTTGGCCACCACTCTTCCTTTGTGATAACTTTATCCCCTTAATTTAAAATAATTAAAGAATAATCCTTTATTATCTCCTTGAAAAATAATCTAAAATAAAAATCCATTATTTATCCTTATTAGCCGAATTTTAAAGAGGATAAAACTCTTCTATTGCAAGCCTTGTGCCGTCCACCTCCGTGTTTCTGGAAGCAAAAATAAAACTTCTTTTATTTGCTTCCCATGTGACTCGAACTCAGGCCCAACACCCTTGCATGTGGCGCCATTTCCAAAGGCCCTAAGTGGCATCTCCAGGCCACTTTTCCTAGCTTGTTTGCGTGTCAATATTTCACATACTTTTTCTCTTAAGGCCACCTTGCCTTAATTTCCTCTTTTAAACTTTAAAACTCGACATTTCTAAGTCATTTCTAAGTTTCAAAAATTTTCGTTTGCCTCTTTAAACTTGACATTTCCTTACATTTCCTAGTTTCCAAAAATATTCAAAATCCATTCATAACACATAAGACATGTCATTTCGTACAATTAAACCGAAAATGCATAGGCCCTTTTTCAGGATGTTACAGTTCTACCCCCTTAAAATAATTTCGTCCTCGAAATTTCCTAGCTAAAATAATTGAGGGTATTGTTGTCGCATTGCCTCTTCTGGCTCCCACGAAGCTTCCTCCGATCCATGATTGCACCATAACACTTTGACTAGAGGAACTGACTTCCTTCGTAGCACTTCCACATCACGTTCCAATATCTGAATCGGCTCCTCCTCGTAGGATAAGTCAAGCCTTAGCTCCACTTGTTCAACTGGTACCACATGAGATGGATCCGATTGATAACGACGTAGCATGGATACATGGAACACGTCGTGCATTTGCTTTACAACTCGTGGCAACTCCAATTGGTATGCCATCGGTCCAACTCGCTTCGATTAGACTCGATAGGGCCCCGTAAACCTTGGGCTTAACTTCCTTTGCGACCAAACCTCATCACCTTCTTCCCAGCGAGACCTTCGTAAACACTTGGTCTCCCACTTCAAACTCTATTTCTTTCCGCTTGAGGTCTCAATCACGACTTCGCGCCTGCTCGAGGCTTCCTTTAACCGTGCCCTGATTATCTCAACCTTCTCTTCAGTTTCTGCTACTAACTCTGGACCCAAAACTCGACGTTCTCCTAACTCAGTCCAACAAGTAGGAGTTCGACACTTCCAACCATACAATGCTTCATATGGTGCCATTCGAATACTAGCCTGATAGCTGTTGTTGTAGGCAAACTCAGCTAAAGGCAAGTAATCTTCCCAACTTCCTCGGAAATCCATCACACAGCCTCGCAACATATCCTCCAACACTTGTATAACCTGTTCAGACTGCCCATCTGATTGTGGATGAAAAGCCTAGTGAAGTCTAACTTAGTGCCTATAGCTTGATGAAGTGCCTTCCAAAACCGAGACGTAAACCTTGGGTCTCTATCGGAGATGATCGATACCGGTACTCCATGTAACCTCACAATTTTCGCCACATATAACTTAGCCAACTTCTGAAGAGAATAGTCTACTCTTACTGAGATGAAATGCGCGGACTTGGTCAAACAGTCCACTATCACCCATATCGAGTCCTTCTTAGTAGGCGTAAGGGGAAGCCCACTAACGAAGTCCATGGTAATTCTCTCCCACTTCCACTGCGGAATCTCAATTGGTTGAAGCAATCCCGATGGAACTTGGTGTTCAGCCTTAACTTGCTGACATATCAGACATTTCCCCACGAACTCAGTAACTTCCCGTTTAAGATCAGACCACCAAAATTGTTCCCTTAGATCTCTATACAGCTTAATGCCTCTGAGATGCATAGCATAAGGGCTACTATGCGCCTCCCGAAGAATCCTTTGTCTTAACTCCTCGTCTCTTGGCATACAGACTTTTCCCTTGTAACACAATACTCCTTCATCATTAACGCCATAGTCCTTTAATTCTCCGTGCCATACTTGCTGTAACTTAGCACTTAGTTCCTTATCAGCCAACTGCCCCCTTTTCACCTCATTCAGCCATGTGGGCTTGACTTGTAATTCTGCCAACAGGCTTCCGTCATCATATAAACTTAAGTGAGCGAACATAGCCCTTAGATCGACACAACCTTTCGACTTAGGGCATCGGCCCACTACATTTGCCTTGCCCGGGTGATACTCTATCGAGCAATCATAATCCTTCAATAACTCCACCCACCTTCGCTGCCTCAAGTTCAACTCCTTCTGAGTCAACAGATACTTAAGGCTCTTGTGGTCTGTGTAGATCACCGACCTTTCTCCATAGAGATAGTGCCTCCACACCTTAAGGGCGAAAACCACCGCTGCCAGTTCCAAGTCATGAGTTGGGTAGTTAACCTCATGAGGCCTTAGTTGTCGAGACGCATACGCAACCACTTTTCCATCTTGCATTAGGACACATCCTAATCCCGTATGCGAAGCATCACAGTACACCACAAAATCCTTTCCTGCCTCATTGAATTAACACCTGAGCTTCCACAACACCTTCTTAAGCTTTTCAAAGCTCTCCTGTTGCTTATCCATCCATTCAAAGGGTACTTCCTTCCTTAATAACTTTGTCAAAGGCGCGGCTATTGACGAGAACCCTTCCACGAACCTTCTGTAATAGCCTGCCAATCCTAAGAAACTTCGGATCTCCGCCACAGACCTAGGTGGTTTCCAATCCAACACTGCTTCGATCTTCCTAGGATCTACTCTTATTCCCTCTGCGGATACCACATGTCCTAGGAATGCCACCTCCTTAAGCCAAAATTCACACTTGCTGAATTTGGCATAGAGCTTCTTCTCCCTTAACACTTGCAACACAACTCGGAGATGCTCATCATGCTCCTCTTCGGACTTGGAGTACACCAAGATATCGTCGATGAATACAACGACGAACCTATCTAAGTAGGGTTGAAAAAATCGGTTCATCATATCCATGAATGCGGCTGGAGCGTTCGTCAACCCAAACGGCATTACTACAAACTCAAAATGGCCGTATCGTGTCCAAAAAGCGGTCTTATGGATATCTGCCTCCTTCACCTTCAACTGATGATATCCCGAACTTAAGTCTATCTTCGAGAATACCGCGGCCCCCTTCAGCTGATCCAACAAGTCATCGATCCTTGGCAAAGGATACTTGTTCTTAATGGTCGACTTATTCAATCGACGATGTCTATGCACATCCGCATAGTTCCGTCCTTCTTCTTTACAAAAACAGGACCTGGTGCTCCCCATGGAGACACACTTTGGGTCGAATGAACCCACGATCTAGCAATTCTTGGATTTGAGCCTTGAGCTCAACCAACTCCTTTGGTGCCATTTGATACGGGGCAATTGACACAGAGTCGCTTCCTGTGTAGCAAGTCTATTCCAAATTCCACCTCCCTATCTGGGGGTATTCCTGGTAATTCCTCCGGAAACACATCTTCAAAGTCCCTTACCGTTCTAACTCCACTAACACCTTCTTCCTTTCCACCCAGCGCACTCACGAAGGCTAAGAATGCCTTGCACCCTTTCCTAACCATTTTCTCAGCCGTCAACACTGAAACTACGTGGGACAGGTAGTTTATTCTTTCTCTGATCATTACTACTACTTCATCCTTTGGAGTCCTTAGTTCCATTCGTTTAGCCGAACAATCCAATACGGCTCGGTGCTCTACTAGTCAGTCCAATCCAAGTATAAGTTCAAACTCCCCAAGGGGTAGTTCCATTAAGTCAACCCGAAAGTTCACTCCTTGAATCCCTAGGGGTGCATTCCGAAAGATCTTATCCACCACTACAGTTTCACCTAATGGGCTCACTACAGTCATCTGCCTATCAGAAAGTTCAGAGTCTAGGCCTAGTGTTTCCACTACACTACCTGCAACATAAGAATGGGTCGAGCCCACATCAATAAGAGCAAAATAGGGCTTGCCATAAATAAAGAACGTACCGGTTATAACATCCGGCGCGTCTCCATCCTCCCTCCGGCGAACCGTATAAACCAAACCCGGTTGCCTCGCCTCAGCATTAGTAGTACCTCTGCCCTGAGTTCCACGTCCTCTGCCAGCACCATTACCTCTGTTATTCGAACCACGACTTCGTTGAGGCTGCTGTCCGCCTCTACCAGCCTGGCTAACATTCTGAGCTGCTGTTCGACTTTCATCTGGTTTCTTAGGACAATCTTTGAGCATATGGTCCTTGGACCCACACCTAAAACATCCTCCCGTCTTTTTCCAGCACTCCCCTAAGTGCTTCTTTCCACAATGCTCACAAGGACGATACTGCCATCCTGTACTAGCTTGCTGACCTCGCGGCCCATCAACTCTAGGCCTCTTTTGAACCTTCCCAGACGATCCAAATCCTCTTTTTGGCCTAATCCAATCCATAGTCTGCTTTGTAGCATCCTTAATTCCCTCGGCCACCTTGGCCTTTTCTACTAAAGCAGAAAATTCCTGCTCCTGATGCGGTGCTATCAACAATCTCAAATCATCCCTTAGTCCGTCCTCAAAAGCGGACACAAATAGCCATCTTGCTCGATTGCCACTACTCCTCGAGCATACCGGCTCAACCTCGTAAATTCACCTCATATTTAGCAACGGACTTGTTTCCTTGAACCACTTCGGAAAAGCTTTCCTTTGTTCATCAGTGTACCTGGTTCCAATGTATTTCTTCCGATCGCTTCCTTAACGTACTCCCGTGTCGATCTTCACCGTGTGCACCATCCCGAACGATTAACCACCATTGGTACGCTTCATCACGTAATGCGATGCCACCATTCTTTTTAACTTCTCCTCGGGGTCAAGTCGAGCTCATCCATAATGCGCTCGATTGCCTCCAACCAAGACTTCACCATCTTGGGTGCCACTCGAATACTCCACGAAACATTTCAACCGTTGGCACGGTTGCTCGATATCGACTTTCGAGTTCCCGAATTTCCCCCGCACTGCACCCCTAACTCCAAAACTCGCGGCCACGACTGCGATACGGATCATCTCCTGCTTTGAGCTCATTGCTCAACACCAACAAAATGGTGGTGGTGGTGGCGGTGGTATCTCATTGTCGATCCTTGACCCGATCTAACGGGTTCTGACACGGTCATCCTTCCTCTACCGCGTCCTCGACGACCACGTCCTCTAGAGCTCATTTCTAATGTCGTGATCTGATTAAGAAGTTTTATGAATTAGTCATTGTTTCACTTGTTTACCCGCGAAGGAGTTTTATGATAAAGAATTTAGGAGTGGTTCTTTCGTATACATCCATGCACACAGTCTTTTCATTCATTCATACATCCATCAATCAATTATGAACTTTCGTTCATTCAGAGAAATGTTGCAGTTTTCATTGTTGTTGTTTTTTCCACTACCTAGGGGTATTTTCGCAATTTGTCCTACAGGGGTACATCCGTCAATACAGGTGATTTTGTCAAAAAGTATTTTGGAAATTTTGAATTTTTGGGGTATTTTGGAAAATTTCAAAATTCGGAGGTATTTCGATAATTTTTCACAAACCGGGATAAATTCGTAAAATCTAATAAATCAGGGATATTTTAAAATTTGTAAAACTTTGAGGGTTCTTTTTGAGAATTGTACTTTCCAAAATAGTGATGTTGCAAAAATTTTGAAAATCAGGGTTATTTTGGTAATTTTGTAAGTTAGGGGCAATTTTGTAATTTTCTAAAATCAAGGTATTTTGATATTTTGCAAATTAGGGTTTTTGAACATTTATAAAATAATGAAGTTTTGATCAAAACTACGGGTATTTTGGAAATCTCATAAATCAAGGGCATTTTTGTAATTTACCACTAGGGGTATTTTGTAATTTCATAAATCAAAAATTTTTCGGAAGACTTTGTAAAAATAGTTCTCACAAATTAAAAAAAAATAATTTTAAGAGTTTTAAAACTAGGTTTTTTTTTTTAAACATGGCTAGTTCCCTTTCGGGTTTTAGTTATTGTGTTTAGCCTATGATCGAGTCCTCTTGGTCAGGGTGAACCAAAGCTACGCACCAGGCAGGATTCGAGTGGAGAGGAGGTGAGTCACGCGGACTGCTTAAATACCAAGCTCCCACCGAAACCATTCTTAGACATGCACACAGAGGTTGCCACACCCACGGAGCCCTCTGGATTAGGGTGAACCGAAGCTACGCACTAGGTAGGATTCCTGCGAAGAGGAGGTGAGTCACTAGGACTGCTTAAATACCAGTGCTCTTAGGATCCAATCCTGAGACATGCGCATTGGGGGTTACCACACCCTAACTCGGTGACTTAGCCATAGGTTTGTTTAATGGAATTAAGTCTTATGTGTTTGTGTTTGAGTAGACTAGTCCTAGGGTTCAAGTTCCTATCATGCTATTCTACGTTCCATTCCTTTTCTACCCTTCCATAACTCACATAATCACACAGATGGTTAGGGGTACTTACTTGGTGGACTGCGGGTCAGAGACTTAGGTGCCATGCCAGAAAACCTGCTTAACTTCAAAAATACTTTTCATAAAACTCATTTGGGCTCGTTTGGAAAATGTTTTGGGCCTTAAACCTCAGGCCGAGAGTTTAAAACTGGGCTCTGATACCAAGTTGAAACACTCCAAACCCGGCCCACGAGTTTTGACAAGATTTGGTATGTTCCTTGATTAAACCGGTTCAAAATTCTTTTGATCCTTAGGAAAAACTTGTGCGATTCTCACGAAAATGTTGTTTGGGTTGGGCTTGTTTTGAAAACCAATTTATCTTGTGTTGAAATCCATTTATTTAAGGTGACAAAATATTTAAAGTTTATTTTAACGTAAATTTACTAAATTTTTAATAAGTAAAAATGTCGTAACAAAGCAAATAGAACAAAAAATAACATAGTTCAGTGGAGGCCTTATTACATTAATTAAAAACCCAAAATAAAATAATGAAATACTTAAATGAAATAAATTGTCCAAATCAGATAAAACTTCAAGCTGAGCATGGCCACCACAAGTTCTGCCGTCCCGGTCCATCACTGCTCATCACCTAAAACATGTTCCCACAACGGGGTGAGTCAACACACTCAATGTGTAACCAACACAAAAATTTAATAGATCAGGCATACCGTATCATATCACATGCATATTCATATACAGATAAAATAATGATGCAACCCGAACCCAAACCTAGTTGCCATCCGCTACACATCCCCGTACCGACCTGCAGACCGTAGGGACTACTAAGTCAACCCTCCATCCGCTACACACCATCGAAGGCAGTCGCTGCAGTCGACTTGCTCATCGCCCATATCAATTTCGTGGCATAGCCACCAGATTAAAAAAAATTGTGTCATGAGACACCAAATTCAGATAATGTAACCGAAGTTACCACATTCAGATAATGTGACCGAAGTCACCACATTCAGATAGTGAGACCGAAGTCACCACATTCACTTCCCATTTTTCATATAACCCGAATGCCTCATATTATTCATATCATGCATATCATACTTAAATTCACATTCATGTCACTTTTCTCATGTTAAATATAACATATTTCGTAATCCTAGTAGGAGTAGGAAACGTACCTGAGTACTTTGTACCGTAACACGGTACCTTAGCCATATTCTTATATTTTCAGATTAAAACATATATTAAGTTAAAGCCATGAATCTATCAAGATTGGTGTAGGGTACACACCTGATTCGCTTAGCAATTTCCTTGGGATCTCGAAATCTGATCTACCGCTTAGATCCTTAATCCCTACATTTGATTATTCACTTACTAATTTAATAAAAAGCCATTCGGCCATAAATCCAAATCCTAGTAGGATTAGTACACTAAGACTTACCTTGTTGCCGATTGACTTAAGAATCAAGTCCCGAAATCTCTGCTATACTCTTCTTGCATTCGGCCAAGCATTGAATCACTTAAACAAATTAGTTTCGGCTTTTGAGAAGATAGTGAATAGATCTATATATCAAAATAGGCCTTGGCCGAATTTACTTTGGTACTTAAATTCTAAATCTCGAATCCCCAAAAGTATCCTTGCCTCCCTAGGGATGTCGAAATTCCTATAATCATGTGTTAGATTTAATCTAACATTAAAACTTAAAACATGGCCTTTGGCCGAATCTTATAGTTTCTTACCTTAGATCTTTATGAATCCTGAAATATTCCTCTTTGTAGTCGACAGTTGTAGAAACCCGAGAGATCCTTTGTAGATTCGGCCATAAAACAATAGTAGAGATTAGATCTTAGTTTTCGACAAACCTAAGAGAAAAAGAATGAGAACCGAATTGGATCTTACCCTTTTATATGGAAATCGGCAACACCTATGCTTGAAGCCCTTCCAAGATCCGGCTTTTGAATGGATTGGAAAGAAAGAAATAGGAAGAAAAGAAAGGTGAAGAGATTGGCTTCCTCTACTAAAGTTTTCGGTTTTAGCAAAATAGAAGAGAGAATTTGCTAGGGAAAATTCGGCAGAGAGAGGAGAATTCTTTAGGGAATTTCGGCAAGGAAAAGAGTGAATGAAAATTGGCCTTACTTTTCCTCCCTTAGCTGAATTTACTGGGCTAGAGTTCCCTACTTGGCCACCACTCTTCCTTTGTGATAACTTTATCCCCTTAATTTAAAATAATTAAAGAATAATCCTTTATTATCTCCTTGAAAAATAATCTAAAATAAAAATCCATTATTTATCCTTATTAGCTGAATTTTAAAGAGGATAAAACTCCTCTTTTGCAAGCCTTGTGCCGTCCACCTCTGTGTTTCTGGAAGCAAAAATAAAACTTCTTTTATTTGCTTCCCATGTGACTTGAACTCAGGCCCAACACCCTTGCATGTGGCGCCATTTCCAAAGGCCCTAAGTGGCATCTCCAGGCCACTTTTCCTAGCTTGTTTGCATGTCAATATTTCACATACTTTTTCTCTTAAGGCCACCTTGCCTTAATTTCCTCTTTTAAACTTTAAAACTCGACATTTCTAAGTCATTTCTAAGTTTCAAAAATTTTCGTTTGCCTTTTTAAACTTGACATTTCCTTACATTTCCAAGTTTCCAGAAATGTTCACTTTCCTCTTTTGAATCATTTCTAAATCATTTCCATACATTTTCAGGTTTCCAAAAATGTTCATTTCTAAATCATTTTCATGCATTTTCAAGTTTCCAAAAATGTTCGCTTTCCTCTTTTGAATCATTTCTAAATCATTTCCTTACATTTCCTAGTTTCCAAAAATATTCAAAATCCATTCATAACACATAAGACATGTCATTTCGTACAATTAAACCGAAAATGCATATGCCCTTTTTCAGGATGTTACAAAGTAAGGTGATGGTCTCGGTCAAAATGACCATCCAAAAACCAAAGTATGGATTCGGTCATAAGAGAAAGAAAATAAAACATTGGAAAGAATACTTACCGATTGATTAAGGAATGAGAAAGAAAGAATGATGAAAAGGTTTCGGTTATAGAGAAGAATGAACAATGATATTCGGTTATCAAGGAAGGTGGAAAGAAAATGAGTATGTGACCAAACAAAAGACAAAAGCAATGCACTGTTGTGCTAATATGTTTCGGCAAGGAGGGTTGCAAAATTGGGAGAAAAGACACAAAGTTGCCAAAGGGAATATTTGCCAAAACACTACTAAGTCTTTACCAAATGCCAAAATAAAAAAGTTCAGCTACCTATTCTCCCCAAAACCGTCCACATGCATCCCCCCAGGATAAGAGTTTGGCCACCCAAGCTTTCCAAAACATCACCCACGAAATAAGCCTCATGTCCCCCTTTCTTTCCTAATTATCTTGATTCCTTTCCCCAACTTCAACCTTGCCTTATTCTTATAGCCACCTTACCAAAAATAAAGAAGTCCACCTTACCATAAGTACCTCTTGGCCGACACTTAAGGAAAGAGTGCAAAAATAAAAGTAAAAAATGCACACAAAGGGATTCGAACCTCTTCCCTCAAGGTCCATCACTTGATGCCATAACCTCTTTACTAATTGCTCATTTATGCTAACAAATTACTATCTATTTCCATAAGCCTTGATGCCACTTACTACTATCTCTCCTTAATAGGCTTAATCACAAAATTTTACTAAGGCCCAACTCGAATCTGGAACTTCATAAAACCCCATAACTTTCTAAAATCACCTTCCTATTATGTCCAACTTGAAATAATGTTGTTCTCTTATTCTCAAAAATTTTAAACACTCCTACGCCCAAGGCCCATTGGGCCCAATCCTACTAGGCCCAATTTCGAGATGTTATAATGTTTGTCACATTTTAATATGTTCTAAAATATTATGTTTTGTTTTATTACATATTACATATTTTGTTTAATTATGTCTAACTGTTACGTTTTATTTGTGTCCTAAAAGATGTGTTTTAGTTATGTATTAAGTTCGTGTCAAGTGTGTTTTTATTTGCATGTGAGTTACTTGTCATGATAAGAGTCCATTTCTTAGTCAAGAGTCTTAGTTGATGGTTATTTATATGTGTGCAGGTGCTTATCTATATGTCCTAAGAGTGACCATTCATATTGTCGAATTCATGCACTTGAGAAACTCCTAGAATATTCAAGAATCAAGCCTTCAATGTGGTGCATTGTGACCATTCAATTGTTACTGAAATACATTTCTTAATGTCTTTCTTAGTGAAGAAGGATGCATGAACAAAACAAAGGGAAGGTACTCATTAAATTTGGCCAATGTACTAGCCCATGCATGAATCGGATTGAGAGATGAATTTCCAAGATTCCATGTTGTCCATTCAAGTATTCAAGGGTCATTATGGCATCATTTAAAAGAGATGCATGTTCCATGCATTTAACAATAGACCAAGGGGGATTAAAGGAAATTAAAGGCTGCTCCTACAATGAATTGGAAGATTGCTTCCTAGCTAAGGATGCATGCACGAATTTGATGAAGGAATATGTCTATTTGGTTTACACATGAATGCATCATGTTCATGAACAAAATTTTAATGTTTTGTGTGAACACTTTAATTATTAGTGTGAACACATCTAGATGCAAAATTTGAATAGGCATTTTAGGCTCTAAAATAGTTTGTAACAAGGACGTTTTAAGGGAGACCATTTTAATACAAAAAAAACTTCTATTTGTGAGAATTTCTCTCCAAGGTTCTTAACCGAACTTATTTGAACTTATCAAACTTCCTTCGAGTTTGTGGTGTTCACCATTGACTTATTACTTCTTTTACCACTGCAAAGTGTGCCGTCTTTATTACACCAAGGTTCGAGTGTTTGCCAAATTTATGAGGGTCGAGTTCGATTATAACTCTAATTCCATAAAATATTCAAGTGCTTTGGGTCGCGATTTCCACAATCCATGTTTAAACCATCTAGATTAACCCTAATCCTATTAGACACATCACTATCAAACACATCAAAACCAGACATTCCTTCCTCACTTTCATTAAATTCATCATCAATTAAACATGCCAAACAAATTTAACATCAATAAAGGCATACAACAACCAAACAATTTAATACAACATATGCAATGACAAACAATAACCAATAAAAAAATAATTTAATACAAACACATCCATTTTTATCATGCACATGGCAAATAATAACCAATACAATATAGAAGCTAAAGAACAAATTTAATCCAAAACAGTATCATGCACATGGCAGACAATAACCAAACAATAATCACACACTTTAATCCAATTCATATTTGAGACTAGGAACAGATTTTTCTGACAATAACCAAACAATAACCAAACTTGATTCTATTAGTCATAAAAATAGGAAATGATTTGTCTCTTTCCTAAGGCAATTAGTATGCAAATGGCAGATAATAAGTTACAAAAATCCAAACATGAAATTCAGTTTTATACAAACAATAAGCATATTTCAATCAACATTTAAAATACTCATAAATCATATTTGAATAATTAAATGACATACACGGTATCATGCACATGGCAGACCATACACAGTATCTACCATTAACTTTACCAAACCCTAAACCCCATGTGAATAACAAATAAAATCAAAATCTAGTATAAACCTCATGTGAATGCAACATTTTTCAAATTTTAAATCCAAAAAACTCTAAACCCAAATCCCCCTAAATCCAAAAAATCAAAAAACAAATATAGAAACTTACCCTTTATAGTAGATGTAACAACATTGGTTGCTTCTCTTCTATTAACCATTATGGCTGAAAACCAAAAACACTGATAGGTTTCCCTTTTGTCTTCTTTTCCCCCCAAACGAAAAATACCAATTGATTTATAACCCTTAACCTTGTTAATCAATTCTAAATCAATTTTCTAACCCTAAAACAACCTTGTTAATTGATTTTCGAATAGATTTCTAACCAACACCCTGTTTCTGAATTTCTTTTCCTCCCCTTAATCATAATCAATTTGTGTTTTTTACCCTAAACCAATCCACTTATTCAGATTTTTTTCCCTAAACCCGTGTAAAGTTTGACCCTTCGACTAATTCACCAATGTGGCAAGTTAATCGGTCACATCAGCTAGTTAACTTGCCACATCAACGGCAGTAACAGAAAATGTTAATAAGTGACTAATTTGTCACTTTTTTATAATGCTAGTAACTGTTTTGTTATTTTTTGAAAGTTGAGTGATTGAATTGAAACTTGAGTGACTGTTTTGTTAGCTACCTCAAAGTTGAGTGACTGCTGGTGCAATTTACCCTATTTATTAATATAAGTAAAAAGTTATTTTCCAAAAAACATATTTTTATTTTTTATTCGATGAAGATTTCATTGACAACTAAGATTTTCATATTGCGTTACAATAAGAGTAATTATATTAATGATTACTAACATCTTGACAATTTTTAGCGTCGAGTAGACCTGATCAAGGGTTGGGTTCGAGTCGAGTCGATGTAAAATTTTAAGTCATTTTTTAAGCTTGCGTCAAGCTCGAAAAATGGATCTAAAATTTTTCCCAAGCCCGATCTAAATAAAAAAGTTAAGCCTGAGCCCGACCCGACCGTATTATTTTTTTAGGTTATTTTTTATATAAAAATAAATTTAAAAAATATAATACATCAAATACTCTAGAAATATTAAAAGAAATGTTTCCCAAAAAATTGAAAATACATTAAAAAAATATTTATACTTAAATAAAACTAACATGGTTGCAACTTAGCAAGCAAATGACTCTAAAATAGTAGCAAAATTAACAATAAAACAAGAGGTATATAATATCCAAATAATAACAACAAAATAGTAGCAATATAGCAGTGAAATGGTAGCAAAACAAAAATATAACAGCAACAAAACAACAACATAACAATAGTAAACAATAGCAAAAATAGTCAAATTCGAGTAAGGCCCAGGCCAAAAAAAATTTGCCCAAGGCCCGGCCTATTTAGAAAATAGACCTTAATTTTTATCCAAGCTCATTTTTCGGACTTATATTTTGCCCATATCCTCTCACTTTTCGGACGGGCCTGGACGGGTGGCTCGGCCCATGATCAAGTCTAGTGTCGAGTTTCTTATAAAATATTTAAAATTTAAATGATGAAAATATAATTTTATCTTACTATTGTAGATAACATTTAATCCTAAACTTGACATTCATTGATACTAAATTCTAAAAAATAATTTTTTTAAAAATGAATAATATAATATGAAAATATTTTAACGAAAAATTAAATGGACCTCAACACTCGTGGGTAGGGATGGCAAAACCCGACCCGTCCGATGGATTCTGAATCGATCCGCTCAAAATGGAACATTTTTTTCTTTTGAAAGGTGGATGCCAGGGAGAGTGAGATGGATTTTTTTCTTTTGGATAGTGGGTATGGAGGTTATGGTAATTGTTTGCCCCACCCTGACCCACTCCACTATATGAAATTACTATTATTTTCTTGTATATATAAACTATTAAATTGGCAAAAATGTAATAACATAATATAGAAAAATTCATATATTTTATGTTTAATTTTTTTTTGATATTTTTTGAAGAATTATGTTTAAATATTTACTTAAATTTAAAAAGATTGAAAATATTAAAGAAGAGTAGTAAAAATTAAATTGAAGCAGAGCGGGGTGGGGTAAGGCAATGCGAGACAAGATGGATGTATCTAATACCAATCAAGGTGGTAGTGGTTTTCAAGACTATGCATCTATAGTGGAGTAAGGCGGGTGGTGGAGGAGAGTGTGACAACTATGGAGTGGTGGTGGATTTAGCAATATTTACCCTCACCTCACTCTTTTATCATCCCTACCCATGGGTGACAAGTTCCATTTAAAAATGTTAGTAGAATCCTAATTTTAAAACCTATAAATAAGCAATAGACTTTTTAGTTTTTTACAAAAAAAAAAAAAATCTTCTTCTACATTCTACTGTAACCTATATAACTAAGTATCTCAAAATTCTAATTTCCAAGTATACCGTAATGATTGTCCACTTATTGAGATCCAAACAAGGACATGTTGCCAAAAATGCAACAACTTTGAAGTATTCTCTTGTGGCTCCAACATGTAGTAACATGGGTTTAGATTTGTCTAACAACAGAATCATTCATTTATTAATATAAGTTGGTTTCTATCACGCTAGTTGAATTAGGAAGTTACTTTCATGCCATCACTCATATCTAATGTGATCAAACGATAAAAAGACCCATACATTTTATCTTCTCAATTGCGAAGTGACAATAACATTGGAAGATGTAGCATTGTTGATGAGGCTTTTAATAGACTAGTGTCCTGTAATGAGAAATTTTGACCACAATCTATAGGAGGTCTTTTACCGAGCCTTCAAAACCTACATCAACCTTAAGTTCGATTTTCAAGGGCATTGGATTAAGATGACACGGTTAAAGACTCATTTCAAGCATCTCTTAGAAAATCCAAAACCCAGTGATATTGTTTGTCATTCTAGAGAGCACATTCTTTTATTGATAGAAGGTGTGCAAATACTAGAAAAGTTTAGCAATCTAGTTCAGACCATGTACCTCTCCTAATGTTATCAAATTTCTAAATGACTGGATTATATAGTTGAGGGTTTGTCGTTGTGGCATGCCTATACAAGATACTATGCAGGGCATATAAAGTGCGGGATAATGAAGTAAATGGTTGCCTTGTGATTTTATAATTGTGAGGGAGATATTGACATCATAGATTGCACCATACCTTACGAACCTCTTAGTTTCCCTCTAGTTATGCAAAGTATGTGGAGTTGGGTGATATTTACTTTCTAATCCAACCATAAAGAAGTTTTTTTTTTCAAAACTTAGAATTTCTATTTTAGGCCAGGCTAGAGGACGTCTTTGTACTCAATTGATGCTTCAATGCTTCTAAAAAGTTTGTTTTCATATAAAGATTTTAAAAAAAAAGGTAGGTTCTTTTTTTGTTGAAATTAGTTCATTACTTAACAAGGGATTGAAGCTAGAATATGGTGGAAGAAAAATATTTTATAGGCATTTAGCTGGTGTTTTAGTTTAAGATTCAATAGAAAAAAGTAAGGTGTCTAGTTTTCTTATTCAATGCATGTACTACCACTTGATGCCATTGAATTTTTTATTTATAGTTTAGGGAAATGGGTTAAGACTTTATCTAGAGGGAGAAACTTTTGGTGGGTTACTTCCAATACAATAGCACTTTTACAAAGTTGCCCATTTTTGGCAAAAAATTATACCTAGTGGCTTAGTCATGTAGATTTATAACTTTTGGCTTGTGCACGTAGCTATGTGGACCATAAAATATCACTAAGTAGTCAAATGTTAGGGATCATAGAAGTAGGTTAATGAAGTTGTCGAATCTAAGCTTTAAGGTTTGTGAGCACGGTAGCATGGTACATTGATCTCTATGATTAGACAAACATGTCCACGAAAAACGATAAATGAAATACGAAGTCAAATGTTAGGAATTAGAGAAATGGGTTAAGTTTGTAGTCACATAAATGAATTTTTGACAACAAATATGTTTATAGCTTTAAAGTTTGCATGAATGAACTTATGAATATAATTTTTGACATCTTAAAAGTAATCATACAATGTGATTCATGATCGTCAATGTAACAGCCAATTTTTTAGTGGTGTCGGAAACAGTGGTTTCGAGGCCACCAAAGCCGGCAAGTAAGTTCGTAAATATTAAATAATATTTATGAGTCAAATATGGTTTTAAAAAGGTTTTTGAATTGGTAATTTATGTTTTATAATGATTTATTAGGTCAAGTGGTTTTAGAAAGTGAGGTATCGGGACATCGTTTCTATAGGTTTTAGAAAGTGAGGTATCGGGACATCATTTCTATAAACCGAGTCATAAATATTTTTATAAATATTTAAGGAGTGTCATTAAGAAGGTATTAAAGTTTCGTTGAAAAATTTTAACATTTTGATAGTTGATTAATTAAAAAGGACTAAATTGAAAAACAGGCAAAACTTGTTAATTATAATATTTAATTGATTAAATGGCTTGATTAATAAATGATGGGGGACTTAAGAAACAACTATACCAAAATTAAAAAGATGAGGCGGCATATTAAGGAAAAATAAAAAAAAAATAAAATGATTCAATGGCAAAATTGTAATTTATTTGAAATAAAAAACAAACAAATTGAATTTAAAGGTTTTCTAGACATTTCTTCTTCAAATTCAGCCTAAACAGCCATAGGAGAAAGAGCTTAAGCTGGTTTTTCATACTTTTGATTCATGTGAGTTCAATTCTTACCCGTTTCTTATAATTTTTGTGTTTTTGAGATTGTTACAATTAGGTCCAACTAAACCATACCTTTATTTTTTATTTTATAAAAATTTTGGAAGTTTCCATTGATAAATATTAGATTTTTTGATGAATAACATGGATTTAGAGCTTTGATTATGTTGTATGATGATTTTATAAAGTGATTTTGTTAAATATTGATTTTAGGATTAAATTGTGAAAAGGTTAAAATATTAGGGTTTGATAGTGAATTTTTGGTTTATTAGAGGTTTTATGAAGGCCTAGAATATTTGAATAGATTATTGATTGAGAAACTTAGTTAATTTGATAGATTAACTAATTAAGGGATTAAATTTTAAAAGTTTGGGCTAATTGTGTAAATTCAAAAAATAAAAGGGGATTAATTGTGAAATGAATTGGAAATGGAATATATGCTAATAAATAAATAATTTTATATTTTAGATCAAGGTCCCGTAGATACTCATGAAAAAGGAAAAATAGTGGAATAGTCCCTAAACTTCTGCAATTACTACAATTCAATCTAGGTAAGTTCATACGGTTAAAATTTAATAATTGTATTAACTTGATGAATGGTATTATGCATTTATTTATTGTTGGAAATGAATTATTGTTTGAATTATAATATTGAATTGGATATTCGATTTGAATTGAATGCAAGATTTGAGTACATTTGTAATTTGGTGTATAATGGTATTGGAGGGAGATATCAACATTTTACCCAAGTAAACCGGGGTTCAACATTTGTTGCGAACTCTCATGTTTTACTTTCTGTTTGGCGTAATTGGGTGGATCAACTTTTACGAGATTCTTTTCAACTTTTGAGCTTCTGTTGGTGTATTTGGGAGGACCAGCTCTTATGAGCTTCTGTTGACGATGTACTCTTATCCGTAAGTCGTTCTTCGAATAGAAAAATTTTAGTAAAGTGATTTATTAAATGAATTGGAAAGACATGTTATTTATTTTTGTATTAATTTGAATACGGATGTATTTATCAATTGAAGTTGTGAATGACAGGGAATTAACAAGAATGATTTTATTTATTTGACTTGTTATAGTTAGTTCAATAAGATTTTTGTTTAAACCGTCAAACTTACTAAGCTTCATTAAGCTTATTCTTATTGTTTAATGTCATTGTAGATTTTCAGAAGGTTGTACGATCAGATCAGCACTCAAGTCACACTATCCAGCTTATCTCAGTAGTTTTTGAAATGTTCAATACGGTTTATATGGCATGTATAGGCTTTTATACGAACTTAGTTAAAGTGTAGCTTATGTAAATATTATGAATAATATTTTATTTATATAACCAACTTTCATATTGAGTCATAGTAAACTTTGGTAACTTGGTTAGATAAGGTAAGGTTGGATACTTGGTTGACATGTTTTTAAGTTGATATTTGAAATGCCTAAATGTTTAATAGTTGTGTGTGGTGATAATTGATAAACCGGAAATATAACATATTTTAATCCTACATTTATTATGCTTTTTAGAGTTTTAAGCCTTGTTTTATATAAAAAGGTGCTTTTGATCTTTTCTTTTCATGTCTTATACTCAGGAAAGCACCCGATAACGAGCAAAACGGGCCTAAAACGAAGGAAAAAGGCCTTTTCACGAAATCAACACGGCTTGGACCAAGGACCACACGGCCGTGCCTTGACGAACACCTGGAGCACGGCCTCACCACCACCGCACACGGCCGTGCCAATACAGAAATCCAAACACGGTTAGGCCACGACTTGCACGGGCGTGTGACATGGCCGTGCCCCTGACGCTGGAAAGAGTAATTTCAATCGGAAAAGGATACTTAGGGAGAAAGAATCTTATTCCAAGAGCCTATAAATACACCCCAAATACCAACTTGAAGGGGGGTGGAAAGCTAGGCCAAGGAGCCAAGCCGAGAAGGTCAGAGCTAGGGAATAACGCTAGGATAGCCAGTCGATTCATCACAAGAAGCCGAAATTATACTCAAGACGGCGGAATTCTCCTTCAATCCCGACAGGGAGTTTTAGGATTTTTCTTATGTTTTGTTTTATCTTTTCTCTCGTGATGTTTTATTTTTCTTTCATGAACTAAACCCCTCAGATACCCGAAGGGGGATGAAGCCTAGACAGATGTTTATTATTTGATTTTTGGATTATATGATAAATTACTTAGTTTGCTCTTAATTATGTTTCTTAATCAATATCGAATGTGCTTAGGTGGAGGAGGAATAGACCCTGCCTAAGAGTAGATCCAACATAATTAAGCGGAGTTGATCGGGCGCCTAAAGATAGGGTTACGAGATTTTACCGGATTAGGGTGAAACCTAATATGGGAATCTATTGATCGATTTACTGCTTTCCTAGGGGGTTATTATAAGCGAACGAGAGTTCCGCTAATTAACCTAGGATTAGACGTTATTCACCTCGAGAGAGGGTTTAGCATAGGTTAGGGAGTCTCACGGATCAAACTAAGTAAAAGAAATCGTATAATTTAAGGTTAAGTAATAAAGTGAAGTTTAGGTGGATTCTTCCCGAGGGTATCATAAAATCAACTTAGTCTTTTTCAAGTTATCCTCAATCTAGTCTTCTTGTTCTTGTTTCTTTAAGTCTAGTTATCGTTACTACCATTCACAACCAATTTTTATCTTATTTAGGCTAAGAAGTGAAAAGAAAGTGAGTATTAGTCAACTTAGTTCCTTTGGGTTTGACATCCGGTCTTGCATAAACTATACTACTATTCAATAGGAACACTTGCCTTAACATCGTTGTCAGAGTTAGTCTCCAGGTTTGATCGTTCTTTTATAAATATTTAAAACTCTGATTTTACAGCGATCAAGTTTTTGGCGCCGTTGCCGGGGAACTAAAATACTAAGAAAGCTTTATTTTTATTATTTTAGCCATTATTTTACAATTTGTTTTGTTTTTGTTTACTTAGGTTAGAATTTTAATTTTTGAATTTTTTATTTTTTATTTTATTTTATTTCTTTCTCGTACCTCTAGTTTATGACTAGAAGGAATCCGAGAGGACCTTTGGTATACGACAGTGATATCGAAGCAACTGCTCGTAGGAATCGTCGGGAAACCAAACGAGCTCTAGACTACACAGAAAGAAAGGAAGAAGACAGATCCAATCCTACTGAAGGGATGGACAAACACCGCCCACCATTACACGATGTGGGAGAGCAGAATGCTCTACGTATAATGTTTGATTATGCGAAACCACATTTAACAGGAGCAGAATCTAGTATTGTTAGGCCTGCTATAACTGCTAATACTTTTGAGTTAAAACCTTACACAGCACAAATGATTCAATAGTTTGTTCAATTTGATGGTTTACAGGACGAAGACCCAAACAAGCATATAGCTAACTTTTTGGAGTTCATGTGATACATTTAAAATAAATGGCGTTTTTGATGATGCCATTCGTCTTCGGTTATTCCCTTTTTCATTAAGGAATAAAGCAAAACAGTGGTTAAACTCGTTACAACGAGGGTCGATCACTACATGGGATCAAATGACCGAAAAGTTTTTAATGAAATATTTCCCACCGGCCAAAACGGTCAAATTACGTAATGATATCTCTTCCTTTGTGCAGATGGATTTAGAAACACTATACGACGCATGGGAGAGGTTCAAAGATCTCTTAAGGAGGTGCCCACATCATGGTTTACCCCTGTGGCTACAAGTCCAAACCTTTTATAATGGAGTAAATCCTTCAACGAGGCAACTAATAAATTCAGCCGCCGGTGGAACGCTAAACAACAAGACGCCTGAAGCAGCCTACAAGTTCATTGAAGAGATGTCTTTAAACAACTATCAATGGCAAGCTTCAAGGACCAAGCCAACAAAATTGGCAGGAGTCTACAACGTTGACTCCATGACCATGCTATCAACGCAGCTAGAGATGATGAATAAGAAGCTTGATAGTTTGTGTTCTTCACAGATACACCCAGTCATGCAGTGCGATGTAGGTGGAACTGTGGCGAATCCTGAGTACCCACCCTACCAACCAGGAGCAGAAGATGAACAGATGAACTATATAGGTAATAATTTCCGCTCTAATAATAATCTTTATAGTAATACTTACAATCCAGGTTGGAGGAACCACCTAAATTTTTCGTGGGGAGGACAAGGCAATCAAGGGAATCAAAGACAACAACCCTCCCAAAACTTCCAAAATCAGCCCTATCCACAAGACAAGAAGCCCACCTTCGAGGAACTCATTTAAGAAGTTGATCGAATAATTAAAAGCAATGAAAGCCAAATGGAAGAAATTGCTAAGACAGTCAATGAAGCAAGCAAAGCCATCGAACAACTTGCGAAGATAATGTCTGAACGGCAACAGGGACGGTTACCTAGCAATACCGAAATCAATCCTAAGGAGCAGATACAAGCCATCATACTTCAGGAAAGCAAAGAGTCAGAAGCACCCATTATAATTTCGAAAAATAAGGTAGACAACGATACAACGGAGGAAGCACAAGAAAAGTCGAAACCTATAGTCAAAGAGTATAAACCTCGCGTACCTTATCCTGTGGCACTACAAACAGACGACTCAGAAGAACAGTTTGGTAAGTTCCTTAAACTTTTAAAGAAATTACATATTAACTTACCACTTCTTGAAGCTCTTTTTCAGATGTCGGATGCACGAAAATTTTTAAGACAGCTCTTGACCAACAAACGCAAAATAGATGAAGAGCACCACGTAGAACTTAACGCAGCATGCTCAGCAATGCTACAAAATAGACTACCACAAAAGCAAAAAGATCCAGGGAGTTTTACAATTCCATGTTTAATTGGTAGTTTAAAAATTGACGATGCGGTAGCTGATTTAGGGGCAAGCGTAAATGTTATGCCTTATACATTGTTTAAACGATTAGGTTTAGGGAAACCAAAACAAACCAAGATGAGTATACAATTAGCGGATAAAACTGTTAGAATCCCTAGGGTTATTATAGAAGATGTGCTCGTCAAAATTGATAAATTCATTTTCCCAGTATACTTTTCCGTTTTAGACATGGATGAGGATAATTCAATCCCCTTAATTTTAGGAAGACCTTTTCTAGCAACTGTCAGGACTAAAATTGATGTTGCCACAGGAGAACTTATACTTTGTATAGGTGATGATTCAATTACTCTTCAAGCCCACGATTCAGCTAGGTCACCAAAGACTCAAGGTAAGCAAGAAAATTCTTTGAATAACCATTTAAATTTACCTTGTTTTCAGGAATCTCCAAAAACGGGGTCAGTTGAGCAAGATCCTCAGTTTAGTGCTAAACAAGAATTAAACCACGAGGAATAAAGAACCCAAATTGATGACCTAGATGAATGGAAAACACACTTCAAGGAGAAACTAGGGTTACACATGGAAGACCAGGAAACACAAGCCAATATAGAGTCGGTTCCACACGAAGCAAAACCAGAGGAACCACCCGAAAAGCTTGTAGGGACGTCAAATCACTATAAAATAAGAAACCAGTTCTTGTTCAAAAAGACAAGTTCCATGTCACCACTACAAACCTGAAGGAGAAGGGAGAATTTCTAAAGGTACACAATCTCTTCCCACAAGAGAAAGTTAAGGTAAGTACTCCAACATTTGACACTTTTACAATAAACACTTCTCGACTTCAATTTTGTCATAAAACTGAAAGTATAGACATGAGGGAAGATATTCAAACTTTCAAGCCTCCTTAATTTTCAAGCATTACAGAAGTCTAGCTTAAGACTATAAACGAGCGCTTCTCGGGAGGCAACCCGAGTACTAACTTTATTTCTTTTTGCAGTTTTTTGTTTTATTTTCTTTATTACTTTTCTTTTTCATTTTTAACTAACCCAAAAGTGCAGAAATCCAGAACACACGGCCTTACACACGGCCGTGTCCATGGCCGTGTGGACCACCAAAACTGCCACACTGACAGAGTAGAGGCCGTGCAGTCAGCCAACCACCACTCCGACGTCACAGATCCAACCACTTTTAGCACGGGCACCGACAGACAAGGAATGGCCGTGGCACAAACCATGCGAGGTTACTGACTTCTACGCTATGGCTAGAACACGGCCATGCCCCAAACCGTGTGAAAACTCTGAGGATACTGACTTATCGACCACGGGTAGCACACGCCCGTGTCAAAGAACCGTGCCCAAGCAAGCATGGACGTGGTGAGATCATGCACGGGCAAAGGGAGGTAGCACCCCTTACGACATAGCCGTGTGAGGCGGCCGTGTAAGTCGACACGCCCAGGAGCCACGGTCGTGGAAGAGCAGAATAATTGAGCATCTATTTAAACCCTTCACCCCTTCTCTTTCTCATCCGATTTTCTCACTATTTCCTTGAAGTTTTAAACTCTTCCATCTCAAATCCTATCTTCACTAAACCTCTAGACCCTTGAGCAAGCCAAAACACAATGACAAAGAAGTGTAAAAGGCCACATTCCGTAAGGAAGAACGATCACTATGAGTTCATGTCGACAGCTTCGCTCCAAAACCGAACCAAGGATATTTGAGGCTACTTAGTTTTGATATTTTCTTTCTCTTTTGCTTCAATTTACTGCTCTTCTCCTTTATTTTCCTTTTCTAGATTTTTGCACTGCTATTTTCGTTTAATTTCACTTTAGCTTTTTAGTTTCAGGTTCCAAAGACTGCTAGGGAATCACGCCACTTCCGCCTCCTCCACCACATCATTCTCCCTAGCGTTGATTCCCACCTTGCGAACCATCCCTCAATAAGGACTCTTCAGTCCATTTATCTTTAAATCTTGTTTTGTTTACATTTTTGTTTCCTCTTTCTTTATTTTAATTTTTCTTATTTACCTGTTTAGTTTCTTTTTCTTAGGACTTAATAAATCCTGGCTCTCACGCAACCCACTCCCATACCGACGCCTTCGTCGCAGTAGGAACCACTCGCCGCAAGCACCATCCGTATCCCAGGGAGTAATCTTTACCCTTCTCTTTAGATTTGTCCCGTAAAAATTCTTATTGAACTTTGTACATTGAGGGCAATGCACATCTTAAGTGGGGGGTAAACAACTTTTTTCATTATTCTCAAATCCCTGAGGGTAAAAACGAAATACATAGTGCCTAATTTTCCTCATCTTTCTCAAATCCCTAATTAAATCTTGTTCTTAAAGTAAAAATTGTCATAATACTAATTAGGATGAAATTTTAACCGATTTATGATTTTTATTGTTATGCTTTTGAATAAGTCATAGTTAATTGTACATTGATGATTAGTTTATGGAATACTAGAGAATCAAGCATGATAAGTCTGTTTTTCAGACAATAAAATTGTTACTAGGTTGTTGACCTGAGATTAAATTCTACCTTGAAATTTGAAATTTATAAGGATGATATCAAAACACCCGTAATTTTATGTGAGCATTTGAACATATAGAGCATACATTCTTTTCCGTGCTCAGTCTTTGATTATGAGTGTGTCAACTATGAACTGTTATTCTAAAACTTGCTTTGTTTATACATGTCGAGACCACAGTTACGATTTGATATATAGAGATGATGAAGGCACTTAGGTTTTAACCCACTAATTCCACTAAATAGCTCACCCTAACAAATTAACCCCTAGTGAACCCCTTTGATCCTAACAACCCCTTTTGTTGACTTAAACGCTAATATTAATCCCGAGCCTTTGCATCTGTTTTCCCTTTTCCTTTGATTAACCCTTAATCGAGTTTTGATTTGATTAGCTACCAAAAATTCATTACTTAGTTTGTTCTTAAAAAAAATAAATAAATATATTATTAAGTCTATCAAATTTTATAGTTTAAAAAGAGAGCTTACACAATCAAAAGCATATTTCCAGAAAAAACTCGTATTAGTAAAGTATTATTTAGTAGATGAAATTTTCGGGAAATTTTTAGGATAGGTAGTTATCAAGTCAATCTCGATTCTAACCTTCTAATTTCAGCCTGTGACCTCACCTTTCACCTCAGCCCCATTACAACCCGATCAAAGACCTTTTGATCTAATTATCATCTTGTATTACAGTGGTGGAGATTTGATTTTCAAGCAAGCCTATGGGATTAACTTTTCAGGTTTGACGTATGAGCGATCTTTTCTAACCCTTAAACACTTCTGAATGATTTGAGAGAACCTTAAGCGAGGATATCCATCCTTGTTGATTTTAGATTGAAAAGGTAGCTGTTTAAGGGAAGGAAAACACCTATATTTTCGAGATATAAACTCATGACTTGTCTCGTTTGAACCTCTAGGACACTTTGAATTAAATACTCCATGTATGAATTATTTATGAATTAGGATAAGACATTGTCAATAAGAATTATAAATTGTGGGAAAAATTCATTTTAATTGTAAGATGAGAATTTTGCTTGAGGACAAGCAAAAGCTTAAGTGTGGGGGTATTTGATAAACCGAAAATATAACATGTTTTAATCCCACATTTATTATGCTTTTTAGAGTTTTAAGCCTTGTTTTATATAAAAAGGTGCTTTTAATCTTTTTTTTTTCATGTCTTATACTCAGGAAAGCACCCGAGAACGAAAAGAACACAAAACGGGCCTAAAACGAAGGAAAAAGGCCTTTCCACGAAATCAACTCGGCCTGGACCAAGGACCACACGGCCGTGCCTCGACGAACACCTGGAGCACGGCCTCACCACCACCGCACACGGCCGTGCCAATACAGAAATCCAAACACGGTTAGGCCACGACTTGCACGGGCGTGTGACATGGCCGTGCCCCTAATGTTGGAAAGAGTAATTTCAATCGGAAAAGGATACTTAGGGAGAAAGAATCTCATTCCAAGAGCCTATAAATACACCCCAATTACCAACTTGAAGGGGGTGGAAAGCTAGGCCAAAGAGTCAAGCCGAGAAGGTCAGAGCTAGGGAATAACGCGAGGATAGCCAGTCGATTCATCACCAAGAAGCCGGAATTATACTCAAGATGGTGGAATTCTTCTTCAATCTCGACAGGGAGTTTTAGGATTTTTCTTATGTTTTGTTTTATCTTTTCTCTTGTGATGTTTTATTTTTCTTTCATGAACTAAACCCCTCAGATACCTGAAGGGGAATGAAGCCTAGACAGATGTTTATTATTTGATTTTTGGATTATATGATAAATTACTTAGTTTATTCTTAATTGTGTTTCTTAATCAATATCGAATGTGCTTAGGTGGAGGAGGAATAGACCCTGCCTAAGAGTAGATCCAACATAATTAAGCGGAGTTGATCGGGCGCCTAAAGATAGGGTTACGAGATTTTGCAGGATTAGGGTGAAACCTAATATGGGAATCCATTGATCAATTTACTGCTTTCCTAGGGGGTTATTATAAGCGAACGATAGTTCCACTAATTAACTTAGGATTAGACGTTATTCACCTTGAGAGAGGGTTTAGCATAGGTTAGGGAGTCTCACGATCAAGCTAAGTAAAAGAAATTATATAATTTAAGGTTAAGTAATAAAGTGAAGTTTAGGTGGATTCTTCCCGAGGGTATCATAAAAATCATCTGAGTCTTTTTCAAGTTATCCCCAATCTAGTCTTCTTGTTCTTGTTTCTTTAAGTCTAGTTATCGTTACTACCATTCACAACCAATTTTTATCTTATTTAGGCTAAGTAGTGAAAAGAAAGTGAGTATTAGTCAACTTAGTTCCTTTGGGTTCGACATCCGGTCTTGCCTAAACTATACTACTGTTCGATAGGTACACTTGCCTTAACATCATTGTCAGAGTTAGTCTCCAGGTTTGATCGTTCTTTTATAAATATTTAAAACTCTGATTTCACAGTGATCAATAATACATGTTTGAGACTTGATTTTTTAGCTTGTTTTGAATGCCTTGTTATGGCTTATTGATGTGCAAATTGTTGAGGTTAGGTTGGTGTCAATTTGGGTGAGAAATGTGGTTTAGAAAATGACCTATTTTCGTCCACACAGGTAGAGGCATGGCGTGTGTCTCAATCGTGTATGACACACGACCAAGTGACACGGCCGTGTGTCCCCTGTATCTTTTTAAGAATGCAAGTCAGTATGCTCACACCGCCTAACACACGGGCGTGTGACTTGGCTATGTGACCCAAGTCAGAGAGTTATACAGGTATGGACATGGGCTAGACATGGCCGTGTGTCCCTATTTCAAATGCCCACACGGCCTGAGACACGGGCATGTCTCTTGATCGTGTGACCCCTGCAGCTTTGAAAAATTCTAATGTTTCTTGAAAAATTCTTTGAGTACCTGATTTAGTCCCGACTTGTTTCTAATATGTATTTTGGGCCCCGAGGGCTTGTATAAGGGACAATATGTTTGATTTCAATTGGTTTCCATCATGAATGTTATATTATATGAAATATCTGTTCAATTGTTCTGTAAACTCCGGTAATGCTCCGTAACCCTGTTCTAGCAATAGATACAGGTTAGAGGTGTTACAGTCAAGGATCTCTTGGATCCATGCCTCACTTGATTGTTTTGAATCAATGCATGGTTGATTCAATATATATTTCTCATAATATAATTGCACAAAAGAATATGCAATAACAAATAATCGGTTAAAACATTCCATGCGTTGTAAAATTTCTTTCTTTTCCCTTTCATCATCACTTTCATCACCGTTGAAATTGTCAACCATACTCATCACCTGTGAATAAATTTTATATCCAAAATCAAACATAAAGAACTATTGATAAAACTATATTACACATAAATAAATAGAACATAAATTCAATATCCAAAAACCAAATATAAACAACTATTGGTAAAACTAGTTTCGCATTGTTGCTTAGTCCCATAGTAGATATCTCAAGACCCTAGAAGACTAGAAAATTTTCAACTCTCCTCCATTTTTGTCTTAAGGCACAAAGCTCTAATTTGGGATTAATTGATAAAAACATAGTTCGCTTGTCCTTATTGAGTAATAAATTTGGTGAGAAAAAGTATAGCAGACTAGTTTCTAGAACTTCCTCCGACATGTTATCAAGCATTTTGACTACTTGTGGAATACCATATGGATTCATAGCAGGAGTCAAACTACATGTGGCTTGACTCATATTGTCAGCTGCATTGCATAATTTTTCAATTTGACTAGACAATCTTGCAACCCTTCCAATTTGCTTTAAGGATTTCTTCCTTCCAATTTTAAAATCTGAAGTGGATATTTAAGACTTTTTTTCTTTTTTTGACTGTTTCCATCAATATGAACATCATTAAAAATGTGAACATCATTTCTCGCATTTTCTTCCTCATTCTCTTCAAGTATGTCATTGTCAACATCTTCAAAAAAGTCATTATAGAATGTACCAGAAGAAGGTGACCATGCTTTATCACCAGTTGCAATTACCACCATGAACATCTAGTCCAGCTTCCCATCATATTCAGGATCAATGCCCGATGTTCTAAATTTTTTAGCTTCAGGCACAACTTACATATAAATTGGTAGCTTAATAAGAAATTATTAATAACCTCATAAATAAGAAAAAAAAAACAAAAATGTTAAGAATTATTAATGTACCTTTAGCCTACTTTCCCACCAATCATTCGATGCATCAACAGTTCTTTTTATAGAATTCCACCCTAGACCAGTATCTTCGCCTTTAAGTTTCTTCCAAGCCTTTCATTCTTTTTTCAAGGCATCCCTCCTATTTTTAAGTTGCCTATTTTTAAGTTGTCTTTGTGAATAAGCCTTACTTGTTTCTTTCTTGAAGTTGGTCATTATTTTTAGCCATCCATCTTTTGTGAAATGAGTTCCAGGTCTATTGCTTTTCAATATCTCTTTAATACAAATACCACAGAGTATTTTTGTCAATCTTTTATCTCACATTGCTTTGACCTTTTCACCATTAACTTCAACCACCGAAGTACTCATCTATTATGCATAAGAACATATTTGTTTCAGCCAATAGAACTAACAATCAAATCATAGATGGAGACCAAAGCCATTTAACTCTCAAAAGAGAAAGTAGAAAAGGAAAAAGAAAAAGAAAATAAAAAAAAAATAAAAACATACCTTGAAGGAACAAAGATCAAAAGATGCATCTTTGAAGAAGAAAGGCAAGTCCTCTTCCATTGCTACTTCACAAATCAGATTCTATTAAAAAAAATGTTGATACTTTTGTTATATTTCAATCTACCATAAAATCAAATCTAAATTAGGGTGCCATTATGCAAATATGACTTCACAAAAGTACATTCAAAGTGGCCCTGAAAATGTGGGCAATTTATATATAAATTAAAACTTCCAAATTAAAACTTTCAGGCACCATAATTTTCGCAACATTTAACCAGGGGCTGGCATGGGCCCTGGCCCCCCTAAAATGTAAAATTACAATTTAAGCCTTTAAAATTTTTTAAAAATTTTAAATTAATAAAAGTAAAATTACACTTTGGCCCCCTAAAATTATAAAAATTCGATTTAATCCTTTACAAATTATATCTATAAACTATAAAAAATTAAAATTTCATCTGACACTCCCCTAAAAAATTATTCTGGCTTCACCATTTCATTTAACACAACCAATTTACTCTTTCAGACATCTTAAGCAGCATTAAAAAACCATTCGGACACGTCTTAAGAAAGTTTCCAACACCATAAATTCGCAACATTTAAAACAACCAAATTAATACTTTTCAGACATCATTTTAATTAACTTTTAAGTAGCCTTAAACAAACATTCTACTACTGCCATTAATCCTCTATTAACAGGAGAATACAGACGTCATAAATACCGTCTAAGGCAACCAAATTAATTTATTTTCAGACATCATTTTAACTAACTTTTAAGTAGCCTTAATCACACATTCGGCCAGCTTAATAATGAAACAAAATCAAGAAAATAAATATCAGATGTGTTATAGACAAGCAAATCTGTTATAAAAAAAACGATGTGCATGTAGTCTTAAAATAACAAATCCATAAATTATTATACCAAAATAACCGACACCCATCACTCAGAACATCAATTACCTTTAAATTAATCTACTTTTCAATTAATTGAAAAGAATAACAAACCTTTTGAACTGTTTGGTTCTAGAGAAACAGTAAGAAATAAGAAGGAAAATCAAAATTCTTCAAACGAGATGCACGTGCAATAGAGCTTTTGGTATTCTTTTTCTATTTTCTGTAGATACAATCTAGCAACAGAATCAATGCCATTAAGATATTTCTCAGCAACCATATAGAAAACTCAAGAAAATCAAAGGAGAAAAAAAGCAAGAAAGCTTAACCTGAAATGGGAAAAAAAGGAGAAAGTTAAATAGAGAGTTGAAATGATAAGATTGGATTAGGGGAGTAGAGAGAGAGAGCAGCAAAAACCCTCGTCAACATCGAAATTCCTAAAAAAAAAAAAACGTAGATCTTAAGAAGATCGTAGAAAAGGAAAAAGAAAGTATATCTTGAAGAAGAAGGGCGAGTCCTCACTAATAATTTTTAGAAAATGAAAGAAACAAAGAAAATGAAAGAAGGGAGAACTAGAGGAAAAAAAGAATGGAAAGTACTGTTGGAGAAGGATGAAAAAGTAATGAAGCACTCCAAAATGCTTTTGAGTGAAATAAAGTTAAAAAATACTTTTAAAAAGTTAAAAATCTCACAGAAAAAATTACTTATTTATCATAATTTTTCTTCTAAAAGTACTTCTCTACAGCAATACTAAACAAGCCCTAAGTACTATACCTACAAAGAAAACGAGTAGTATATCTTTGTGTTATTTGTTAGAGATAATGGTATGAATACCTTAAACTTTAATGAAAATTTCAATTTGATACTTATACTTAAAAAATACTGATTTTAGTATTAAAGATTGATTTCAAACATGTTCTGATGTTAAATGAGTGGGGCAATCTATTTAAATAAAAATTTTAACATTTAATTAAAATAATTAAGTAATAAAATATTTTTTTCTAAATTTCAATTATTAAAATAAATTATTTAAATAATTAAAAATCAAATCATTATAGATTAAGAACACAAACACATACTTTTTTTTCTTTAAATTGAATCGTGATAGTAAATTAATATAATTAATGCATAATTTGTAAACAACATAAGATAAAATAAAACAAATACAATACACATAAAAGTACAAAAATTAAATTTTAAATTCAATAAAAATACAAAGACGTATAATGTATTTTAATCTTAAAAATGACACATAATTTCTTTTTTCTCCTTTCTCATCGTCCACAGGCCATAAAAAAAAAAGGACTAGTGTCAAAAGCTCAAGGCATTATATCTAGAGTAAATTTATAAATTCTGCTTTTATAGTGATTATAGATTACTACATCCTAAACCAAATATATATCATTTTTAAAATTATACTTAGTGGAGTTTTAAAACTCAATTAACGGCCTAAATTTTATTCTCTAACTAAAAATTAGCATTATATTTTTTATAAAACATATGTTTTATGGATATTTATTTTATAACGCAATTTCTTTAAAAAAAAATCACAAATAGAGCTACTCCTATCCAACTCTCCGTCTTCCACTTTTGCATTTGATAATGCTGAAAATTAAAATCGTGTTGCTCTCCTAGACTCGAAAATAATCACATCACACCATAAATAATTAGATTTACTTGTGGGTCAACCTTAGCCTTATCCACGGTGGTTTAATCCGAAAATATATTTAAAAAATAAAAAGAGTTGGGTAAAAATATAAATTCGAAAATAAATTTAGATAAAAAAAGACATGTTTAGAAAATGAGTCAGGCGTCGGGTAGTTTTTTTGGCCTAGGCTTGACTCAAATTTAAAATATATATATTATTTTTTAACTGTTTTTCTATTATTTTGTTGTCATTTCACTGTTATGTTGTTATTGTTTGAAAATTATATAACTTTTGTTTTATTGTTAATATTTGTTATTATTTTAGACACATTTACTTATTAAATTACACCTTATCTTAGTGTTATATAAGTATAAATAATTTTTTAAATTTATTTTTAATTTGTCGGGAAACATTTTAATTTAATATTTTTAGTGTTTTTGATCTATATAAAAAAAATAAAATATGAGCGGACTGGATCGAGCTCAAATTTTAGCATTTTTATCCGAGATGGACTTAAGTAAAAAATTGTCAATTTTTTGGGCCAAAGCAGACCCGAACCTATTAATTAGAGCTAAATTTTTATTAAGGTTTAACCTGAACCCGACTCGACCCAACTTATGGACAAATCTAATCTAGCTTATATAGAGTACTTATGTATTCGTTTTCTTTGCTAAAGTGGGATCTATGATTAATTTTGTACTTTAAGCCCGGCTCATAAATTTTATATGTATATGGGCTTGACTCGGCGCTAGCAAATATTTAGCTTTTCTGTGAAATATTCTTTTTTTTAGGTGGGATGAACCCCCCCCCCCCCCCCTTTCCTCTCTCTTCCCCACGAGGTTCAACTAGTATTGAACCATCTAAACATAGAAAAGCCTTGGATTGGAATAAGAACGAAGAAATGACAAAATGGTGATGAATGGTTCTAGGGACGACGTTGAAGAAATGAAATGGGTTGAGTGTGAATGAACCACATTGAACTCAATAAATGAAGAACGTTGGTTTAACTTTTGGTTAGGTTTTATTTTATGTACTTTTTTTTATTATGAATTTTAGGTTGGGTTTAGGTTTTGTTTGGGCCTTTATGTAATGGGTTAGGTTTTTTAACCTTCTTCCATGGGTTGTGAAGCAATAGGCTTGATATTAAAAATAGAATTTGTTTTGAGTTTGACTTGGAATTTCTTCTGAAAAAGAAGATGAAACAGTATAAATAGAGTTCTTTTTACAGTTTTTGTAGCCATGGAATTGAGTTTTTTTCTTTGAGAAAAGGTTTATGTACTGAATCAGCAGGGGAAAGTTAAATACAACAGACAAGGTTAAGCCTAATGGTTGTGACCCAACACAATGCTTTGGGATTTTTCTTTTAACTGTTGGGGTAAATGATTTAAAATCGCAATTAGTGGTGCGTCTATTTATTGGTGGGAAGAGTAACGTGGAATGGGAATATTAAATACAATAGAATTAGTATCTATTATTTTTAAGGGAATAAATTACGATTAAAATGATCATAAAAATTAAAGTTTTTAAGCATTAAAATATTTTTATCAAATTTTAAAGATATAAAATTATTATTATACATTATTCATAAAGAAATTATTTTATAGACCCTTCCAATCATATTATTTATGGTCCCTTTCCAATTATTTAGTAACATGTCAACAATTTTTTCCATGTGATTGACACATAATTTTAGTATTTTTTTATCCTGAACCCCAAACTCTAAACTCAAATATCAAATACCAAACGCCATAACCATGAACCCAAACTCTAAACCTCGAACTCATAACCCATAAACCCAAACCCTTGAACCCTAACCTTGAACTTTGAACTCCAAACTCAAAACCCGAGCTCGACCCCTAAACCTTAAATCTTAAACTCAAACTCAAACCCTAAACCTTAAATCTCGAACTTAAACCTTGAACCACAAGTTTCGAAGTTCAAGATTTGAGTTTAAGGTTCTAGGTTTGGGGTTTATGGTAAAATAATTACCACAATTACGTATCAATGTCATGAAAAAAATTACACAAAAAATATTATTATTTTTAAATTGGTTGTACAAAAATAAAAAAAAATATATTAACTTACGAGGAAAAAAGAAAATGATTAAAATTTGTAAAAGAAGAAAAAAAATGTTTGTTTATAATTTAAAAAATTAATTATTTTAAGTAATTTAATTAAAGTTAAATTAAGTTGGAGAAGATATTAAATATAGATAAGTGTATAATAATACTTTGTTATCTTTAAAGTTTAATGATGTGGTATTATTTTATTGGTGCCTAAAAACAATAATTTTTAGAATGATCCTAATATAATTGGGAATAACTTAAATTAAGATGATCCTAAAAATTAAGGTTTTAGGCACTAATAAAATTTTACCACATCATCGAATTTTATAGATATAAAATTATTATTATACACCCATCCATAGAGAATTTATTTTATAGACTCTTCCCACCATATCATTCATGGTCCCTTTCCAATTATTTAATGACATTTCAACATTTTTTTCCATGTCATTAACACAAAATTTTGGTACTTCTTTTATCCTAAATCTCAAACCCCAAACCCTAAACTCAAACACCAAACCTATAATCATGAACCCAAACTCTGAACCCCAAATTTGTAACCCATAACTGATGTGAGCACGACCACATCATGTTATGATGCAATTTGATGACATCAGGATTGGCCCAAGCACGAGGGGCCCAAATGCAAAATGAAACATCTCACAGGTCTGATTGATTATTGGGCCAATGTTTTTAAGGACTTTTTAATTTAATAAAGTTTTATTTAAATTAATAAGTTTGCATATTTTAATTTGACGTGCATTATGTGTATTCTGCATTTAATAAAGTCATGCATTATGTAACTTTCATGTTAGTTAAGTATGCATCATAAATAATGACATGCATTATGTAACTCTCATGTTAGTTAAGATTGGATCATAAATTATGTCATGCATTATGTAACTCACATGTTAGCTAAAGTTTGCATCTTTTAATGAAGTCATGCATTAGTAACTCATTTGTTCATTTAGTTTGCATCTTAACTAAATCATGCATTTAAGCATCTTAGTTGTTTGAGTTAGTTTATATAAATGTGTTTTTTTTTTTTTTTGATTTGGTTGTTACTTTTTAATGCGTAAGTTATAGTGTGTTTATTTTCATAAATAAATATGTGTGTCTCTAGTTAATATACAAGTTGAATAAGAATGTGAAAAGTTTGTAATGTTTAATGTTTCTTAAATAAATTAATTGTGTGTTCAAATTGTTTGTTGTAGGAAAGTTCAAAAGGCTAGTCACATAATTTAAAGCTACAATAAGATTGTTCTTTTGCCAAAAAGAATTAAATGCTGTCACATTCAAATGGTTGTTCGGTTTTGGCATAAAAGAGTGTGCATTTTGGTCACTTAATTGCTAGTGCATAAAAATGAAACATTTTTTATGGATAATGAAGCATTCAAAGCTCATTATGGTGGTTGTTTAAATTGTGATTTTTCATATGACTAAAGACTCTTCAAATTAGGCAGTTTCAAAGATTTTAAAAAGAACATTAAGGAGGTTGTTAATGGATCAAAAGGAGACTCTTCAAGTCTAATCAGTTTTTGGAGTCTTTATCCTTCACTATGATGCCATTATAAGAGGATGTTACACAAGCTTTATGTTTCGGTTTCAAGGGAGCTGAAGGGACATCAACTAAGCACATTAAGAACACATTTAGTCTTCATTAAGGAATAGAGTCATGCCTTTTCATCTACACCAGAATCAAATGAAGAGACATGACCATTGCTTTCATACATGAGTTACAAGCAAAAGTAAAGCTTGTAATAACCTTAGTTAATTACTGAAGATGAAAGGTCTCATATAGGCATTCGAGTAGTCATAATAGTGCCTATAAATAGTTTGTAAGAGGACATTGTTTTGGTTAGACTATGATGAATGAATTTGCATATTGTGAGAATTTTTCTCTTGAGTTCTTTAGAACACACAATCTGAACTTATCAAAGGCTCTTTGCTTTGTGGAGTTCTTTTTCATTTCTTATAGCTTCTGTTCTTGTTTTTCATAAACAATGGGTCAAGGTTTGTTCGATTCTAATTCTTGTTTCAATTGTTTGTCATATAGAAAATGGGTCGCGTTTTTTAACGTTGGTTCTTTTCTCGTACAAGCCTTTGTTTTCAATATTCTTATTTTTATTTTCTTAGCAACAAGTACCTGTTTGGAAACGGTCGGGCACTCAAGTGACTTGTAATTCTAAGTCGATTACGAGCTCACATCAATAACACCAAACCCTTGAACATTGAACCCTTAACCTAAACATTGAACTCCAAAATCAAAATCTCAAACCCAAATCGTGAACCAAAGGAGTTTGGGGTTTAGGATTTGAGTTCAAGATTCTAGGTTTGGGGTTTATAGTAAAATAATTATCACAATTATATATCAATAATATGGAAAAAAAATTGCACATAAAATACTAATTTTTTAAATTGGTTGCATAAAAAAAAATTAACTTATGGGGGAAAAACAAAATGATTAAAATTTGTTAAAAAAGTAAAGATGTTTGTTTATAATTTTAAAAATTAATTATTTTAAGTAATTTAATTAAAATTAAATTAAGTTGGAGAAGATATTAGATATAGATGAGTGTATAATAATATTTTGTTATCTTTAAAATTTAGTGACGTGACACTATTTTATTGGTGCCTAAAAATTATAATTTTTTAGGATGATCTTAATATAATTTATTCCCTTTTAATATTTACACTTTTATTGAATTTCACACATATTCTCTTATTTGGAAGTTGGAACAATTTGACTTAATTTTATTTTATTTTATTTTATTTGTCACTGTATTAAATAATTTAAATTTTTTAAAATTTAAAAAAATCTCAATTAAAAGAAAAAACACAAATAAAAAATTGAATTCCAAAATTTATGAAAAAAAATCTTCAAATTAAAAAGAGACATAAAATGAGAGATTATAGGGTCATTTTCCAATAATGACAACGCCATTTTCAAACATGATAAAAACAAGAAAAAAAGATAATATTGAAAAATATATTTGTAGAAATTATAACCGAATATATTAATAAATCAATAAACTTCTTTTAAAAATATAAATTAATACACTGTTTTTTAAGTATTACTTTATGGCTTAATATTTAATATATATGTAATATACTTTTTTTTATTCCACAATTAACTTTAAAAAACTGTCATTTGTCACTTTTTAAAAATATTTTTTATACCTATAAAACACTTGTTAATCTCTAACTCTAATTATAAAGTTTAAAAACTCTTGACAATGTACCAACTAATTTCTTTTACTTTGTTAATCATTGCATCTCAATGACATTTTTATAGATTTTATAAAACTACATATTCCTTTAGAATGTGTTTAAAAATTAATAATGACATAAAAAAATGGTAAAATTTTGAGGTTAAATAAATTATTCACTACTAGTGAAATAAAAAAACTTGATAAGCAAATCTAAAATGATGGTAGATATTTTTTTAATTAATTAATTATTATTTTATTATACCCGAAAAGCAAATGAAATTAACCCACACTCACTTGTGAAGTTTTTTACTCCATTGACAGTGTATAGGATAATTACCTAAATTTTAATTTTCTTTAAATTGAAAGAAATAAAACTTCCCCAGAATTTGATCTCTAATGCAATAGACAAACTAAGGTAAAAGTACTATGAAGGTCATGTACTAAGAGTTAGATTGCATTTTATCCCTTCTATTCAAAAAATGAGTAAATTAGTCATTGTACATTAGATCAAAAAATAATTTGGTCCTTTTATTAAAAATTTCATTAATTTCTGCTGTTAAAAATTTGTCCCTGTACATCAACATAAGGTACACGTGGCATGTCACGTGTCACTATCTAGTTATTTAAACAACCACGCTAATTTTTAACAATATAAATAAATAAAATTTTGGGTAAACTATACAAATGGTCACCCAGCTATGCTCGTGTCCTGTTCTGGTCACCCAACTTTAAAAGAAAATTCAATTTAGGCACTAATGTTTGAATTTGTTCCTATTTTGGTTACTCGCCATTAAATTGATAACGAAAAGCTTTTTTAACTGGTATAATAACATATTTAGTCCTCATTAATATTACATATTCTATCAATTTGATCTTAATTCTAAATAATTCAATAAATTTAACCCTTCATATTTACAAATTTTATCAATTTGATCATCAAATTTCTTAACCAAAACTTTCAATTTTTAAAAGAGAGGCATTCCACATCTATTAATTGTTTTATTTATGGTTGAAATTATCTAAATCGGTACATATCCCTTTTTGTTTATATTTTTAAGAAGTTGGTGTTACAAATTAACTAAACACCATTAAAAATAATAGAAAATACAAATATTAAAAATATAATATATAATAAATTTATATAAATAGTTAAATACTTTTGAAAAATAATTTTTGACTTTGACTAGCATAATTTTAGTTTTAAATTAATTTAGTAAATGATTTGACACTAAATCATATTACTATTAGTGATATGTGTTGCTTATTGTGGATTTAAAAATTAAAAATAAATAGAACACATAATAATCTCATAATCAGTTTATAACATTAAAAAAAAGTTTTTATCAATGGTAATAAAAGGAAATTCAATTAATTCTTTCACATTTTTTTCTTATGAAACATTAAATGTTCATAATATTTTCTTATACAATTATTGATTGAACAATTGGATTTTTCAAAGTATATTTTTTAACTCTAGATTTAATTTTCAATTTCACAGACCAGAGGATTATTTCTATGTACCTTAAAGGAAATATCATATTGTTAACAATAAGAGTAAATCTAAAGTGGTTTTTTAACGGTTTTTCTATTTTCTTTAGACAAAATTTTATCGATTAAAAGGTTATAAAATATTATCTTTAGAAGAAAATTAATGCAAAAAAAGAAAAAATTCAGTATAAACTCATTGGTATCACGAATTGACTTGGAAAACGACTTGTTAGTACTTAGTAGAGAGAATGTTATTATTATTATTATTATAATCTTTTTGGGTTTTGTGATTTTATATATGTGGAATGCCTTTGTTTTAAAATATAAAACCTTTGGTTAGGAAGTTTGAGGATCAAATTGATAGAATTTGTAAGTGTGAAGGGTTAAATTTATTAAATTATTTAGAATTAGGATCAAATTGATAGAATATGTAAGTATTGAGTACTAAATGTATCATTATACCAATTTTAAAAAATCTTTCTGTTATCAATTTACAGCATGTGATAAAAACAATATACAGCATGTGATAAAAACAATATAGAATTCAAACGTTAATGCTTAAATTGAAAAATTTTAAAGTTAGGTGACAAAAACAAGAACACATGCATAGTTAAGTAACTATTTGTGTAGTTTACCCTAAAATTTTTAGTAGTGAAAATAATTACACTATGGCAATATCCATGGATCAATCCAATTTGTGCATATCATTTTCGTTTCTTATTTCACATTTTTTTCTTAATTTAAAGAGTTTTTCTTTTAATAATTATTGGAAATTATGATGTTTAATTTTAATTAATTATTAATATATCATATAAAACAAAATAGTGCGAAAGATTAAGACCAATTTACTTAAAATAAAAGAATAGAGACCAAATAAAATAAAAGTGTAAAAAAATGGAGGGCTAAAGTTAGTATTATACCAAAATAAGTATTTAACAGCTAGCGTGATAAAGGGACTTCTATGTAAGTTCTACCCAAAAAACTTGTAGTGCGCCATATTTGGTTTCCAGTTTGTGCTAAGTACAACCTACTCAAGTATTTAGCCTCAGTAGGGCACCGAAAAAGGGACAAATTCCTGAAAGTCTTTTCCTTTTCTGCTTCTTCTTCACGACGCTTTATATCCCTTTTTCTTTGTTTTGTTTTCAATTTCACAAATAATGGCTATTAAGAATGAAATTATTACTTCGACAGATTGGGGTGACAACGAAATTGGGAATATCAGCACTTGGAGCATTCCCAAAATGATTTCTCTTGTAAAATCCACTTTTCGTTCCAACGATTTCGCCATGGTAGAAAAGGAGTTATTGGCGAGAGAGCAGAAATCAAAGCTGGAAATCGAGTCACTGAAACAGGAAAAGGATTCATTTTCCTACAAATTCGAAGAAGAGAGGTTGGAAAAAATGGGTTTTGCGGATGATCTGAGGAAATGCAAGAAAGAATTGGAGGATATGAGGGGTGAGGTTTCGAAGTTGCGGGAAGAAAATATGGTTTTGAGGGAAAGAGGAAAGTCTGCTGAGGGAAGGTGTAATAGATTGTCGGAGGAAGTGAAGGGTATGTATGAGAAACAACACGAAATTATAAATTTGAGAAGCAAGAATTGCGAGCTTGAAAATGAGAAAGCCAAAGCTGAATCTGAGTTGGAAATACTGAGGAAGAGATTCGAGGAGTTGGATAAGAGGGTTTTGTGTTTAGAGACTGGTTTTAATACTCTACAAGATGAAGATGATTCCAAGAACAACAATAGGATTGGGGGAGAAATTGGGGTTTCCGAAAATGGGAGGCTAAAACCTATTGAAGCTAACGGGTATTCACCAAATGCTGGTAAAAATTCAACATTCCTGAACCTTTTTTTAATTTTGTTTTCGTGTTTATATTGTTGTTTGGTTGGTTAAATTCATGCTAGAGTTGATATTCAAGATTGCTATGCATATGAAGATTTCAGTATCATTTCAGGTTATGGACTGATGGTGATATCTTTTAGGGTCGGATCCTCAACAAGTCCCAGCGCCTTTTTCCTTTTTTTTTTTTTTTTTTTTTTTTTAAGGGTTGGATTCTCAAAAGGTCTAGTATTCTGTCTCGGGGTTCTATGCTCCGTTTTAGCCTCGAGCTTTTGCCCTGTCCATGAACGGGGCATGGAGACGCCACATGCTGGTGCCAAGAGTCACAAACAGTGCCTGAACAGGCGAACCAGGAGAAACTTGAGAGTTTTATGGTGGGGTTTGAATTCATTCCCTATAGCATTTAGGCATTTTTGGGTAAGATAAGTACCAGTGGGACAAAATTTTGGGGTTAAATGGAGTATAGGCGCTCCGAGAATATAATACCGGACTTGTTGAGGGTCCAATCCTCAATAATGCTCCGTATCAAATAATAAATACTGATACTTGTGTAGCAGGATAAGCAATTTGCTCTAAAGGTTAGGTTCTATTGCAGGAAATTCAAAACATTTAACCTTTTTTTTTACGTACCAATGTGTACTTCATTCACCATGCTTCATGAGAAAATTAGTTCTGCATGTATAGATCATAGAATGTATATACAACTAGCTGGAGTTTGATTCGGTGTCGAAAAATCGAAATACATATTCTAAGTGCTTATGTTCAATGTATATCTATGAGCAATACTTACCTGTTGTGGAACTTGTAAAGTGTTTTCCCCCTTTAATATCTGCCGGTTTAACTTATTCTTCCTGAAATCTTGCATGCCAGGGAGTGGGAGACCTCCATCTCAAAACGTTGTTGAGATTGTTGATATCGATAGTGATGATGATTGTGCACCAGTAGAAAATCCGAGTGTGGAAACTGTGACTCCAACTCTCAAAAGAAAACAAACTTCAACTAGAGATGTAGGTGAGGGTGAAAATGGTGATAACGATGCATTATCCGAGAATTTAAAGATGAGGAAACGTCAGGAGCCTGTTTGCAGGCCTAATGATTGTCCTCTTAATCATTGCTCAACGACAACAATTGTTTCTGATATCAATGAGGTTTACAGAGGTTCTGCCACACCAAGGGATGATGTTACGGATTCAGTACAGCCTGAACATCGAACGGAGTCTCAGCATAGGTCTGGGGATCTTATCAACGGCTTTCCTTTGGCTGGGCTTTGTTTCTCCGAGGAAAGTTCTGTTTCCTCTGATACCGACTCTGATGCTGACAGTGATGGATTTATTTCCATCAACCATTCTCAGCCTGCACCAGAGGTTCAGAAGGAAAACAAAAATTAGCTACTGGAAATGGATGGCTACTTTCTATTTTTAGATATGAGAACCCAACAAGAAGTTTGTCACATTGTGCCAATTGACAATTTATCTCCGGTGCACGCAGGTATTGCTACAGAAGCTATTCCAATATCTCCTCTGCCTTTTCTTCTTTATGTTCATTTTAGTAAAGGTGATGATGAGATAGTTTCGCTTGATGGCTTGAATATGGGTTCTCATTGATACTACTTACATGCGTAAGAACCATTATAAAGAAAGAAAGAGAGATGTAGAGTGGAGTAGAGGTTGATTCTTGATTTTTTCTAACATTAAGTTTGATGATCCATGTATAGATTTGAACCTTTGTACTCTTCATTATGATATCATGACATAATATTTCCTTTTGGCATGAAATGTAACATCAAATCTGTTGTTTGCTTTCCTTAAACTTTTGCTGCTATAACTTCTCAATCCCATGCACATCAGCTCCAGGGATATTACTCTGGCCATGGCGGATACACAGTATGGAAGATCTTGGTCATTATATCGAACTAGCTATTCAACACTGCAAGCAATTTTTTGAGATATGACCAAAGAAAGGATACTTTATTGTTATAATTGTGGCATTACCAAACCAATATTTGTTGTTTTGACACGAGCAACATTGTTGTTTAGCTTTTGTTTCTGCTTATATATATATATATGCGTGCCTTATCTTTCACACATATACATGCCTTACCTTTCTCATTTGTGATGACTTGAACAAGATATTGGACCTAAAACTAAAGTGTGGATAATAATGTGATTAAGCTTATGTCACTTTGGATAATGATTTAATATGATTGGCATCATAAGTGTCGAAATTTTTTTTTTTGAAATCGACTTTTATTTAAAAAATAAAAAAATAAAAAATGGGAGTTGCCACCAATCCTTTTTTATGAGGTGTAATCGGATTATCTCGTAATTTGATCATTTTAATAAAATGTTTGATTTATTAAAACAACGATTTTTGGTCTACAAAGTTTAGAAAACGGATTCGGGAGTCGGTTACACATGAGGGAGGGTTAACACCTTGTATCCGAAGACATGGAAAGAGATGTTTTTATGTCAGCAACAGAAGCCCAAGCTCATGGAATTGTGCCTTCTTATCCCGAAATAACAAAATGTCACATTCCGTAAGTTAGGACACGACACCTCGAATCCTTGAGAATAAGCTTGACTTTTATTATTATTTACTTAAATCTCATGTATTTTAATTTTAAGAGGATATTCGATCATCTAGGTTTAACGAGAAAATTGAAACCCCGTAAGTTAGGGTACAACTTCTCAAATCCCTAAATACAGAACATTGCCTTATTTTGAAAATTTTTGAATAATAACAAGTGTAATATTTAAACGATGTATGTTTCTCTTATTCGGGGTATAATATAAAACGGCCTATTATGGATAAATATGTTTAAACGCGATTTTTGACGTGATTTTTAATGAAATGATGAAATGGCGATGTTGAAAATGGGACGATGATATACGAATGAAATGTCGCGTCGATAAATGACACTAATATAAATTACTAATAGAGCATTTCGTAATGCACATAATGGCGATGATCACAGGATATATACTATTTTAATACTAATATGAATATTTAAAGAAAAATAAAATAAATAATGAAGTGAATAATAATAATAATAATAATAATAATAATAATAATAATAATATGCATATGAAATGATAAAACAATCTTTAAACATAATAAAGAAAATAAATAAATAAATACATACATAAATTAATATTGAGGAAAATTGTTTATAAAATATTGAGAATTAATGACCAAATTAGAATATAAATGAAATTAAGGGTACAATTTATAATAAAATACATAAATAATAATAATAATATTAATAAGTAAAAAAAACCTAAATAATCTGATTTTTAAAAGTATGTAAAAAAATAGGTAATAAATAAATAGATGAATAAATAATAATAATAAAATAGTAATAATAATGAATGCATAAATAAAATAAATAATCGATTAAAGAAAATAAAAGTTAAGAAAAATGAAAGAATGATAAATAAATGAATGAGCAATATATAAATAGATAAGTAAATGAACAAACAAATGAATAAAATAAAAGAAATAATGAATAAATAAACAAGTAAATAAATAAATGAATACATAAAAGAATTAAAATAAAAAGGCTTAATTGTAACTTAAACGAAATTAAAGAGACAAATTGAATAAAATAAATATCAAAGGGGCTAAAATATAATGCATGAAAACAAGCGAGGGCCAAAGGAGGAAATAACCCAATCCTCTGGACACGCGTCCCTTCTCCAGGAGATCAACGAGCCAGGGATTAAATTGAAATGCACAAAAAAAAATCGATGACCAAATCTATAAAAATAAAAAAGTAAAAAAAAATACTAAATTGAAGCGCGACTCAAAAGCGGAAGGACTATTCACACAAATAGCCCAAAAAAAACATGTGGATCCTCAAGAGCGGGTCAGGTCGCGCGCGGGTCAGGCTCAAAACGGCGCCGTTTTGGCACTAAAGGGCCATGTTTCACTTATATTATATAAATCATTTTTTTAAAAAAAAATTCATTTTCACTCCTATTCTTCAAAAAAAAAAAAAAACTCTCTCAACTCTCTCACCCTTTCCCATTCTCCAGCCATCGGTCTGGCCATCGGCGCCGCCGTACACGGTGGCCGGAGAACCCAAAATCCTGTTTTCGATCCCCTTTTAACCCCTTTGTTTCAAAAATAAAAAAACCCCAAAAAAAACTTCCAATATCCCTCAAAACCGTCGCGTCAAACCATAATAGTCCTAGATTTTCGATGCTGGAAAGGGCCTCCGACGACGGAGGGAGACGAAAACTTTTATTTTACTTTTTATATTTTATATAAAAGATTAAAAAAACATAAAAGATCACCTTTTTTTTTGAATCTGTATTCAATTTTCTCTTCTTTTTTGTATTCGATTTCCTCCCCCCCTTTTTTTACAATCTGATTTTTGGCTTTTATAGCCGAAATATAACAATGTTTATTATTATTTTTGCTATTGTTCACTACTACTATTTTTGCCTTTCCTGTTCTGTTCTCCTTTTGTTTTGTTTTGCAGGCCTAGGAGAGGTCAACGGAGAGGACCTTGCCATTTCGGTGCAAGCCGGCCAGGCCTCGGGCGGTGGGCGCACTGCGGAGGCATGTAGGTGGCAGCAGGGGGTGCGGCGCATTAGGGTTTAGGTCCCCTTTTTTTTCTTTTGATTATGGACTAGGGTTAAATTTGAGCTTGAATATAATTGAATTGTTAGTACTGTTAATATTTTTTTATTTTTTCTATTTGGTTTTTTTATCTGGGCCCGGATTAAATTGAGCCTCTACAATAAGCTTACTCATATTTGGTATAGGTCAAAATCAAATATTTATTCATTACTTTTGCCAAATTCCATTTTTATCTTCTTTTTGGTTGGATACATCAAAGTTGCCATCATCCAAGGGTACAAGGTAGCTGCAATGGTTTGTACTGTAACATTGTTGAATGGTTTGTGATTTTAGATTGGTTGATGGTTTTTGGGTCATGTCATTGTCTTCCATTCCCTAAAAGAATATTTAAAATAGGGGAAAAAAGAAGAGAAAGCATGCTTAAGAAACATTAATTAAAAAAAATAAAAGGGCTAAATTTAAAATAAAAAACAAAGGTTACTCTTTTTTTAAGGTGTTTAAAGTACAACTAATTTAAAGTACAACTACAAATTATTAATAATTGCATGTAGGATCAACTATAACCAAAATTAACTCAATTTAAAGTATATAATGAATTTAAAATTAAAATATATTTGAAACTAGATCAAAATAAATTTGGACATAGCTTACATACGATGAAACTTGAACTTAGAATAATACAAGTAAAATACACATATAGCATTTGTGCATGGTCTTACCACATCAACTTTGCTAATACAACCAAACCATAATTAGCAAAATATGATTAAATTTCAAATGAAAGAACAGCAAGGAAAGAAATTGATCGATCAACTTTTGAACCGTCTATCATTATTTAGTTTGGTTTTCAATTTTTTCATATTAATTTTTTTATTCTCGATTTTTAAATTTTTTTGACAAAATAAGTTTTGTTTTATGTCTTTTGAATATTATTTGGTAGGTAGAAACTTTATTTATAGATATTTCTAAAAAACAATTTGTCAAGAAAAAAAATATTATAATATTTTTAATAAATATTTTTATATAAAATTTTTAAATTTTTTTACCTTTTTAAATATAAAATATTTATTTTTACATCATAAAATAAAATAAATTATAAATTAAATACAAATATCATTTGATTCAATTTGAGTAACCGAGCGTTATATAAAAAAATTTTAAGGGCATAACAAAATTTATAAAGAATAAAAACCTATGGGAAGTGTATATTAATAAATGCACAACAAAATTCCTCCCAATGCTGCCTAGCCATGTCTTGGTATTTCCCAATTCCCATGCGTGGTACAATATTATTGAGTACCGAAAAGAATTATGTTATTATGTGGCTAATTTTTTCATATAAAATTTAGATAAATATTTGTGAGATTTGAATTTAAAATATTATAATTTTAATAATTCAATTTTACTATTTTAACTAAAGATATATATACTTATTAAATTAATTATTTAAAAAAATTATTATATAAATTTTTCATTCATATCGAATGTGTGTCATAATTTAGTTATTATAAATTGAGGGTGTGTTAGTTCACTCAAGTAGTCGGAGAGTTGAGAAAAGAGATAAATTAGGAAGAAATAAGAAAGCAAGTGAGACTAAGTGGAAGTGAAGGCTTGAGGATGTAAAGAAGGAAAAAAGATCCCTCATTCATCGTGCTTCAAGGTATTTATAGAGAGGGAGATCTTGTGTCTAAAAATGCCACATCATGGACAAGTCCAAGACATGATGATTGTACCATCGACCAAGTGTCAAAGCTTTTGCACGTGGGTTGCCATGGAGTGGTATTATTTTAACAATCTCTTTATTGAGATAGTACAAATTTGTTACATTTAGTGATTATCTGGTAGTCTCCTCTTAAAGATAATGTGTTTCCACTAAAAGCGGGTGACTTGGAGGGCAAGATGCCTGAATGGTTGGTCACTATTGATATAAGATGGGAGACTGCCTAGGTGGTTTTCAGATGAGAAACTAACCATGTTATGTGACGCGGAGCAGATGCCATGTGTCCATGCCGGGTAGGGGTATAAGAAATCTACACTATTATTTAAGTATTTAATCGAGTTGATGTCACTCATGATTCGGATTCCAAATTATTTAGAAAATAAGTAATTATTTTAGGAAGATATTTTTTTTACATGGCGGGGTAACCGGACGGTAAGAAACCATCCTAAACATGCGATTCGGTTCCATCCCAGAAAATTATCTACACCTCTCTTTCATACCAGTTACGGTTTCCACCCCCACCCTTCACTTCATATAAATACCATCTCCTTCCTCTTCTCACCTTCATTTCACTATTGTCGTCATCATTATCCCCAAATAAGCCCTTCCCCACCCCCAAAAAAAAAAAAAAAAAAACTCTCTAGTTTATTACCTCTCTCTCTCTGCGAGGCTCTTTTGAGCCATTGCATGAGATTGATTATCTTTAAACACAAAAAAATCTAAAGCTTTTATTCACACCGGCAGAGAGAGAGAAAGAGAGATCAAGCATTTTATATACAAATAATTTTTAAAAGCAAAAGGAAGAATAATAGCAGTAGTTCCCATGGGTTGTTTAGTCGTTGTATTCGTTGCTATTGTTTGCTGTGCTATTATCACCTTGCCTGCTTCCATTCAAGCCCAGTCCTCTTCTCCAACAAGCGACGGTAACTTCTTTTTTATATATATCAATTGCCATTTTTTATTTATGTTTGACTATTTAGTGACTTTTTTTAATGAAAAACAACAACGACAGGGAATTCGATAGACCAAGGGATTGCATGCATGTTGATGGTGGTGGCATTGTTGCTCACTTACCTCATTCATGCTGCTGATTTCTGCTTTAGCTTTTGAGCTTCCAATTGGAAAAATAGGGTTTTGGACATGTGATGGGATGATGAAGCTGGCTTCTTTTTTTTAACTTAATTTTTATTTTATTTTATTTTAGTTAAAGCTAAGGGTATTTTTTTTCAGGGTTGATGTGTTTCTTTCTTCAATCTGATTTGAGGTCTAAATGATTTGTAAATAAGAGCATTATGTGATTTTAGTCGAAAATTATTTTGTTCGAGCTTGATAATCTCATTAGCTTGTCGATTTTTTTTTTCAGTGTTATTAAAACTCAATCTAAACGTTATTTTTCTATATAAAATAAAAGCGGGACGAGGTAATACAATTCAAATTCATGTTAAACAAATGTTTGAAAAGAGTTTTAACCATTGTTCTATATAAATTAAGATCAATTCAAATGATTTGTTAAATCAGGTTAATTGTGAGCTAATTATCGAATAATATTTGAAGTATTGTTTGTACACAAATTTTATGTACTATTAGAGAATAATAATATAACATCTTATTATTAAAAAAATAAAAAAAATTATGGGAAATTTATAAATAAATATACTAATAAATTAATTTAAAATATAATTAAATAATAATGAATAACTATTATAAATAGATATTAATAAATTTTAAATTTAATATTTATGATTTTGAGTTTAGGGTTTAAGATTTATTATTTAGGGTATTAGTATTTATTTATAATTAATTATTAGTTAATTATGTTTAAATAAAGTTATTTTTATTTTTATATTTCTTTTTCTATTTTTTATTTTATTCAATGATGATGTGTCATGTTTTTAGTGTAATAATAACATGACACCTTATTATTCACTAACAAATTTATTTAAATTTAATTAATTATAACTATTATGTATAAATAAATATTAATAACTCTTGGATTTAGGGTTAATGATTTTGAGATTAGGGTTTAAAATCTAAAATTTATGGTTTTAAGGTTTATTAATAGTTAAATATTATTTAATTATGTTTAAATAATATTTTTATTTTCACTAATTTTTGTTTTATTCAATGGTGATGAGTCATATGTTATAATTCATTGATGGTGTATAAAACTTATGCGTTGTTGGAACAAAAAATATGATTCCTTTAATCATTGAGTAGTATTTGATGTATTATCAGCACAAATGTTTCATGCAACATAAGTGAATAATAAAATGATATCTTCTTATTAAAGAAACAAAAAATCGTGGAAGATTGATAAATAAAAAACAATTTTATTTAAATAAAATTAAATATTAATTAATTATAACCGTTATACATCAGTATTAATAACTTTCTCCTATTCTATGTATTTATTCTTGAATACTAGTTTTTCAAATAACTATTTGAATGTATTTGCTAAGCATTTACATCACCATTCTTTTGAAAGTCGCGAGCGAGGAAAAATTTGGAGAAATATATTTTGATCTCTTCAAGAGTTTCAAAAATAATCATTGCAAACTTTAATCATGATTCTTCTATAAAAACACAAATAGGTATTTTGGATCATTTTATAATCCTCTTTCAACTACTATTGACTAAGTCAACTTTACCACATATGTTCAATTATTTTAATTCATATAAATAAATAATTTCCTGATAATTTCAATATGCTTCTAGCATTTTAAATCCTTCAAAGATTTTAATATACACTTTACTATATAGTGATTTATAAAAGGTTGTAACAACAATCATTAGACGCAAGTTAAATGTTTTATGAACTGTCAGTTTAATAATATATCTAAAGGTTATTGCATTCAACATAAAAGAATAATATATCTTTTCAAAATCAATGTCAGGACTTAGCGAGAAACTTCATATTTTTATTCCGCTTTTGTAAAACTACTTCATTTGCACCATCACTGACTTTATACCTTTAGATTTTTGGACTACTGGTCTAGAAACTCCACAAATTTAATTGTACTTGAATTGCGTCTTTCTATTTTGACTAATTTATTCCATATCTATATTTCTCAATAGATTTATTCAAGATCCTCCTTTTGTTTCATTATTTCAACAATAATATTGCATGCAAAATTTTCAACCACTTTTTATCTGTTCAACATTTTTTCAAATTGACATAACTTATCAAGATATCTTATTTTCACTATTTTAATCTCCAGTTTCATGTACCTGAATCTCTTCTGGAGTTTTACTTATTAGTTATATCTTGGGTCTCTTCTGGAGCAGTCGCCTTCACTAGATGACCATCTAGATTTATTATTTTCTTTTACGAGAATTTTCATATTTGAAACTTGTACTGAGTTATCCTTGTTGAACTTCTGGTTTAAATAACTCTCGCTCCTAACTCATTATAAGTTATTATTTCTCTCCTCGTAATGTCGCGAAAACTATCGGATCAAAATAGTAATCACAAATCATATTATAATTGAATCTCCAATATATTCAAAACATCTAATAATACAAGGAGACTTGTAATTAATATATATTCTCAACTTTCTTTGAGAATTCACTCATCTTTGTGCGTTGTGGTGGAGCAATTGGAACATATACGCATATACAAAAATTCAAAGATGAGAAATATTTAGCTCTTGACTAAAAACCAATTGTAATTGAGATTATTTATAACTTATTGACTTGATGCATACAACACATAAATCAAAATAATCTCATGTTTAAATAGGAAGTTTAGTTCTCATAAGTAATGGTTTAGACATTAATCAAAGCCTTTCAATCAATAATTTCTCTAAATCATTATGCGCATAAATAACAAACTTTTACAAAAGTTTTTCAAACTCAATCAATAAAAGAATGAGATATAAACTCATCAGCTTTAGCAAGATGAATTGTCTTAATTGCATAATCTGAATTTAATTATTTAAACAAGCAATCTTGCAAATGACAAGTTGCAAGTTGATAACACGTATGTGATTATTTTATAGATGCATTTGCCAAAATCATATAATATCAAAATCATCCACATGGTGGATGAATGAGCCCATATTCATTTCAGAAATGCAAGATATTAAATCTCCACTTTCAATTTTCATTGAGAACAAACAAAAATAAGAATTCTTTAAATTAAAGAATCTTCTAGTTCTTTAATGAATGTCTATATGAATTCTTAATTGGTTTTCGTATCATATATGATCCATGATGGTATAACTGGTCACGCCAAGTAGTAAATGTATTTGTATCAGTAAACTTCTGATTTACTTTAACATGCATTTCAATTTTACTAATAATGTTAATATAAGTTGTGACAAATTGATAATTTTACTGTCATTCCTTTTACTTTGTATCCACATATAAGGACTATTGTGACATTTACTACTGGAAATGTCTAAATCAATGTGAAGTTTATAATGCCACTAAGTCAACAAAATAAATATAATTTCCAAACAATTATATGCAATATTCGCTTTAGGGAATATGCCAAAATTTTTAAATATCCAAAAAAAATTATTAATAGCGAACTTTGAGTGAATATTATTTTCCAGGTGTACAACAGGTACATAACCAATGACTTTTCATACATAAGTTTTCTCTCTTCTTAAAGGGTTCTTGGGAATTTTTGGTATTTTCTTGCTTTCTTCATTTTTCCACTTCTGGTTGTAAGAAAATTTATTACGACCATCCCCCATAACTATTATTATGGTCCAATTTACTACATCCACGTCAGAGATTATGTATTTGAAATTTATTACATATTGTTACATTCTCTTCAATGAATGCTTAGGTTTCGTGATAAAAAACTTTTTTTCAATCGTAAGTAAAATTTTTTTCATGATATTGCAACTGTAGGAGCACATTTGAATGATGAAAAGAATAAGTTCTCTCTTGCAAGGTTCTCATTAGTAATATTTTTCCACGTAAATTTAATTGATAACTTATTTTAAAAACTGTAAAGTTATACTCACAGTTTTAAAAACTTGCAACTTTAGGTGCATCCAATCATAGCGAGCTTTAAATAAAATTACCATATTCTATTGCTCACATTTTTCTTTTAAATTATTCCAGAATTTAAGTAGACCTTTCAGAGTCAAATATTTTACTTTCAACCCATTAGCGGGGATGATGACAAAAGCATATCACAAAGATAGTCACGATTAAATCTGTAATGCCCCCAAACCCGACCTAGAAGTTTAGATCAAATCCTGGAGGTTACATTCATCACCGAAGTAAACTAAAAACAACATACTAAATGAATTATCGAAATCTCATTTTCAAAGCAGTTTGCTTGATTCAAACTAAACCGTTTATTATTTCAGGATTTAAAACATAAAATTTCAGGATACGTTAAAAATGTTCAGAAGTTTAAAACCATAAATTTAAAAGTTCAGTCCAAAACAAGAGTTTACTAAATTCCAGAAATAAAATGTATACCACAATCCCTTTAACACGTACAATCTGAAATAGTTTGAAAACTAAAATTTGAAACGAAATACTTTATTTAACTAACTTAGAAATTATCCGTCTGAGATCTTCGGTCACCGAGTCCAGCTCCAAAACATGAGAGTACCTAAAAGGGGCAAAAAACAAAGGGATGAGCTACACGAGCTCAGTGTGAGTTCGAAACAGACAAAAAAAAAAAAGATGGTAGTCCAATGGATGGTTTAGAAAATGAATCACATGCTTACAAATCACATACTATAACACCCCAAATCCGGCCTAGACATTATGATCGTATCGGCAATGTCACACGATAGTGTTTTTGAAACCTCGTTGTTACGATGAAAACATTCCATGTTATTATCTTTAGTAAACCTTTGTTAGAACTTAGGAAGTCATCTTTATTCATTTAAAACAATTGTTTTGAAACATCCCTCGTTGCGGAAGCTTTAATAAAACAGTCTAGGTGATCATGCGTTTAGAAATTACTTTAACTTTTTGAAAACCAAATTTCCTACGATCAACAGGTATAAATCCATAAAGTAAAATAAATAAATAAAAACCCAATTTTAAAACCAAATTCCCAGAGGGTCCTTAAATTACAACCTATATAATCAATAATAATCAAATCATAAATCGTAAATTGAAAACCATGAAGTCCAAAAATTACTGTGGTCACCGTTGAGTCCTCCGTCGTACCGATCCGTCTAAGTTTGGGGATTACCTGTGCACATTAAACAAAACAGGTGAGTTTACGTAAACTCAGTATGTAATCATGCAGAAACAAACAAACAATCAGTATTCACAGTGCACAGTTGAACAGTCTTGGGCCTAAGCCCTTTTCAGTATTAGTGACAGTTTGGGCCTTAGCCCATCTCAGTACAGTGCAAAAAATGCAGTAGGGCCTTAGCCCATCATAGTATCAGGAGCAGTAACAGTTATGCAGTAGCAAAATCCTACCCAACTAGACTCTACACACCATCTCCGTCCAACCCTACACTCCATGTGGGGATATAATCAACCCACCCATCCCTACACTCCAAGTAGTACCGAATGCGACACAAAACAGTAGTTTGCAGCTGAGCTACTAGTAAATTAGGCTTAAACCCTTTCAGTGCACTTCCTCCGAATAACAACCCCCAACCCAATGTAATGCAACATACAAAGGATGATATGCTATTATGCAATTTCAGTACATATATTCAGTTCAGATATTAACTTGCTCAGTACAGATATTATTCAGTCAATTTCACACATTTAGGGGTCTAAGTAGCGCTTACCGACCCTACAGTAGGTTCACAATCGACTTGGGCGACTCATGCAACCTTACAAACATTTCTATAAAAACGGGCCCACACGCCATTTTTAAAGTAACCCATGCTAGCTCAATACTCATATATGTTTTCACTATTTACATATATGTTCATTCAAAGCTGTCTACTTGAGTCATTATTACTAAATTATTTATATCTTGAGCTACAGAATTCCAAATTAAGATCTGCTTGATGTTTTTGAAACTAAACTAAAATACCTTTCTACCATAAAATTTTCAGAATTTATAGTTTATCAAATAAGCACAGTAGAATCTTTAAAGTTATCCCTATTCTGCTGTTTGACAGCTTCATCATTTCCTTACTAAAAATTATTTATCTCTTAGTACAGAATTTTGATGTTTCCATTTTTTGTATTGAAAATAAACTCATTAAAGATTTAAAAATATAAATTTAAGCACCTAATTTTTTTTTTTACAATATTTGATGATTTTCCTAAGTCAGAACAAGGGAACCAAAAATCATTCTGACCTTGTCTCACAAAATTTATTATATCTCATGATTTACAATTCCATTGCTTACAATGTTTCTTCCATGAAAAACTAGACTCAATAAAATTTAATTTTATATTTTATTCAACCTCTAACTTAATTCCCACTATTTTTGATGATTTTTCAAAGTTAGACTACTGCTGCTGTTCAAAACTATTTTAGTGCAAAATGTTGATTTCCAAGTTTATAACACCCTTATTTCCTTTCTTTACAATTTTTTGCAGCATTTTCTCTTATTTCTCGACAGCAAGCAATTTTGGCTTTTCGTCAAATCCCGTTTTCTGCATTTTAGGTACACATCTGGTATCGTTTCTGATGCGTAAGCACTCCTAAGCCTCTAGAACCTAAAAATTGACCTACATATCTCGAGATTAATCACTTAATTCGTTTTTAATCAACCAATTTAAGGAAGGAACTCGACTAAAAAGCTAGCAAAACCCTTACCTTGCTTGAGTAACCACAACTTCGCACAATCACATCGTCGATTCAAAACCACCAGCCCCTTGATTAACTCTTAAATACCAAAAAGGAATCCCCCTTTTAGAGATTAACCAAGAACGATTAACAATAGACAAAACTGTTATTTACTGAACACACGCAACCAACGATGAACAACGGAATCAATTGGGAAAAAAGGAAAGAAATAGAAGGGAAAAAATAATGGAAATTTCAGCAGCAACTACGGGAAAAAATCGGCAGAGGAGGGAAAAAAGAAGAAGAAGAAAACGTCAGAAAAAGTTTGGGGAATTGGAGAGAAAACCGAAACTCTACTTTTTTTTTTTGCAGTAAAAAGATAATCAGATTATTTTTTGATAACCTCTCCCCAATTATCTCTTAAAATCACTCCCTATTAACCCATAAAACAGAACTACTTAGAATTTTACCCCAACATAACTCTTAGCCGAAATTGGAGTAAAAATACTGTCTCCACGCCATCACAGGGAATTGAACACAGGACCTCCAACACTCCAACACTCCACTTAACCACCAGACCAGCATGCCCATTCTGATATAAACTTACCAACAAATAAACTTAAGCCCTTTGCACAAGGTTTAGGCTTTATTTATAAAAAAATACCAAAATTTGCCCAAGTAAGGCTTGAACTTGGGACCTCACACACACACACCCAGAACACATAACTACTGAAGCAGATAGACATTGTGTGTCACACATACACGAAATCAAAAATTTAAATTTTGGGGCATTACACATACGAATAACTCAAACAACAATATGCTAAACTAAGAGTTAACATTAACAAACTTATCTCATATATGTTATCATTCCAAGCACACATGTACCATACAGATATGGATTAATCAGAGCATTTCCTTAAGATGCTAACTAATCCAACAAACAGACATAGACTCAGAAGTGTGAATTATACAAAAACCAAAAATCCCGCCCAACCAACCGAACACCACTTCAACCACTCAGCACACTACATATGAGCTATATGAAGCCCAACCAACCCTGCACACCACATAGGACCTTGAAAGGCCCATCCAACCGTACACACCACATATGTGCAATTAAGCCACTGAAGTATCAATATGCAGCTAGGCTAGTATATGTATAGTACATTATGGTAAACCGCTGTACACATATGTTGCAGTTAAAACTGCCAAATCAGATCAGACTTCCTTCGCTTTGCAACCAAACCAAAAATTTTATGCAAATGAATGTATGCGAATAGATTAAAAATAGACTTACAGAAACAATGTACACAACTTACAAATAGTCGTACATCAGTCAAACAAGATCAAAGGTAGACATATTCAATCAACCAACTTCAGAATCAGTTATAACGATACTTAATTACTAGCTAACATCACTTAACATTTAATCAAACTATTAAATTAGTGCTACAAAAAAGAGTAACTCATAAGTCCGGGCTAAAATAGTCCCAACCACCCTTACTAAGACATAAACGAGGGTCGAAGCACACAGAAACTCAAATAGATCAAAATCTAACACAGAACGAAAATTTGCGAAACAGGGCCACACAACCGTGTGGAAGTGCCTAGGCCATGTAGAGGTCTACATGCCCATGTGAAGGAGGCACACGTCCCTGTGAAGATGACACGCGCCCGTGTGTCCAGGGGATATGGCCGTGTGAACAACCCGTGTAACTCGCTGTCTAAATTGGCTAAAATAAGGTGTAGAGAAGACACAGCGGTGTAGAAGTCTCACACGCCTGTGTGAAAACCGACTAAAATTTCCAAAATCAGCCACACGGGCATGTGGCACCAAAATTTGTCCAAATCCCTAATTTCCCAAATGCACATGGCCTTGTGGACCGCCCTTGTTCAACACACGCCCATGTGGCCACTCGTGTGGTCATGAAACCACCCTAAAACAGCCTAAAAAATGTGTTTTTGCTCTCGGAGCACTTCCCAACCATTGATAACTTGGAAATATACCAAATTATATAGGTTTCTATGCAAAACAACAGCAAAATAATACAGTGATTTATCAATCTCCGAAACACAGAATTTGTCGAATTCTGTAGAACCCAAATAGTAATTCGATAACAAAACAGAGGAGTTTTCAAACACACACCTGATTCACGACTATAGCTCTACAACAACCTCAATCTAAACTTCAAACTAACACGCACACACAAAAATAAAAATTCATCAGGACATTAAATTGCAATACCAATTTTGATAAATAAAATAAAATCAATCCACTCAAGCTACTCTTACTTGGAAAACCTCTGTCGATGGAACTATAAAATAATAACTAACGACAACCAGAAATAATTGGAGATGAACAGAAGGTAGAAAGGGAAAGAAAAAAGTGAGTAGTCAGAGAAAGAGGGAGAGAAGAAACTGACAAAAGAAAATGGGAGAGGGGAACGTGAGAAAATTTTGGCCTCTTTCAAAAATAAAAATAATTAAAATAAATAAAAATAAATGAATAAATAAATATTTAGACTTTTAAAACAAAAAAAACTAAATAAAAAAGTAGTCCCTCAAAACACACCTAAAAACTCAAATTCAGGACCCAAAGGTACACTAACACACAACCAACCACCAAACCAGCAGACCCATTCTGACATAAAGCACAACAAACCCAATTGTCCGATCTAGCCACTGACCCTACCTACAAATCTCAAAACTTCTAACCCCAAATTTCGGGGTGTTACAAAATCAATTTTTAACAAGAGTAATAAATATAAATCAATAACTCAGTCCTCTTTTGATTCATATGAAATATAATCTTTTCCTCATTTACAATCTCAATATGAGATCCATTATAAATATTTTTTAAAACCAATAGATTAACCATCACAATATATTAATATATCAGCTCTTCTGGAGCTTTTTGATTAATTTTATACTACCAAATATTGGAATAATATTGGTTTATATTTTCTTTTGTGTTCACTTCGGGAAATGCAATAGATTTACTAGGATGAACTTATAAACGTCCAAAAAATTTCTTTATTTCATAATAACCATCGCAAACATGCGTGGATTTCAAATCAAAATCTATCTATTCATGTTTGTTATGATTAGTTTCCAATTATAATAAACATGATATAATAAATAAATCATAGTAAAATATACCTGAGATACTTTAACATCATCATTGTCACCTTGACTATTATCACGAGCACTATTACAAGTACTAAAATAACTATGCTTTTATAAGATCATACAACATATAACTTATAGAATCTTATGATGCTCTAATAAATTATTCGCACTTTATAATTCAGTCTAAAAGGTATAATCCAATCATTCATCAATAACAAAACAAATTTTCTTTAAAGGGGACCAATATCACAAAAACTTATATTTTGCGTCAACAATTAATATATATTTAAACAATCATTTAAAAAAATATATTATAAAGTTTTATTAGTAAACCTCATGAACATATCGATATTTAATAATATAACTTAATAATTTGATCAAACTTAAAACAAATAATAATCATACCTTAAAAAAAATGAAGCTCCTTACCAATTTAAGTTGTGCCCTATAAATCCAAAATCCATGCTGAGATCAATTTTGTTTCACCATCCAAAGATATAGATTGCAATGTCCATCTTGGTGTTGAGCCTCGTACTATATATTCAAACCTTCCATTTAGAGTAATACTCTTTTACCAACTTTAGTAAGAAGTAAAACAAGTTAATTAAAATAATCTCAAATTAATTTAACTTAATTGAAAATTAATCTAGATATAAAACACTAAATAGATAAAATCCTCTTGCAAAGAGTTGCAAACAGTAGCAGACCTAAGGCAGGAAATAATGGAGAATTAGGGAAGTAAGCGCTCAATTTGAATAGCAGCTAGCAATAATAAATAGCCATTTGAAGAAATAAAAGAGCCAACGAAATAGAAAAATAAGAGTAATTTTAGAGGCTGAATTTTGGTATTATGGATGAGGCTTAATGGTTCGCAAAGCTGCGACTGATTTAATCCACAACTAAGATCATTAAAAGAGAATCGTGCTGATAACGTGTTATAAAATAAATGACAGAGAGGAATAAATAATAAAGAGAATGAGAGAGCAAACAGAGAGCGTATTTTTATTGATCAATCGGAATGTTTACAATGTTTCTCCAAAGTTTTTATTTATAAGCATAAGAAGTATAAGTGAAGTAAAGATCTACTTCTAATCACTATTAGAATATAAAGTACATCAAATCTTATATTGATCTTGATGGACATCCACTTAATAAGATATTCATAACAAATTTAGCATTTTTATATTCTTTTAAAGATTTTTAATTTTTAAATTTTATAAAATTTTGGAAAAAATGTTTTATAAATATTTTGAATTTGAGAAGATTGTTTTGATTCTTTAATTTTTTTTTTTTTGTGAGAAACCAATTTGCACATTTTGAAAACTATCAGGGAACCAAGGGATATTTACACTAATTTGTTATTCGAGTTATTTGAAGTATTCAAGTTATAAAATTCAACTTGACTAGAACTTGAAAAACCAAATTACTTATTTGAATTGATTCAAAAAAAATTAATAACTCAATTCAATTAACTTGAAGTTTAAAAAATCAAAATTTTCGAATTAGATCAAATTTTACTCATTCTAATGAATGTGAATTATATATAGAGGTGTTCAATCGGTTAACCGACCTGAAATAACATTAACCAAATTAACCGACCTTTCAAAATTTTTAACCGTTAACCAAACCGAAAATTTTTCAAAAAAATTAACCGAACCGAAATTTTTTCGGTTAATTCGGTCGGTTAACCGAATTAACAGAAAATTATATGTTTTTTTATTTTTGGTTAAAAATTAACCGAATTAACCGAATTAACCGAATTACCCAAATTACCCGAAATGAATCACTACATAATTAAAAAAATTACATAATTTTAGTTTTAGTTTTAGAATTTTATTTTTATTTATTAAATTATTTGTAATTTTTATGATTGGGTAATTGGGTTGGGTCGGATAGTTGAGTTTGGATTGGGTTTAGGGATTGGGTTTAGATGAATAGTGGGCCTATTTATATATTATAAATTTATTTATTAAATTTTTCGGTTAAACCGAAAAATTTCGATTAACCGACCGGTTTCGAACCGAATTAACCGTTAACCGAAAAATCACAAAATAATTAACCGACCCCCGACCGAAAAAATTCGGTTAACCGACCGATTAACCGAATTGGTCGGTTAACCGAATTTTTTCGGTTTTACCCGAATTTTGCACACCCCTAATTATATATATAGTATACTATTATAAATATTTAATTTACTACCAATTTAATTGCGCAACTAAAATAGAAAAAAAATGTTAAAAAATTAGGTTCAATTTGGTTGTCATTTTTCATTTTCAAATTTTTTTTTTAAGTTTTTTAGAATTGAAATAGGTTTGATAAATATAAATAAAAACTTATTTTAAATAATAAAAAATATGTTTTTAACTATTTTTCTATAATAGAAAAATAAGAAATATAAAATATTTACATTTATTTGAATTTGAATTATGATATTAAATTTAATATATGAAAATTTATTGAAAAATGAATATTTTTTTTGCGATTATATGGATTTGAATCAATGTAGATTCATTTAAGTTAAAAAACCCTTATTTCCATCATTTCCACTTTTACAAAGCATTGATGAAAATAACTTTTTTATTATCTTTTAACTTATTCACTTTTTTTATGTAAAAAAATCAATTTAAAAATTTTCAACTAAGTTGATTTCCTTTAATGTTTTAAAATTTTGAAGAAATGAAAACAAAAACAGCATCTATTTTTTAAAACCAAAATCAGCTTTCCTTTTTACTAAGTCATTGGTTTAAAGTATACTTTTTCATGGCTGGGCCAAAACATCCGCTTAAAAAGTGAGAGAGTTTAAAAAAAATATAGGTCCAAAAAATGAGTTTGGGCAAAAAAAAAAAAAGATTATTGTTTTGTTATTATTTTGCTGTTATTTTCTTATTGTTTTCTCATTGTTTTTCTATCATTTCACTATTATGTTGTTACTATTCGGATATTATATAACTCTTGTTAATTGTAAAATTTGCTACTATTTTAGAGGCATTTGCTTGTTGAATTGTACCTATCTTATTATTATTTAAGTATAAAGGTTTTTTTTAAAAATTATTTTCAATTTGTTGGGAAACGTTTATTTTAATATTTTTAATATTTTTGATATATTATATTTTCAAATTTTATAGATAAAAAAATAAAATAAAAGTATTAATACGGACGGGCCGGACCTGAGTTTTAGCATTTTTATTTGGGCTGAGCTTGGGCCAAATTTTAGCCCATTTTTTGGGCTGGGTGTAACAGTCCATTTTTCAGTAGTGTTAGAAATAGTGATTTCAGAATCACAATTTCGACGAGTGAGTCCGTAAATATAATTATTTAATATTTACGAGACAAATCTAGTAATATAGTGAATTTTGATTTGATAAATTTTATTAATTTGACAGCTAATTAAATTACAAGTGATTTGTCCCTAAAGTTAAGTGGTTTTAGAAATGATGTATCAGAACCTTATTTCTATAAACCAAGCCCATAAATATTTTTTATTAAATATTTACGGAATTATTATAAAAGTGGATTGAAGTTGGTTAAAAAAATTGTTGGTTAATTAAGAAAAAATGATTAAATTGTAAAAGACGTAAAAGCTAATCGCTCTTGTTTTTTATTAGCTAAAATGCATAATTAATGTTTTTTTTTAAGGATTAAAGTGGCCATTTACCACCTTTTGAATGTGGGTGGACGGTCATTGCTTGTTATTTGTTAAATTATATGTTATTTTAATGTTAAATTAGATTTAATAATTAAGTTAAAATATAAGTAAATAAAAACAAAAGGGTAAAAGCCTTTGTCAGCTTCTTTTCTCCCGTTTCTCCGTTGGAGAGAAAACCAAACTTTCCATCAAGCTTGATCTTCAAATTAGTAAGCAATTTTAATCCTTTTTTTTTATTTTTTTGTTTTTGAAATCGTTGCAATTAGGTCTAATTAACCCGTATCATCGATTTCAAAACTTTAAAGATTTTAAAACTTGTCATTGATGAATCTTCGATGTTCTTTTTATAGAGAATGGTAGATTTGGAAGCTATGAATTGTTTTAAGGACTATTTTATAAAGTGATTTTTGTTAATTTTAAACTTAAGGACTAAATTGTTAATATCTTAAAATTGATATGTAATTTCTAATTTTTTTTTATAATAGATGGCTGTAACTGAATGTTTTTGAAAATGATTTAAAGTTTGATGTTCAAATTTGGAAGTTATGATAAGTTTGATTTTTGGAATTAAATTGAATAAAATGTAAAAGTTTAGGGAAATTGTGTAAAATAAAATTAAAAGATTAAAAACATGAATTTGAGTAGTATTATGATATTTGATATTGATATTTTGAATCTTAAATATTATTTAGATCAAGTTATTGACTTAGGCAACAAAGGAAAAATTGATGAATAGTCCTTGGTATCTAAACTGCTACAGTTTTGTCAGGTAAGTTCATACTAATTTCTAAGTTTATAATTTGATATTAAATGTTGTTAAGTTTATGGAAATAAATTGGATTTCTGAAATATTTCTAATGGAACGAGTAAAAGTATCATATACAAGGTTTTTGAAAGATTTTCGTTTATGACCGAGTTCCAGCATTTGTTGCGAACTCGGATATACATGCGACACAGATTTAGCCTAGACTGGTAATCTGTTGTCGTTTTAAAAGTTTAGCCTGGACTGGTAACCTTCATGTATACATAGCCCTGACCAAGCTATATTTCCTCTGTGTTGTCATTGGTTTAGCTCGAATAGGTAACATGACATATATATCTCTATACCATATTAACTCATATGAGTTTTAACTGTTTTCTGGACTTGTATATTGAATTCTTTTACAAAGTTCCATTGGAAAACTACCGAATATAAAGTGTTAAATGGTTTTATAATATGAACATAATTTGAATTCCCAGTAACTGTATATTTATTGATTACTGATGCGAAGTTGTTGATTTATGTTGTGATAAGGTTTTTACTTGAATGGTCATATGCAATTAGCAATTAAATGTGCATGGTAAGTTAGTGAATTGAAATGTATGAACCTACTAAGTATGTCTTATACTTATTTCTGTTATTATTTTTTGTAGTTTTTGAATTCGTGGAGTGTGTCGATTGGATCATCGGAGCTCACACCTAGCATCATCTAACATAAGTAGTTTTTGAAGTCTTAAAATGTGGTTAATTGTGACATGTATATAGGATGCTTATTTTGCAAATGTTTGGGCATGTTTTAGTACTTTGGTTGTAAATATACTATTGTGCAAAGTTAGTACATATATATAAGGTATGTTTAACATCTTAGTAATGTGTATTTAAGGTATGTTTAATGGTATTTGTGGATGATTATTTGGTAACAAATTTGGTATGTTTATTGATAGTTAGATTGTTTAATTGAATGAATTGAATTGATTGATAAATGTTGGTTTGTATGTGGTCCCAATGATGGCATATTGGTTAGGCACTTAGGTTGAGATGTTTTATTATGTTTTAGGCTTGATTATATGTGTTTTAAAAGCATGTTTATGGCTGATTTGGTTTTGGCTTGGTACTAAAGAATTGGTGTTGTTTTACCTTGTTGTGGAAGCTATTTTAGGTGCACATGGCCTGGAACATGGGTTGTCACACAGTCATGTGCCACACACAGTCATACCACATGACCATGTGTCATTTTGATTTTAACTTTAGGATTGTACATACGATCTGAGAGAGTTACACTGTAATGCCCCTAAAATATGAGTATTGGTTTGTTAAATTATGTCAATAAAATTAGCATCTGTTTTAGTGGTTTAGGGCCTTGAGTGTGTGTTGAGGTCTTGAGTTTGAATCCCTGCATGAGAAAATTAAATTTATTTTTGATAGTCCTTAGTGAGCTTTTCAGATTGGTGGTGTTCGATTGGGTTTTAAACTCTTGAGAAAAGATGGTAAGTTAGCAGGATATGGTTGGTTAGAAGTCAGTTTATTATAGAAGTGTAGTGGTTTAATAATAGTAAAAGGTTATTTGTTTTTATATAATTGATTTTATTATTTTTTCCCCAAAGTGTGTTTCCACTTTATCATATTAGTTGCTCCATCTTTCCCATTTTCTTTATTTGTTTTTCACGCTATTTCTCGTATCCTTCAATTGCAAATATGTTCCTTTCTTTCTTGTTTGGTTCTTTTCAATTTTGTTTTTCTTTTTCATTCCTAGTGGGGTTAGTTCATTTGGCTATTCTTTTTCATTCTCCATTTTGGGTTGCTGTTATTTCTTGAGGCATTAGTTCATATTCCGTTGACTAGAAAACTAAGGGTAAGGTGTTTATGTTCAACATTTTATGTGTTGCTTGTAGTTGTGTTGGGCGTTGGGTTTGCATTAAATCGGTATAGTGGGTATTGTTAATAATTCTGATGTATTTTTATTAGGAATATTACAAGAGGTAGTAGTCGACCCTCCAACGATTTAAGTATTGGGTGAGTTAATATTGTGGTTTGGGGGCTATTGGTTGCTGAAAATAGATTCAATTTGTGTTGAATTCTTATGAGTTGAGTTTGGTAAATTATTTCAATGGGTGTTTATTTGACGCATTTAGGTTCTGGATTCTCATGAGTGATTTCGCATCAAAATTGAACCAAGTGTGTTATAAGAAACTCAAAAATTAGTGAATAGTGAAAGCCAAAAATCTGCACAGTCGACGCCACACGACTGTGTGGCAGGCCATGTGTTGGATCTTGTGTGACACACAGTCTGGGCTATTTGGGCCGTGTGGGCCACAGGGGTGTGTGTAAGGCCATGTGGGCCCAAAATTTTAAATTTTTCCCTAGGATCGTACACATCGTTCTGATCGATCGTAGGCCTTCTGTGTGGTCTTCATGTGATCAAATAGACTATAAAGTATGAAATTCGGTTATATGTTAGTATAAATTCTAATATTTGTTCATATATTTAAGATGTTATGTGAAAAGTAAACTCCGTAATAGATTGTGAATAGCCTGAAAAATGCTATGTATGTTTTGAATCTGTGATGTTATGCATGTATACTATAAACATGTCTGATTTCTGTTATGTTCTGTATTTGTATCTGGGGTGCTTTGCTATATGGAGGAAGTGTTTCTGTAAATGGTGATAACTCGCCTACTAAACTAGCAGCTCAACTGCTAATGGGCGTCGAAACCACCTAAAATAATTCCTAAAATGTAACTCTAAATAGTAGTAAAGAGTGATAGTACGGTCGAGTCCATATGGATTGGATGTTATAATCAACTTCTACGTTTAGCTTGAGAACAGAATGTTTGTTGTGTCGAAGGTTGTGGCAAAGGTCATGCCCATGACTCCAAACGGACCTACAAAAAAAAATTAACAAATAAATTTGGGGGGTTTTGTAAATGTTTGGAAAGTAAATAATCGAATCAACGTAAATAAACAATTAATTAATATTAGAAATAAATTTAGATTGGGAAATAAATTCAGACTTTTGTAAACATAGATAATAAGCCATAGGCTTAAACTCGGTAGATTCCGTATTAAGAATCGATCCTTGAAAATTGATCTTCTCCTCCAAATGATAAGTTGGTTATAGCAGTTAAGAATGTCCTAACCACCAATTCTTCCTCTCGTAGTTGGTCCTGGTACGACCTGCCAACCAACCCTTACCGATTATCTAACCTAGATACACGTGTTCTCGATTTAAGATTCAGGCAGCCTTGCGCTTTAAAGAACCCAACTCAAATCAACGGCCTCAATTGTGTGGGTCGTTTAAACTCAATCACTTCTTCCTTGATTTGTTCTCGGAGATCTGAATACAGCACGACCGACTCGTTTCTCCAACTGTCAGCAAACACAACTCTAACTCAACATGCACTTTGGCTTGAAATCGAGTTTAACTTTAAGGGATGATTTGTCTATCCCGATACTTGGGAGAAAATGAATACCAATTGGAAGGATTTTAAGTACGAATTCGTATCTCACGGTTCCCGACCGGAAAGAACATCAGCTAAAGCTAAGATGGGATTTAGTGAAGCATAGATTTAATCATGCTTTTCAGGTTATGAAAGGTGGTTTCATGATAATAGAGGAAATTAAGGAATGAAAGGACTTGGAGTGCAATTGGACCAATTTTAAAAAAGAAACAAGAATTGGAAACAATGCAACAGAATGTTAATGCCAAATTGAAAGATAAAAAGGAAAATTAATTCTATTTAATTCCAAATTGAAATCAAAATGTAGATTTAAAGGATGTCTTTCCTAAGAACATTAAGGCCCTATTTATATACATAGAATTTACTAATTTTAGCCTTGACTAATTTAACATAAAATTAAATAAAAATAAATAAATAAAAAAAATAAGATTTGTTTTCTATTTTTGGCTTTTACAAAGTCAAAAATTTAGATGAGTCCTTGGCTTTCTCCACATTTTTTATTTGGCCTCATTTCATTGATAGTGTTTTTATTTGGTCCTTTTCTACTTGTAGTTGTCTCTTAGTGTCTCAATTGCATCCCTAACAAGATTAAAACATAAAAGCACTTAATTTAGCTGGGATCAATTCAGAAATAAACCGAATTAAACACAAAATGTCATGCAAATTAACATGTTATACAATCCCCCTAATTAGCTCATGCTTGTCTTCAAGCATATTGTTTCTTCAAACATTAGAAATTATTCTACAATTCGTAACACCCCTAATCCCTAACCATCGCCGAAATAGGTTAAGAGGCATTACCGGACTAGTAACTCAGTTCAGAACAATCATTTAATCATCTCATTTCACTAAATATCATTCATTCACATTCAATATGTATTTAAATCGAGCATACAAAGCTTAAATCATGCATTCGGGACTAAATTGGTAACATATTAAAATGTTGGAAACTTAGAAAAATTTCAACATTTCAAGTATCACACACCCGTGTGAACAGGCCGTGTGCCTCACATGGTTAGTAGACACGCCCGTGTCTTAGACAGTGTGAAAACAGCGCATACATACTTACTTGTGTCACAGGGCCAAGGACACGCCCATGTGCCAGGCCGTCTGAAAACTGGAGAGTAAACTGACTTGGGTCACACGGCCAACACGCTCGTGTGTCTAGCCCGTGTGCCCTTCGAAATGGCCACACACACCTATGTATCAGGCAGTGCCAAAACTGTAGGGTATATTGACTTATCAACACAGCCAAGTCACACGCCCGTGTGCTAGGCCGTGTGCCATTTAGGGGGTATACTGACTTGTACCACACGACCGGTCACACGCCCGTGTGTGAGGCCGTGTGGAGCATACTAAATTCAATTCCATTTCAACACCAGGGGACACACGGCCGTGTACTTAACTGTGTGTCACACAAGGCTGAGACATGCGCCCGTGTCTCTGCCCGTGTAGACAAAAATAGGCTATTTGCAAAGCCATTTTTCCACCCTATTTTCACAAGCTTATACAAGCATAAATGACCACATTTCATAACCCAATTGGCAATCATTCCATAAAATTTCATACACATAATATACCAATTCAACTTGATATTCAATTACCTAAATAATACTATGCATAATCCATTCATATGTCAACTACATATCAAGACTATCAACTACATATCAAGACTTCACTTACACATTTTCATTCCATCCATTCCTTACTAAAACATACCATAATTGAACACTTATACTCAACCAAAACATAGTACCAAAATAAGCCAAATCACATGGCTTAACTTATACACAAAAACATACCAAAATCATGATATCAAGTAACATAACTATCATCTTTTAAACTAGCCTATACATGCCATATTTATATATATCCACAAGTTCAAAAGTACCAATTGGATAGTGTGATGTGCAACTCCGACTTGTCCGAAACGAGCGAGCTAACGAACCTCTATAAAACATAGAAAAAGAAACAGAGTAAGCTTTATAGCTTAGTAAGCTCGTACAATTCAGAATTAAACTTACCAATTCAATATAAGTAATATAAGGTAAGCTCCATAAAATTTCCAAATGCCTAACACAAGCATTCATCCATAGGTTAGTCATATTAATACATGAAATCATCTATTATCACAATTCAATACTCCATATATATTGTATCCAACATTTCATTCTTAATCATATAATCAATAATTCATTCAGTAACAGTACTCATCCGTATAAACAGAATTTATGTCTGTTGAACCTATTAGAACTCTAAATGATACTCGAGTGATAAACATCAGTAATCCGTCAATTCATTATCATATATAATATTTCGAGCCATGATCGGTAAGCTCCTCCTGAGCTGATGAACATTAAGCTCTATTGTGCTGAAACGGTAAGCTCTAATGAGCCGAAAACAGTAAACTCTTACGAGCTGATATATTGGTAAGCTCATACGAGTCAGCAACAAATGTAGGAGCTCGACCAAAATGGTAACCCAGTGACATGTCACTCGTATCCTATGAATTCATACAGTTCAAACAGGGCTCGGTAACCAGTAGATTATATCAATAAAGCATTCATATTTCAAGTATATCAATTATTCAATATACATTCATTTCAAATATCTACAAATATATAAAAGTTTGATTCTAATTATACGAACTTACCTCATACACTCGGATAAAAACTATCGGCTATTCGTCAATCTTCCCTTTTCCCCGATCTAAACTCGATATCGGTTTATCTTGATCTATATATTATTAAATTCAATACATTTAGCATTCAATCTATTCAATTTAGTCCATAATTCATATTTTGGCAATTTATACGTTTGCCCCTATACTTTCATATTATTACAATTTAGTCCTTATCACATAAAATTGTAAATTCATGCAATTTAGTACCAATCCATGTCTAGCCGAATTTCATAGAGACTCCTAGCAGCCCATATCTTTCATTATTTATTCACACTTTTAATCCCCACATTTTAAAATTTCTCAATTTAGCCCCTTTTTGACATTTTTGTCAAAAATCACTTTACAAAACTAATTTAACTATCAACAATTAATCAAAATTCGTCATCAACCATCCAATTACTCAAACATTCAAAAATGGCAACATTAAAATCTTTAATAACTTCAAAATCTAAGGTATGGGCTAGCTAGAATACAAAGCAACGATCTCAAAAATGTAAAAATCATTAAAAACTGAGCTTGAACCGTACCTTAAGCAACTAGAGAAGCTATGGCCGAATGAACCCTAAAGAAATAACTTTCTTCTTTGCTAGGGACGGTTGAAGATGATAATATTCACTAATGGCTTCATTTTATTTTATTATTATTAAACTTAGTAACCAAATTACCAAATTAGCCTTAATGAAAAATCATTTAAAACATCTAATATAAGGCCATCTATGTCAAATTCCACTATGAATGGTATAATAACATTACAAGGACTTTTCATTTAATAAATCATAGCAATTAAACACTTTTAACAATAGAATGCAACTTTTGCATTTTACGCGATGAAGTTCTTTTTACTGAATTAAGCATTCAAACAGTAAAATTTCTGTACGAAACTTTCACATAATAATTCTATCATGCTTTAAAATTTAATAAAATAATAAAATAAATATTTTAACCTCAGATTTGTTGTCCCGAATCCACTGTTCCGATTTGACTAAAAAACGGGCTGTTACACAATTTATTAAAAATTGAGCCTCTTTTCCGTATCCATAATCAATGCAAGAAACATAGGCAAAAATAAATAAATGCTCAGAATATATAGTTTAATCGACAAGGTTCATAAAATTGAAATATGTGAACTAAATAATTTCACTAAATTGAGTTTGAATCCAAAATTTGCAAGGCATTATTAATTATTTACACATTAATAAAACTTTTTAGACAAGGTTACGCGAACTAGGATGACAACCCAAGCACCCTATCCCAGTTACCCAGTTCAAACAATCTTTTATTTTTTTGAAAGCTCGGTAAGCAGAATGTTTGCAGGTTATCGATTTGTCACTCGAACCTTTTTACGCGAGATAAAATGACAATCCAAGCACCCTATCCCGATCACTCAATTCGGTCACGTTTTCGAAACTTTCACTCATAACTTGAGCCTTTATTTATTTATTCATTTTATTTATTTATTTATTTATGTACAAGCAAATTATTTATGTACAAGCAAATATTTTTTCAAACAATCAATTTATGAAAAATCTAGTTACATATATCAACCTTAAAACACAAATGTCGATTAATCTAGATACTTTGAACACTTTAATTCAAAATTTGCCCAATTTTCCAAATTGACTAAGTAATGAGATTATAGGCTCAATGTCGGAATAAACTATCGAATAATTCTAGCATAAGATTGAACATATGCAAAAGAGAGACATGTAGCCAAAATCATGCATATTTACCATTTACTTACTATTTCAACCCCCCATTTAAACTATGCTTGTCCTGAAGCATGTGTCATATGAAGTAAAAGACAACAGTCCAAATAACAAGTAAAAAGAAAAGTTAAGAATACTCCCTATATATCTTTATACGATGTTGTCGGTGTTAGGGGTAACGACTTTGCAGGATGTCGAGGATTGTGGAAACCTGGTTTTCCATTGTTCCAAGTCGAGCTTCGATCTGGCTTAAACGTGCCTCCACAGATAGAGGTTGTTGCTCTTGCTCCCTAGTATTGATGTGTGGACGTTGGCGAAAAACCATATTTCCGCGAGTAGTCTGTGTACCTGGAGGAACAAAATAACACGCAGTAGGGGTGCCGGCAAGCAAACCCATAGAATCCAAACAATATTTATCTAGGTTGTCCATACTATATGCACATGTTAAGGACGAGAAATCAATTTCAGAGGGAAAAAGTTGAGAGGTTAAATTCGTAATATATGACCAAGTATTAGTGGACGATTACATCACAAAATGGCATGAAAATTTCGTGCAAACCAATATCCTAGATTAACTTTAAATCCAGAATGCATACACCACAAAAAAAAAAACTATTCAATTTTAGTTAGAACAGATGACAAATCATTTCTACCTGAAAAATTAAAGGCTAAAAATCGGTGAATATATCTTAAAGCAAGTTCATGCACCAAAAAGTCTTTTGTGGTCTTCGGATTATAAAGTTGATTAAAATGAGTTAAAACAAAAAAACATCTTGAGCATCAAAGTTACGTGGAATATCTAATAGAGCAGTATGATAGGAATCAGATTGAATATTGTCAGGGTCGACGAAACCCATGGTAATGTTATGTTCAGAAATTGACATCCGATAGTCCTTACCGAGCAAACGAAAACATATACTTTGTGTTTCAACAGTTCGTAATGTATTAATATTGAAGCTAAATGTGGTGTGGAATTCATAAATCAACTCATAATATGCATTACAGGAAATATTTGCAAATGAATTCCAACCAATAGCATCAAAGTAACCAATCACAACATCATGAATATTTAACATATCAAGAGTAGAGAGATCGATTTGCTTACAGACCGGGAGCGGACGTTGTTGGATGTCGTCGTATCTTGTGCGATGCCCCAAGGTCGAAAAGTCTAAAAACCCTCATAATCGTCCTTCGGTAGGAATAGTGTTTGCATAACCTTGTCTATTACATTGACCGTCTCGTGATGGTTGAACATATTCGTTAGGCAAGTCGGTTGGACTTGAATTTCAAGCAGCGTCAGTACTACTATGTGGGGGTGTCACTGACTCTTGTGTCGGTCGTTGACGGGCTCGAGTGGTGGACGATTGTGTTCGGTGTTGAGAGGCACACTTGTTTGTAGTTGAGGGATCTTCGACATTGTCGTTAGAAGTCCCAACCTCCTCCGAATGACCATCATAATACGTAAGTAAAGGTAAAATAGGTTGAGGATTAGGGATCGACCTTTCGGGATTAGCGGGGCTGCTGTCTAAATGTTCTGCTTCGATCGGGGTCAGACTTCGTCAGTGTTGAGTTCTTGTTGGTACGGTCATTCGTCTTGGAGGAGATGGAGAAGGTTCTGAGTCGTCATTTGCTATATCGACGACTAGAGGCGCTGAAAATTGATGTCGACTTCGATTGAGTGAAGCCGAAATATTGTCGGTCGTTTGGTTTCGAGTTCGAACCATGGTTTCCATGTAGTCGTCACGAATAAATGGTTCTGCTTGCTATGGCAATGAACGATGGTGACGGTGGCAGGATGCCGCAATGACGGCAGCGATGCGCGGTGGCGATGTGGTGTGGTGGTTTGGGCTGATTTGTTTTAAGGGTGACAATAGGGATTTCAGTTTTGGCGTCGGTTAAGGTGTTGGGAGGGGTGGTTTGGGTGTTTGGTGATGGAGAAAAAGAATAAATGGAGGAAATGGTGTTTGGGGAAGGGAGGAGTGACGGTGCATGATTGAGGGCTCCGATGGGAAATGGCGGATCAACGTAGTGGTGATGAGGGCCGTTGAATGGCGGTTGTGGGCGTCGAACGACGAATGGAGAAAGAGGAAAAAGGAAAAGAAAAATAAAAAAGAGGGTCACGATGAATCGTGGTCCACGATGCCGAAGGAAGGGGTCACGATAACTAGTTAGGCCGAAGACGGTGTGGCAACGGGGTAGCGATGTGTCGGCAATGAAGGGCTGCGGCGGTGATGTGGGATTGGTATCGGGTTAGATTTTTTTTTGTTTGTAGAAGATGGAGAAGATGAAGAGAAAAAAGGGTTTAGGAATTTTTAAGGATTTTGGGTGTTTAATGTTTTTATTTTTTTCAGTTGGGCCTTCTTGTCCATTTCTTTTTTTTTCTTCTTTTGGGCTGGTAGGCCATTCGACCCAATTTCTTTTTCTTTTTTATTTCTCTTGGGCTTGTTTGGGTATTGGGCTTCTTTTGGGTTTGGATTTATTATGTGGATAATTTGGTATTTGGGTAAGTGGATTTGGGGTAGGTATTGGGTTGGTGGATGAGTATTGGATTTGGGTTTTAGGGTTTTATGAAGGTTAGGGATATTGGATTTTTTTTTTTATTTGTAGGTAAATAATTGTCACCATATAGAATGTCGTTCCCTCACCACCACAATTATCTAACTTTTGGAAAAAAATTCATAACCTCCATTACATTCCTGAAAACATCAAATTAACTGGATTAAATAAATAAAAAAATATTTATTTTCAACCTAAATCTTACTAAAACTCAAAATTAAATAAATGAAAATAAATTTGGGTTGCACGTCATTAGCTCGATGACCTGAAAATTTATTTAACCGGCTTTTTGAGGATTAATTCCTCAACCACGTGGACTTGAAAATTCTCACAGAAAGGCTTTAATCGCTGTCTGTTGACCTTAAAATTTTTTCCGAATTCTTCGCTTTTAACCTCGGCTGCACCATGTGGAAACACGTGAGTAACAACAAAAGACCCTAACCACTTAGTCCGAAACTTACTTGCAAAAATTCTTAATGTTGGGTCATAAAGTAATACTTTCTATCCTACCATAAATTGTTTATGGGTTATCATTTGGTCATGGTATGCTTTGACCTTATCCTTATAAATTCGGGCACTTTTATACGTTTCTCGTCGAATTTCCTCAAGTTCCTGAATATATAACTTATGATGCTTACTTGCAACTTCTAACTCCATGTTGCATTCCTTGACTGCCCAAAACGCTTTATGTTTTAGCTTAACAAGAAGATGACACGGTTTACCAAAAATTAGTTGATAAGGAGACATACATAGGGTCCTTTATAAGCTTTACGGTACGCCCACAGTGCATCATTCAGTCGCAAACTCCAGTCTTTTCTGTCTGGCTTAACGGTCTTTTCCAAAATCAACTTGATTTCTCGATTCGACACTTCCACTTGACTGTTTGATTGAGGGTGATAAGCCATAGCGACTCGTTGCACTACTCTGTATTTTTTCAAAAGTGTGTCGATTACCTTATTACAAAAATGCGTTCCACAATCGCTGATCAATGTTCTCGGTGTGCCAAATCTGGAAAAAAATATAACTTTCTAGAAAATTGACTACCGTTTTGGCATCAGCACGACGAGTGACTTTTGCTTCCACCCTCTTCGACACATAGTCTACTGCAAATAAAATATAGACATTACCGTGTGACGAGACAAAAGGTCCCATAAAATCAATGCCCCATATATTAAATATTTCACAGACATGTACAGGGGTTAGAGGCATTTCATTTTTCTGGCTCAAGTTTCCTAACTTCTAACACTTTTCGCATGTTGTTCAGAATAAATATGCATCTCGAAAAATATGTGGCCAATATAGTCCACATTCAAGTACTTTATCCGCAGTTCGTCTAGGACCAAAATATCCACCACATGCATAAGAATGACAAAATATCCACCTCAGTTTCTGCAACACATCGTCGAATTACTTGATCAAAACAGTATTTCCAAAAGTAGGGGTCGTCCCAAATATAGTATCGCGATTAACGTTTGATCTTATCTTTTTCAGATCGCGATAAGTTAGAAGAGACAATACCTGTAGTAAGGTAATTCAGCATGTCTGCGTACCAGGGGAAAACTGCCTGAGTAGCAAGTAGGCTTTCGTCCAAAAAATTGTCTTTAAGTGGTGTGAAGTCCTTTGATAGAGGTATTGGGCTTAGATGGTCAACTACCAAATTTTCACGTCCTTTTTTATCCTTTATTTTGATATCGAACTCTTGCAAAAGTAATATCCACCTTATAAACCTCGGTTTTGCTTCCTTGTTATCGATTAGATATTTAAGAGCTGCATGATCAAAGAAAACAACAATCTTAGTCCCTAGTAAATACGAACGAAATTTTTCCAAAGCAAAACTATAGATAGAAACTCTTTTCAGTAGTCAAGTAATTGCTTTGGGTAGCATCCAAAGTCTTAGACGCATAGGAGATAACGTGTGGTTCATTCTCGATTCTTTGCCCAATGACTGCTCCTACGCTATGGTCACTTGCGTCGCACATTATCTCGAAAGGATAATTCCAATTTTGTGGTTGAACGATAGGTGCAGAAATGAGCTTATGTTTGAGCATGTCAAAAGCATGTTTGCATGATTGGTCAAACTCAAACTCTTTGTCCTTCTGTAGTAGATTGCAAAGTGGTTACACAATTTTTCAAAAGTCTTTAATGAACCGCCTGTAGAAACCTGCATAACCAAGGAAAGAACGAATCTTCCTCACAGTTGTGGGGTATGTCAGTGAGTTAATGATGTCGATTTTTACTTTATCGACATAAATTCCCTCAGCAGAGATGATATGACCTAGAACTAATCCTTTATCTACCATAAAATGGCATTTCTCATAATTTAGAATAAGAATAAATTCTAAGCATCTTTCCAAGATTTGATAAACATACCTCAAAAGACTCACCATGCACAGTAAAGTCGTTCATGAACACCTCAATTATTTTCTCAACGTAGTCGAAAAATATACTTATCATGCATCTATAAAAGGTGGCTGGTGCGTTGCAAAGTTCAAATGGAATTTGTCTGTAAGTGAACGTGCCAAATGGACATGTAAACGTCGTCTTCTCTTGATCCTCTGATGCCACTATAATTTTGAAAAACCCCGAGTAACCATCAAGACAACAATAATGAGACTTCTCAGCTAAACGTTCTAACATCTGGTCAATAAAAGTGAGTGGAAAATGATCTTTTTGAGTTAAAGAATTCAACTTTCTGTAATCGATGCAGACTCTCCACCCGTTTTGGACCCGAGTGGGAGCCATCTCACCCGCCGAATTCTCAAATACGGTTACGCCAGTTTTCTTTGGTACTACATGGATTGGGCTAACCTAATTACTGTTAGAAATGGGATAGATCATCCCAGCATCAAGTAACTTTTGAACTTCTTTTCTTACCACTTCTATCATGGGTAGATTGAGGCGTCTTTGAGCCTCTCTTTTGGGAATAACATTATCCACAACTTGAATTTTGTTCATGCAAGTCGAGAGGCCCAACCCCTTAATGTCGGCTATCGTCCATCCAATTACCTCTGTAATATCCTGAATTAGAGGTTAATTTTTAAATTGAATTGTTGTGCATGTGTTTGGACTGTGGTGTTATTATTAGTGATGTTTTAAGATCTAGATATAGGGTTAGAGCAGGCCTGAGTAGTAAGAAATTTTGTTTTTTTAAGCTTTAAGTAAGGGGAGCTGAAGGAGCTAGGGCTTAAGGGTAATTCGTGGAGTATTTTAGCACAAGATTGGGCTTGGTAAAGTGGCAAGGAGGCGCCACTTAGAGCCCTATGATTGACGCCACTTGAAGGGGAAGGAAATCTCAGGTTCGAGCAGCAGAAATCCCTCTATTTGCTTATTATTTTGATGCCAAGGAGGGGAAGGAGTTGTGCTCAGCTCAATTCTGTCAGATAAGGATGGACTAAGTCAAATTATTTTAAACAGGTGGCAAGGAGAAAAATAAGGAGCTTGTGGAATTCAAATTCGTTTGAATTAGTGGCCAGGAGAGATTTTAGGTGGTGGCCGAATTTTGAACTCCTGTGTAGGGGGAGTGTTCGGTTTTGGAGAGGTGAGTAGGGGGGTTGCCGAATTCCCTTAGGTGCCTAGATTGCATTTCGGCTAGCCTTTGTTTTGTGTCAAAAGCTGAAAATCTCTTTTGTGCATTGCCGAAATCTCTCTAGTGTACCATATTGGGGAAAACCGAAATCTCTTTTTTGCTTTTGCACCTAGCCGAATGTCCCTCTAAGTTCTTTAGTTGTATTTTATTTCTTTTCTCCTTCTCAAAGTGTTTGGCCGAATTTACTCCTCTCCTATCTCCTTTTTCTTTTCCATTTTTGCTCAAAGCCGAAAGTATCCTCTTCCCTTTCATCTTTTTCTTTTCTTCTCTCAAACTCTTTTGCCGAAACTCTCTCCATCTTCTTTGCCGAAATCTCTCTCCTATTTTTTTCACTTTTCATTTCCTTTCTCTTTCTCCACTCTAGTCAAACCCTACTTGTTGTTTCTCTCAACCATAGCTGAATCTTCCTTCATCACTCAACCTTTGTCGAAATTTCCTTTCTTCTTCCTAGTGTTGTTGTTGGCCGAATATCAAACAAGAGTGGGTCACTTTGGTTTTTCTCCAATCGGTTTTGAAAAGGGGTAAGGGTTCTTGACCAAAACTTCATTCTCTTTTTCTCTTCTTCTCTGTCGACACTCATGGATCAAAGCCTAATTCGGCATTTGTTGTTAGTAGTGTTAGTTATTAATGGGAATCGATTTCATATAGGACCTTTGGGACTTTGGAAGCAGTAGATCCGAGCCATCTTTCTTCTGTCAATCGAATTCGGTAAGTCAAGTGGTTTGGCACCACCAGTGGTTTGGTACCACACAGGGTAGAAAAGGAGTTATGGATGGCTAGGTTTGGGTGCACTATTTATATTGCTTGGTTATGATTTGTGTAAGTATGTTGCATTAATCGGGAGGAGGATTTATGCACCGAGTCTTGGTGACTCACCTTCTCCCTTATCTTTTCAGGTGACTCGTAGATTGCGGATGAGGAGCCGGATGGACTCGAGGCGGCCATGCACTAAAACATTTGGTATTACTTGGATTTTGAATTGGATATTTATTTTCATTTTGGTTTTATTTGGGTTTGTAATAAGGCCTTAGATTATATTTTTGGATTATTTATGTTTTGGATGGTTTTAAATATGGCAAGTAAATTACTTGATTAATTTAATAACTTGAACGTAAAGTTTTCTGCACTACAAAATGAAATGGTTTTCAAATCTTTACCATCAGGTAACATAAATTAATTGATAACAACAGCATCTCGAATGGATTTCAAACTTAAGTTTTTCACACTTAATTCAAACGATTCCAAATTGACTAAGCAAGAATCAATCGAGTTTTTATGGCATAAACGTTTTCTAAACCTATGGATCAACAACTGAGTTTTAAGATAAATTATCGGGATTTCATAGTAAACTATCGGTTTGCAAATAATCACGCCCAAGATTTCTACAAGTATAAAACAACAAAGAGTTTTCCACTAAAATTTTAACCGGTAATCCGTTTTCTTCAAAACGACTTCTTCTGTGACATGTCAGATTCGGTCGTGGTGTGTTGACCGGGTTTGGGGTGTTACAATTGTGGTATCAGAGCCAAGTTTAAAGGCTCGGGTGTGGGCTCGAGGCCCAAAATGTTTTTAAAATTTGGTTTTAATGTTTTTGTTTGAAAATATATGGTTTGAAAGGCATGGCACCGAGTCTCCGGCGCCAATCTGCCCAGGTAAGTACCTCTCACTATTGTTTGTGATTTTTGGATGATATAAACTTTGAATGATTAGTGATAGTGGACTACCCTAAGAGACTGAGACTGATAGGACTCTATGGACTCGCGAAAACAAAACTCTTTAGTAAGGATTATTCATAAGACTATGTTTTAATAATAGTGGAACAATGACTAATGCATAAAACTTCTAAATTAGATCAGTTGAGACTTTAGACATGAGCACTCGAGGTGGTCGTGGTCGTAATGGCGCGGACGCCACGCGGTCGGGGGTAGGATGACGGTTTACGAACCAGCAGGTCCAGTCGGGGTTAGAGAATGAGATTCCAGCACCACCACCAGCTGTAGGTGGTGAGTTTCAGGATCAGATTGGGGATGACGCAGTGTCGCAGGCGATGCTGCGAGTTCTTGAGAGGGTAGCTGGAGTAAGTGGAGGCGTAGGAGCTCGAAAATCTGTACCTGAGTGACTCCGAGCCAATGAAGCTGAGGTATTTTGAGGTGTTTTTGGTGTGGCTCCCAGTACGGCTGAGTATTGGCTAGAGGCGACAGAGCGAATCATGGATGATTTGGATCTGACTGCTGAGGAAAAGCTGAAAGGAATAGTGTCACTTCTCCGGGATGAGTCATACCAGTGGTGGCTCACGGTTCGGGACAATGCTGCAGCGGAGGATCTCACTTGGGATTATTTTAAGGCAGCTTATCAGAAGAAGTATATTGGGTCTAGCTATATTGATACGCAGCGGAAGGCATTTCAGAGTTCTTAAGGTTGAGCCGGTATGCTAGGGGCATTGTGGCTACAGAGCATGAGCGATGTGTCCGATTTGAGGACGGTCTGAGAGATGAGCTGAGGTTGCTGATTGCTCCACAGCAGGAGTGTGAGTTTGCTATCCTGGTAGAAAAGGCTAAGGTAGCCGAAGGGGTTAAAGAGTCTGTGAGGCAGAATATGGATAGGAATAGACATAAGAGAGGTTTTGGATCATCTGGGTCGGCAGGTAATTCTCAGAAAAGGGCTAGACAGAATGGGCCGAATCAGTCTGGTAGGTCTGTTGCTGCTAATCAGGGACCAGCGCAGTGTAACCGATGTGGTAAATCTCATTGGGGAGGATGTTGGACTGGTGGGAAAGGATGTTTTGAATGTGGCTCGCTGGACCATCATGTGAGGGACTGTCCACGTAAGTTAGCCAAGATTCAGCCTGAGGGTTAGGGCCATGCTCAATTCAGAAATGAGGGACCGCCACCGCAGAGGGGTCGTGGTAATGGTAGAGGAGGTAATGGTTCTGGTCGAGGCCACGGGGCACCGGGCAGAGGTGCAGGCAACACTGAGGCAAGATAACCTGGATTGGTGTATGCAGCGAGGCGTCGAGAGGAGGGCGACGCACCGGACGTCATAACCGGTACGTTCTTAATCTTTGGATTTCCATGTACTACTTTGATTGATGTGGGTTCGGCGCATTCATATGTTGCTAGTAGCACAGTAGAGACCATGAACCTAGACTTTGAGACTACTTCTAGGCAGATGACAGTAATTAGCCCTCTAGGTCACTCTGTAGAAGTGAATAAGCTGTATAGGGATGTACCCCTAAAACTCTAAGGGGTAGTGTTTGTAGCTGATCTGATGGAACTGTCGTTTGGGGAGTTCGATCTGATTCTTGGGATGGACTGGTTGGTTAAGTACCAAGCAAGTTTGGATTGCGCGGCTAAGCGCATGGTTCTGAAGACGGCTGAGGGTGACGAGGTGGTTATGATAGGTAATAGAAGAGATTATCTATCCAACATGGTATCTGCGTTGAAAGCGGTGAAGATGGTCAGGAAGGGCTGTGAAGCATTTATGGTTCATGTGTGTACCCTGGAGGCTTAGGAGTCTGCTGTAGGGAATGTCCGAACAGTAAAGGAATTTGCTGATGTATTCCTAGAGGAACTTCCGAGACTGCCACCGGATCGTGAGGTTGAATTTGGCATAGATCTGTTACCCGGAACTGTGCCAGTGTCTATTGCCCCGTATAGGATGGCGCCTAAGGAATTAGTGGAATTAAAGGCTCAGATTCAGGAGTTGTTGGACCGAGGTTTTATCAGGCCAAGTGTTTCACCTTGGGGAGCGCCAGTACTCTTTGTCAAGAAGAAAGATGGTACAATGTGGATGTGTATAGACTACCGTCAGTTGAATAAGCTGACGATCAAAAACAAGTATCCGTTGCCCAGAATAGATGACTTGTTTGACCAGCTTAAGGGTGCATCGGTATTCTCAAAGATTGATTTAAGGTATGGGTATCATCAGCTAAAGGTAAAAGAGGCTGATATCCACAAGAGGGCGTTTCGTACTCGGTATGGGCACTACGAGTTTCTGGTAATGCCGTTTGGGTTGACTAACGCATCGGCAGCATTCATGGACATGATGAACCCGGTATTCCAGCAGTATTTGGATCAGTTTGTCATAGTATTCATAGACGACATCTTGGTATACTCAAAGTCAGAGGAGGAGCATGATGCGCATTTGCGAGTAGTGTTGCAGATTTTGAGGGAAAAGTAGCTATATGCTAAATTTAGTAAATGCGAGTTCTGGCTTAGGGAGGTGACTTTCTTGGGTCATGTAGTATCAGCTGAGGGATTAGGGTGGATCCTCGAAAGATTGAGGCAGTGTTGGATTGGAAGCTGCCGAAATCAGTGGCTAAGATTCGGAGTTTTCTAGGTTTGGCAGGGAATTACCGATGATTTGTAGAGGGATTTTCTTTGATCGCAGCACCGATGACCAAGTTGTTAAGGAAAGGAGTTCCATTTGTATGGACTGAGAAGCAGTAAGAGAGTTTCGACAAGCTAAAGAAGATTTTGACTGAAGCTCCAGTTTTGATTTAGCCTGAGGCAGGAAAAGAATTCACGGTATATTGCAATGCATCACATACGGGCTTGGGATGTGTGCTGATGCAGGAAGGGAAGGTAGTGGCTTATGCATCTCGACAGCTGAGACCGCATGAAGTTAATTATCTGAGCACGACTTGGAGTTAGCCGCAGTAGTATTTGCTTTGAAGATATGGAGACACTACTTGTACGGAGAGAAGTCGATAGTCTACACCGATCACAAGAGTCTGAAGTACCTTTTGACTCAGAAGGATTTGAACTTGAGACAGCGCAGATGGATTGAGTTGTTGAAGGACTATGACTGTTCGATTATCATCCGGGCAAGGCTAACGTAGTGGCAGATGCGTTGAGCCATAAGGTTGTATCGGACTTAAGAGCGATGTTTGCCTATCTTAGCTTGTATGACGATGGGAGTCTCTTGGCGGAGTTGCAGGTTAAGCCGACTTGGATAGAGCAGATCAAGGAGAAATAGTTAGTGGATGAGGGTCTGAATGCGTGGAGGTTGCAAGTTCAGAATGGTGGTTTGGAGGGTTACAGCTTGTCTAGTGATGGAGTGCTGTGTTTCCAAGGGAGAGCTTGTATGCCAAAGGATGTCGAGTTAAGGCAGAAGATTCTTCAGGACGTACATAGCAGTCCATACACTATGCATCCTGGAGGTAGCAAGATGTATCGAGATTTGAGAGAGCAGTTTTGGTGGCCAGGTCTGAAGTGGGAAGTAACGGAGTTTGTGGGTAGGTGTCTGACGTGTCAGCAGGTCAAGGCTGAACATCAGTTGCCTTCAGGTCTACTTCAGCCGGTGAAGATTCCACAGTGGAAGTGGGAAAGGATCACTATGGATTTTGTCAGTGGATTACCCCTTACGCCTAGTAAGAAGGATTCAGTTTGAGTGATTGTGGATCGTCTGACTAAGTCATCTCACTTCATACCGGTAAGGGTTGATTACTCGCTTCCGAAGTTAGCTAAGCTGTATGTGTCAGAGATAGTGAGGTTGCATGGTGTGCCAGTATCGATCATCTCGGATAGGGATCCCAGATTTACGTCAAGGTTTTGGAGAGCGTTGCATCAGGCTTCGGGTACACGCTTGGATTTTAGTACGGCATTTCATCCATAGTCTAACGGGCAGTCTGAAAGGGTTATACAGATTTTAGAGGATATGCCGAGAGGTTTTGTTTTGGACTTCAGAGGTAGCTGGGAAGAGTTTCTACCATTAGCTGAGTTCGCGTACAATAATAGTTACCAAGCAAGCATCAAGATGGCACCATATGAGGCGTTGTATGGTAGGAAGTGTCGCATACCTACATGTTGGACAGAGTTGGGTGAACGTCAGATGTTGGGACCAGAGTTGGTTACAGAGACTGAGGACAAGGTTAAGTTGATTCAGGCTCGATTGAGGGAAGCTTCAGAAAGGTAGAAGTCATATGCCGATCTCAAGCCGAGGGATATAGAGTTTGCCGTGGGTGATAAGGTCTTTCTGAAGGTCTCGCCATGGAAGAAGGTATTGAGGTTTGGAAGAAAAGGCAAGTTAAGTCCTAGGTTTATTGGGCCGTATAAGGTGTTGAGACGAATGGGACCGGTAGCCTATCAGCTTGAGTTGCCAGCAGAGCTAAGTCAGATTCACCATGTGTTTCATGTCTCAATGCTTAGACGTTATCGTTTAGATCCATCGCATGTCGTAGCAGTGGAGGAGATAGAGGTGAGTCCAGATTTGACCATGGAAGAGGAACCAGTGCAGATTCTAGATCGAGATGTGAAAGTGTTGCGTAAGAAGTTCGTTCCACTGGTGAAAGTATTATGGCGAAATCATGGCGTGGAAAAAGCTACGTGGGAACCCGAGGATGTGATAAGACATCAATACCCTCAACTCTTTTGACCAGGTAATTTCGAGGCCGAAATTATTTTTAAGGGGGTAGAACTGTAATATCCTGAATTAGGGGTTAATTTTTAAATTGAGTTGTTGTGCATGTGTTTGGACTGTGGTGTTATTATTAGTGATGTTTTAAGATCTAGATATAGGGTTAGAGAAGGCCTGAGTAGTAATAAATTTTGTTTTTTTAAGCTTTAAGTAAGGAAGGTGAAGGAGCTAGGGCTTAAGGGTAATTCGTGGAGTATTTTAGCACAAGATTGGGCTTGGTAAAGTGGCAAGGAGGCGCCACTTAGAGCCCTATGATTGACGCCACTTGTAGGGGAAGGAGATCTCAGGTTCGAGCAGCAGAAATCCCTCTATTTGCATATTATTTTGACGCCAAGGAGGGGGAGGAGTTGTGCTCAGCTCAATTCTGTCAGATAAGGATGGACTAAGTCAAATTATTTTAAATAGGTGGCAAGGAGAAAAATAAGGAGCTTGTGGAATTCAAATTCGTTTGAATTAGTGGCCAGGAGAGATTTTTGGTGGTGGCCGAATTTTGAACTCCTGTGTAGGGGGGAGTGTTCGGTTTTGGAGAGGTGAGTAGGGGGTTGCCGAATTCCCTTAGGTGCCTAGATTGCATTTTGGCTAGTCTTTGTTTTGTGTCAAAAGCCGAAAATCTCTTTTGTGCATTGCCGAAATCTCTCTAGTGTACCATATTGGGGAAAGCCGAAATCTCCTTTTTGCTTTTGCACCTAGCCGAATGTCCCTCTAAGTTCTTTAGTTGTATTTTATTTCTTTTCTCCTTCTCAAAGTGTTTGGCCGAATTTACTCCTCTCCTATCTCCTTTTTCTTTTCCATTTTTGCTCAAAGCCGAAAGTATCCTCTTCCCTTTCATCTTTTTCTTTTCTTCTCTCAAACTCTTTTGCCGGAACTCTCTCCATCTTCTTTGCAGAAATCTCTCTCCTATTTTTTTCACTTTTCTTTTCCTTTCTTTTTCTCCACTCTAGCCGAACCCTACTTGTTGTTTCTCTCAACCATAGCCGAATCTTCCTTCATCACTCAACCTTTGTCGAAATTTCCTTTCTTCTTCCTAGTGTTGTTGTTGGCCAAATATCAAACAAGAGTGGATCACTTTGGTTTTTCTCCAATCAGTTTTGAAAAGGGGTAAGGGTTCTTGACCGAAACTTCATTCTCTTTTTCTCTTCTTCTCTGTCGACTCTCATGGATCAAAGCCTTATCCGGCATTTGTTGTTAGTAGTGTTAGTTATTAATGGGAATCGATTTCATATAGAACCTTCGGGACTTTGGAAGCAGTAGATCCGAGCCATCTTTCTTCTATCAATCGAATTCGGTAAGTCAAGTGGTAGGGATCCATGATGTTGTAATCAATCTGTTGTTGTTTGGAAGCCGAAGGCTATTTAAGACTAAGTCTTGTTATTGGCCGAATGTAGGGGGAAGGAACAAGTATCGCATATTTTGGTGTGGTGTTTGGTTTCGTAAGGCAGAAGGTAAGGGTGGTGTTGTTTATGCGTTATCTCACCCTTCGGGGTTTATTGGTATTGCCGAATGGCCTTGTTAATGACTTTGTGGTTTGGCCGAATGTAGGACAAGGAGATCTAGTGTCGTAGATCAGCTCTTCGAGATTTAGGGCTAGCGTTAGTAACAGGTTTGTAACTTACACACTTTATAACTTAGTAATATATATTAATAACCTGAATGTGTCAAAGCCAAAACGGTGTGGATATTGGTATGATACCCAATGGGTATGAGCAAGGATTCGGGTAAGTACGTTTCGATATGAGTTTTGCTATTTAATGCATGATAGTATGATATATGACATATTTGCTATGTGATTCATAATAAAGCATGATGACATGATTTGCATGAGTATGGCATGATGATGGGTGATATGAGAGGAGGGGGAAGATGATATCCGTGACTTTGGGTCACCAGAGGTTTGGCACCTCCAGTGGTTTGGTACCACAGATTCTTTTGTGACTTTGGGTCACCAGAGGTTTGGCACCTCATAGTGACTTGTCCCAGTGGCTTAGCACCACAGTGGGTTGGCCACACAGTTGACATTTTGGGATCGTCGCCAGTGATTTGGTATCACACGTGGGTTGGCCCTACACTTGGTATATTGATATTTTGTGACTTTGGGTCACCAGAGGTTTGGCACCTCATAGCGACTTGTCCCAATGGCTTAGCACCACAGTGGGTTAGCCCCACATATGATATTACGGGATTGTCGCCAGTGATTTGGTATCACAACGTGGGTTGGCCCTACAGATGGATTATTCGTGACTTTGGGTCACCAGTGGTTTGGCACCACATTATTATTGGATATCGTGAATTTGGGTCACCAGTGGTTTGGCACCATCAGTGGTTTGGTACCACACGGGGTAGAAAAGGAGTTATGGATGGCTAGGTTTGGGTGCACTATTTATATTGCTTGGTTATGATTTGTGTAAGTATGTTGCTTTAATCGGGAGGAGGATTTACGCACTGAGTCTTGGTGACTCACCTTCTCCCTTATCTTTTCAGGTGACTCGTAGATTGCAGATGAGGAGCCGGATGGACTCGAGGCGACTGTAATCACCAATTTTGGCCCCGGTCATTAACCCCGGGCCCATTACAAGCAAATTAAACCCTTCACAAACCAAGCCCAAAACAGATTGAGGCCCAAAATTAATGCTTCCAGAGGGCTAGGGTTTCTGAGGACCCTAGCACCAGCGCCGCACTAGTCGGCCACCACCACCAGCGCACTTTCGCCGCTCCATTTTCCCCTGTTCCCCACAACCTGCAAAAAAGAGCCAAAAAACAGCAAGTCCACAAACAAAGTTTGTATTTTTTATTTATGTAAATCGGCTATAAAGCCTTCAAAATAACAGTGTAAAGGGGGGGGCTTCCGAAATTTGGAGAAGAATTATCAGCAATCAAAAACGATAAAGACAAAAAAAACAAAAGCAAGGTTGATATCTTTATATTTCATTGTTCCACCGTTCGTTTTTTTTTTTTTTGACATTAGCTATTTCAAATCTTTACAAATAATAACAAAAAGAATAAATAAGACTTACCGGAAGTCCCCTCAGTCACGGCGTCGGAGCCCTCCTTCTCCGTCGTCGGGGCTCGGCTTTAGGAGGGGAGTTGAGGGTCGTTTCCCTTCGCTTCAGAAGAGCACCAAAGGCTCCTCCCTATGCGGCTCTGGCCCCCGAACACGGTGGTGCGACGGAGAGCCAAGGAGACCCGATCGTCGAGCATGAATGGGGGGAAGAGAGAAGATTCTCTTTGCTTTTCTTTTTTTTGAAATGGAAGAAAAGGGGGTCTGTTTCTGATTTCATTTTTTTTGCCTAGGGAACTAAAGGAATAAAGTTAGGGGTTAGGGGAAATTAAAGCTGGTCGTTTGGGATACCAGGGGAACCGTGCATACCTCCTTATGGGGTATTTGCACGATAAGTCCCTTCTTCTTGTGGCGCCGTTCAATTGAATCCTCTCTCTCCTTTCCTTCTCTTTTAATTTTGCCCCATTGTTTTGCTTCGCTTTCAATGTAGTCCATACACGGCAATCAAACGCCTCACAATCAAAGGTCAGTAATTTATGCATTTAGTCCCTGTGAGGAGTCTTCGCGTTACAACTTAGTCCTCCCTTTCTATTTTATTTTGAATTTACCCCAAACGTTAGCTTTCCACAATTCTAGTCTTTTCTAATTGTTTTTTTATTATTAGGGTCCTTATTGTTATTATTATTATTATTATATTATGTACATTATGTATTATTATTATTATTACCTTATTATTACCATATTAATTGCGATTACTATTATTATTACTATATTATCATGTGGTACATATTTTATATTATTATAATTATTATTCTATTTTTGTATCATTATTATCGTTTTATTATTATTGCTATTCTTTCTATATTATTATTATTATTTTCACTATTATTATTACTATTATTGTATTATCACTTGTATATGCCGATTTTATTATTAGTGTCATTATATTATATTAGTATATTGTACATATTTTGTGTCAGTATTATTTTTATTCTATTATTACTATCATATTTATATTGGTATTGTATAGTTCATATCTTTATTATTACTATCATTATTATTATTCTTAGTTACTATTAGTAATATTATTAGTTGTACATTATATTCACCGCTATTATTATTATTACTATATATTATGATGTTGTATATGTTATATTATTTTATTATTATTACTATTATTACATTATTATCATATTATTATCATATTGTATATATTTTCAGTTATTATTATTACTATTATTATTACTACATTTATATTATTATATTGAACATATAGCGTATTAACTACTATTATTATTATATTATTATTATTACCACTATACTTATATTATTATTTTATGTATATACATCTCGTATTATTCATTATTATTATTACCATTATTATTATTATTATTATTATTATAATATTATATTTTATTATATATTTTCCATTACTACTATTATTATTATTACTATTATCATTAATGTATTACTACTTGTACATACTAACTTTATCACTATTAATGTTACTAATTCCACCATTATTGACTTTAATGTCATATATTACGTGTATTATGTGGTCGTTATGCCAAATTCGTGTCACATCATCATTATTCGTCGCATGACCCTATTCACGTTTTGAATAACGTTTCTTTAAAACGTAACCTAACCTTTCATCAATCTCACCCAAAAAACTAATTTTTTTTTAAAATAAGGCAATATTCCGTGTTTGGAAATTCGAGGGACCGTGCCCTACGTGTTGGGTTTCGGTTCTCTTGCTTGACCAAATAATCGAATAACCTTTTGTTATTTTAATAAATGAATCTTGGGGATTTAGAGACGACCTTGGATTTGAGGATTGAAATTATCGTGTCCTACGTATTGGATGTGATATTTGGTCCCTTCGAAACAAGGAAATCTCAATATTCAATTTTAAGAAGACTCAAACATTTCAAAAAAGACCCAAATTTCTAAATCCGTTTCTAAATTTTTTAAAACTTTCGACATTGGGACATCAATTAATCAATTTGGTACTGATTTTCGGGCGCTGCGAGGGTGCTAATCCTTCCTCACACGTAACCGACTCCCGAACCTATTTTCTCGAATACTCGTAGACCAAAAGCATTTGTTTTAGTAAATCGAAATGTTTTATTAAAACAAAGGTGATCCGATCACACCTAATAAAAGGTCGGTGGCGACTCCCGTTTTTATTTTTTTCGAAGTCCAAGTTCGATTCCCGTTTTTTGTCAAAAAATGGTTACGACAGCTTGGCGACTCCACTGGGGACCTTGAGAGTCAGGCCGTAAATTGATTGATTTTTGTCCCTTTGATTGAAAATTTGGAAAATTGTTTTGAAAGATCATGTTTCTCTTTGATGTATTTGCTTGTGCTGTAGTGTCGAGTCTCGTAAAATACTTTGGCATTTCATTGCATGACCATTGCGGTCACACCCCTAAGTGGGAGTGGGAAGCTACTCTTTCGTGAGGTTTTTACCTCCGTGCAAGATAGTGGATCACTTTCGGGATACATCCGTACCTATGTCTTCGTGAGATTTTTATCTCCGTGCAGCCATAGGGAAATGTATTCCCCTGAACCGAACTCACTCCATATGAGCCTATAATGGGTGAGGATCGAGAATCCATTGGTTCAGTACCCTTTACCTTAGAACCAAACCACATGTAGAAAGACCTAGGAGCCTACCCTAGATAGAACCATACCAAACCTCTAATGGTCACCTTGATAATTGTTATGTGTTTGCTTATTACTCCTGCGCTAACGTGTTTTATTCTGTTTTGATTGCATGGCATTACATCATCAAAGAAAGAGAGGTGTCGATTAATATTTTGATTGCTGAATAGGAGAGTTTGTCAAAAGGAAATGTGTTACTTGATGAAGTGGATTATAACACGGTTTTGCCCGAAGATTCAAAGCCTACAAAGATTGCTTGGGAGTCATCGGAAGACCGACTTGGACCAAGCAACAAAGAGCTAGAAGAGACTTCTATTGAGAAAGTTCAAAGGGTGTATCCGTAAACACCCAGATACGAAAAAGAGGATTTACCTGAAGGTTGAAGCTGACAAGGATTGCTCGGAAGTCATCAGAGGATTGCGAGTATCGCGGAGGTTAAGCAAATGACGAGGTACGACCCAGACCAAGCCATAAGGAGCCAGAAGGGGCATCTACGAAGAAAGCGCACAAGATATGGCCATGATATCCGATCATGAAGGAAGGGACTGGTATTTTGCTTAGACTATGAGGACAAAACCGTGTATTTGATCCATTTTATAAAAAGAAATGTATTTTCTAGAGAAGTTCTTCTAATGGAATTAAAATCATGATCAACGCCTCTTTTTCTTTTTGCATTCATCCCGTGCATTCGCATTGCATTTCATGCATTTGCATTGTATTCTATGCATTTGCATTTCATCCATTTACATACATTAGCATCATATCACCTTAACTATTCGCTAAACTTAAAATCACATAATCCGCAGCTATGACATTACGAACCTGGAATCACATCATCTCTATAGGACACGCTTAAGAACTAGAGCTATGGACGCCGAACTTAATGAGAGGATCGAAAAGATGGAAAGAACCCAGAAAGAGTTGCAAGAACAGTTAACCAAGTCACAGCAGGAAGCAAGGGACCTAATGATGAGATCCCGCGAGGAATCACGAGAACATAAAGATCAAATGGATAGAATGTTGGAGATGTTGAAGGCCATGGCCAAAGGAAAGGGACTCGCGCAAAGTCCTGACATTAAGGAGCCCCATTCGGGGAATAATCAAGATCCGCTCTATCCCCCAAGATTCACGCCACCCCACGCCCATGCAACGCAAAGAAGATATCCTCAAGGGAACCCAGTAGGCCTAGAACAACAAGCCATCCCACCTGTACATCTGGGGCAAGGTATATACGTATCAAATGTTGGAGATAACTCTGCTAATTCGATTGTTCCAGATTTGGATGATCCGATGGAAATAGCTAGGTTAAAGAGGGATGGCCATGATGCTGAAGAAAAATATAAGAGTCTAGAGGAAAGACTCAAGGCGGTGGAAGGTACTGGAGTCTTATCTGCACTAAGTGCCAAAGACCTTAGTTTGGTGCCCGATCTGGTTCTACCTCCAAAGTTTAAGATGCCAGATTTCGAAAAGTATGAGGGAACGAGATGTCCGAAGGCACATCTTATTATGTTCTGTCGAAAGATGGCTGGATACCTGAATGAGAACAAGCTGTTAATACATTGTTTCCAGGATAGCTTGATCGGATCGGCCCTCCGGTGGTATGATCAGCTTAGCACAGAGAGGATCCGGTCATGGAAAGACCTAGCAACTGCATTCTGTGAGCAATATAAACATGTTTTTGATGTGGGTCTCGATCGGCTGACGCTACAAATGTTAGAAAAGAAACCAACGGAGACCTTCAGACAATACGCTCAAAGGTGGAGGGACCTCTCAGTCCAAGTCGAGCCCCCGCTAATAAAAAATGAGATAACAGTCCTCTTTATCAATACCCTGAAAGCGCCATTCTACGACAAACTGGTGGGAAATGCCACAAAGGACTTCGCCGACATCGTGGTGTCTGGTGAACTCATCGAAAACGGCATCAAGAGCAGAAAAATGGAAGGGTCTGAGAAGAGGTCAGCACTTGTAAAGAAGAAAGAGCCTGAAACCCATATGGTGGGGACTGGGAACCACTACGCTTCTAATCCGTACTCAATCCAACCACAACCTCAATTCCGCCCACCTCCGAACGTCTATTTTCCTCCCCAAAGCCTCTACTATCAAACCCCTCCTCCTTATCCCGTCTACGCCACCGATGTCCAAGGACCACTCACCATATTCTCACCAAATACCATGACCGCTCCAAGCCAACCCAAAGATGAACCAAGGCCGACGAGACCTAATCCCGAAAAACCTCAGTTTGCCCCTATTCCCATGACATACGGAGAATTGTGCCCAAAATTATTGGAGAAACAATTAATAGCACCACATTACATAGCGCCATTGAAACCTCCATACCCTAAATGGTACGATCCTAATGCTAGTTGCATGTACCATGCTGGAAACCAGGGGCATTCCACGGATAATTGTCTAGCCTTTAAAAGGAAGGTTCAAAGTCTTATTGATGCGGGCATTCTGCGATTTGATGGGATCAATACCGTGATCGAAATCTGCTCCCAAACCATGCTGAAGGAAACATAAATGCAGTGACGGAGGGATGATGCAGTTAATGAGGTTTTACCGATACACCCTCATCCTCTCGGGCTTGTTTTGGACAATGGGACTGTGTAGGGATCCATGTATTTTAGCTAATCTAGAGTGATATGAGAAACATACTTGTTACTTCAAGCCTAGAGGTAACAAGAATTCTTTTGTGAAATAGGCTTTGTTTCCAGAATCGTTATTTCAATAAAATGCATCTTTATTTTCGCTCATCGCATTTAATACTCCACATCGTTCTATTTTCATGTCATGCTTTTAATTTTCTGCCTCCAGCCCACAATGGGTCCCCAGGATATCAATGACATGAGCGACATCATTCTTGACTCCCTTTTAGAGAGATATGTGTCTAGAGGATCTAAGAACTTGGAAGATGACAGAGATTGCAACTTGTTTCCTAAATTGTCAAGAATGGTAGATCCCAGCTTACGAAGTGCCAGCAAACACTACAAGGGAGATGAAGATAGAAGCTTAACTTCCCGCAGGAACAAGGCAAGGAATCATTGAATTATCCTCAAGAGTTCAAAGATATATTCGTGTGATCACGTTAAGACGCACCTGGACTACTAAGGCACGAGTATGTTGTCAAAGGCTAAGGAAGTCGTAGAAGAAGCCCATAAGGATATTTGAAGGCCACATGCTGATGGTATGCTCAGAAAGGAAAATTGCATCAAACACCAAATCGAGGAGGACAGAACTTATGTGCCTCTTCCCTTTTCTCCACGTAGAGCATGGACGTTATCAAGCCAATCTCCTCGAAAATTTCTGGTCCGCATCAATTTAGTTTTGTGGAAGTTGATCTCTTTACTATGAGGGTGAGGGTCACTTCATGTGCCAATATCACAAAGTCGATAATCATTAGACCCTAAAAAAAAAAAGGGGGGGGGCAACAAAACAAAGATTGTTAGGAAGATAACCTAAACTTGCGAATGTTGGCATATAGAAGTTAAGTACCCTTTCCCAGGACCTCTACTGGGGTAACGCATTTCTGGGGCACGGGCCAAGCCCGAATTGGGTGAGGCGAAACGGATCCCGATGTGATCAAGTGAATGTGTAGAGAAGGTTTCGAGAGATGTCCGTCACGATCAGATGAAGTGAGTTTTTAACAAAAAAAGATCGCCTTAGAAAACTTCATGACAGGGTTTTGAAGAAGATCCTCTCCATGCAACAAGAACTTCAGAAGAAAGAAGATGCCAAGCCAGAAAAGACTTTAGGTAGAAAAGAAGGCCTGTTCTAGGGAAACAAAGATATTGTCTGAGGTAGGTGACAAGGACCTGTCCAATTTGGTGAATTCAAAAAAAAAAGAGAGAAAAAGAAAAGAAAAAGAAGAAAAATGAGAGGCCAAAGTGAAAACCCACAAAGGGCACTTTGAGACCAAAGGTGGGTTTGAGTTGAAAACCCAAAAAAAAAAAAAAAAAAAAAAAAAAAAGGCAGCTCAAATTTTGATGGGGCATACAGTAGTCTTGCTACACTTGAAATAACAATGAAGAGGAATGTTGCGCCTTGTGGCATCGACAAAGTACTCCAGATCCCCTAAACACATATTGAGTTTAGAAAGGTCCTCAAGAAGTTAGAACAGAGAAGCTCAAGCTGCGATATCTAGGGCACCTAGTTTCCATTTCACCCATTTTTGAGTCTACTGTCTTGGTCTTTTCAAAATACACCCTAAATAAATTTGCTGCTTCATTGCATATGCTAGCTTTGATTAACCTGTTTGATTCGAGCTATACTCCTAATAAATTCCTATTCCATCCATCATTATGGTCCTTTTCAAGCATTTTGCATTGAAATAACGACTATTGGACTAATAATACTTTCATGAAAAGAGTTTCGCATATTACTCTAGAAACCCCTAAACAATACAGGGATCTGAAACAGGATTATTGTTTAAGATTCACCGAATTTAAGGGATTGGAAATATCTGAGTCCAAATTATGTTGCTTGAACAAAATGACAAGGTACCGTGTCAGTGACACAATCCTGAAAGAAAATGGGCATTGTTAACTCAAGTGCAAAACTAGGATCATTCTTGAAAAGAAATGACATTCTGCATTCATGCGAGCATCACGCATATACATCTGGTTGGGTCACCTAAAGAGTGATCGTTAGAAGGAAGCTGATACAGGTTCCGTACCATTGAATAACCAGAGGGTAGGTTGAAGAAAAGACAAATCCTATGTTTTAGAGTCGCAGTGGGACAAATGGAGGATATTCAAGTCCTACACCTCCGGGTCACAATGAGATGAACCTTGAAGCTACAGTGGGGCAAAAGGGTGATATACAAGAAACGCAGATTACTCTTGAGGTTTGAAGGACGGGTACAAAACCTGAAAGAAAAGTCAAGAGTCGAAGCAATGAACACAGGCTACCATGAAAGTCGCAATGAGAGAGATACATGACGAACAAGCCCAAGACGCACGACATAATCATGTAGGCATTTAGGACAAACACATGCATATCATGACATCATCACGCATGACACATACAGTGCGCCAAGAAAGCAAGAAGTCTTGACTATGGTTGCGCCAAACCGAGGAGAAAGAAGACATCCGAGTTCCACCGGATGATATATTTTGAGATTCCGTTGCAAAATATCAACTCATATTCGAGAGAGAGTGAGTTGAGCCTCGGGTCACACCACGAGGTGTCTTTTAATTTCTGTTCAAAATATCAACTCATATCGAGAGAGAGTGAGTTGAGCCTCGGTCACACCTCGAGGTGTCTTTTAATTTCTTTTCAAAATATCAACTCATATCGGAGAGAGGTGAGTTGAGCCTCGGTCACACCTGCGAGGTGTCTTTTAATTTCTTTTCAAAATATCAACTCATATCGAGAGACAGTGAGTTGAGCCTCAGAGTCACACCCTGAGGTGTCTTTTAATTTCTTTTCAAAATATCAACTCATATCGAGAGAGAGGTGAGTTGAGCCTCGGTCACACCACGAGGAGTCTTTTAATTTCTTTTCAAAATATCAACTCATATTCGAGAGAGAGGTGAGTTGAGCCTCTGGTCACACCACAAAGTGTCTTTTAATTTACTTCAAAATATCAACTCATATTCAGAGAGAGGGTGAGTTGAGCCTCGAGTCACACTGCAGCGTGTTTTTAATTTCTTTTCAAAATATCAACTCATATTCGTGAGAGAGGTGAGTTGAGCCTCTGGTCACACCCCACGAGGTGTCTTTTAATTCTGTTCAAAATATCAACTCATATTCGTGAGAGAGGTGAGTTTAGCCTCGGGTCACACCCTGAGGTGTCTTTTAATTTCTTTTTAAAATATCAACTCATATTCAGAGAGAGGTGAGTTGAGCCTCGGGTCACACCCTGAGGTGTCTTTTAATTTCTTTTCAAAATATCGACTCATATTGTGAGAGGTGAGTTGATGCATCGGGTATTTTCAATTTCTACTTTTCAATTTCTGTTAGTTAAAAAAAATAAAAAAAAATAAAGAGTGTGGTTGAGCCTCGGGGCACACGCGGAGGTACTTACAGAAGGAAGACTGAAGTCGCATTGAGCAAATTTAACAAAGAAGTTCCAGCGGACAAAGAAGATTGAGCAAGAGCAAAATGAAGCTACAGGCCACATCTTTCTGAAGTAGCAGTGGAGTAGAATGAAGATTGAAGTTTCCCCGAAGATAGCGAGGAAGCAGTTTGGAAAGTGCAGATTTATTTCCTTGAAGTCCCGGTGGAGAAGGTCAAAGCCACAAATCTCTTCTCCCTAAAATCACATCGAAGCCGATTGAGGTACTAGTTACTGTGCCCTTGAAGAAGGATTGGAATAGGAAATGTTATCTCCCTGAAGACATAACAAAACAATGAAGCGGATCGAGGCAACGAGTTACAGTGGAGTTTGAAGCTGTTTGAAGAAGACGAGGACCAACAAGTCAAGGCTTGGCCAAGACCGGGCAAAATTGGCTCTTCTATCGTCTTTGCCCTATTATCGTTTCACGACAATGAGCAAAGAGGGGCAGCTGTAATCAGCAATTTTGGCCCGGGTCATTAACCCTGGGCCCATTACAAGCAAATTAAACCCTTTACAAACCAAGCCCAAAACAGATTGAGGCCCAAAATTAATGCTTCCAGAGGGCTAGGGTTTCTGAGGACCCTAGCACCAGCGCCGCACTAGTCGGCCACCACCACCAGCGCACTTTCGTCGCTCCACTTTCCCCTATTCCCCACAACCTGCAAAAAAGAGCCAAAAAACAGCAAGTCCACAAACAAAGTTTGTATTTTTTATTTATGTAAATCGGCTATAAAGCCTTCAAAACAACAGTGTAAAGGGGGGGCTTCCGAAATTTGGAGAAGAATTATCAGCAATCAAAAACGATAAAGACAAAAAAAACAAAAGCAAGGTTGATATCTTTATATTTCATTGTTCCACCGTTCGTTTTTTTTTTTTTGACATTAGCTATTTCAAATCTTTACAAATAATAACAAAAAGAATAAATAAGACTTACCGGAAGTCCCCTCAGTCACGGCGTCGGAGCCCTCCTTCTCCGTCGTCGGGGCTCGGCTTTAGGAGGGGAGTTGAGGGTCGTTTCCCTTCGCTTCAGAAGAGCACCAAAGGCTCCTCCCTATGCGGCTCTGGCCCCCAAACACGGTGGTGCGACGGAGAGCCAAGGAGACCCGATCGTCGAGCATGAATGGGGAAGAAGAGAAAGATTCTCTCTGCTTTTCTTTTTTGAAATGGAAGAAAAGAAGGTGCATTCTCGATTTCATTTTTTTTGCCTAGGGAACTAAAGGAATAAAGTTAGGGGTTAGGGGAAATTAAAGCTGGTCGTTTGGGATACCAGGGGAACCGTGCATACCTCCTTATGGGGTATTTGCACGATAAGTCCCTTCTTCTTGTGGCGCCATTCAATTGAATCCTCTCTCTCCTTTCCTTCTCTTTTAATTTTGCCCCATTGTTTTGCTTCGTTTTCAATGTAGTCCATACCTGGCAATCGAAACGCCTCACAATCAAAGGCTGGGTAATTTATGCATTTAGTCCCTAGGAGTCTTCGCGCGTTACAACTTAGTCCTCCCCTTTCTATTTTATTTTGAATTTACCCCAAACGTTCCGTTTTCCTTCAATTCTAGTCTTTTCTAATTGTTTTTTTATTATTAGGGTCCTTATTGTTATTATTATTATTATTATTATATTATGTACATTATGTATTATTATTATTATTACCTTATTATTACCATATTAATTGCGATTACTATTATTATTACTATATTATCATGTGGTACATATTTTATATTATTATAATTATTATTCTATTTTTGTATCATTATTATCGTTTTATTATTATTGTTATTCTTTCTATATTATTATTATTATTTTCACTATTATTATTACTATTATTGTATTATCACTTGTATATGCCGATTTTATTTTTAGTGTCATTATATTATATTAGTATATTGTACATATTTTGTGTCAGTATTATTTTTATTCTATTATTACTATCATATTTATATTGGTATTGTATAGTTCATATCTTTATTATTACTATCATTATTATTTTTCTTAGTTACTATTAGTAATATTATTAGTTGTACATTATATTCACTACTATTATTATTATTACTATATATTATGATGTTGTATATGTTATATTATTTTATTATTATTACTATTATTACATTATTATCATATTATTATCATATTGTATATATTTTCTCATTATTATTATTACTATTATTATTACTACATTTATATTATTATATTGAACATATAGCGTATTAACTACTATTATTATTATATTATTATTATTACCACTATACTTATATTATTATTTTATGTATATACATCTCGTATTATTCATTATTATTATTACCATTATTATTATTATTATTATTATTATTATTATTATTATTATTATAATATTATATTTTATTATATATTTTCCATTACTACTATTATTATTACTATTATCATTAATGTATTACTACTTGTACATACTAACTTTATCACTATTAATGTTACTAATTCCACCATTATTGACTTTAATGTCATATATTACGTGTATTATGTGGTCGTTATGCCAAATTCGTGTCACATCATCATTATTCATCGCATGACCCTATTCACGTTTTGAATAACGCTTTCTTAAAACGTAACCTAACCTTTCATCAATTTCACCCAAAAACTAATTTTTTTTTTTATAAGGCAATATTCCGTGTTTGGAAATTCGAGGGACCGTGCCCTACGTGTTGGGTTTCGGTTCTCTTGCTTGACCAAATAATCGAATAACCTTTTGTTATTTTAATAAATGAGTCTTGGGGATTTAGAGACGACCTTGGATTTGAGGATTGAAATTATCGTGTCCTACGTATTGGATGTGATATTTGGTCCCTTCGAAACAAGGAAATCTCAATATTCAATTTTAAGAAGACTCAAACATTTCAAAAAAGACCCAAATTTCTAAATCCGTTTCTAAATTTTTTAAAACTTTCGACATTGGGACATCAATTAATCAATTTGGTACCGATTTTCGGGCGCTGCGAGGGTGCTAATCCTTCCTCACACGTAACCGACTCCCGAACCTGTTTTCTTGAATACTCGTAGACCAAAAGCATTTGTTTTAGTAAATCGAAATGTTTTATTAAAACAAAGGTGATCCGATCACACCTAATAAAAGGTCGGTGGCGACTCCTGTTTTTATTTTTTTTCGAAGTCCAAGTTCGATTCCCGTTTTTTGTCAAAAAATGGTTACGACAGCGACCATGCACTAAAACATTTGGTATTACTTGGATTTTGAAATGGATATTTATTTTCATTTTGATTTTATTTGGGTTTATAATAAGGCCTTAGATTATATTTTTGGATTATTTATGTTTTGGATGGTTTTAAATATGGCTAAGTAAATTACTTGATTAATTTAATAACTTGAACGTAAAGTTTTCTACACTACAAAACGAAATGATTTTCAAATCTTTACCATCAGGTAACATAAATTAATTGATAACAACAGCATCTCGAATGGATTTCAAACTTAAGTTTTTCACACTTAATTCAAACGATTCCAAATTGACTAAGCAAGAATCAATCGAGTTTTTATGGCATAAACGTTTTCTAAACCTATAGATCGACAACTGAGTTTTAAGATAAATTCCCGGGTTTTCAAAGTAAACTATCGGTTTGCAAATAATCAGGCCCAAGATTTCTGCAAGTATAAAACAACAAAGAGTTTTCCACTAAAATTTTAACCGGTAACCCGTTTTCTTTAAAACGACTTCCTCTGTGACATGTCAGATTCGTTCGTGGTGTGTTGACCGGGTTTGGGGTGTTACAACCTCTTTATAGTCTCTAATAACTCGAACCAAGTTTTCCACTTTAGCTTTTGAGGGTTTACTCGAGATTATTACCGATAATATATTTCCTTTGCCAAGAAAAGTGTACTTCAAATGGTCTGGAAGTGGTTTGAGTTCCAACTCTGGAGCTTGCAAAACAGATGGTAAAAGCTTAGCTTGTGAAGGAGATAATTCAAGAAATTTACCTGGATTCCTCCATAGTTACGGCGCCTCCACATGAGCCACTGTTTCATGAATAGACTCTTCAAAGGTTATCCACTTCTTTAGTTCCTCTACGGTATCAAAGTCTAAACTTCTGCAAAGAACAGTTTGTAATTAATGCTCATCATGATATTCTAAATGTAATTCAGTTAAAGGATCTATTAAATCAATATTAGAAACATTAGAAATCATGCCAGAGCTGTTCATGGCCTCATAGAGATCGAATTTCACCACTTCCCCATCGAATTCCATAGTGAGTATCCAACTTCGTACGTTAATCTTTGTTTGTGCGGTACTCAAGAATGGCCTACCGAGAAGTATGTCAGACGAATTGGCCGAATTGTCATCCTCCATGTCGATAATGTAGAAGTCTACAGAAAATATTAGCTCGTTTACCTTGACAATAATGTCCTCCAATACTCCCTCCGGATGCACCACAGATCTATCTACAAGCTAAATAATTACTCCTGTTTCCTTCAAAGGACTCGCGTTAAGTGGTTTATAAATTGACAAAGGCGTAACATTAATTGATGCGCCTAAGTCACACATTGCTTTCGTAATACCGACACTACCTATTTTACAAGATATTAAAAACATACCTTGGTCCTTACATTTGGGTGGTATTTTCCTTTGCAGAACGGCGATGACATTTTCTCCGATACTTACTTTTTCATTACGCGGGAGTTTTGCGTATCGTGGAATTTGCTTAATCACATCGAGAAGAGGTATGTTGATTTCTACCTTTCAAAAGGTGTCGAGGATCTCCTTCTCTTCTAGCTCCTTCTTGCATTGGACAAGTCTTCCAAGAAACGAATGTGGTACTGCAAATGATTTTTGTGGTGTTGACTCTACTAGAGCCTCTGTGTCAAGTTTCTCCTTATCTTGACTAGAATCGTGGGCATGACTTATCCTAGGTACGGGCTCCAAAACCTTCCTAGTCCTTAATGTCATAGCACTTGCATTGTATCGAGGGTTTGGTTTTGTTTGGGATGGCAGCTTACCTTGGGACTCCAAACGGCTAACCGTGAACGCGAGCTTGCTCAATTGCTTATCCAAATCCTGCAAATGCATGTCAATTTTTTATTGAAATTTCTTAGTACTATTGGCTAGCCTTTCCATTATGGCTTTCAAAGATGACTTTGGGGGTGGTAACTATTGATTCTCTGGCGGCCTTTGTTGGTATGGTTGATTGAACTGAGGGTTCGACCCATAACTTAGATTCGGGTGATCTTTCCACCCCATATTATATGAGTTCGATTAGGGGTCATATCGCCTTTGGGTCAAACCTCATGTAAAATCAGACATGGGTCGGTTGGATGATTTGGCTTAGTGTAAATTTCACACAACCGTGCTGGGCCTGTTTTTTCTGTAAGTAAAGTTTGAACAAAGTTGATTAGCATATCAATTTTATCTTTTAAGAATAAAGAACTTAACCCATGAACCCATCTTGTGGGTTCTGTGGCCGGTCAGAATTGTTGAGAGTTAGTAGCCATCGTTGAAATCAACTCTCTCGCTCTTTGAGGCGTCATATTAACGAGTGCCCCCCACTTGTAGCATTTATCATTTTCATTTCCATCAGGAGTAACCCTTTATAAAAATATTGCAAGAGTGACTGTTCAGTCAGTCCATGTTGTGGGCAGCTTGCACACAACTTTTTGTATCACTCCTAGTAATTGTAGAGCAATTCAGTCTCTTTCTGACGGATTCCCACGATGTCACTCCTTAGTTTGGCCGCTCGAGCTGCAGGGAAAAAACTGTCAATGTAACACCCCAAACCCAGCCCATGCATTAAGGCCAGATTTGACATGTCACATGAGAAAAATACATTTAAGTTCTTTTCATTCGTATATAAAATAGGTTTGGTAAAATCAAGAAAACAAGTTTTAATTTAGAATAATTTAAAATATCTTACTATCTTTGAAATTTGCTTGATAAACCGATAAATTTGAACTAATGATTTTCAACCATGATTATTGAAAACATTGATGAAAATTTGAGAAAACTTTCCGAATTAAAATATTCATATAAGCTTATAAAAAAAAATCCATTTGTATAATCCATTTTAGAAAAACTTTATTTAAGTTTTTAGAAAATCTAATTTAAAGTACTTAGAGCAAAATATAAATACGTTAAACATAAAACAAAATAAAAATAATCCAGAGGCCTTATTACAACCTTAACTCAAAATAGTAAAGTAATTAAGTGTACTAAAAAGGAATCCAAAGTCCAAATAAAACCGTTTTTGTATTATGGCCTCCATTGAGTTATCCGTGGCCCAAGTCCCCATCACTGAGCATTACCTGAAAGGAGTAAGGAAATGGGGTGAGTTACTGGAACTCAGTGCATAACCCCCTTACCGTTGTTCACTGGGCCTGAATCACATTTAGCATTATTTTGGGCCTAAGCCCCTTTCACATAATAATATACCAAAATATATATATCATACGAATGTAATGCAATCCCAAACCAACCTAAATATCCATCCGCTACACACCACCCGTACCATCCATCACACCTATGGGGATCAAGTCAACCCACCCCGCCAACACACCAATCGTAGGCATTATGCCATTTATAACAAATTTTGATTGTGGGCAAGCCACCAAAATCACAGAGTATCATATTATCAAACATATTTGTGGCAGTGCCACCGGAATTTCTTCTGTTCAACATTTTCCCAACCCATGCAAAGTAATGTAGATGCATTATACATAGCAAATCATGATATTTACAAATTTAATAACAATAATTAATTCAGACAAAAGTTCAGCCCGTTAACACTTTACAAATCGGTCTTTTAAGGCAATTTATCAAATCGGCCCATTAAGCAAAATATCAGATCGGCCCATTTAGCAAAATATCAAATCGGCCCATTTAACGAATTATAAGATCGACTCATTTAGCAAAATATCAGATCGGCCCATTTAGTAAAATATCAGATCGGCCCATTTAGCAAAATATATCGATTTGGCCCATTAGGGGCATTTTCGTAATTTTCACAGTGTTAATTCTGATTTTGTCAATTTTATCAAAATAGTGAGATTTAGGCCAATTTTCCCGGTTACACCATAATACGATTTTAGTCAAGCGATTTATTACTAATATGATATAAATCTTAAACCCACGGAAAATGGTGTGAGATTACACACCTGATTACGGTAAGCACTAAACCTTCTTGCTCGTTGACACCTAAGATACCGTAACACTCGATTAGTCGACATACTCGATTTAATTACTCGACTCTAAAATAAACGATCTAAAGTTTTTACCCTTAGAATCGTGAGCAACCACGATTTGTCAATTTTCTCCGGATGACGGTCCACAACCCGGTGGAAAATCCCGAACCGCCGAAACTGCTCTTCTTTTGAATTTAGGAGTAAGGATCGTAAATCTGCTCCTTTTGCGATTTCCAATCGTTATCTCTTTTGATTCGATATTGCTTGACTCCATTGAAAACAAATCTTAGTCAAAACTAATATTACGTTGATATGAACGATGGATTAAGGAGAAAGGTCAGCTTACCACTAGAATCGTATGATCACAAGTCGATAGATCGAGTGATTTAGTCCCTAAAACATAAAGTCAATTATTTCAAATTATTACTCCTTAAGCAATCAATTGAATATTGTGTACTATCAATAATCTATAACGAATTCTTACCGTATCGATATTGGATCCAATGTTCACCGTTCAACTTAAGACTAGAGTGATGTTCGGCCTCCCACTAGAATACCACAAAAGGGAAAATGATCACGTTTTGAGAGAGAGAAGGAAATGATGATTCCGATTAATAGAACCATCCCATGACAAGGACATACATTCGGCCTTAAGAGAAGAAATTGAAGAGAAAAATATTACTCACCGATTCGTCAAGAAGATAGTGTCCAAACACGAAGGAAAAAGAGATAGTGGAGAGACAAGTTGCTATTAAATTCGATTATGGAGAGAATGAATAAAAGAAAAGGATTTGATCAAGATGAAGTTTTGCTTTTAAGAAATGGAAGAAAGATTGAAATATGATTAAAAGAAGAGAAAGGGAGAGAATGGGTGCTAACTAGTTTTGGTTTTCAAGGGATGATAAGAGAGAATGATTTGGTCTCAATGGTTGGGTACATTCGGCAACAAGAAGAAATGAAGAAGAAAATACGTTCACTAGCAACTTGGAGTTTCGGCAAGGAGAAGAAGAGTTTTGGAGAAAAAAATGACACAAATTGATACTAAGAAATTTGGCCAAAACAAACACTTAGATTTCTACCAAAAGGCAAAGCAACATTGGGCTATACTCCCTATACCAAAATTGTCCATATCCTTGACAATAATGGTCAAAAATTGGCCAGCCAAACTTTCCATAACACTTTCGTTTCTTTGTGCCAACATGTTCCCTATACTTTCCCCTTTCTTTTGATTTATTTCCCTACCTTCATCCTTTCCTAATTTCTTTAGCCACCTTGCCAAAATTAAAAAGTTCAACTTGCCTTATTTACAAGCTTGGCCGACACTTAGGGAAAGAGTACAAAAATAATAGTCAAAATTTGCACATTATGGGATATGAACCTCTTCCCTTAAAGTCCTTCATGTGGCATCATATCCTCTTTACCAATTGCTCATTTATGCTAGCACATTACTTATTTATTTCTATAAGCATTGAGGTCACTTACTATATCTTCTTAAAATGCTAATATACTAAATTTTTACTAGGGCCCTAATTAAACCCCGAGCCTTCTTAAGACCTTAAATTACACACGATTAGCAATTTAACAAGCTTAACACAAGAAATAATGCAACACATAAAATTCCAAATTTTAGGATGTTACAGTCAATAAACAAACGAGACATGTCAGACCATGTGTTGATAGATCCCGGAGGTAAATAAAATAGCCACTCTCTAGCAAAGTCAACTAATGAGAAAGGAAAAGCACGAAGTTTGATTTGGTCTTCGGTTACTCCCTAAGGCTTCATGCTTGTGCACACCATATGGAATTCTTTGAGATGGGTGCGCAAATTTTTGTTTTGTAATCCACAGAAAGTGGGTAGTAAATGGATCAAACCTGAATTTAGCTCGAATGACGTCCCTCCTACAAGATAGGTAATACATAAGGGTTGTTGTTTATTCGGTGTCGCAGCAAGTTAGTGTATCGTCTATTTAGCCATCTCGTTTGGTTTGTCAAACGAGAAAAATTCCTCGGTGTATGATATGGTTTTGAATCCTAGATTTGGCCGTTTACCACGTTGTGTGGCTTCTCTTCGCAGTTGTCAGGCGAATTTCTCAATTTTTGGTTCAAACTCTAGAGTTCCTAGTTCTGATCTCGTCATAAGGTAAACAAACAAAAATGAGAAAAATATCTCCAGTCCCGGCAATGGCGCCAAAATTTGATGGGCGTCAAAACCACTAAAAATAATTCCTACAAAATAACTCTAAATAGTAGTAAAGAGTGGTAGTAGGGTCGAGTCCATAGGGATTGGATGTTATAATCAACTTCTGAATTTATCTTGTGAACAGAACGTTTGTCGTGTCGAAGGTTGTGGCAAAAGTCGTGCCATGACTCTAAACGGACCTGCAAAAAAAAAATTAACAAATAAATTTAGGGGTTTTGTAAATGTTTGGAAAGTAAATAATCGAATCAACGTAAATAAAAAATTAATTAAAATTAGAAATAAATTTAGATCGGGAAATAAATTCAGACTTTTGTAAACAGAGATAATAAGCCTTAGCCTTAGACTCGGTAGATTCTGTATTAAGAATTGATCCTTTAAAATTGATCTTCTCTTCCAAACGATAAGCTGGTTATAGCAGTTAAGAACATCCTAACCACCAATTCTTCCTCTCGTAGTTGGTCTCGGTACGACCTACAAACCAACCCTTACCGATTATCTAACCTAGATACACGTGTTCTCGATTCAAGATTTCGGCAGCCTTACGCTCTGAAGAACCCAACTTGAATCAACAGCCTCAATCCCGTGGGTCGTTTAAACTCAATCACTTATTCCTTGATTTGTTCTCGAAGATCCGAATACATCACGACCGACTTGTTTCTTTAACTATCAGCAAACACATCTCCAACTCAATATGCACTTTGACTTGAAATCGAGTTTAACTTTAAGAGATGATTTTTCTATCCCGATACTTAGGAAAAAAAATGAATACCAATTGGAAGGATTTTAAGTACGAATTCGTATCTCACGGTTCCCGACCGAAAAGAACATCGGCCTAAAGCTAAGATGGGATTTAGTGAAGCATGGATTTAATCATGCTTTTCACGTTATGAAAGGTGGTTTCATGATAATGGAGGAAATTAAAGAATGAAAGGACATGGAGAGCAATTGGACCAATTTTGAAAAAGAAACAAGAATTGGAAACAATGCAACAGAATGTTAAAGGCAAATTGAAAAAAAGAAAAAAGAAAATTAATTCTATTCAATTCCAAATTGAAATCAGAATGTAGAATTAAGGGATGCTTTTCCTAAGAACATTAATGTTCTATTTATATACATAGAATTTACTATTTTTAGCCTTGACTAATTTAACATAAAATTAAATAAAAAATAAAATAAAATTTTTTTCTGTTGTTGGCTTTTACAAAGTCAAAAATTCTGATGAGTCCTTGGCTTTCTCCATATTTTTTATTCAGCCTTATTTCATTGATTGTGTTTCAATTTGGTCCTTTTCTGCTTGTATTTGTCTCTTAGTGTCTCAATTGCGTCCCTGAAAAGATTAAAACATAAAAACACCTAATTTAGCAGGGATCAATTAAGAAATAAACTGAATTAAACACAAAATGTCATGCAAATTAACATGTTATCAACTACAAATATTCTGTAAAGTGTCATACCAACACTAAGTGGTGTGTAAGGTCGGATAGGTGTTTCGTACCCCATATGGTGTGTTTGGATGGTCGAGTTGATGTGTAGCGAATGGGGGTAGGATTATATGTTTGTATCTGCTTTGGAATGTTCTGATTCTGTTATTTTAAATCAGTTGGTTTAAAATGTATGTTACACGCTTAGTTTCGAAAACTCACTTTCTCTTTGTTTGTCACTTTCAGGTAATCCTCACACTTAGGAGGGTCGGTGCGACGAAAGCTCAGTTTTAACAATGTTTACGAAAATTTAAATTTGTTTAAACCAAGTTTGAGAGTTTTGTAATTTTGGACACTTTGGACTGTTTTGGTTTTTGAACTTTATTTCCAATTTTTGCATGATAATTGTTTAAACGTTTTATCAAAAATATTGATTTCCCTGCAAAACAATCGATTTTTATAACAACAAACTGGGTTTTCAAAAAATATAATGATCTAAGAATTTTTGCTAAAAAAATATACGAATTTAGAAAAAGCAAACAAATAGTGCTTTCACTTAAACAACTAGGTAAGATATGTTTTCAAAGAAACTGGGTTTTCAAGTAACAAAGAAGTTACAACAATTTCCAAAATATACAAATCAAGATTTTCAACCGTTTTACGTAACATCTCCAGATTAGGCCATAATGTCTAGGTCGGGTTTAGGGTGTTATACGCACGGCCTGGGGACACGGTAATGTGATTTTATTTTGAATACTCACACGAGTGGACACACAGGCTGAGACACGACCGTGTGACCCATATTTCGAATTGTACACGGTTTAGCTACATGGCCATGTTGCTAAGCCACACGGTCTGGGCTCTATCACACGGCCTAGCCATGCAGCCGTGTGACCCTTGTTCCCATAATTTTGAAGTTTTTTTTTCCATATATTTTGATCTTGATTCAAATTAGTCCCTGATTATTCCTAAACTATTCTTAGGGCCTCGTAAGCTCGTTTTAAGGCCCGTAAATGTGATTACATTATGAATGAAATGTAGATTCGAATTGTTGTCATTTAAATTAATAATTGAATGGTTTAATGATGTAAATTGTTTTGATATGTGCCATAATACTCTGTAACCCTAATCTGGTGACAAAAACGGGTTAAGGTTGTTACACGGGGCTTATCAATTAGGGCTAGAATTTTGTTAGGACTTGGTTCGAACCCGATCCATGGACAACTCTAATTTAAAGAAAAAAACATTTTCATTGGTCTAAAATCTTAGTTGACATCAATTCTAAGGTTCAAACTTAAATAACTCAATCTCCATTCTCTTGATAAAAAAAACACAAATTTTAATTATTATAAGGATGTTTGTGTATTATAACTAGTATGTGTACTCCTATGATGTATAAGAATATTTATTTTTTTTAATGTAAACATGTTTTTGTAAAATTAAATGTATTTGTTCTATTATGAATGATATAAATTATGAAAAAATAGTATTTATTAAAAAATCAAATTCAATACAGGCGTGGAATTAAAGTGATTCCATTGTTTAGAAGTAGGGGTGAGTATTTGATCGACTCGAGTTGAATTGAGTAAAAAAAAAATTGAGTTAGTCGAGTTGACGAATCCTATTTTAGCAATCGAACAATTTGAATTTTTTTCGAATTGAGTCAAAAAATTTCGTGTCAAGTCGAGTCGATTTAATGAATCTTATTATTTATACTCAATGTTGCACTTATATGAATCGATTATTTAACTAGTAGACGAAGTACAAGATTATTTAACTACATAAACGATATAATGGTTTTGCCTTTTAACTTAATGAGTAAAGATTTATCAAAATGATGTAGTTTTGCCTTTTAACTTAATGGTTTTGACTTTTAAATTTAGAAAAGGTAAACATTTATCAAAATAACTTAGTTTTGCCTTTTCTTATTCGGATTTCCGGATAACTCGAATTGTGTAATTCATATTCGAGTTAAACCAAAAAACCTAATTTTTTATTCGAGTTGATCCGAATAACTTGATTAACAGAAATAACTCAAACTATTTAATTCAAAATTTGAATTTTTTATCAAGTTTTTCAAATTAAATCAGATTTTGCTCACCTCTATTTAGAAGTAATAAAGAAAATATGTATATAAGAACTACTAAGAAAATTTCTCAATCTTCCTTTGTTTTGCTTATTGATTTCTATTGGAAAAATTCGGTCTAGAAATCGTCTTTGTTGCAAGTAGAAAATCAAAATTTTCTAAAACATGAGTGGTTATGTTATTATAGCAACAAACCTTTTAAGAGATTTATACATGTGTTTTGGAATTCACGGTCTAAGTAATTTCCCAACTTCCAACCAATACGACCTTCTTCGTTATTTTCGAACTTTTGCTTGTTTAGATTGTGAGCTCTAATTCATGAATCAGTGTACATAATAAAAACTTTATTGATCTTCCAATGGGGAAAATCAATATTGTTCTATAGGCTAGAAATCGAAAGTAAACTATTTCAAAGTTAAAATTTATTTGAAGAATAAATCTTGCTAAATTTTAACAGAGTGTTGATGCTTAGTATTGTATATTTTGACCAAGCTCATGGTCTCTATTTATAAATAAAATAATAAAATAAAATATGTAGTCATACTAGGACTACACATGGTGGGTGACACCACTCCCTATTAGGACTAGGGTTTGTCACCCATCATGTATTAGGTGGGTTTGTTGGGCTCATCTCTTGCTCATAGCAAGAAAATACATTCATTGCGGATAGTGATACATGTGATCTATTTCTCTAATTCATCATTTTCATTTATTCATTTCATCAATTCAAACGCAAACCATACAAGGATGTATAAAGCTAAAGAAGGGACCAATTGGACATGTATAATAGGCCTCAAATAATTTGTAATTAAGTTTCGAGTCTTCGTTTATTAATTACAATATTATTTAATCATCGAGTCATTCCACTAATATATCATGACTGAGCTCTCCCTATTATATAACATTAGGAAAGCAACTATCGAGTGTTCGTCTAATAACTTTATTATAAACGTGTTACCCTCATAAGATATCCTTAATCTTTTTGGGTTAAATCTGTTCCCCAACACGATCTTAATTTATCTCATAAAAACCATCACATCTTCCCTCATGAATAAGCCAATTACTAAAAAATGACCTGTGACTGTAATATCCCCTTTTTTAGTGGTAACGAAACAGTGGTTTCGAGACCATAAATTCGATTTGTAAAGTTGATTTTTTTATAATTTAATTATAATTTATAGGGTTGCATTGGATTCGTGTTAATTTTGGTGATGTGTAACACCCCAAACCCGGCCTAGATGTTATGGCCGAATCTGGCGATGTCACATGATAGTGCTTTTGAAATCGCAACGAAGCTAAGACCTTTTCTCCGTTCAAGCCACTCTTCATTATCTTATGTTAACTCCAAATCATGTCATTTATTTTCAAAATGTTATCCATTTCCAAAACATTATTTATTTACAAATCGTCATTCATTTCCCAAAATGTTATACTTTGCGGAAGCTTTTCAAAATAGTTTGCGTGTGCGTAGTATTTTGATAAAACATTCATCTCTTTTGAAAACCCGAGTTTCTCCTACCACTAGCAGTTATAAAACATAAAGTAGTATCGAATCCAAATTTAAACCAAAAATCCGTAGAGGCTAATATTACAGAAAAATACCCACATAAACTTAAAATCATGATTAAGTATCAAATAGTATAGAAGGAGTCGTGTGGCCACCGCTGAGTCCTCCGCCGCACCGATCCGCCTATGTCTGGGGATTACCTGTACAGATTTAACAGAAGGGTGAGTTTTCATAAACTCAGTGTGTAACCCCCATACAAAACAAACAGTCAATATACAAATAATCATAGTCTGGGACTAAGCCCTTTTTCAGTATCAGTATCAGTCCACTTTGGGCCTTAGCCTATTTCAGTAACAATATGCATTAGGGCCTTAGCCTATCACAGTACAGTAACAGTAACAAATATGCAATCAAAATATCCTCCCCAGCCAGCCTCTACACTCCATCTCCGTCCAACCCAACACTCTATTTAGGGATATAATCAACCCACCCGTCCCTACACTCCAAGTAGCACCGAATGTGACACTATACAATAATATGCAGCTGTGCTGCCAGTAAATTAGGCTCGAAGCCTTTCAGTGCACTTCCTCCAATCAATATCAACCCATCCCCATGCAATGCATCACACAGTTATGTCATGCCCAATCATGGTATATTACGTATATACAGTACAATACAACCAGCATACTCAATATACAGTCATATATATACATATCAAGTATAGATATAACAGTTATTCAGTTAGGGGTCTAGGTAATCTTACCGAGCCTTCTGTACGTTCACAGTCGTCTCGGGCAACTTGTGCAATCTTGTGTTGTATGCCCGTGTGCCCCCCACAGCCCAATTTGGCCTTGGTCGTGTGGATCACACGGCCTGGCCCAACAATCCACAAGCTCGTGTGTGGCCCACACGACCCAATTGGTTGAGCCCGTGTCTCGTACACGGCCTCGTCGGTAATCATAAAGTCGTCTCATGCGCCTGTTTCATACGCACACAGCCTGGTTCGTCAATCGCACGGCCATGTCCCCTCACACGACCAACCACACACGCTACTGCACACCCGTGTGGTGTCGATAGTATGCTTTTTTGACTTTTCACCGAGTCACATTTTCAATGTTTTAGGTACACACCTGATTCTGATTGAAGCCCAAATGATCACCGAGCACTCCAATACCTAGAATCGCACAATAAACCTTTGAATAATTGTTTTTAATGCGCATTTAAGATGAACTTAAACCTAGGTTTTTATCTAAAAAGTAACCACTCTTAGTTCAGGAACGAGCCTAACTCGCTGTTCAGGAATGATGAATAGTCCCTTCATTAGTTCCTAAACATCCTCTTAACCGATAATTAGAAAAATGTTAGAGTTTAACAATAAACAAAACTTACCGAATAGGGAAGAGCAACCGTAGCACGACAGAAACGAATTTGAAAAGGAAACAAAATAAGAATGGGTTTGGAAAAATAGATTTTCAGCAATAGAGAAGGAAGAAACTCAATGTAGAAATTTGGCAGAGGGAGTGAAGATAATAACGTTAGAAGGGAGAGGGAAACTTTTGGGGAATTAGAAAATAACAAAAAGAAATAAAATTCTGGATATTCGCCCATCATCCCCCTAATTTACTGCTAAAAATACTCTAACACTCAACCACGTCAGTCTTTCGGCTAAACCGAAACACTTACACGACACAAGCAATAAAAATAGTGCCCAAATACAGACTCGAACACAAGACCTCCTTCATACCAACACTCCACTTAACCACTAGACCAACAGGCCCATTCTGTTATAAACTTACCAACATTGAAATAAAAGCCTACTGAACAAGAGTAAGGCTTTATTCACATAAAAACAAAAATTTTGCTCAAGTCAAGGCTTGAACCCAAGACATCTCATACACTCCCAGAACACATTACCACTAAAGCAGACATATATTTTTGTCAAATAATAACAGAAACATCAATAGATGAGGATACTGCTGATGCATCGCATCTTAAGGCTCCCACGTAGCCTCCTCAGTGCTATAATTACGCCATAGAATCTTAACTAGTGGGATAGACTTCTTCCTTAAAACCTTTACGTCATGATCCAATATCTGAACTGGCTCCTCCTCAAAGGTTAGATTTGGCCTAACCTCGATCTCCTCAACCGGAACAATATGTGTGGGGTTAGAGCGGTAACGGCTCAACATCGGGACATGAAAAACATCGTGAATCTGATCCAACTCCGGAGGTAACTCCAAATGGTAGGCAACTGGTCCTACTCGCTTCAGAATACGATAAGGCCCAATAAACCTAGGGCTCAACTTACCCTTGCGACCAAATCTCAGTACCTTCTTCCATGGCGAGACCTTAAAAAAAACTAAGTCTCCCATAGAGTATTCAATTTCACTCTACTTCAGGTCTGCGTAGGACTTATGCCTATTAGCTATCACTTTTAGTCGGTCTCGTATTAGTCTAACTTTATCCTTGGTATCAGAAACTAGTTTAGGACTCAAAACACGCCGCTCGCTCAACTCCATCCAACATGAAGGTGTGCGACACTTACGACCATATAATGCCTCGTACGGTGCCATTTGAATGCTAGACTTATAACTGTTGTTATAAGAAAACTCTACTAGCGACAGATAATCCTCCCAACTGCCTCAGAAGTTAATAACATAACTTCTCAACATGTCCTCCAGTATCTGAATCACCCTCTCAGATTGACCATCTGTTTGAGGATGGAACGCAGTACTAAAGTCCAACCTTGTACCTAAAGCTTCATGTAGCTTCTTTCAGAACCGAGACGTGAAACGAGGATCCCTATCAGATATTATCGAAATTGGTACCCCATACAGTCTCACTATCTCAGACACATACAGCTTAGCCAGCTTTTGCAAAGAGTAGTCAGTACGAACCGATATGAAATGGTCAGACTTGGTCAATCAATCCACGATAACCCATACTGAATCCTTCTTAGTGGGTATGAGGGGTAACCCACTAACGAATTCTATAGTCACTCGCTCCCACTTCCAAAGTGGAACCTTAACTGGCTGAAGCAACCCCGAAGGTAACTGATGCTCAGCCTTAACTTGTTGACATGTCATACATTTACCCACAAAGTCTGTAACCTCATGCTTAAGACCTAGCCACCAATATAACTCGTGAAGGTCTCGGTACATCTTATTCCCGCCAGGGTGCATAGCATAAGGGCTACTATGCGCCTCTCGCAGTATAAACTGCCTCAACTCGGTATCATTCTGTATACAGATTCTCCTACGAAAATAGAGTACCCCTTCGCTATTCAGTTCAAAATCCACAGTATTCCCACTCTCAATTTGTCGACCCAAAGACTCGTCCTCCATCTGTTTACTCTTAATTTTCTCTATCCATGTCGGTTTAACTTAAAGTTCGGCCAATAGACTCCCATCATCAAATAAAATGAAGCAAGCAAACATTTCCCTCAGATAAGTCATAGCCCTACGGCTTAGCGCGTCGGCCACCACATTGGCCTTACTAGGATGGTATTCAATTGTACAGTCGTAGTCCTTAAGCAGCTCAATCCAACTACGCTGCCTAAGATTCAGCTCCTTCTGAGTGAGGAGGTAATTGAGGCTCTTGTGATCAGCGTAAATGATACGCTTCTTACCATACAAATAATGCCTCTAGATTTTCACTGAAAACACCACTGCGGCCAACTCCAAGTCATGCATTGGATAATTTGCCTCATGAGTCTTAAGCTGGCGAGATGCAAATGCTACCACCTTACCCTCTTCCATCAATACACACCCCAAACTGACATGTGAAGCATTGCTGTAGACAGTAAACTCTTTTCTAGACTCTGGCTGTATCAAAATAGGGGCCTCTGTCAGTACAGTCTTGAGCTTCTCAAAGCTCTCTTGCTGTGCTTCAGTCCAATTAAATGGCACACTCTTACGTAGCAGCTTAGTTAAGGGTGCGGTAATCAGTGAAAACCCCTCTACAAACCATCGATAATACCTTGCCAGTCCTAGAAAACTACTAATCTCAGGTACAGTCTTAGGTTGCTTCCAATCCAAGATAGCCTAAATCTTTTGAGGATCGACTCTAATCCCCTCAGCAGAAATCACATGTCGTAGAAACGTTACTTCACGTAACCAGAACTCACATTTATTGAACTTGGCGTATAGTTGTTTCTCTCGCAGAATCTATATAACCACACTGAGGTGTTCGTCATGCTCATCATCAGTCCTCGAGTACACCAATATGTCGTCAATAAATACCATTACAACCTGATCCAGATAGGGCTAGAACTTTTGGTTCATTAGATCCATGAAAGTTGTCGATGCATTAGTCAGTCTAAATGGCATTACTAGGAACTCATAGTGACCTTAGCGAGTCCTAAACACCGCCTTATACACGTTGGCCTCTTTAACTCTTAACTGGTGATACCCTGATCAAAGGTCAATCTTGGAGAAAATCGAAGCCCCTTGGAATTGGTCAAACAGATCGTCTATCCCCGGTAGGGCATACTTATTTTTGATGGTCAACTTATTCAGTTGTCGGTAGTTAGTACACATATGCATGATCAATCCTTCTTTTTCATGAATAGAACTGGTGCTCCCCACGGAGACACACTAGGGTGGATGAACCCACGATCCAATAGCTCTTGAATCTGAGCCTTAAGCTCCACAAGCAACTTCGGTGCTATTCTATAGGGAGCTACGAACACCGGAGCTGTACTAGGAAGGAGCTCAATCATAAACTCTACTTCGCAGTTCGAAGGTAACCCAAGTAGCTCCTGAAGATATACGTTTGGATAATCCTTAACCGTTCTGATATCTTTAACCGAAGAGTCCCTAGCATTTGAAACACTGATATAGGCCAAATATGCCCCACAACCCTTACAAACCAACTTTTTCGCCCTCAATGCAAAAATCACATTTGTTAAGTAGTTCCGATGTTCCCTAATTGCGACTACCTTACTGTCCTCCTCAGTTCTCAGTACAACCCTTTTTGTAGCACAATCTAAGCTCACTCGATGCTTGACTAACCAGTCCATTCCCAGTATTAAATTGAACTCCCCAAAAGGCAGTTCCATCAGATCAGCCAGAAAAATAGCCCCTTGAACCTCTAAGGGAATATCTCTAAACAACTTATTTACCCTTGCTAATTGTCCCAGCAAACTCAGTACAGTCACTTCACTCGTAGTGCTCTCAACTAAGATACCCAAGTTTTCAATCGTAGTACAAGCTATATAGGAGTGAGTAGATCCTATATCTATCAGTACCATATAAGGTACATTATAGATAAAGAACGTTCCCGTGATGATGTCTGGAGTATCTTCATCCTCTTGGCAACGTGCAACAAACACTAGCGCCGGCGGCCTCACCTCAGTATGACCAGCACCTCTGCCCGGTGCTTTCTGACCACGGCCCAGACAATTACAACCCCTGGCCTGACCACGACCTCTCGGTGGCTGCTGAGCTACTCTTGGTGGTGCAGTACCCATACCAGAAGCTTGCATCTGATTGGACCTCCGCGGGCAATCTCTAATACGGTGCTCTAAAGAACTGCACCTTAAACAAGCTCCAGTTATTTTCCAACACTCGCCCTGATGGCGTCTACCACAGTCAGTACACAGCGACTGTCTAGTAGCAGCAATAGGAGCCCCAACTCTAATCGGCCCATCAACTCTAGCCTTTTTCTTAGGCCTCTGAACACACCTCGAAGGCTCCAAATCCCTCTTGTTCCTACATCTCTCTTTCTTACGATTCTGGCACTCAGCGCGCTGCACTTTCTCGGTAATTTTTGCCTTATCAACCAGTGCAGCAAAGTCCCGCTCCCTCTACGTGGATATTAGAACCCTTAGATTATCCCTAAGGCCATCTTCAAAGCGAACACATCGCTCATACCCAGTCGCCTCCATACCCCGCGCATAGCAGCTAAGTCGCAAAAATTTAGCCTCAGACTTGGTCACTGGTCCATCTCCCTGGGTTAGATTTAAGAATTCCCTCCTACGAGAATCAATATAATTGGCACCCATATACTTTCCCTGAAATGCAGATTTGAAGAACTTCCAGGACAGTCGTTCGGGCTGACTGCTCTCCTTAATCGTAAGCCACCACTGGTAAGCCTCATCTCTCAGTAGCGACACTGCACCCTTTAGTTTCTGCTTGGGGGTGTAATCCAAATCATCCATAATTGTTTCTGTGGCCTCGATCTAGTATTAAGTCGTATTAGGGGCAACTCCTACAATACCCCTAAAAATCTCGCCTCCATTGGACCGGAGTCGTTCCGTAACTGACCCTTGGCCTCCAGCTCTAGTATTGGCCCCAATGATCCTCTCTAAAATCTTTAACATGGCTTGGGACAATGCATCGTCCTAACCAAGGCTCGGCATTGGTGAGAACAAGAAAGATTTCATGTAAGTCCCAGCCAAGGCTCGGTATTGACCAGTTCACGAGTAAAGACTTCGTATAAGTCCATGTCAAGACATGGCGTCGAAACCAAGATGGGATATTCCATGTAAGACCATATCTAGGATATGGCTTTGGCGTCAAGTTAGGTGGGATGAGATTTAGTATCCTCGGTTATTCGCAGAAATTCATCGGGCAAAGGAGTAAAGTTAAAATGAGATAACAAGAAAGCTAAGTAAGCAAAGCTATCATCAAGTTAAAAATTGAATATTAATTATGTTATGAATAAAGAATTAGAGATCATGATTATTATATTAAAGTATGCTGATCAATGTGATCAAGTGATACAGGTACCTTGTTTACCTTACAAGTATGAGAATAGTGAGTATCATGAGACATGTAAGAATCAGTATAAGTAAGTAAGCTCTATAGCTGAAATTTATGATACCATTGTTCTGTCAAATGGTTTATATTGAGCAAGTATATTGATACATGCTTTACATGCAAACTTATTAAGCTAAATGCTTACGTCTTTAATTCTTTCTTTCTATGTAATCCCATCAAGCTAACTTGTGGATCGTTGGAGTCGGAGCTCGTAGCACACTATCAATCTCTATTTTGGTATAGCTAAGTTATTTTCCTAAGTATGGCATGTATAGGAAGCATTCATTTTGAGAACATGTTTTAAGAGGGGCCAATGTATAGGCTATCAAGCTATTATTCTTTTGTATATGGCTAAGTGATCGGCCAAAATTGACTATGTATGTATGTTTATTGAGGTAAATGAAGCATGTAGTATTGGTTATGAAAATGTTTTGGATTGATCTTGATTTCAGGGTGGCAATTGGCTTGGTAAATAGCCTTTAAGTGCCCACACGGTTGGACCCACTGGCGTGTGTCTAGGCCGTGTGTACCCTGTACCTTATTGTTGTAAGTCACGATAGGCCACGGTCAAATCCCATGGCCGTTTTTATGAGCCGTGTATGACACACAGTTAGAACATGGGCGTGTGCCCCAGACCGTGTAATCAAGTCAGTATATCAAGGAATAACACATGGTCTAAGCCCACGGGCTTGTCAAGGCCGTGTGAATATAGTCAGTAACGCCCCACGGTTTGAAGACATGGGCGTGTCTAAGGGTACAGGGGCGTGTTCCGAGTCACATTGGCGTGTGAACCCTGTTTCCAAGAAGATTTTAAGTTCTTGATGTTTTCAGATAAGTGCTTAAGGCCTCGTAGGCCCATGAAGTGTATGATTAGACTAAGAAAGAGAAGTTTTTAAGTCAGAACAAAATTTTACAGCCCGTAAGTGTATGTTTAAGTGATTTCAAACATGGTAACGTCTCGTATCTAGTCCTAGCATCGGACTCAGGTATGGGGTGTTACATTTAGTGGTATCGGAGCTATGGTTTAGTCGTTTCTAGGACTAACGTGGCACGAGCACGAGTTACTATACATGCCATACGTAAGAATGTTTTTATAATGATACTGTAATGACTCCTGACGACTTAAATTATATTTATACATATAGTAAATTTATCCCGAAAGAGCTATGGCGGATGATGTAGAAAGTAACGCGCCAGCTCCCGCAGAAGGGACGGTGGCAAATGAGAATGAGAATAGACCCACTACGGTGAGTCAAGGAGGAGGAGAAGAGGTTAGAGAAGCCTTCCTCCATATGATGAACACTTGGTATACAGAGTTCGTTCGTACGAACCCGAATGCACAACCCCCTCCACCCCCGTCTGTTCCATAACCTGCTCCAATAACCCCTCAAGTAGTAGAGGTGGTAAGAGGAGATAAACCTCCAGTTGATAGGATTAGGAAACATAGGGCAGAAGAATTCCGGGCTAGAAAAGATGATGATCCATAAAGAGCTAAATTCTGGTTAGAAAATACCATCAGGGTATTTAATGAGTTGTCATGCACGTCTGAAGAATGCATGAAGTGTGTAGTTTCTCTTTTAAGAGATTCTGCTTACCAATGGTGGAACACCCTTGTATCAGTAGTACCGAGGGAAAAGATCACATGGGAATTTTTTCAAGAAGAATTCAAGAAAAAGTATATCATTCAAAGATTTGTTGATCAGAAAAGAAAAGAATTTCTAGAGTTAAAGCAAGGCAAGATGTCTGTAACTGACTATGAGCGTGGGTTTGTATGACTCAGCAAGTACGCTCACGAATACGTGTCCACTAAGGCCATTATGAGTAAAAGGTTTGAAGATGGGTTAAATGAGGACATCAAATTATTTGTTGCTGTCCTAGAGCTAAAGGAATTCGTTGTGCTAGTTGAGAGGGCTTGTAAAGCCGAGGAACTAGTAAAGGAGAAGAGAAAGTCTGAAATAAAGTCTCGTGACTCTAGAAAGAGAGAGTGGAATAAGTCATTCCAATCTTCGTCCAAGAAGTCAAGAGATTTCTCCACCCAATCGGCTACTTCCACTGGGTTTTCAAAGAAAGATAAGAGTAAGCAATATTCAGGAAATAAAGCATAGACGACTTCAGTTGCTAGTGTGGGGAACATTCGATCTGACAGACCTGAGTGCCCACAGTGTGGAAGACGTCATCTTGGAGAATACTGGGCACATGAAAATGTATGTTTTAGATGTGGTTCCCAAGACCACCATATAAAAGATTGTCCAAAGATGATGAAAGAAGAGAGAACTCAGAACTCAAGATCTGGGAGTATGGTCCGAGGAAGCCCGCAGAGAAACCCGAGAAGTGGAGCAGGCCGCGAGACCCGAGGGTAGAGCGCCTGCAAGGACTTATGCCATTCGCGCTCGCAAAGGGGCATCTTCTCATGATGTGATTACGGGTACCTTTTCTTTTTTTGATATCAAAGTTATTGCTTTAATAGATCCCGGATCCACACACTCTTACATTTGCATAAAATTAGTATCCGATTTGAGTATGCCTATAGATTCTACAGAAATTAGGATTAAGGTGTCTAATCCTTTAGGCAAGAGTGTGTTAGTTGATAAAATATGTAAAGATTGCCCATTAATGATTAGAGGTCATTACTTTAAAGCAAATCTTATGTTGCTACCATTTGATGAGTTTGACCTCATTCTTGGTATGGACTGGTTGACTACCCATGAGGTAATAGTTAATTGTGGGAAGAAATACATTGAGATAAGATGTGAGAATGGGAATACTCTTCATGTAGAATCTGATGAAAAAGGTAGATCGCCAGTAATGATTTCTCATATGACGGCATAAAGATATATAAGAAAAAGGATATGAAGCATATTTGGCCTTTGTGATGAATGATAAAGAAACAGAGTTGAAGATTGAGACAGTACCAATAGTATATGAGTATGTGGATGTTTTTCCTAAGGAATTACCAGGACTACCACTAGTTAGAGAGGTTGAGTTCAGTATTGAGCTAGCTCCGGTACTGTACCGATATCTATTACTCCTTAGAGAATGGTTCCAACAGAATTGAAAGAGTTGAAGTTATAGCTGCAAGAATTGACTCATAAAGGCTTTGCAAGATCAAGTTGTTCACCATGGGGGGCTCCAATTTTATTTGTGAAAGAGAAAGATGGCACCATGAGATTATGCATAGATTACTGTCAGCTTAATAAAGTGACAGTAAAGAACAAGTACCCATTGCCTAGGATCGATGATTTGTTCGATCAATTGAAAGGAGCTACCATGTTTTCCAAAATAGACTTGAGATCAGGGTACTACCAGTTCAAAGTAAAGGATTCAGATGTATCCAAGACCGCTTTTCGAACAAGGTATGGGCATTATGAATTTTTAGTCATGCCCTTTGGGTTGACCAATTCTCCTGCAATATTCATGGATTTAATGAACCGTATTTTTAGACCATACCTCAACAAGTTTGTAGTCGTTTTCATTGACGACATACTGATTTATTCCCGAGATGATAATGAGCATGCTGAACATCTACGGACAGTTTTACAAACCTTACGAGAAAACCAGTTATATGTCAAGTTCAATAAAAGTGAATTTTGGCTTAAGAAAGTGGGATTTTTGGGACATATTGTCTCGAGAGATGGAGTCCGAGCAGATCCAAGTAAGATCACGGCCATAATGGACTGGAAGCCACCTAAGAACATTTCTAAGATTAGAAGTTTTCTAGGCCTAGCCGGTTATTATAGACGATTCATCAAGGGGTTTTCCATGATTGCAACCCCGATGACTAAATTGTTACAGAAAAATGTGAAGTTTGAGTGAACAGAACGATGCCAACAAAGTTTCGAGAAGTTGAAAGCAATATTGACAGAAGCTCCAGTTTTAGTACAACCTGAGTCAGGGAAAGAGTTTATAATTTACAGCAATGAATCCTTAAATGGATTGGGATGTGTACTCATGCAAGAAGGCAAGGTGATTACTTATGCCTCAAGAAAGTTGAAACCTCATGAGAAGAATTATCCGACGGATGATCTAGAATTAGCTGCTATAGTTTTCGCCTTGAAGATTTGGAGGCACCATCTATATGGTGAAAGATGTCAGATTTTTACTGATCACAAAAGTCTGAAGTACTTGATGACGCAGAAAGAGTTGAACTTAAGGCAATGGAGATGGTTAGAGTTGATAAAAGACTATGAATTGGTCATTGACTACCATCTAGGAAAGGAGAATGTGGTCGACGATGCTTTGAGCAGAAAGTCCCGTTTTGCATTAAGGGCAATGAATTTGCGGAGGACCTTTTCCAACGATGAGTCTATTCTAGCTGAGTTGAGAGCTAGACCAATGTTTCTTCAAGAGATATTTGAGGCTCAGAAAGAAGATAACGAATTGCAAGTCAAGAGAGCTTAGTACGAGTCAGGTGCTGAATCTGACTTTCGGATTAATTCTGATAGATACTTGATGTTTAGAGATAGAGTTTGTTTACTAAGAAAAGAGGAGCTTATTCAGAGAATTTTGCATGAGGCACATAATGGTTGTCTATCTGTTCATCTGAGTAGTACTAAGATGTATAATGATTTAAAGCAACAGTATTGGTGGCCGAAAATGAAGAAAGATATTTCAGAGTTTGTTTCTAAGTGCATGATTTGTCAAAAAGTAAAGGCTGAACGCCAAGTACCTTCAGGTTTACTTCAGCCCATTTTAGTTTCTGAGTGGAAATGGGACTGTATCACCATGGCTTTTGTAACGGGTTTACCGTTGTCACCGAGCAAGAAAGATGTTATATGGGTTGTAGTTGATAGACTCACGAAGTCAGCTCATTTCTTACCAGTATGAGTTGATTACTCACTAGACAAGTTGGCAAACTTGTATGTTTCAGAAATAGTAAAGCTTCATAGAGTTCCTTTGTTAATCATATCGGATAGAGACCTAAGATTCACTTTCAGATTTTGGAAGAAGCTGCAAGAAGCCTGGGGTAAAAAGTTGAACTTTAGTACGGTTTTTCATCCTCAAACTGATGGTCAGTCGGAGAGGTTAATTCAGATACTCGAGGATATGCTCAGATGTTGTGTTCTCAAATTTCGAGGCAGTTGGGAAAAGTTTCTTCCATTGATAGAATTTGCCTATAATAATAGCTTTCAGTCGAGCTTAAAGATGGCACCTTATGGGGCTCTATATGGGCGTAAGTGCAGAACGCCTTTATTTTGGACTGAACTCAAAGAAAATCAAATTCACGGGGTTGATTTGGTTAGAGAAGCTAAAGAGAAAGTGAAAGTGATACGAGAATGTTTAAAAGCTGCATCAGACAGACAGAAATCCTATTCAGACTGAAAAGGAAAAGAGATAGAGTATCAAGTCGGGGATAAAGTTTTCTTGAAAGTGTCACCATGGAGAAAAGTTCTCAGACTTGGCCGGAAAGGCAAGTTAAGTCCATGTTTCATTGGACCTTACGAGATTACTGAGAAAGTTGGGCTGGTAGCTTACTGATTAGCCTTGCCGATAGAGCTAGAAAAGATACATGATGTGTTTCATGTGTCAATGTTGAGACGCTACCGATCAGATCCTTCACATATAATTACCCCGTCAGAGATAGAGATTCATCCCCACATGACTTATGGTAAAGAACCAGTTAAGATTTTAGCTCGGGAAATCAAGCAACTAAGAAATAAAAGTATTACCCTAGTCAAAGTATTGTGGCAAAGACATGGGATAGAAGAAGCTACATGGGAACCAGAAGAGAGTATGAGAAACCAGTATCCAAACCTTTTTGTTGGTAAGATTTTTGAGGATGAAAATCCCTAATGAGGGAGAATTGTAACAGCCCGATTTAGGGCATAGTCGGAATAGTGGCGCGAGGCTACAAATCCGAGGTAAATTTATGAGTTTCTAAGGTTTATGCCATTTTTCATGCTAGTGTGAAAGTTTCATGAAGCAATTTTGTTAAATTGAGGTTGAATGGTTTAAAAGGACTAAATTGTAAAAAGTTACAAAATATGAGTTTCTAGAAGCTTTTTGTATGAAATAGCTTTAGATTATTAATTAGAAGCCCTTAAATAGCAATTTACCCAAATTATAATTTTTGGACAAAATTGGTAATGAGTTGGTAAAATGGAAAATTTTTAAGAGAAGGGCATTTTGGTCATTTATCTAATAAATGATTAAAATAGGAAAAAGATTATAAAAGTATATTCATCTTCTCCCCCCCCCCATTGCCGAAAATCTGAAGACTCCATAGCTAGGGTTCTTCATTTTTTTTCAAGCTTGCTAGTAAGTTCATTTTAGCCCCGCTTTTATATTCTTCGTATTTTTGAGTTCTCGTATTATGAATTAGCTATTTTTAGCTATAAAATGAGCTAAGATGCATGTTCAAAAATCTACCCATGAATGACATGCATGTTAAATGATGTTTTATGGAAGTTTATGAGAGTTTGATGTTAGATAAACATCTTTTCCTTAATGAATTTCATGAAAAATGATAGTATGGACCAATTTGTAATAGTTATGAAAATTGGTCATACATACTAGAAATAGTGAGAATTGATGATTGTTATGGTAGAGAAAATGAATTAGCTAAGCATGAAGTTTAAGAAAGTTGAATGAAAATCATTTTACGAGCCTAGGGGTAAAAGTGCAAATATGAGAAAGTTTAGAGGCAAAATAGTAATTTTTCCAAAATATGAGTAAAGAGTCAATTTAGTCAATGTTAGTTTTTAATGGTCTATTTATAATTATAGATCAAGAAAAACAAAGCCCGGATCGAAACCGAGGCAAGAACAGAGTCGAGGACTAAATTGCATATCTACATACATTTTGTATATTAAGGTAAGTTTGTATGGTTTCTAAGCTTTATGATTTCTATCATTGAATTGCTTAGTATAATGTACATTATTTACATAGAATGCTTAATGCTATGTTAAACAAGGAAATCAATGAGATTTAGTATGAGCAAGTCCCGATTGAAGATGAATTTCCCAAGATACTCGATCCACCACATGAGATAAGAAAGTCCGTATGAGATCAAGCCAAGGCATGGCATCGACAATCAAGCAAAGATATCATGTAAGTCCAAGGAAAGCTTGGCATTGAAAAGATATCATGTAAGTCCAAGGCAAGCTTGGCATTGAAAAGTTATCATGTAAGTCCAAGGCAAGCTTGGCATTGAACAGATATCATGTAAGTCTAAGGCAAGCTTGGCATTGAAAAGTTATCATGTAAGCCCAAGACAAGTCTTGGCATTGAAAGAGAAAGAGATCCCATGTAAGTCCAAGCCAAGGCATGGCATTGGTGAGAACAAGAAAGATTTCATGTAAGTCCCAGCCAAGGCTCGGCATTGACCAGTTCACGAGTAGAGACTTCGTATAAGTCCATGTCAAGACATGGAGTCGAAACCAAGATGAGATATTCCATGTAAGACCGTATCTAGGATATAGCTTTGGCGTCAAGTTAGGTGGGATGAGATTTAGTATCCTCGGTTATTCGTAGAAATTCATCAGGTAAATAAGTAAAGTTAAAATGAGATAATAAGAAAGCTAAGTAAGCAAAGCTATCATCAAGTTAAAAATTGAGTATTAATTATGTTGTGAATGAAGAATTAGAGATCATGATTATTATATTAAAGTATGTTGATCAATGTATCAAGTGATACAGGTACCTTGTTTACCTTACAAGTATGAGAATAGTAAGTATCATGAGACATGTAAGAATCAGTATGAGTAAGTAAGCTCTATAGCTGAAATTTATGATACCATTGTTCTGTCAAATGGTTTATATTAAGCAAGTATATTGATACGTACTTTACATGCAAACTTACTAAGCTAAATGCTTACATCTTTAATTCTTTCTTTCTATGTAATCCCGTCAAGCTAACTTGTAGATCGTTGGAGTCGGAGCTCGTAGCACACTATCAACCTCTATTTTGGTATAGCCAAGTTATTTTCCTAAGTATGGCATGTATAGGAAGCATTCATTTTGAGAACATGTTTTAAGAAGGGCCAATGTATAGGCTATCAAGTTATTATTCTTTTGTATATGGCTAAGTGATCGGCCAAAATTGACTATGTATGTATGTTTATTGAGGTAAATGAAGCATGTAGTATTGGTTATGAAAATGTATTGGATTGATCTTGATTTCAGGGTGGCAATTGGCTTGCTATATAGCCTCTAAGTGCCCACGCGGTTGGACGCACGGGCGTGTGTCTAGGCCATGTGTACCCTGCACCTTATTGTTGTAAGTCAGGATAGGCCACGGTCAAATCCCATGGCCGTTTTTATGAGCCGTGTATGACACACGGTTAGAACATGGGTATGTGCCCCAGACCATGTAATCAAGTCAGTATATCAAGGAATAATACACGGCCTAAGCCTACGGGCGTTTCAAGGCCGTGTGAATATAGTCAGTAACGCCCCACGATTTGAAGACATGGGTGTGTTTAAGGGTACACGGGCGTGTGAACCCTGTTTCCAAGAAGATTTTTCAATTAAGTTCCAGAAGTTTTCGGATAAGTGCTTAAGGCCTCGTAGGCCCATAAAGTGTATGATTAGACTAAGAAAGAGAAGTTTTTAAGTCAGAACGAAATTTCACAGCCCGTAAGTGTATGTTTAAGTGAGTTCAAGCATGGTAATGTCTCGTATCTAATCCTAGCATCGGACTTGAGTATGGGGTGTTACACGGCCTAGATGTTATGACTGAATCTGGCGATGTCACATGATAGTGTTTTTGAAATCAGAACGACGCTAAGACCTTTTCTTTGTTTAAACCACTCTTCATTATCTTATGTTAACTCCAAATCGTGTCATTTGTTTTCAAAACATTATCCATTTTCAAAACATTATTTATTTACAAATCATCATTCATTTCCCAAAATGTTATACTTTACGGAAGCTTTTCAAAACAGTTTGCGTATACGTAGTATTTTGATAAAACATTCAATATACAAATAATCACAGTCTGGGACTAAGCCCTTTTTCAGTATTAGTATCAGTCCAGTTTGGGCCTTAGCCTATTTCAGTAACAGTATGCATTAGGGCATTAGCCCATCACAGTACAGTAACAGTAACAAATATGTAATCAGAAAATCCTACCCAGTGAGCCTTTACACTCTATCTCCGTCCAACCCTACACTCTATGTGGGGATATAATCAACCCACCCATCCTTACACTCCAGGTAGCACCGAATGCGGCACTATACAGTAATATGCAGCTGTGCTACCAGTAAATTAGGCTCGAAGCCTTTCAGTGCACTTCCTCTAATCAATATCAACCCATCCCTATGCAATGCATTACACAGTTATGTCATGCCCAATCATGGTATATCACATATATACAGGACAGTACAACCAGCATGCTCAATATACAGTCATATATATACATATCAAGTATGGATATAACAGTCATTCAGTTAGAGGTTTAGGTAATCTTACCGACCTTTCAGTAGGTTCACAGTCGTCTTGGGCGACCCGAACAATCTTAGCAATAAATCAGTGAAAATGGGCTCACACGCCCAAGTTGTCTGCCCCTGTAGGCACCCACAGCCCAATATTGCCTTGGCCGGGTGATCAACATCCCACACGCACTTAAGGTTCACCTGTGTGGGCCCAAACATCTGTGTGGCCCACACGGCACAAGTGGTCGAGCCCGTGTCTCGTACACGACCTCACCGGCCATTACACGGCCGTGTCATGCGCCTGTGTCATGTGTGCACGGCCTGGTTAATCTATCACATGGCCTACCACACGGGCTACCACACGCCCGTATGGCGTCGTCGGTATGCTTTTTTGGCTTTTCACCAAGTCGCATTTTTTGTGTTTCGGGTACACACCTGATTCCGATTGAAGCCCAACGATCACCGAGCACTCCAATACCTAGAATCGCATAATAAACCTTTAAATAATCATTTTTAACGCGCATTTAAAATGAACTTAAACCTAGGTTTTTATCTAAAAAGTTACCACTCTTACCTTCCATCGAATACCAGTAAATTCCACGAGCCTAACTCGTTGTTCGGGAATGATGAACAGTCTCTTGATTAGTTCCTAAACATCCAAGGAAACCCCTCTTAACCGATAATCAGAAAAACGTTAGATTTTAACAATAAACAATACTTACCGAACAGAGAAGAGCAATTGTAGCACGACAGAAATGGATTGGAAAAGGAAATAAAATAAGAATGGGTTTGGAAAAATATATTTTTGGCAATAGAGAAGGAAGAAACTCAATGCAGAAATTTGGCAGAGGGATTGAAGAGAATAATGTCAAAAGGTGAAGGGACTTCTCAGACATAAAAACAAAATTTTTTCTCAAGTCAAGGCTTGAACCCAAGACTTCTCACACACTCCCAAAATACATAACGACTAAAGCAGATAGATATTTTTTTGTTAAATAATAACAGAAACATCAATAGAAAATTTTGGGGCATTACATGATAAAATTTTAACATTTAGATAGTTAATTAAATAAAAAGGATTATTTTGTGAAAGATGCAAAACTTAGTAATTATTGAATTGTAATGATTTGATAGTATAATTATCAAAGGTGAAGGGACTTAAGTAGTAACTAGATCATAAAGAAGTTAGATGGACGGTTAAGGACAATTAAGTTTTCATTTTGTTTTTTTTTTACAAGGGATAAAATTATAATTAAGTAATAATAAGATAAATAATAATAGTATTTGTATCATGTTGTCTATGTTCTTCCACCAAATTTTGGAAAGGAAAACACCATTGAAGTGCTTAGGGAGGTTCGGCCATAGTTCTTCTTGCATGTGAGTTCTTTTTGAGTTTATTCATAGCAATTTTTATATTTTTGAGATCGTTGCAATTAGGTCTAGCTAACTTGTGCCTTCATTTTTAAATCTATCAAAGATTTTAGATGTTTTCATTGATGAACCCTTGTTATTTCGGATGTTAATTGATGGAGTTGAAGTGTTAGTTGTTTATTTTGATTAGTTTACTTATTGATTTCTTTGATAGTTTTAGTAAATAGAGTAAATTGATAAAATATTTGAAATTTCATGGAAATTGGGTGATTAATGATTAATGGTGTATTGACCTAGCATAGAATGATATTCAGTTAGCTTTGGAAAGTTGTGAAAATTTGTTAATTTGGAAATTTTGGGTATAGGGACTAAATTGTAAAATTTTAGGGAAAATGTATAAGTAAAAATTAAAGGTCATACACATTGAATGGAATGTGAATTGTGAATTAGAGTAATATATTGTATTTAATAATTTTATAGATCAAGACTTGAATAAAAAAGACAATAACTGAGGACAAGGGAAAATTACAGAACAGTCCATGCGTATTAACTAAAATTGAATTGTAGGTAATTTCATGGTATTTAAATATTTAAATGAAATTTACTTGTGTTTAATATTATTGTTCTCTAGTTAATTCATTTATATATGTGTGTGAATTTACTTCGATACCCTGAATTCACATACGTGCCCCTGTTTGTACTTCGGTACCCCTAAATGCACATACGTGCCCCTGTTTGTACTTCAGTACCCTGAATGCACATACGTGCCCCTGTTTGTACTTCGGTATCCCTGAATACAAAAATGAGCCCCTGAATGTACCTACGTGCCCCTATTTGTACGTCAGTAATCTTGGATGTATTATAATGTTCTAGCATTTCACCATTTGTGCCTTTGTAGCTTTGAGTAATTACTTTATATGTGAAACGAGTTTAATAAAATTTAGAGTAGATGTTATACTATGTCCTTACTAAGCTAAGTATGCTTAGGGGTTTTCTTGGGTTGTTTTGTAGATATTAATTGCTAACTTTTTGGAAGGATCAATCAACCAGCTCACACTATCCATCTAAGTCTGTAGTTTTTGCATCTTATTTTTGCGTAGTGGCATGTATATATAGATGAATATATGGGTTTTGTGCATATTGATAGATGTAGTTAAAGAGTGAGATTTGTGGTTTTATTAGAGTACATTTTGTAATGATGGAACAAGTATATATATAATGTATGAATGAATATCTTGATGTGTAGTTGTTGAATAATGTATTTTAGAATCTTGGTGTGATGCTTTACTTTGTAATGACACATATAGGGAGGTCTTTTGATTGTCTTTGAGACCATGTTTTGGTATGTTAACCTATCTAAATGTATTGGTATATGTTTTAGTTTAAAGCTTTGTTGTTTAAATGGTTAAATACTAGTTCAAATATAGCAAAATTTGGTATGAATGTGAGTCATGAATGTTTAATGCTTGGTAAATTTTGGAAAATATAAAATGTGGTACCAATAAGGGTACATTGGTTAGGAACTTAAGATGATTGGTTTGGCATGTTTTGGGAATGTTTAATTTTGTTTTGGAATAGGTTAAATGGTTAGTAATTGGGTTGTTTAGTGTTCAAGTAAGCATGATTTGGTAAACTTGATGTTTAAAGTTCATTATGGTGCACACGACCTAGGACACGGGCTGCCACACGGCTGTGTGCCACACATGGTTTGAGACACAGTCTGTGACACGGCTGTGTGTATTAAGTCAGTGAGTTACATAGCCTAGCACAAGGGCTGCGACACGACCGTGTGTATCAAGTCAGCGAGTTATACGGCCTGGCACACGATCAGCGACACGGTAGTGTGTATTTAATCAAAGAGTTACACGGGTAGAGACATGGTTTGGGACACGGCTATGTGTCCCAACTTTGAATACCCACACGGTTTGGGCTATGTCACACGGCCTAGACACACGGTTGTGTGCCCCCTGTATCTCAAGTTTTCATGTTTTTTCAAAAGTTTTGATTTGTCTTAATTTGATCCCTGATTATTTTTAATGAAATTTTAGGGCCCCATAAACCCGAATAAAGGCCCATGTGTATATTTATTCTATGATATGGTATATGTTTATAAATTAACTGAATACTAGAAACAAAATTAAGATAAAATGTTTGTTTGTTTCTATAACATCGAGATCCTTAATCCGACAATGGAGACGAGATAGGGGTGTTACAGTGACTACATTACTTTTCCATCTATCATGTAATGCCAATGAAGAAATATCATTTACTCTTTATCGGGCTATGAATTCCACTATTGTAATTGAAGCTAGGTCATGCAGAAGTTGCATACCTAACGTATTAGCTTTCGGTTCTTTTACCAATTGAACTCAAGCTTTTAATACATTAAAGTATATGAGTCAGCCAGACAAAGTCGATCATTTAGAATTGAAATAAGCCATACTATGATCTTTACAAATGAATAAATTCATAAACTGATCTAGGACTTATTTTTCTTGGGTCATATTTGATGTATTGTTAGTCCAGACAATCATACCTATGTCTTTATCTTCTGGGAGTCAGTCACTCAACTACCCAATAGAAGGTATCTCCCATGTTGACTTGATAGATAATATAATAATCACTAAATCGATTTTTTCAATTTCGATTTATTAGTCTATAGCCCATTTAGATTCCCTCCTAATGAAGTTGTTATCTCGCATTATGATTCGGCCATATAATGCAACTTAATATTAGTTAAACATTATTCTTTGTGTGCAAAAATCGTTGAGGACAAATATAAACAATATCAATGTGAATGATGAAATTTTATTTAACCAATCAGTTTGAATAATTACAAGTACATTATAACAAAAAAACTACACTAAGGGTACTAGATCCCAACAATTTCATGTTATAATACAATATATAGTTTTAAGGGTAAAATACACACAAGGTCACTAAAATATTAGTAATTTTATGTTTCAGTCACTCAACTTTGAAAAGTTACAAAATGGTCACTAAATTATTTGAAAGTTTTCATGTAAGTTACTAAACTATTCGGAAGTTTTTATCTAAAATTTTGAAATTAATTGACTAAAACAAAAACTTACTACTAATTTAATCACCTTAACTGTAGTATACCTATTTAAAAAATGATACATAAAACATTATAAAAGCATATAATAAAAGTTGTAGAAAAAAAAAATCAAAACAATGTTGGACCATGATGTCGGTCTTCATGGCAAAAATGACAAGTTTTCATGTTTATACTAGGCCTCCCCTGCGGATTAAACCAATGGTGGACCATGATTCAATGAAGGCTTAATGACAAATTTGGCTATTAATGTTTACATGTTTTGTCAAACTGGCCTTAATTGTATTTTTTTAACTTTTTTTAGCCATAAACCTTTGCTCTTTTTTTTTTAATTTGCTTTTTTTAAACAGATTTGATAAAAGTACCATTAAAAACGTTAACGGGGATGATGTGGAATTTCATATGGGGATGTTGTCTTTGGCTTTTAAGAATTAAAAACATTCTCTTTAAAATTTCAATCAAACCCATGAAGTAATATGTTTTATAAAGATATTTGAATTTGATTATCATCTTTATTTTTTTTGTTATTTCTATACGAGCAGACAAATAACCTATCTTAAGATCAAGAAACCCATTTTCGATACATTTGAATAACCTAAATTTCACTCAATTATAAGTTTTTTTCTTAGACAATTGGCCCAATGGGTATTTGAACTTAAAAATTAGACCTGAGATAGTAAATTGGGCCCGGGAGGCCAAAACCGAGACCAAAACCCAAAAGTTGGTCGAACCAAGCTTGGTATGTGAAATTGGGTCGAGGGTCCAATTAGTGGCTAGACTACATCGGTCGAGCCATCATTGGCCCGAATCGAACCGGTAGTGTAACGCCCCAAATTTCTTATGTCTGTTTCTGTTAAATCTTGACACAAATATGTATCTTCTTTAGTTGTTAAATGTTCTAGGTGTGTGTGTGAGGTCCTAGGTTCAAGCCTTACATTTGGTAAATTTTGGTATTTTTCTGACTTAAGCCCTATCCTTGCTCAGTGGGCTTATATTAAATCATTTGTAAAACCATATCAAATTGAGCCTGCTGGTTCGAGTGGTAAGGGACTCTGTGTGTTGTGTGGAGGTCCTGAGTTTGAATCCCTGTATTGGCATTAGTATTTATTTTTACTCGTTTTGTGCCAAGAGTTTCGGTGGGTTTTAAACTCTGAGAAGCTGTTGTTAGTAGTAGGTTTTGAGGGAGAAAATTAAGGGATATGGCCATATCTTTTGTTATTATTTTTATTCTTTATTTTTTCTTTTTTTTCTAAATTTCCGTTTCTTTCCTAAAATTCTAACGTAAGTTATTGCTTCTCTGTCGTTTATCCATCCTTTTCCACTGCCAATTTTATTTTCTTTTTGTCAGCTGTCGTACCTTCACTTTTTTATTTTTATTTCGGTTTGATCACACGTTCGGGTAAGAAAGGTTATGCTTTTCTGTAACTTGCATCGTTTTCGTCCTTAATTAGGGTTATATGGTTGTTTTGGTAGTAGCGAATGAGGAAGATCGAGATTCATCTATTGTGGAATCGTAGTAAGTCGCCCGGAGTGTTAGGGTAAGCAATAAGCGCTTGTTTTGAACTATGGTTGGTTTTGAACTCTCGATTTGACCGCGTTTTTAAGTCTAATTCGGAGCTCTGGTATGTCGATTATAGGTTCTGGTGGTTTCGAGATTGTTTTTGTATCGAATTGACACCAGGTCTGTACCCGAAACGCAGAAGAACAAGATTCAACAAAAGTTGAAAAACCCCACTGTCGAAGCCACATGGCCTTGTGGGGCGCCGTGTACGACGGCACGGCCGTGTGATCGACGAAGGCCAGGCTGTGTGCAAGACACGGCAGTGTGGATGCCGGAGTGTGGCCATGTGGGTCACACGTCACACGGGCTAAACCAGATTGGGCGTGTGGGCCACACGGGTGTGTCACATGAGCGTGTGAACTTTGCGCCAAGCTGTGTGATCCACACGGGCAAGGCCAATCGGGGCGTGTGGGCCCATTATACTGAGATTTTTCGTAGGGTCGCACGGGTCATCCTAATCGACTATGGGCCTACCGTAGGGTCGGCAAATGCTATCTAACCCTAGAACCAAGTGTTATGTTAGACTGAGATATGGTTGTGAGTATGCCTATGTTTGTTTATATGTTATTTGTTTATAATGGCATGTTAAGTATGATATATATGTTAATTCTATATGTATGTTATGTTATCTGATATTGGGGATGGGATGATGTATATTGGACGAAGTGTTCTGAAAGACATTTATATCTATTATCTAGCAGCATGGCTGCATTATATTTATTATGTGTCACATCGGTACAACATGGTGTGTAGGGCTGGGTGGGTGTTTTAAACCCCACATGGTGTGTAGGGATGGTCGGAGATGGTGTGTAGAGGATAGGGGTAGGATATCTAACTTTTGATTCTGATTTATGCATCTGTATCTGTATCTGTACCTGAATCTGTATCTGTATCTGATTGATTCCGATATTCTGTTTGTGTGCATGCTTAATTCTGTGGGGTTACACACTGAGTTTACATAAACTCACTCTTTTCTGTTTATTCTGTACAGGTAATCCACAGAGTTAGGCGGATTGGTGCAGCGGAGGACTTGACGGTGACCACACGTTATCATTGGTTTTATTTGGTTTTATAGTTTTACTTAAGTTTGGCATTACGATTGAGAGTCTGTATTTTTCTAGGATTGTATGGACTTATTAACTGTTTGGCTTGGGTTTGGGTTTTTGGGGATTTAACCTACTTATTTTTATGATGATTTAATCTAAAGTATTGTTTTTCTAAAAATGCAAACTATTTTTCTTAAACATGACAATTTTTTTAAGCTTCCGCTAAATTGATATGTTATAAGGCAAGTCGACTAATTGAACATATGTTTTGAAATAAATGAAAGCAATTAAAGGTTTATAAGCTTAAAGTTTTTATCGAGTTAGCTCCGTTTTCAAAATCCTCTCCATGTGGCATCGCCAGATTCGGCCATAACATTTAAGCCTGGTTTGGGGTGTTAAAGGCAGCAACCGAACCAGCTCAAGGTACTGACGGGTGTAATAGCGACATTTCGATGGTCGGCAAATGGTCGACGACAGTGGGTCCTCGATGGTTGAGCTGTGGAAGAATTACACCCTTATTAGAGTCTACCAGAGAATTTCATTTTAGATTAACTATTCCAAAAGTAATATTATTTTAGTAGATTTAATATTAAATTTAATTTAATACATACCTTAATAGTATTTTATTAATTTAATATTAATATGATTATCTTAATATTAAATTTAATTTAATGTTTATCTTGTATATACATATTCTATTAATTTAATAAGATTTAATATTAAATTTAATCTAATAATTATCTTAATAATATTATATTAATTTAATATTAAAATGATTAAGTTTAATCATAGTTAAACTCTCCATATATGAAAAGAGCATTGAATCATTATTTCACACACTTGAATTCAAGAGAAAAGTTTTATAGAGAAAATTCTCTGAAAAAATTATTTCAGAAAATTTATAGAGATATTTTTCTTATTTATAACTTGGCCCAAAAGTTTAAAGAAATTGTGAAATTAGCCCATTGTAATTTTTGTTCAAAAAAATTTGATTCGAAGTGAGTCCACACTCAATAGACATGAGCTTGAGGATAACGGAGAAGACTACTTGATCGAAGCGTTCATCCTAGATGAATAAAAAAGGTAAAATTTTGATTAAGTGTTTATTACTTTAGATATCACAACGAAGTTCTTGTTTTGGATTTTTTAAAAAAACTTTGGCTTTTCCCTAAATTTATTTTTCGTTGCGTTTTCTAAGCCCAATTTTCCAACAATACTCGATTTCCCTTGAAGCCTCGAGATTAAGAACATTAGAGGTTAAACTGAAAAAGATCGTAAGCTGACAGTTTCTATTGAAAAATTAGAAAAAGATAGTAACTGAAAGTAGACGGGGTTGAGAACCAAGTCTGGTTCAGTTGGATTAGAACCAACCAGTTCCTTACTGGGGGACAAAATGATTATGGATGTAACACCCCAAACTCGCCTAGACGTTATGGCCGAAACCGCAAGTGTCACAGGGAATGGTTTTGAAAACGTAGTCAAAACAACAAAGCTATTTAACATTTCAACCCATAGTTGCTTACTTCCTTTACTAAAACGTCATTTAGTTAATCAGTTTGCCTTAAAACGTGAATTACAGCGGAAGCTTACGAAATCATTTTTATTTCAAGAGTCCAGTTTTTGTTTGTCAGAAAAACCTTTGTTTGCATAAAAACCGTCGTTTTTAATAAAATTGTTTGCATAAAAGCCGTCGTTTTTAATAAAACATTTTGCCAAAGAAACTAAATAGTTAAACAACCCAAAAATAATTAATTAAAAACCAAACAGTACAGGGAGTCTCAAAAATTACAAACTCTCAAAATAATTACCAAAACATAAATGAAACAATAAATTAACGACTTTTAAACAGTTTTACGGAAATGTGGTCATCGCTGAGTTCCTGCTACACTGATCTGCCTAAGACTTTAGATTACCTGACAGAACAGACAAACATATGTAAGTTTACGTAAACTCAGTGTGTAACCCAGCAGAATTAGACAAGTACACATACAGAACCATTTCAGTCAATCAAATACAGAATCGGCTTATGCCCATCTCAGATACAGTTACAGTAACAGATGTATAGATCAGATAATAGATTCAGAATATGCAAAGTACTACCCCCATCCTCAACACACCAACTCCGACCATCCCATTACACCATGTGGGGTTAAAAACACCCACCCATCCCTACACACTACATTGTGTCGCTACGACACGTATCAGATATAGTGCAGCCAAGCTGTCAAATAAAGGAGATGATCGCTCTACAAAACACTTCCGCCATCAATACAAAACTAACCCCACATGCATATATAGAACAAATACAAAATACATACTAGACATGCTCAACATGCTATGTACAGATATCAGAATAAACAGATATGCATAGCATAATTAGACATAGAACAAATTATCAGTCTATCAGATTTATAGTTTTGGGGTTTGGTTAGCCCTTACCGACCCTATGGTCGGCCCACCGTCGATTGCGACGACTCATGCGACCCTAAGAGATATTCCAGAAATTTGTGCCCAAATGCCTGTGTGGGCCCACACGCCTAGATTGGCCTTGCCCATGTGGCCTACACGACCTGGTCCAAGAATCTACACGCCCATGTGTCATGCCTGTGTGGCCCACACGGCCACACTCAAGCCACCATACAGTCCTGTGCTGCGCATGGCCATGCCTTCGTCGACCACACGACCATGTTCTCACACACGGCCTACCACATAGGCGACCACACGCCCGTGTGGCGTTGACAATGGTCATTTTCAGCTTTAGCTGAAACCCAATTTTTCGCAGTGTTTTTGATGCGGAAAAACTACTGATATGTTTTTGATGCGGAAACACTCTTGAACCCCACAGCACCTAAGGTTGACCAATACAAACACCAAATTAGATGTTTAAAACTGACTTAAACCGAACCCAAAACGAGCTATTCATCCATTAAGCAACCACCCCTTACCTTCGATCGAACAGCAGTAATTTCCACAAAAATAAGTCCTTGATAAGTGATTCCGAGTCCCTGAATCCTCCTCTAACAGCATAACAAAAACCATTAATAATGAATCATAACAAGCGAAACAGAATTTCCTTACCCAAACTCACCGAATTAGATCACGAACGGTATTGAACAGAAAAGAGCCACAAAGAACCACAAGACCCACTGATTAATTGGAAATATGGTTCGAAAAACAAAGTGGTAGACGAAAGAAGAAAAAAAAATACAGAGGAGAGCAATAGAGAAGAAACGTCACTTTTTCGGGAAATTTTGGGAAAAAAGAATTCAAACTACACAGAACAGCTAACCCCCCCAATTTTCCTCCTACTAACCCACTAACTCACAACCACCTCAGTATTTCAGCTACACCAAAACTCTACTACATGACTGAGCAAAAATAATTCTGACGCTCACACAGGGATTCAAACACAGAACCTCTAGCACACCAACCCCCTTACCACTCGAACCAACAGGCTCATTTTGATATAAAATCACAAGCATAATAATATAAGCCCTAAGGAAAAATTTAACGCTTAGATCCAAAAATAACAAAATTTACCAAAGGTAAGGCTTTAACTTGGGACCTTTCACACACACCCAGAACACTTAACCACTGAGGCAGATACACATTTGTGTCAGATATTCACAGAAGCATAATAAAATAAGTTGGGGCGTCACAACTTTACCCCCTAAAAGAAATTTTGACGTTGAAATTTACCTAATCAGAACAGATGAGGATACTGCTAACGCATCAAGTCCTCAGGTTTCCACGTTGCCTCCTAATCAGAGCAGAAGTGAGCAAGCTTTGTCAATCGATCCAAGATAACCCAAACAGAATCCTTTTTAGTGGGTCTCAAGGCCAACCCACTAACAAAGTCCATCGTCAAATGCTCCCATTTCCATAAAGGGATCTTAGCGGGTTGTAGCAAACTCCAAGGCAACTGATGTTTAGCCTTAACTTGCTGACACGTTAGGCATCGAGCCACAAAATTAGTAACTTCGTGCTTAAAACCTGGCCACCAATACAACTCACGAAAATCGCGATACATCTTATTACCACTGGGATGCATAGCATAAGGGCTACTATGCACTTCCCTTAGAATCTACTATCTTAGATCAAAATCATTTGGTACACAGATCTGTCCCCGAAAACATAGCACATCATCATTATTTAACCTAAAATCAGAGGTAGTACCACTCTCAACTTGACGGAACCGCACACCCAGAGTCTCATTCCCTAACTGCTTATCTCGAATCTGCTCAACCTAAGTCGGCTTAAATTGCAACTCGGCCAATAGACTCCCATCATCAAATAGACTAATTCGAGGAAACATCGCCCTCAAATTAGACATCACTCTTCAGCTGAGAGCATCGGCCACCACATTGGCCTTACCAGGATCATACTCTACTGTGCAATCATAATCTTTGAGCAGCTCAATCCATCGACGCTGTCTAAGATTCAACTCCTTCTAAGTAAGGAGATACTTGAGGCTCTTGTGATCGGTGTAGATGACACACCTCTCACCATACAGATAGTGCCTCCAGATCTTTAATGCAAAGACCACAGCAACCAACTCAAGATCATGCGTCAGATAGTTCCCTTCCTATGTCTTAAGCGGACGGGACACATAAGCCACAACCTTACCATCATGCATCAGAACACAACCCAAACCATTGTACGAAGCTTCACTGTAGATCACAAACTCCTTACCAAATTTAAGCTGTATCAGAACAGTAGCCTAAGTCAGAACAGACTTTAGCTTCTCAAAGCTCTCTTGCTGTGCATCAGTCTAGACAAAAAGGACACCCTTATGCAAAAGCTTAGTAAGAGGAGCTGCAATAAGAGAAAATCCCTCAATAAATTGCCATTAATAACCTCCCAAACCTAGAAAACTACGGATTTTAGACACATTCTTAGGTTGTTTCCAATTCAGTACAGCCTCAATCTTCCTCAGATCTACACAAATCCCCTCAGCTGAAACGACATGCCCCAAGAAGGTTACCTCACACAACCAGAACTTGCACTTGTTCAACTTAGCGTAGAGTTACTTTTCTCGGAGTATCTAAAGCACCACTCTAAGATGCTCATCATGCTCATCCTCAGCCTTAAAGTATACCAAAATATGGTCGATGAAGACCATGATGAACTAATCCAGTTAAGGCTGAAATATTCAGTTCATCAGATCCATGAATGCGGCCGGAGCATTTGTAAAACCAAAAGGCATAACTAGGAACTCATAATGCCTATAACGAGTCCTAATTGCAGTCTTATTAACATTAACTTCCTTAACTTTCAACTGATGATACCCAGATTGAAGATCAATCTTAGAGAACACTGAAGCCCCTCAGAACTGGTCAAATAACTTTTCAATCCTCAGAAGCAGATACTTATTCTTCACGGTCAGTTTATTCAACTATCAATAATCGATGCACATACTCATGATCCTATCCTTCTTCTTAACAAACAGAACTGGTGCCCCCTGGAGACATACTAAGGCGGATGAAACCACGATCCAAAAATTCTTACAGTTGAAGCCTTAAGTTCTGTAAGCTCTTTTGGTGCTATTCGGTAGGGAGCGATGGACACTGGAGCTGTACCTGGAAAAAGCTCAATCACAAATTCAACCTCTCGGTTCTAAGGTAAACCCGGTAACTCCTCAGGAAAGACATCCGAAAAATCTCTTATAGTTTTAATATCCCCGACAGAAGAGTCCTTAGAAACCAGAACAGACTTTAGAAACCAGAACACTGACGTAAGCAAAATACGCCTTACACCCTTTTCGAACCAATTTTTTAGCCACTAGAGCAAAGATCACGTTTGACAGATAATCCCGATGCTCACCATTCATAACCACCTCCTTATCATCCCCAATCCTCAAAATGACCCTCTTAGTCGCATAATCCAAACTAACTCGATGCTTGACCAACCAGTCCACACCCAGAATCAGATCGAACTCCCCAAATGGAAGCTCCATCAGATCTGCCAAAAAAACAATCCCTTGTACCTCTAACAGAACCTCTCTATAGAGTTTACTAACCCGAACAGATTACCCTAATGGACTCAGTACAGTAACTTCACTAGAAGTGCTCTCCACAGAAACCCCCAAGTTTTCAGATACAGTACTTGCTACATAGGAATGAGTAGAACCTATGTCTATCAAAGCAGTATAAGGCACATCAAATATAAGGAACATACAGGTGTTGACAACAGGAGAATCTCTGTTCTCTCGGCGTCGAGTAGCATAAACTAGTGTAGGTTGCCTCGCCTCAGTTTGACCAGCACCTCTGCCCGGTGCTTTCTATCCACAACCTAAACAATTACTACCTCTAGCCTGTGCACGGCCCTTAGGTGGCTGCTGAATTACCCTCTGAGGCTGCATAGAACTTGGAGCTTCCGTTTGATTTACCCGTTGTGGACAGTCTCTAATATGGTACTCTAAAGATGCACACCTCAAACAAGCCCCAATCCTCCTCCAACACTCTTCCGGATGAAGCTTACCACAGTCACCACATGGCTGCAACACAGCTGAAGAAACAGGAGCCCCCACTCTAACTGGCCCATCAAATCTAACCTTTTTCTTAGGTCTCGGAACAGAATTAGAGGGCTCCAAATCCCTCTTATTCTTACCTCCCTCACAGTCTCTATTCTGGCGCTCCATGCGCTTAACATCCTCAGCAATCTTCTCACTCTCTACTAGAACCGTAAACTCAGGCTCCCTCTGTGGAGCAGTCAATACCCTCAGATTATCCCTCAGTCCATCCTCAAACCGGACGTATCTCTCATTCTCAGACGCCACTATGCCTCGAGTGTAGTGGCTCAACCTTAGGAATTCGGCTTCATACTCGGCCATATTCGTGAACTCATGCCTATAAGCATCCACAAAGCTCGCTCCCATATACTTGCTCTGGAAAGTGCTCTTAAAGAAGTCTCAGGTTAAATGATCAGGCTGAGTACTCACCTCAACCGTCAGCCACCACTGATAAACCTAATCGCAAAAAAAAAAAAAACTGCACCCTTTAGTTTCTGCTTATGAGTGCAGTCTAGATCATTCGTAATCCTTTCCATGACTTCCAACCAATACTCAGCCACACTAGGGGCAAATCCAGTGACACCCCTAAATAGCTCAGCTCTATTAGACCGAAGCCGTTCAGTTATCTACCCACGACCTTCAGCTCTAGAATGGGGTCCAGCGACCCTCTCCAATATCCTCAGCATGGCTTGGGACAGTGCGTCATCCCCAGCCGAGCGACTCTGAGACCTAGTCTCAGTAGCAGGCGAAACTGGTGTCTCACTCGTATCTAAATTTCGCATACTACCCAAAAAGAAAGACTCAGCTTGAGCCCCCTACAGCCTCTTCCACGACCACGAGTACCACGTCCGCAAATTCCATGAGCACTCCTTGTCTAATTCAAGTTTTATCTACATTAAAAAATTTATGCATCAGTTTCAGTAATTATTAGCAAATACTTATGCACAATTTATCAGAAGTTCCGAAGTGTTTTTCAAAAGTTTCAATCTCTAACTACTCAGTATAGTTTTAGAAGTGCTAACTACAATATTTCAGAACAGTTCAATCTAAGTACAAAAATACTTACAGGATTGACGCCGGAGACTCGATGTACCACATATTTTTTTTAAATTTTTAAGATATTCGAAAATTAATTCTTAAAAATATAATTTTGGAACCCAAAATTCACAACTTGAGTTTTGCAACTTGACTCTGAAACCACTAAATGTAACACCCCAAACTCGGCCTAGATGTTATGGCTGAATCCGCAAGTGTCAGAGGGAATGGTTTTGAAAACATAGTCAACACAACAAAGCCATTTAACATTTCAACCCATAGTTTCTTACTTCCCTTACTAAAACGTCATTTAGTTAATCAGTTTGCCTAAAACGTGAATTACAGCGGAAGCCTACAAAATTATTTTTATTTCAAGACTCCAATTTTTGTTTTTCAGAAAAACCTTTGTTTGCATAAAAGCCGTCGTTTTTAATAAAACATTTTGCCAAAGCAACTAAATAGTTAAATAACCCAAAAATAACCAATTAAAAACCAAACAGTCTAGAGAGTCCCAAAAATTACAAACTCCCAAAATAATTACCAAAACATAAATGAAACCATAAATTAACGACTTTTAAACAGATTTACGGAAATGTGGTCACCACTGAGTCCCTGCTACACCGATCCCCCTAAGACTATGGATTACCTGACAAAATAGATAAACAGATGTGAGTTTACGTAAACTCAGTGTGTAACTCGGGCAAAATTAGACAAGTAAACATACAGAAACATTTCAGTCAATCAGATACAAAATCGTGCTTATGCCCATCGCAGATATAGTTACGGTAACAGATGTACAGATCAGATAACATATTCAGAATATGCAAAGTCCTACCCCATTTTCAACAAACCAACTCCGACCATCCTATCACACCATGTGGGGTTAAAAACACCCACCCATCCCTACGTACCATATTGTGCCGTTACGACACGTATCAAATGTAGTGCGGCCAAGCTGCTAGATAATAGGAGATGATCACCCTACAGAACACTTCCTCCATCAATACAAAACCCACCCCACATGCATATACAAAACAAATACAAAATAAATACTAGACATGTTCAACATGTTATGTACAGATATCAGAATAAATAGATATGCATGGCATAATCAAACTCAGAACAGATTATTAGGCTATCAGATCTACAATTTTGGGGTTTGGTTAGCCCTTACCGACCCTACAGTAGGCCCACAGTCGATTAGGATGACCTGTACGACCCTCGAAAAAATTCTAGAAATTTGGGCCCACACGTCCGTGTAGCTTGCCCGTGTGGGCCCACAAGCCCAGATTGGCCTTGCTCGTGTGGCCTACACAGCCTGGCCGAAGAATCCACACGCCCGTATGTCATGCCCGTGTGGCCCACACGCCCAAATTGGCCTAGCCTGTGTGGCCCACACGGCCACACTCAAGCCCCCCGCACAGCCATGCCTTCGTCGACCACAGAACCGTGTTCTCACACACGGACGACCACATGCCCGTGTGGCGTTGACAGTGGCTATTTTCGGCTTTTTTTGAAACTTAATTTTTCGTATTTCGGGTACACACCTGATATGTTTTTGATGCGGAAACACTTCCGAGCCCCACAACACCTAAGGTTGACCAACATAAACATCAAATTAGACGTTTAAAATCGACTTAAATCGAACCCAAAATGAGCTATTCATCCATTAAGCAACCACCCCATACCTTCGATCGAATAGCAGTAATTTTCATGAAACTAAGTCCCCGACAAGTGATTACGAGTTGCTGAATCCTCCCCTAACGGCATAACGACAACCATTAATAATGAATCATAACAAGCAAAACAAAATTTCCTTACCCAAACTCACCGAATTAGATCACGAACGGTATTGAATAGAAAAGAGCCACAAAGAACCACATTTTCTACCGATTAATTGGACATACAGTTCGAAAAACAAAAAGGTAGATGAAAGAAGAAAAAAGCGCATAAGAGAGCAACAGAGGAAAAAAACGTCAGTTTTTCAGGATATTTTAGGAAAAATAATTCAAACTACACAGAACAGCTAACTTCCCTAATTTTCCTCCTACTAACCCACTAACTCACAACCACCTCAGTATTTCGGCTACACCAAAACTCTACCAGACGACTAAGCAAAAATAATTCCTACGTTCACGTAGGGATTCGAACACAGAACCTCCAGTACACTAACCCTCTTACCGCTCGAACCAGCAGGCTCATTCTGATATAAATTCACAAGAAAATTAATATAAGCCCTCAGGACAAAATTAAGGCTTAGATCCAGAAATAACAAAATTTACCAAAGGTAAGGCTTGAACTTGGGACCTTTCACACACACCCAGAACACTTAACCACTAAGGTAGACACACATTTGTTTCAGATATTCACAGAAGCATAATTAAATTATTTGGGGCATTAAAATGGATGAATGATTGTTATACGATAGGAAACCGCGCATGAAGGGCTATAAATAGTGAAAATAACTTCCGGAGGAGGATTCGATTCGATTCTATTTCATTTTCTTCCCTTCTTCATCTTCTTCCTTGGTCGTTCTGAGGAAGCTATGATTAAAGAAAGCTCTACATGAAGCGATGATCGTGAGGTTTAAGTCGAAAAAGTGGAGATTTCAGTAAGTTGGTTAGGTTCTTAGTTCTTTTGTAAACGTAGGAATTAAGAAAATGAAGATAAGGGTTTCCAAAACCATTTTAAGGGTTCTGCATATTTTTGGAAAACTGATGTTTGAGCTAAAAATATTGAGTTCAACCTATGATTTTGGTTAGGGTTTATTGTTATAAGTATAAAAAACTGGGTCAATTTTCAAAATTTTAATTTTCCGCTGTGTAAGAAAATTGTTTTCAGTGAAAACTTTATTTTTCCAATACTTGTACCCTTGATTCGATAGATTGGCTCGTACCTGGTTGTATTGTTTTAATCATCATATCCTTCAGCATTCATTTTTCCTTGGTCTAGTTAATAGAGTAAGGATCTTTAGCACTCTGATTGGCAAGTTTGTTGAACAAAAAAAAAGAGTAGTAAAGTAAAGAGATAGGGAGTAGAATAAAACATGAAAGCATATAAAAGATACAAGCAATTGGTTAGTTTTGAGTGTTTTTGTTGCTATAATGGGATAGTTAAATGGGAAGTATATGGTCTTCTGTTGATTGATGAAGTTGTTTACGTTTTCTAAAGATGTTGCTGATTTTGAAGATAAATCAAACCTTTTAGTGATAATTTCTTTTTCTTTTGAACTCTTATTCAATTTGGTTTGTATAATTGAGATGTCAATACTTATTTAATGTTGATGATGTGACATTGTTAAATTGATAAGGAACTATGATGATATTATGCTATGATGATGCTTTACTTTGTTGCACTTTACCTTATGTAGTGCTTACTTAATTCTAATTTAGTATTTTGATTGTTAGTGCGAATTCTAGCCATAGCATTGATAGTTAAAATTACATTATGTACTAAAGTAAACTATGTAGAGTGAGGAATGTGTTGAGGAGGAGCTATTGATTAGGATGATTAGTTTCCTATATTGTTTGATTTTTTTATCAAATTTCCAAAATGGGAAATTGTTGAGGCAAAATGTGCTGAGAGTTGCTGAGTGGCACTCGGTAGTGCCAACTACAGACTGCCCCTGAAGTCATTAACTACTTGCCTTATTTGGTTTGGCAATTTAATGAAGGAAATCATTGGATCTGGTTATATGTTATTTGATTGAAGATTTTTGGTCTATCTATGATAACCAATCATTGACTTTTGGATATTGGATTGGATTCGAGTGAATCAAATTAACCCTTAGAATGTGGAGGATTGGTTAGGATTATGCTACTATTTTGGAAATCATATCTTTGATTGATTGTTCTTTGATTAATGTGATTATATTAGCTATTTTAAAAGATTTACTTTGTATTTACTTAGATTTTATGTTAGCAAGCCTAATGGAATAAATGTGGAGAGGCCTGTATAGGTGATGTATAAGAGCTTATTGAGTGCATTCAAATTTTTCATTAAAGAACATTTTTGTAAGACGTAGGGAAACCGAACTGCGTAAACAAACCTCTTGTTATTTTTGTTTTGTTTACACGGCTTTTTTTAGTGTCAAGCCATAATGGCCACTGTAATATGGAACTTATATTATAGTTTTGCATTTCACCAAATAAGCAACTTGAGATAGAAACAAAAACTTTCGAATAGTTCAATGACTATTTTGTAACTTTCTGAAATTAAGTTACCAAAACATAAACTTACTAATAGCTCATAGTTTACCTTTTAAAAAAGCATATATAAAAAATTATTAAAGCATATAATAATAGCAGTAGAGAAAAACAATCAAAACAATATTAGATCATGATGCAGGTCTTCATGGCGAAATTGACTATGCCTCTTGATGTATGTTTTTATGTTTATACCAGGCCTCCTGTTAGACCATGATGCTATAAACTATAATAAGCTTTTATATTATTGTAGCTAGCAAATTTGCTAGACTCATCTTTTAAACAATCTTAAAAGATAATCACTTTCTCACAAAATAATAACTTTAAGAAAACAAATGAATTTTTATTTTTGAAAATTTAAATACTATTCATATAAATTTTTTTATGTAAATTCTTTTTTTAAGTTAAAATTTATTAATAATAAAATCAAACAAAATGAGTCAAAAGCTAAACGCGAAAGTTACAATGAAACAATACCTAAGCAAACCTCTTAACAATAGATAAAAATGGTAAAGTTGTTATAAAACAATCAAATTAAAGAACCACTTAAAGTAAATAGAGAATTTTCTCGTATCTTCTTTTCGTTTACAAAAGAGTTCTATATATAAGACATTGACATTCAATGAAACATAAATAAATGAAGCTTATTTAACTGTTTCATTAACATGTACATTAAGTATGTTTAATAATGAATGGGGGGTTTTAACTCATTACTTTCATAAATTTTTAAAGGTTATAGACATCCATTTAATGTATTTACAACACTCCCCCTTGGATGTCTTTTAAATAAAAATGTGTCTCATGAAAACCTTTATTAGGAAAAACCCTATGGGACAAAAACCTAATGAAGGAAAAAGAGTACACAATCTCTTATTACAAGTTGCCTCATTAAAAACCTTTACCAGGAAAACTCAGTAGGACAAAACCTTGGTTAAAGGAAAAGAGTGCAACGTGTTTTTGACTCCCCATAATGGCAATATCACATTACATATTTCAATTGACGCATTCCAATTTTGTGTAGTATTCTTTCAGACGTTAAAGTTGGCAATGCCTTGGTAAAAAGTTCTGCTAAATTATCACTAGAACAAATGTGTTGAACTTCTATATCACCTTTCTTCTCATGATCATGAGTGAAGAATAATTTTGGTGAAATATGTTTCGTTTTGTCACCTTTGATATAACCATCCTTTAATTGGGCTATACATGCTGCATTACGTTCGTATAAGATAGTTGGCATCTTTTCTGTAAAGGAAAATTACATTTCTTCTAGATATGTTGGGTTAATAACCTTAGCCAAACACACTCTTGTCTTGCCTCATGCATTACAATTATTTCAGCATGATTTGAAGAGGTAGCAGCTAATGTCTGTTTTGTCGAACGCCATGATATGCCAGTACCTCCACATATAAATAAATATCCTGTTTGAGATTCACATTTATGTGGATTCGATAAATATCCAGCATCAGCATAGCAAACTAATAAAGATTTTGAATCATTTGAATAAAATAATCCCATATCAATGGTCCCTCTGAGATATCTAAATACATGTTTAATTTCATTCTAATGTCTACGTGTTGGAGAATAACTAAATCTTGCTAACAAGTTTACAGCAAAAGCTATACCAGGTCTTGTGTTGTTTGCAAGATACATCAATGCTCTTATGGCACTTAGATATGGTACTTTAGGACCAAGAAACTCTTCAACATTCTCACAAGAACGAAATTGATCTTTATTCACATTTAACGATCGTACAACCATCAGGGTACTCAATGGATGGGCTTTATCCATATAAAAATTTCTTTAAGATCTTTTTCGTATAAGTTGACTGATGGACATAAATTCTATCTTTTAAATATTCGATCTGCAAGCCAAGACAAAACTTTGTTTTTCGAAGATCTTTCATCTAAAATTCTTTCTTTAAATAATTTACTACATTTTGAAACTTTTCAGGAGTTCCAATAATATTTAGATAATCAAGATAAATAAAAATTATCACAAAGTTTGATCTGGACCTTTTTATAAAAACACATGGGCAGATTGGATCATTTTTATAACCTTCTTTTAACAAATATTCACTAAGACGATTGTACCACATACGTCCAGATTGTTTTAATCCATATAAACTTTTCTTTAATCTGATTGAGTAATTTTCCCGAGAAACTCTATATCCTTCAAGGATTTTCATATAAATTTCACTATCAAGTGTACCATACAAATAGGCTGTAACAACATCCATTAGATGCAAGTCAAGTTTTTCATGTACTGTCAGACTAATAAGATATCTAAACGTGATTGCATCTACCGCAGGAGAATATGTCTCTTCATAATCAATGTTGAGTCTTTGTGAAAATCCTTGTGCTACAAGTCGTGCTTTATATGTTACGACTTCATATTTCTCATTTCATTTTCATGCAAATATCCATTTATATCCTACCTGCTTTACATATTTAGGTGGTTGGACTATATGTCCAAAAACCTCACGTTTAGAAAGTGAATATAATTCTGCTTGAATTACGTTTTTTCCATTTTGGCCAATCTTTTCTATTTCTACATTCCTCAATAGATTTAGGCTCAGGATCCTAATTTTGTTTTGTTATTTCAATAGCAACACTATAAGCAAAATTGTTGTCGACAACTATATTTTTCGGTTCCATCTTTTTCCTGAAGTAACATAACTTATTAAAATCTTTTTGTTATCACCATTTTTAAGTACCTGAACCTCTTTTGGGGTTTTTTGATTAGTTATATCTTTAGCATCTTCTTGGGCACTTGCCTTTTATGGGGATTTTTATCTTTGGAATCAATTGGCCTTCCACGCTTCAGGCGTGGATTACTTTCTTTTGTACTAATAATTTGCCTTATTGGGATATCAATTCGTATTGGAGCATTTTCAGTTGGTATTTGAGATTTTGTAACTCTCTTTACGTTAGTAAATGAATTTCACAGTTGATTGGCGATGTTTTGCAAATGTATGATCCTTTGAACTTCTTGTTCACTTTGACTTATGCAAGGATCTAATTGAGATAATGATGATCCATTCCATGTAATTTTTTTTACCAGTTGTATTTTCTCTCCCCTTAATGTTGAGAATATTGTTTCATCAAAATGACAATCAATAAATCATGCAGTAAATAAATCACCAGTTAATGGTTCAACATAATTAATTATAAAAGGAGATTCATAACCAACATATATTCCCAACCTCCTTTGATGACCCATCTTTGTGAGTTGTGGTGGAGCAATTGGAACATATACTGCACATCCAAAAATTCTAATGTGGGAAATGTTTGGCTCTTGAAAAAAACCAATTGTAATGGGGAGTACTTATTATAACTTGTTGGCCTTAAGCGTACAAGTGCTACTGCATGCAAAATAGCATATCCCCAAGCTATAATAGGGAGTTTTGTTCTCATAAGCAATGGCCAAGCTATTAGTTGGAGGCGTTTGATAAACGATACAACTAAATCATTTTGTGTGTGAACATGAGCTACAGGATGTTCAACTTTTATCACAATTGACATACAATAATCATTAAAAGCTTGAGATGTAAACTCACCAGTATTATCAAGACCAATAGTTTTGATTGCATAATCTAGAAATTGTGCTCTTAATCAAATTATTGAACAAGTAGTCTCGCAAATGCCAGGTTGCAAGTCGATAATAAACACACATGTGACCACCTACTAGATGCATCTATCAGTACCATAAAATATTTGAATGGTCCACATGGTGGATGAATGGGTCCACATATATCACCTTGAATACGTTCCAGATATGTGGGAGATTCAATCCCAACTTTAGCTGGTGATGGTCTAATAATCAATTTTCCTTGAGAACAAGCAACAAAAAATAGATCCTTGAATTCAAGAATCTTTTGGTTCTTTAATGGGTGTCCAATTGAATTCTCAATGATTCTTCGCATCATAATAGATCGGGGATGGCCTAATCGGTCATGCCAAATAGTAAAAGTATGTGGTTTTACAAACTTCTGATTTGTAGTAACATGTGACTCAATTGCACTAATATGTGTATAATATAAACCTGTTGAAAAAGCAGGTAACCTTTCCAAAACATATTTCTTTCCACATTTAACATTTGTAATATATAGATATTCAATATTTTTCTTATTCATAGTCTCAATATAATATCCACTAAGACAAATATTTTTAAAACTCAATAAATTTCTTTGAGACTTAGTGGAATATAAAGCATCATCAATGACAAATTTTGTACATATAATAGCTCTTCTGGAGCCTTCAATAAGTTTTGAACTACCCGATATTGTATTAACATGAGCATTACTTATTGTCAAATGAGAAAAATATTTTTTACCTTTGAGTATTGTATGTGTTGTAGCACTATCTGCATAACACATATCTCTATTGATTTTGGGTTCATCGAAATTTTGTTGAATACTCATATTCTTCATAAAAACAAACAAAATATAATATGAGAAACATTGCAAACGTTTATTAAATATATAAATTATTCTTTATGCAAGAAAATAAAGCATACTTAAAGCAACATAAAAATGTTAAAATAACATCAATTTTTCTAATGATTCTCAAAGAAAATTGCCATATCTAGGTGAGTTATATTATTAAGGTCATTAAATTTATCACCCTCATAGGCATGGTCAGTTTTAGTATTATAGTGAATATCTTCAACTTTTTCCTCAATTTCATCATTTTCGGATATAAAATTTGTCTAATATGCTCTCTCTTCTTTTTAATGGGTGCTTGATAAAGTTTCACTAAATGCTCAAACGTACGACAGGTACGTGACCAATGCCTCTTCATACCACATCAATAGCATATATTCTCAACAATCTTTGAAGAATTATTTTGACCACTTCTTTCTTGCCTTTCATTGTTATTCTTTTTTTGGTGATTAGAAGTATCATTGTTATGACCACCATGATAACGATTACTAGTACGTCCTTGACCACGTCCCCCACTACATCTACGACCACAGCCGTGACCTCTATATTTTCTATTTTCATAATTATTTTTACTGCTACATTCACTTCAGGGAATGGTGCAGAACCAATGGGATGAATTCCATGATTTTTCATCAATAGCTCATTCTCAGCCACCAAAAAGCATGAAATCAATTTAGAATACCTTTTAAAACCTTTTTCACGGTATTGCTACTGCAGAAGCACCTTAGTAGCATGAAAAGGTTGAAAGTGTTTTCTCTAACAAGTTCTCATTAGTTATGTTTTCTCCACATAATTTTAGTTGGGAACTAATTTTGAAAAGTTCTGAATTGTATTCACTTACAGTCTTAAAATCTTGAAGCCGTAAGTGCATCAAATCATAACGAGCTTTAGGGAGTATCACCGTTTCTTGATGGTCAAATCATTCTTTCAAATTTTTCCACAACTCAAGAGGGTCTTTCACAATGAGATATTCTACTTCTAATCCTTCATTTAGATGATGACGGATGAAATTCATTGCTTTTTCCTTGTCTTGATTAGATGCTTCTTTATCTACTAATATAGTATTTCCTAGACCTGTAGCATCTAGGTGAATTTCAGCATCTAACACCCATGACAAATAATTCTTGCTTGAGATGTCTAAGGCCGCAAATTCAAGTTTAGCAAGATTTGACATTATAATCACTTGAATCAAAATAAAAAAATCAGTAAAGTAATAACCATTCTAAATCGTAAAATAATTCAATTTTTTATATACTAAATTTGCTAAATAATAATATGTATGTCACATATTGGCACAGAGAGGAATATTCATAATAATAACTTAACACAAATTACATTAATTGAAATTTCTTTTAGTAAAAAAAAAACATGTATATATAATTATCATTATTAGATTTGAGTTGTAAAAATAAATGTGCAAATGTTACCCAAAGCAAATATTTCATCTAGAAAATAAAATAAAAGAATTATGAAAATATGTATACCTTATATAGTTTAACGGGAGTTATACGGGCAAATTATATAAAGTCGAAATAACGTGAACTTCACTATGAACTTGTAGAAACTCGTGCTGATAACGTATTATAAAACAATTAAATAAAAGAACACTTAAAGTAAATAGAGAATTTTCTCGTATCTTTTTTTTTCATTTACAAAAGAATTTTATATATAAGCCATTGACGTTCAATATAACATACATAGATGAAGTTTATTTAATTGTTTCATTAACACGTACATTAAACATCTTTAATAATGAATGGGGGTTTTAACTCATTACTTTTATAAATATTTAAAGGATATACACATTCAATGCAACATAAATAAATGAAGCTTATTTAACTGCTTCATTAACACGTAAATTAAGCATCTTTAATAATAAATAGGGGATTTTAACTCATTACTTTCATAATTTTCTAAAAATTATAGACATCCATTTAATGTATTTACAACAAAAATAACATCCTCAAAATACCCGAAATTCAGACTGCTTCAATACTTATCCAATCAATACGCGAATTGCAAAAATAAGACACATTTCAAGGTTAAGCTTCCACCATTCATATAGTATTTTAAAAATTTTATACTAATGTTTAAATTTATTTTGACATTATTAATTAATTTTAAAAATTATTAAATAAATTAATATATTTTAATTAATATGCATAAGCCTTGCATAGGAGTAAAAAACTAGTTTAATATATAATATAGTATATATTTTTAAGGGTAAATATACCCAGTGTTATTAAACTGTTAGTAAATTTATGTTTCAGTCACTTAATTTTAAAATGTTACAATATGGTCGCTAAACTATTCAAAAGTTTTTATTTAGATTACTGAACTATTCAAAAATTTTTATTCAAGTCATTTGGCAGTTTTTATTTTAAGTTCCACTAGTGAGCTCTAAGTGACGATTTGATATTGATACAATGTATTAGTACCTGTCAGTGAGTAGAAGAACATATCTTAGATTCAAGTGGATTCGGCGATTAGTGTCGGAAATTAAAGAAGAAAATTGTTTGGATTTTGGTTCTTATATTCATTACATTCGAAGTTATGTCATGAAATGAAAATTGAATTGTAGAAGAAAAATTTTCGATTAGTACAAGTGATATGAATAGAGAAAGTCATACTATAGTAATACTAACAACCTAGTTAAATAAATTTTTTTAAATAATTCAATAAATTTTGTAACTTTTTTAAAGTTGAATAATTATAATATAAACTCACTAATAATTTAATAACTTTAAATATAATTTACCTATTTAAAAAAATACATAAAATATAATAATAACCGTAAAGAAAAACATTTAAATTAGTATCGGAGCATGATAGTGGTGTTGACGAAAATGACTACGCCTCTTGTTGCAGATCTTCATGTTTAAATCAGGTCTCCTCTGTGGATTAAAGTAGTGTTGGACCATAATGCTATGAACTGTTTTAGCAAGTTTGTGGTTTAAAAAAAAAAAAAAAAAAATCAAAACAGTAATGATGGGCGCGGGTGGACCCGGATGTGGGGAATTGGGGATTGGGGGCACGTCCCCACCCACTTACACTTAACGAGGACATGGATGACCGTTAAGCTGACATAACGTGTACGGCCATGATTGATCTTCATAGTATGACCTGCAGAATAACAAACTCCGCTTTGCTTTTTAGTGTTTTTCCTTTATTTAAGTCTTGAAATTTCGAGCCACCCCCTTCCCCAAAATACTAACGCACGAAGTACCTTTTCTTTTTTTATTTAAGTTGAAAAGAAAAAGATATTTTTGGTTTTTTCATGTTTGCTTTTTGTTTTTCCTCTCTCTTTTGCTAACATTTTTTGTAATGAAATCAATGCTCAACACGTGATTGTGGTTTTTTTTAACTATTAATGTTTTCTTTTCTTTTAAATCTTGCTCTCTTTTTTGTCTGTATTTAAATTTTCAAATTTTTTAATACAATACTTATAATTATTTATAATTCTTTTTAATTAAAAACATAAATGTGTTATAACATGCTTAAATTTATATATTTTTGTATTGGTAATAATATTGATGTCAATCGAGTTAACTAGATCTGTCTATGGACTGGACCACCCGATTCGCCTAAAAGGTGAGAGAGATTGAATAAAAATATTGGCCCGAAAAATAGGCTTGCACAAAAAATAATACTTATTTAGAAAATAAGATCATGCCTCAAGCAAGGTTTTTTGGCTTGGGCTCGACTCGACCCAAATTTACAAAAAAAATATTATTTTGTTGTCATTTTACTATTATGTTGCTACTATTTTGTTGTTATTATTGGATATTGTATAACTTTTGTTTTATTATTAACTTTACTATTATTTTAGAGGCATTTGCTTGTTAAGTTGTACCTATCTTAATGTTATTTAAGTATAAAAAACTTTTAAAATTTATTTTCAATTTATTGGGAAACATTCATTTTAATTTTTTTAGTGTTTTTGATGTATTATGTTTTTTATTTTTTATATAAAAATTTTCAATACAGGAGAGTCTGGTTGGGCTTGGGTTTTAGTATTTTAATTCGAGTCGGGCTTTAGTAAAATTTTAGGCCCATATATTAGGTTGGGCCTACAATTTTGTTAGGGTCCGGTCCGACCCGTGAACACCTTTAGCTAAAACTCAATTAGCAAATTTTTCAGATTCTTTTAAATTTTAATATGTATGGACCGGGTTGAGCCTGAGCTTTAGTATTTTTATCCGAGTCAGACATATCAAACAGGCCTAAAATTTTATTAGGATCCGACCTAACCCTTGGACACCTTTAACTAAGAGTCAATTAGGAAATTTTTAGATTCTTTTAAATTTTATTTTATTTAATTATTATATAAGGTATATGTTTTATTTTAAAATGATTTATCCACACTTTCAAAAGACAAACGATCCCTCCACGTGTTTATCCTGAAATTGTTTTTAGGTATGTATGATGTACTCCGCACATTAGGAAAAAAAATAAAAAATAAAAAAATTTTATTTTTAAAATTACAATGATTCTAATTAATTAACTAAAATAAATATAAAAGAATTTGAAACTTCAACGTCTTATTGTTGAGTAAAGATGTGATATATATTTAAAGAATGAATCTAGATGTTAAATTGTATATGAGTTATTTTATTTTTAAATTATGTAGATAAATATCTAAATTTGATTTTTTTTAGATATTGTTTCAGACATATTGTTGATATTAAGTAACAGTGTAAAATTTGTATCCATTTTTCATGATATTATGTATGGATCACATACATCATGGTGAATTCTTTAGAAAAAAAAATTGTGTCTTTCGTTACATATATCGTAACTAAATTCATCCATGATCACATATATTAACACAACCAAATGACATAGATCAAGTATGTATGTGTAGCATAGAAATTACATGTAATATGATCTAAACATGTCTATTTCCAACCGGTCCTCCTTAATCTTAGTAAGATCAAACTTTACTAAAATCAGAGTGTGAATAAATCAAAGAAACTTTATTTCTTACTATCTGTAAACTGAAAATGTGTCTATAACATGAAATCATTTAAAAATACAAACTCCCACTAAAACCAAATATACTTATATGACATTACACCCATATAAGCAGTGTGCTCTTATAAAACCTTAGGTGTAATCCTTTAGTAAGTGGATCCGCAATCATGGAGTTTATATTAATATGCTTTATAGGCACCTAACCACTTTGAACTTTTACTTTAATAACTAAGAACTTAAAGTTTATGTGCTTTGACTTTGATGTGCTTCTGTTGCTATTGGAATATGTAACGCCTCGAATTTTGTGGCCTAGAAGAATTGGGCCTTGGGCACGAGAGCGTTTAAATTTTTTTAGAACAAGAGAACGACACAATTGCATGTTAGGTCTGCTGGGTAAGTGATTTTGAAAGGTTAAGGGGCTTCTATGAAGACCTGTATTCAAGCCATGTCATATGGAAAATTTTTATTTTTTATCATTAGGGGAACCATGACTCCTGGTTTTAGCCTTTTAAATAATTGTGAATAACAAAAGACACAAAAGAGCATGTGGTGTTGTGGCAAGGTGCCGTCACAAGTGTGGCAAGAAGGTCAAAGGTTCAAGTCTCATTGCATGCAAATAGGATTATTTATTTTGCTCATGTGTGGGCAAGAGTTGGTGTTGGATTTGAACTCTGTGTTGGAGAGTTTGAATGGGTCAAATGAGTGATTTAAGGAGTGGATCATAGAGGAAATTGAGGGATAATGGGAGAAAATCAAGGAGAGGGAGCTGGAGATTTTCAAGGAGTTTGAAGGCTTGAGAAGTTGTGCCGAAATAGGTTTCTTGCTCTTCAAAAGTCAGCTAGTGTGTTGTAGGGATGCTGTTTTTCTTTTAGCCATTTTGACTTTTGGCTCATTTTGTTCGGTTTGAAATAGTGATGCGGGTAGTGGTTGATTTTTTTTCTAGTCATTCTTTTCATTTTAGTTCTTTTTGCCTTTTGCCAAAATCGAGCAATACCCCTTTTCTCCGCTATTTTCTTTGCAACAATTGCTGCTTGTGTCGATTCTCCCTTTATTCTCCTCCTCTTAGCACTTTTCTGTTCTTCTTATTTCTCAATTTGACTGAACCAATCCCTTTTCTCCCTCCTTTCTTGCTCATTCGAAGTTCTTCTTCTCACTTATCTAAAACCGAATTCTCCTTCTCTCTATTTCTTTTTCTACAACTTTTCATCTCTGTCAACCTTGAATATTCTTTCTTAATTTGGAATTAGGCCGAAACTAGTTATCTTTTCTTCTTCTTCTCTTCTGATTTGGTCAACATTGGATTAATGTTCTTGACCGATTCTCTTCCTCCCCATCTGCTTTAATCCACATCGTCAAAGGATTGTTGGTTCTGTGGCCGAATGTTGTAGCCGAATATTCCCTGTCTTTGTAACCAAATATTAATCTTTCCTCCATCTGTTGCTCTAGCCTCTGAAGTGTCGAATCTGTTCTTCTCTTGAGGGTTGTCTGAGTTGTAACAGTCCGGTTTATACCCTAGTCAGAACAGTGGTTTCGGGACCATAAATCTGAGTTTGTATGATATTTTAATATTATTTCCTGTGACTATGATGTGTGATTATGCATGTGTCAAAGTTTCGTAAGATAATTTAACTGTTTGTGTGTTTAAATTGAGCAAATGACTAAATCGCGTAAAAGTAAAAGTGACCTTTATTTGATTTAGTGGTTAAATGGATGTGTCTTTATAAGATAAGGCCTTATGTTGTAAATTACCCTTTTTACAATATAGTAGACAGCGTATAGTCAATAATGACCTTGTGTAATATGTTTTATGCTTATAATTTTGAAGGATAAATTTGGAAATGGACTAATAATAATATGTTTTGTAATAAAATAAACAAATGAAAAAAGGATGTTTATCTTCATGTTTTGCCGAAAATATCAAAGAAAGAAAAAGAAAGAAAACTTAAGCTAGGTTCGGCCATTCCAAGCTTGAATAAGGTATGAATTTGAGTTGGATTTTGATAATTTTTATGTTTTTGAGATTGTTGTTTAGTTTACTATCAAGCCCATGTCTTAATTTGATGAATTGATGTTGTTTATGAGATGTGTCACTGATGATATGTTGAGCTTTGTGATGAGTTTAGTTGTTAAATGGAAGGTTTGAGCTAGATGAACATATTTTGTTCTTGAAATTTTGATGAAATGAGCTAATTTGGGCTAAATTGAGAAAATAGTAAATTTAGGGACTAAATTGTAAATTTGATGGAAAATATGGGCTTGTATGAGAAGTATGAGCATTCGGCTAAGCATGTATGTGTGATGAATTTGTGTATTTAATGTTTTGAGAAAAATAGACTAAATTGATAAATTGTGTAAATATGAAGGTTAATTTGCAAATAGCCCTAAATGTGTGTCCTTGGATTGAATTGAATGAGTTAATGAATAAAAGGGTTAATTCTAAACATGTATAGATCAAGAACTAAGGAAAACGGACTTAGATCGCGGGAAAGCGAAAGTAACCGAGTAGTCGTTTCCATTTCCGCTAAATCAAATCCGAGGTAAGTCATATTGCAAATAAATGTAATTGTACTGAATTAAACATATTCATATGAATATCGATGATAATGAATGCTTATGAGATGTTATGTACATGAATTCTGAGACAAGGTCGAAATAGCAAAAAGTCCGAGAAGTCTCGTACGAACCTAGGAATATATATAGGATTAACTATGTCATGACATAGGTATCTATTCCATTTTATCATGTAAGACCACATATGGGACGTTGGCATTCATTTGAGATTTTGTGTAAGACCACGTCTGGGACGTTGGCATCGATATGAGCTTTGCGTGTAAGACCACATCTGGGACGTTGGCATCGATATGAGCTTTACGTGTAAGACCATGCCTGGGACATCGGCATCGTATTGATTCGTGTAAAACCCTGTCTGGAACGGTGGCATCGTTATCCGAGTACACGTAAGACCTCGTCTGGAACGTTGGCATTGTACGACTATTCTGAACCTTCTGAGTATCCTATTAGATTCCTATCAGTTCAACGGGTAAAATCCGAGCTATGATTAATTATGTGAGTGTATATTCGTTTCAGGTACGTTTGGTATGCACACTAAATGTGTATAAAAGGTAAGTACCTATGTGATTTTGATTTGAAGAAATGTATGATTGAATATGAGAATGTAACTAAGATGCAAGAATGGTTATGAAAGAGTTATGAATATATATATATGATTTTTGAATTGATGAATATGGCAAATATGGCCAAGAATATGGACCAAAGCATATATGTAAGAAATTTGCTATGAATATGAATTGTGCCAACGTTTCTATATGCATATATGCTTTACATATTAAGTTTATTTGTATATGACTTACTAAGCTTTTGAAAAGCTTACTTTGTGTGTGTTTTCTCTGTACTATAGATCATCATAGCTACTCAAGGCTCGGGACCGTCGAGGATCGTTATCACACTACTCAACTTGTTTTGGTACATTTTGGAAATGTATATAGCTAGATATGGCATGTATAGGTTAGATATTTGTATATGAATATGAAGTGGACTTAGCCGTGTGATTTGGCTAGATATGAGTTGAAAATAAGCTTAAAGGAATGTGTTATATGATGCATATTTTGGTATGGTTGAGGCACATGAAATGGTTAAGTTTTTGCGTAAGTATGGATGAATAATGCTTGTGTTTATATAAGTTTCAGTCTTGTGGATTTGCTATGAATGAGATTGGATTTGAATGTATTGATTGAATGGTTAATTTGGTATGTTCTTGGTTGCCAAGTATGCATTAGATGTCTTGGTAAATTGGTTTTAGGTTTGACCCTTGTTGGGTGGCATTTTGGCCTTGCAAATGGCCTATAATGTCACACGGTTGTGGCACACGGGCATGCCTAGTGACCGCGGGGCTAAGTCAGTAGCTAGCTAAGAGTACACGGTCTTAGCACACGGACATGCCTGGTAGCCGTATGATTTTGATAGGATCGACCACGGCCAGAGTACACGGGTGTGCTTGGTGGCCGTGGAGCCAAGTCAGAATCGACCACGGCTAGAGTACACGGGCGTGCTTGGTGGTCGTGGAGTAAAGTCAGTTTCAACCACGGGGTAGACACATGGGGGTGTCTAACAGTTGTGGGAGGCACACGGCCTGCCTACACGAGCGTGTAACCCCTGAATCTTTGAAAAGTTTTAAATTTCTGAGAATTTCTGTATGTGTTCCGGTTGAGTCTTGACCCTATTTCTAAGCATGCTTAAAGTCTCGTTGACCGCAATAAGGGACATTATGTTTGTATTCGATGTGATACTTGATGAATTGTCTAATTAAGTTTTCGATCTGACAGGTAACGCTCTTAACCCTAATCCGGCGACGGGCACGGGATAGGGGTGTTACATGAGTTCAATTTATCTACTGGTCGATTGTTAGAAGTAGGTGGTTTGTGCTTTCAATCATTAATCGAATGCTAGTTCTCTTGTTGGCCGTGTGTTTTCCTAAGGTTAGTATTTGATTAACCTTGGTTATTGGATATTGATGCTTAATAATGGTTGTGGTACAGATAAACCACAAGGAGGTGAGTTCGATTCATAATCAAACGGCTTAGGAAGTATAAGCCGATTCAGTTAAGGTAGGTATTAATCTTGGGTTCTGCTTCTGTATTAAAAAAGCTTGTTAAATCTTATTAATGGAATGGCAAACTGAATACCTTAATCGAATATAGGTTCTACGCTCGTGGGCTACTGCGTTTTTCTCCAACAAAGTGTGTACACACACCACTCCAACTGTAGATCGACAAATGTTGAAATGCTGAAATGTCGAAATGCCGAAATGTCGAAAATCCGAAAATACGACAACGGTTACCATACAAGCGCATGAACGCTTGTGCGGGAAAGTTGATACAATGAATGAGGTCACCATGAGCGGTCTCATGGTCTTGGGCCACTTTTGGGTCAAATAGGTCGTGTGGGCCCAATGGGCTCACGGGCCCTACATGGGCCTTGGGCCCATTCACACTGCTGAATCTTAAGGTAAGATTATCGAAATACTCTCATAAGGTAAAATGACCAAAATACCCCCATAGGGTAAATGACTAAAATACCCTCATAGAGTAAATTGACTATAATACCCATGTAGGGTAGAATGACCGTTATGCCCCTGAAGGGCAAAATAACTAAAATGCCCCTACATGTTATATGATTGTTATTGTATGCCATTATGGTATGTTGCATTCATGTGATATTATGTTTCATGGGGGATAGGATCATTGATTTAGAGGAGGTATATGATTTGATAGAGTCGTATGGTCGCTTGACGACTGTGGATCCACCGATGGCTTGAAGTCGATTATGTGATTGGGCTTAGGTACTGATTCAAGCCCACATTGATTACTGTAATGGGCTTAGGCCCTGATAGATGTGATGTGTGTTGTTTGATTGTTGGGGTTGTACACACTGAGTTTTCACAAACTCACCCCGTCTTTTTAATTTTTCAAGTAATCCTTAGTAAGCGGTTCGACGTACTGGAGGACTCAAAGGTGGCCACCCTACGAACAACTTTAAATTTTAGTATTCTATTTTACCTTACTTAAACCGCTTTCTTATTGGGTTGTAATAAGGCCTCTTTTAATTTCTGGTTTTTAATTTGGGATTTTCAGTTTATTACATTTTCTATCTGTTAAAAATAGATCGCGGTTTTTCAAAACAATAACTGTTTTTCAAACGCTACGTTTCCGCAACTCAATTTTAAATATCACGTTTTTGTAAATCATTTGTTTTAAATTAAGCTTCTGCAACAAATAAGGTTTTAAAGGCAGTAACATTTTAAAAGGGAATAACTTTTTAATAAACCACGATAGAAAATAAACAAACGCAAACTGAGGTTTTGTACAAGTTTTAAACAGGGAGAAGTTCAAAATTTCAAGAAGGGTTTTCAATGAAAACATGGTTTTCGAAAAACACTTCAATTTGACATGCCAGATTCGGCCCTAACGTCTAGGCCGGGTTTGGGGTGTTACAGAATAAAAGACTACAATTTGTTTTCACAATTTGCACCTTAGTGACAAAATCTTGTATCCATATTCCATCAAAATCGGAGTCTGCATACTTGATGATCTCTAACTGATCAAACCTCCGATATGTGAGCATGTAATCTTTTGTTACCTTATAACCATCTTGGATGCTATTCAATGGTCCAAACCAGGGTTACTTAAATATCTGTCTAACATTCCAACAGTACACAATATTCCAATGTATATAAACCTGAACATACATTAGACATCCCACTGCTAAAATGTAAAAAAATCTTATGTATTTCTGTAATCTTAAAATCATTCTTAGGACATTGATTGAGACTATACTTATTATTAACAAGCAGTATGTCATCAACATATAAACCAAATATAGAATCTTACTCTCCCTAAACTTATGGTTTATACAATTATCAACCAAATTCATCTCTAAGCTGCATGAGATAATCATTTGGTAAAATTTGTAATACTATCGACGAGCAGTATGCTAAATCCCAAAGATGAAGTTATTTAATTTGCAAATCATTAACTTCGCATCATCAGACACAAAGTTTTCTAATTGCACCATATAAATGTATGGTCAATGTTACCATTGAGAAACGCAATATTCATCTGATGCAGCTTAAGGTCAAAATATTCCACTAAAGCCATTATAATCCTTTCTCTAGTGGACCTTTTAATGACATTCATTCTTGAGGTTACTGAGTTTGTTTTTCTGGAACAATTACCTCATCTTGAATAGGGAGTTGTTCAACATTGTCTTGTTGACATTCTAGATTCACTTCTTGATCAATGATAGGTATGAGAACCTAAACATCGTTAAAAGTGATAGTAGGAACTAAGTTAGAATCTAATTTCCCCTCAAAAGCAATGTCTCTAACCTTATTTCTCCTTCCAAACTCAATATCCTCAAAAAATGTTGCAATTCTTGTCTCAAAAATATTCTTAATTGTGGGATCATAAAAACTCATAGCCCCTAGATTACTCAGAATTTCCTCGACCGTTATACTTTATAGACATCAAAGAAGTCAGAAGTGATGACATCTCAACCTTATTGTTTTTAGCAAAACATTTCTCAATTTCATCAAGGAAACCTTGGCTTGAGTAATCTCTTTAGATCCTGTGCCCCTAAATGTTTTTGGATTGTTGTGCTGCATGATAATTAGACTCATGCGATTTGAACGATCCCACCTCTTAAAATCCCCTTTAACATAAGGGGTGCTTTTGCGGTGAAAGGTGTGAGTTGTTCTTCACTTAGTGCAATGACTATGTCCATACAGCTAAGCATTATAAATGCCTTTTCCATTTCTTAAAATTAGTCTCATTAAACATGGGTATAGAATTTATATTAGCAGATTCTGTGGTAGCAAAAGATAAACTAGTTGAATCCAGAACAAAATAGATAAAAACAAGCTCATATCAATATTCATAAGTAAACAATAAATTCAAAATAAAGGATAATCCCATCTCAAGATACCAAACACAACATTAATATCAATTCTTTAGACAATAATATTAATAGTAATAATATTAATAGTATGCGGTACTCTTGTTGTAGTAATCTAACATTGAACAATAAATTATGCGAAACAATGAATTAATCTTTGGACTAACATATTGCTCACATAAAGTACCTTATAATTGTCACACATTTATCACCACAATTGATCTTGAAATTCTACCCAATATTAACTTACTTTTGGGTCAATTAATAAATGCATGAATCACAAAAATATGTAATCATCTTAATATTTTAAATAAACTAATCTGCGCAAAAGAGGTCACTTTGGCAGCATTTTGTTTCAACTAATCTATTTAAAGTACTAGATATTCTTAATTAAAAATTAAAGCCAAAATCTGAATTTATTTGTTTCAAGATATTTTTATTAATTTCATCTTTTAATCAAATTAAAATATAATAGTATATATATGTATATATATTTATCCCAAAATAACATACAATGATGTTGGCAAATATAATAATAGCTGAATAAATCAAAATAACCTCACATAAGATTTTAAATATAAACCAAAATAATTTGAATAAAGGAAAATCTCATATCAAGATATCGGACACTCCATTAATATTTCATCTTTGGACAAAATATTAACTTATAAGTAATATATTGGTGTAGTAATCAAACACTGACAATATGAACATGTCGAATAATAAATCTTCATTTGGGTTAATTTATTACTCACATGTAAAACCGAATAATCTTCACATGTTTATTACCACGATTGCATGTGTAATATTAACCTTCTTCTTTTGGGCGATCAATATTAACGTAGCTTAAGTTACATGCATACAACCTTTTATATTTTAAAATAAAATAATTTCAATAACAGAAATCACTTTGGCAACTTTTTATTTCAATTAAGTTATTTTAAAATATATAAAAACATACCAATATTCAAATTTAAAATTTACCCAATAGTCAAAGGTCAAAATTATTTTTATTGCTTTATAGACTCCGAAATAATCCAAAATAATGTTGTCTTAATAATGCAATAAAAAACTGAAAACCATAATATTTGACTCTCTCTTTTTTCCCCAAAACTATATATATCAAAACCAAATAGAAATAATGTAGTTAACAAGCACATGTATTCATAATTTTGGCATAAACAAAAACACCAAAGCAATTTACGCATATACATGTATTCATAAACAAATAGAAAAACTTACCCTGGATATACTATGTAAATTCAAAGTTGTATTTATGATTAAATAGAGATTCACATGAATACTTGAAAAATATTTTTAAGCAAATAAATCTCAAAAATAGAATCATAATAATTGGTATATCTCACAATTCAAACTATAAATCATATCATCAAAATCTAACCAAGTATTGTAGAACCTAACTTAAAACCAAACAGTTCAAACATATATCATGATTAACATCAATATGCATCAAAACCTAATTTCATCATAATTAAACCATAAAAATATAATCCTGATTGACTTGCTTTGCATATCCCAAGTAAATCCAAATCCAAAATATTTGTTTAAACTGAATAGTGTGAAAAGAATAAACATATAAACTCAATAATAAATATCAATGGACTAATATTATTCCCACAACAAAGCCAAAAACAAATAAAACCTTAAACATGCCATTAACAAAACTTTTATAATAAAATTAAATATTCTATTTATCCTAAAGCCGCAATAACTAAAAAAAAAAAAAAAGACTGAGGGTGACAGAGCAAACGAAATATATATTCCTTAATAGCATAAAAATCAATAGCCAAATCAGCCTTTATGCATGTTCTGCATTCTTTTTTTTTTTTTAACAATAATAACCTTTGCGACATCAATGAAAGAAGAAGAAAAAAAAAAACAATAGCTAAATACATGCATAAATCAAGAACCAAATAAATTATAGTCTTTAATCTTTCACTAAATCGCATATTCAAATATTAACCCAACCTATATTTATAACATAAACTTAAAGGGTTTCTATCAATATTTTCAACACACAGAATTGATGGAATATTTAACGAATATTAAGAACCAAAATATTTATTAATCAATACACCAAATCAATATTTTAAATTCTCAAAATTTTAAAACAAATCGAAACCCTAAAAAATTTGACATCAGTATTCCAAAAGATTTGGCATGTATGATAAAAAAACATTAAATCCAAATATTAAATAAAAAAATTAAATCCAAATATTAAATCCATAAAATTTGAAAAACGAAATAACCCAAAAATAATTGAGAATCAATTTGTTCTCAATGATTAAATATGACAATGTTCTGATACCACTTGTTAGAACCGTAAATAATATCTAATATCAAATTAGAATTGTAAACTAAGATCTATTAGGTCAAATCATCAAGAACAAAACTAGATGCAGAAGCATACCTGAATTCATCGATTTCTTGAAATCTACGGATCTTGTGGTTTTGATATTCCAAATTAATGCATAAATAATCTAGAGAAGGTGACTCTCTCTTTTTAAAAAATGTGATATTAGAAAAGTTATCTTATATGTAATTTAAGGGCCATAACCCTAATATATAATTTTGGCACATTAGCCCTAATTTTTAGTCAACCCATCATCCATTAGAAATTAGTTACTAGAGTATCTACACATATTTGACCCATACTTTATTTAATAATTAAAGCCCAATAAACCTTAACTAAATTAGATCACTTTTAATTTGGGCTAACCTATTATGATAGTAAATAATATGTAATTACTTTTATTTTATATGTGATGTTTATATTTTCCAACAAGATTTTAAGTAAGTGATTACATAATTTTCTTTTGTCCGAAGAAATAATTCATCGAAATAATGAATCACCATTGATATCGACACATTTGATGTCGTCAAATGTTTAGGAGTTCCTCTATTGAATCCTTTTCCTTCTTCTGGTTGCTGGATATCTCGTTCATATACATTTTCTCTTTGTTTCCCAATCCTATAGTGAGTTACAGATAGAGTTCGAAAAGGTCAAATCTTTGATGATTCCATCATATATGATTGAGTTGTGAAAACTTCTTGATAGGTATCCTAAAGAATCCCTTTCTAGTTGCTTTAGAACAATTAGGAGATTCTCTAGAAGAAATACAAGATTAGTTCAGTTTGATTTAATATTCATACTCGTGCATATGCTCAACCATATCTAACCACACCAAATAACATAAATTTTTAATTAGTTTTAGAGATTTATATAAACAACATAAAATTATGAGTTCGGAAAAAATTATGAATAATTTTTATGATTAATTTTAAACATTGTGTTAAAAAGAGTAAATATGATTACAGTTTAATTAAAAATATTAAAAATAAAAATAAAAAATATGAATTAAATAAGAAAAGCATAACAAAGTGAAATGATAGAGTGATTAGTCATTTTCAGAATTTAAGAAAGAAGTGACATGACAAGATTAATAGTTTTGATATATTTTTTGGTATGATAAATGAAATATGATCATGCAATGTGTATGATGTTGAGGGCCCTAAAACAATAAAAGCACCAGAAGACAATGACCTATGATCTAAAACACTTTTAATGCCTTTCATCAATTGGGAGCTAAACAACAAACCAAAATCCCAGTTGTACGCCTCACTCTAAATATTTGTCTTTGCTCTATCTAATTTCCCCAAATATCACACAACTTTATCGCCTTTGGAGTTTATGCTTAAATTTTATTTTTGGGTTTAGGATTTTAAAATTTCATCGTCTTTGAAGAAATTAAGTAGAAATTTTTTTCGTATTTTAAAAACTAAAGTGAAATGTTATTATAAATCAACTTATTATTTTTGAAGGGATTAAACATAAATTTTTTATTGGGGGACCTTTGTCTGCCTTTTTAGTGTCGTCTTTGTGTGTAAGACCATATCAACTAGCTATTTTCACATAATATTCAAAAAAAAAAACGACATCATTTTAGTTAATGGAGTTAATGTTTATCATTTGAGTTCGAATTAAAATTTGAAAATCGAAAAGTATAAATACTAGAACTAACGAAATTGGAGAATAAAATATTGGACTTAAGAATGATTTAAGTTAGCGGATTTAGTTATTACAGTTTAGATCAAGACTGAAATTTCAAAATTCGAATAATAAAGAAAGTATAAAATTAATCATATTATAGTATAGAGACTAAATCGATATGATTGAATTAATTATCAAATAAATATAAAAAAAAAGTATTTTAGAATGAGGACAATCTTCATTTAATGAATCTTTTAACTCTATTTGGACGGGGAGTATGAAACATTAGATAATTAATATGGTGTTGGATTTAGCATTGGGGGATTGTGCAAAGCCAGAACACAGGTTTTCCTTTTTGCTGCTGCAATGGCTCAGTTGTAACATGACAAAAATCTTGCAACATTTGCACTCTCCTCCAGCTAATTTATGGGACCACACAATTTGATACATTTAAAAATCATCCAAAAATTGCTTCAATAAATAATTTTGCTTTCGATCTTTTCAGTGGTGTTTTTGTTTGGATTAATTAATATAGCAAAATGCATGGGTTTTGATTTGCAATGAAACCCATATTTATTTGCCCATAACCTTTACAAACGATGGTGTAAATTGAGAGGATTGTTAAACTGGAAAGAAAAGAAAATAAAAACCCACATCATCAACCTAAGGAAATATTTGGCCCAAAAATGATGAAAAGCTTTGATTTGCTAAATTTCACCAACAGACAAACACTAAGTTGAAAAGGGACCCGAAACTGAAATGGCCTAGTGGCCGCCTCACACGCCAGTCGCCAGTGCCTCATCATTCTATTTTTATTAAATTATGCTATTACTATTTATTCTTCTACGTTAATTTGATTTCTTTTGTTTCAGTATATTTTCAATTTTAAAATTACAATTTTGAGTCCCTAAATTCATTAAGTATATTATTTTTAAATTCAATAAAAATATCATAAAAGTATCTGTACTAGAAGTTTAGTTATATTTTACTCCTAATAAAAGATTGATAAATTAATAGATTATAATTTCACAAATCTTTGTAATTTATCCCAAGTGTAAAGCCACCTCTTTGTCCCCTTTGATTTTCCTTTCCAAGAGTGAAGTGGTCAAAATTTGTAGTGAAGGAGGTGAAAATGAAGCTTCACCATATCCTGTCCTAGTTTCATTTGTTCTTGGAAACTAGAAATGACATTAAAAAAGGTTACTTTCTTTGGGCAATATCAATGGTAGTGCTTGCTTTTGGTCCGTTCAAAGGCATATTTGATGTTTTTCAGTGTACTTTCTTAGTATTACTAAACATACACGTTTTATTATAAGAGTGAAACCTAACATCAATATATCATCCCATTAATGATTTTCACTTTGGAAAAGTAAAAGAATAAAAAAAACTACGTTTTCTCCTAAGGTAAATCTTGTTACGTTTCTATTTGAGTACAAATAATCAGAATTAATCAATATAATATACAATTTAGACTATAATTGGAATAAAAAAATCGGACTAAAAACCTGTAAATAATTTACCCACTATGGGACTTGAATATAGAGTCGTAAACCTACTACTCACAAAAGGTCTTAGTGACTTGTTAGGTTTTTACTTTGCTCAAAATATGTTTCAACCTCTTCTACTCTTTCTATATTTAGAATTTAGCCCCCTTAATTTTATTTTTAAAATTGTAGTTCATTTACTTTTCGAATTTAAAAATGTAAATCAAATTATTAACACTATTAAAATTCTTATATTAAATTCAGGTTAATTGTAACGTCATGTTTGGTGCATGACTATCAGTTGAGTATTTTACTATTTCGAAATATGATATCAATGAATTTAATAGAATTTTTTTAAGGCATTAGCAATTGAATATGAATTTTGAATTCTAAAAAGTACAAAGACTAAATTCTTGGAAGTAAAAATAGAGAGATTAAATTCCAAATATATGAAAGGTACAAAGATTTGAAGTATATTTTAACATTTTACTTATTATCGCATGTGATAATTATAGGGTGCAGTAGGAAGGAAATTGTCTAATTGTCCTTGAATATATATATATATTATCTTTTACATGTCTAATTGAGTTGATGTCACCCATTAATTAGGTCCAGTTTAGTTGAAAAATTACCAAAAGTTCATTCTTTTTACAAAATAATAAATATTACTATGAAGGTGATTTTATATTCTTCTTTTTTTTATATTTTTATATAAAAGTTAAGAAAATACACACATAACAAAATTTGAACCTAAAACATCATATATTTTCTCAATTTTATCATTTCAACTAAAATCTCAATTAATTTCCTAAATCAATTTTTTATCAATACATTCATTTCACCTACAATGTATGTGTGTCATAATCTAGGTTCTACTATAGGATTGCAACACTAATTTTCTTCTTAATCATGTTTACTCAATTAATACATCAAATTGATACATCCACCACATCTATACTATATATAACGTGTTTGACTGAATTTATGTCATAGGTCAAGTTGATACCAATTCAATTAGAACGATGCTCAAAATCTGTTTTTAATAAAATAATATATTTATCTTTTACCATTTTTATATGAAACTAAAAATCAAATGTCGATTTATTTATAATCACTTTATTTGTCTTACCTTTTAATTCAACTATTGGTTATTTTTTTATAAATATAATTTTAGTACAACATTTTTCATTCACTCATTCTAAAATCTGAGTTTTCGTTTGAAATTAAAATATTTGATAGTGTAATAGCTTTTTAAAGTAAAACATATTTGACCCGTTACACATCACGTGTGAGCTTCAGTTCATTAAGAATTTAAATTCTAGAACATTTATTGAAGTATTACCCAAAAAGAAAAAAAAAAAGAAAAAAAAACCTTCCCATATGTTCCACTCACGTGCAGCAACACGTGCCTTCGTAAAAACAACAAGAACAACAAAAAAAACATAAATGACAGCCCTCTCAGAGAAGGAAACACGTAGCCTAACTAGTCCGTCACCGTTACCGTGACGGAGATGTTTAATTACTCTCATTTTAGTAATTAATAAAAAACATAAAAATTATCTAAGAAATAAAATAAATTAAAAAACACAAACACGGTATTTTCAGTTCCCGCCGATACAAAACTTACCGTATAACCGGCATTACACGAGGGGTAAAGAAGGAAAAAAAAAAAACATAAATAAAACCACTGTCAAAAGGCTAACGGAGGATCCGATCCGAACAAATCCCCGATGTCTTGGAAACGATCATCTACATGTTGCCAGCTCGAGAAGGTACCAAACCCGAATTCGAAATCCCCACCCGAACTCAAATACCCGTAACCAAAATCATCTTTCAAAAACCCTTCGTGTAAACTTGTATGATCGTCGAACAAACTCGGCACTGAACTGAATATGTCGCTGGCGAACAAGGATGAATGTTCGGAGAAATCCGATAAGTTTTCTCCCGATATGCAGCAAGAATCGTCGGGGACGTCTCGAGGTCGGTTTCTGGTTTCGCTCGATTTTTCGAAGCTTTGAGAATCAACTTCGTCGATGGAAAGTGAAGGGCAACGGAGAACGGAAGTCGGAGAGCAAAGGTAACTGTTGTGTGATTCTTCGCCGGAGTTGTAATCGGAGCTGGATAAGTGTTTTTGGCTGATGTTTTCGTCTTTCATCGGAGGAGTTGTAAAGTTGGTGAGGGCGTCGTGTCCACGTAGCTGAATAGCCGCTTTGTCGTAAACCACTGCTGCTTCTTCGGCGGTGTTATAGGTACCTAACCATAACCGCACACGTCTTAACGGGTCTCTTATCTCCGCTGCCCATTTTCCCCAAGGTCGTTGCCTTACCCCTCTAAACTTTTTCCCCGCCGGTACTTTCGCCGCCGCTTTAACTTTTAACTTCTCCGCCGCCGGCTGTTTTCGAACACACCTTGATTCTGTGGGATTTGTTGACTCAATGGTAATCTCGTTGACGAACTTCTTGACTCTGTTCCTAGAACGTCGTATCATTCGTGTTTCTTCTTCATCATCACTAGAAGAATCAGTAGCATCAGCATCAGTAACTGAAATTCGTACAATTCGAGGCTTCATTTCTGGCTTATTCTCGACTCTTCCATTTACCAATGGCGAAAGGAGCTTAGTTTCATTGCGATGCTCAGTGTATTTGATTAAAGAAACTGAACAAGGATCCATTTTCTCTGGGTTTTTCTGGGTTTTTTTTTTTTTTTTTGTGGTGTTAAGTATGAGTATGAAGTGAAATAAAAAGGAAGATCAAAAGGAAAGAGATTCCTTTGAGCTTTGAGAGTCGAGGAGAATAAAGGGAAAGCTGAAGAACTAAAAGAAAGAAAGAAAGAACAAACACGTTAAAGAGAAGCTTGAAACGAAGAGAAATCCACCATTAATCTCTTCATCAAAAAGTTCATCAAACGACGAGAAAACCAAGAGTGAGCCAAAAAAGATGAAATTTTTGTAAGCAAAAAAGTTGCAGAGTTAAAAAAAAAAAAAAAAAAAAAAAAAGAGATAGCAAACGCAAGCAAATGGCTTTTGTGGAAAAAGGGATAGAGAATAAATATCTCTCTCAGAAAAAAAAAAAAAGTGCTTTTCACAGTCACTTAACTGAGAGCATAAATTAGCTATTTTTTGGTGACTTTGGAATCTAAGTCTTAAAAGAGATAAAGAACCCAAGTTGATTTTTGAGGATACTTGGTCCAGAAAAGTAAAAAGAAAGAAGAAATGTTATGGAGAGGGACCAGAAAATTTGATAAGAAGAGTGAAGCAGAGCTAAAATATGAAAACAGAGTATTCAACTTGTCTCTATATATATTCCACTAATCAAGTTGGGTTTTTTAATTGAAGGTAACTCATTTTGATTATATAAGTTAAACAAAAGAGAATTTTAGCAGACAATTATATAATAATAATCGTGGGTTCATTTGCCGTTTTTGTTTGATTTTCGGGTTTGGATTATTTCTCAACTATTAGTGTTTAGACAGATATGTATGGTGTAATCCAGTTTGTTGATAATGATGAAAATTTTTGTATTTATTTCTCCCAAAGGTTAATGAAAACACTACGAATAACAACAATGACCGGTCATAATAATGGTTACGTCTTAACTTAATCATCATTAGCTATTAAATTTTGTATTCCAAACTGGCCGTTCACGTTTCAATTGTAATACCGCTTTATTAACTTCTTCAAATTCATCTTTAATAAGAGTCATAATTCAGTTAGCATTGATATTATTGTTAATATAATAGGATAAGAGTTCAAACGCGCACAACCACTTTTATCCTCCTATTTAAAAAGGTTATGAATAATTCTAAATATTTTGTATAAAAAATAATTACAGATTTCGAAATCTACTTAAAAAGAATAATTGTGTTCTTCAAATTAATTTTTCCAGAAATTAATTGAAAATTTGTATTGTAATGAAATTTGATGAAAGTATCTATTGAAGCCATAATTGATGTATGAAATATACCTTTCTTTGAATAGATGAAAAGGCAGTAACATGCCTAACTACACACATTTTTTGAATTTCCAAATAAGCTATTAAGTGTTGAAGATATTGTATGCCATTTTTCAAGATAAATTTTCACTCAAGGGAAAAAAAAAAAATTATAAAACATTCAAATTTCAGAATACTAATTATCCATCAATTTTTAAACATTATTCATCAGGGTTTTTCTCTTTTTTTCTAATTTGGCCCCTTGTTTCCTTTTATTCTTGTTAGGTATCTTTTTTGACTGTCTCTATTAATGTCAACTCTAAAGCTCTATGAGTTTAATAGCTAGATTAATGCCAACGTCCTCCTTAGGTTTTCTTCGTTTTTCATGTTAGGGTTCATGGTGGCTTTTTGACACTTTGTTTAGAGCCTGACTGCAACATCTGACATGGCATCCCATACTGGTGTACATGTTGAAGGTGCAACGATGTTGCCTAGCCTTATGTTACTTGGTGCTTTCTCTCTCTCTCTCCCCCCCTCCTATTAGTGGTAGGTGCTAGAGTTGTTCATAGGTCAAACACCTGGCTAATAAGAGGTTCTAGGTAAAAAAAAAAATAAGCTCGAAAAATGGGTTAAGGCAAAAAAAATAAGGCCTGTTTAGAAAATAGGTCGAGCCTCGAGTAAGGTTTTTGGATTGGCCTCGGCCCGAATTTATAATTAAAAACTGCATACTGTTTTGCTGCTATTTTTCCACTTTTTGCCACTATTTCACTATTTTGTTGCAATTATTGTGTTGTTAATGTTTGAATATTATATAACACTAGTTTTATCGTTAATTTTACTACTATTTTAGAGGCATTTACTTGTTAAGTTGCATTTATCTTCGTGTTATTTAAGTATAAAGACTTTTTAAAATTTATTTTCAATTTGATAGGAAGCATTTATTTTAATATTTTTAGTATATTTGGTGTATTATATTTTTAAATTTTTATATAAAAATTAAATTTTAAAAATTAATACAGACGGGCTAAGCCCGAATTTTAGCATTTTTATTCATACCAGATTTGGGGAAAAATTTAGGCCCATTTTTTTGGACTGGCTCGGGCCCAGGCCTAAAATTTTGTTAGGGCCCAACCTGAACCCGACCCATGTACAACTCTTGTAACATCCCGGTTCTGGCAGATACAAGGTTTGGTGCATAGCTCTAAGGTAGTATGATTAGCAGAGTAGACTTCGCCCAAGTGCATCTTTCAGTGTATAGAGCGGGCGTGTACAATTTTGTGGTTAAGCTAATAAAGATTTCTTGTCAAGTGGCTATGTTAGTTGGAATAAGATTAGCGACCAAGTAAAATTGATATTGAGAATATGAGTTCACGTTAGGGATAATGCACCCTTTAATTGTGGCATTGTGCAAGTTAAGTTGCAAGGTAAGCTGGTTAGGAACCAACTGAATGTGAACCAAAACAGTTAAAAGATAAGAGAATACTCAATTAGGTTTCTTGGAAGTTGTAGACTTTTGATAAGACATTCAATAATGATGTGACATTTATCAAGTTCCAATAAGAACTTAGATTGTAATAATAAATATTCAAATTTAGGAAAGGGGAGTTCTCTTCTTCTTTCTTCTAAGGCAAGGTTATCTAAGGCTTGAGGAACCGAAGGTATTTCTCTAAGCTAAAGTTGAGATCCCGAATTTTATAAGTGACTGCTCCATATCAAGGTAAGTTTTATGACTCTACATGTTATGCTATGGAAGAGTGGGTTTGTAAGAATGCATGAACAGTAAGATGAAGAATTAATGCTTAGTATAAGGGTTATTTGGGTTTGTGATGATGGTAAAAGTTACGAATGAGTTTTAATAGCGTTCTTCTGATTTATAAGCAGTGATTGTTGCAGTTCTTTGTTGGGTTTAGAGTTCAAGCTGCTGCTCATGGTTGTTAGGTGAGTCCCTAAACTGACTCTTCCATGTATATTGTTTACGCTAGATATTTTTGTGGAAACTGAATAAACTATGAAACCGACTTTAGAAAAGTATAATATGAATATTTACTGTGTAACAACCCATTTTTAGTCAAGTCGGAATAGTGGTTTTGGAACCAAAAATTCGAAGTCAAAATATTTATTTTATTATTTTATTAAAGTTTACAGCATGATAGAATTATTGTGTGAAAGTTTCGTAAAAAAATTTTACTGTTTGAATGCTTAATTTGGTAAAAAGGACTAAATCGCGTAAAATGTAAAATGCATGTTCTATTAGTTAAAGGTGCCAAATAGCTTTGGCTTTTAATTATGGTGGCCTTTAATAGTAATTAAACCATTTAAAAGGTTAGTGGACATTTATGTCCATAGTTTATATGAAATAATAATGTTTTATTAAAGGTTAATAATGTAAAATTTTAAATAAAAGATATGGGCTGCTAGGGGCTCCATTAAAATTCGGCTAGCATAGTTAAGGGTCTAATTGCATGAATTTGCATTTTTACGAGCTAAGGACCAAATTGTAAAAAATGCAAAAGTTTAGGGGTAAATGTGTAAAATAGCCCTAATGTGTGTTTTGGACTAAATTGAATAAATAGTTGATTAAATAAGCTGATTTTTAATAATATATAGATCAAGATAAGCTGAGATCGGGGTTAGATCGGGGAAAAAGAAAGGTTGACGATTAGTCGATATTTCTATCCGAGCAACTCGAGGTAAGTTCGTATAATTAGAATCGAACTTTTAAATACTTGTAATTATTTGAAATGAATGTATGTAATTGAGTAAATGATCTACTTGAAATTCAAATACCTTATTGATATAGTCTGATGGTTATCGAGCCCTGTTTGAACCGTAAGAATTAGTAGGATACGAGTGACATGTCACTAGGGTTACCGTTTTGGTCGAGCTCCTACATTTGTTGCGGACTCACCACAGCTCAAAAGAGCTTACTATTATCATCTCGTAAGAGCTTACTATTTTCAGCTCATCGGAGCTTACTGTTTCAGTTCAATAGAGCTTACTGTCCATTAGTTCAGGAGGAGCTTACTGTCCATCAGCTCAGGAGGAACTTACTGATCATAGCTTGAAAGAACGGAAATGATAATGAATTGACGGATTACTGATTTATATGTTATGTATATCACCCGAGTATCCCTCGATATTCTAATAGGTTCGTAAATTCTGTTATTGGTTATATGAAAAAGTTACGTGTTATGTGGATGAATTACTGTTATATGGATGAAGTACTGTTCAAACGAATGAGTTACTGTTATCGAATGATTTACTATTTATATGATTGAGAGTGAAATGTTACAAATGATGTACATGATATATGAATTTGATATGATGTAATGTATTGAGTATTAAATTGAGATAATGGATGATTACGTGCACTTATGTGACCAACTTGTTGATGAATGCTTGTGTATAGGCATTTGGAAAGTGAATTTGATATGCTTTGTTTAATTGTTTGGTTATGTATAAATGGTAAGTTAAATTCTGAATTATACGGGCTTACTAAGCTATAAAGCTTACTCTGTTTCTTTTCCATGTTTTATAGAGGTTCGACAGCTCTCTTGATCTGGATAAAGTCAGAGTTACGCATGACACTATCCAGTTGCTGTTTGGTACTTTTGAACTCTTGGATATATGTAAATATGACATGTATAGGCTAGTTATAAAGATGATAGTTATGGTTACTTGATATAGTGATTTTGGTACATGTTGTGGTATAAGTTTAAGCCATGTGATTTGGCTTAACTTGGTATAATGTTTTGGTTGTGTATAAATACTGAAATATGGTATGTTTTGGCAAGTCGTATGCAAATGTTATCTTGATATGTAGTAGACATATGAATGGAAAATGCATGATATTAATTAGGTATTTGAACATTATGTTGAATTAGTATAAAATGTGTATGAAATGTTGTAGATTGGCTGCCTAATGGGTTATAAAATGTTGCAATTTATGCTTGTGCATGCATGTATAAAGTGTGTGGAAAAATGGCTTTGCAAATAGCCTATTTTTTTCCATACGGACAGAGACACGGGCGTGTGTCTCAGCCTTGTACGACACATAGTCATGTTACACGGCCATGTGTCCCCTGGTGTTGAAATTGAAATGAAGTTAGTATTCTCCATACGGTTTCACATACAGGCGTGTGACTGGCTGTGTGGTACAAGCCAGTATACCCTTCGAATTGGCACACGGCCTAGCACACGCGCGTGTGACTTAACCGTGTTGCATAAGTCAGTATACCCTACAGGATTGGCACGGCCTAGCACATGAGCGTGTGTGGCCACTTCGAAGGGCACACGAGCTAGACACACGGGCGTGTGGTTGGCCGCGTGACCCAAGTTAGTATGTACCCCCTGTTTTCACACGGCCGGTGACACGAACGTGTCTAGTGGCAGTGTGAGACACACGGCCTGGCCACACGGGCGTGTGTCCCCTGTTTTGAAAAATTTTTCAAAGTTTTGTGAAAGTTTTATAAGTTATCGGTTTAATCCCAAACTACTTCTAAAGCATGTTTAAGGCCTTGTAGGTTATTATAAGGGACAAACTGATTGAGATGGAATGATGATTGTATGAATTGATCGAATGTATGAGAAAAGTACGGTTATATGTGTTATAAGTTTAGTAATGCTCTGTAACCCTATTCCGGCGTTGAATACAGGTGAGGGGTGTTATATTTATTGGTATCAGAGCTACGATTTAGTTGATTCTAGGACTAACGTAGCGTATGTGAGTCTAGCTATACATGCCATATATATAAACTGTGATAATGTGATGACTCTTGACATTTTCAAATATATTTTTTTATAGTAAATAGATCCTGATTGAGCTGTAGTTGATGAGGTCGAGAGTAATGCGCCTGCTCCCGTTCAAGGGACAACGCTTTCTGATTCTAGACCCGTAACGGGCAGCCAGGAAGGAAAGGCTAAAGAAGCCTTCTTCCAAATGATGAACGGGTGGTTCACACAATACATTTGTACGAACCTGGCTGCTCAACAACTTCCACCCCTACCTATTCCCCAACCGATCCCTGTAGTTCCTCAAGGTATGGATCCTTTATGATTGAATAAACCACCTATTGATAAGATAAAGAAACACGGGGCTGAGGAATTCAGAGCCACTGTTAATGATGACCTTGAGAGAGTCAAGTTTTGGCTTGAGAACACGATTCGGGTATTTGATGAACTGTCTTGCACACCTGAAGAATGTTTAAAATGTGCTGTATCATTGTTGAGAGACACTGCGTATTAGTGTTGGAATACCTTGATATCCGTAGTTCCACGAGAAAGAGTTACTTGGGAGTTCTTTCAAGTTGAATTTAGAAAGAAATACATCAGCCAAAGGTTCATTGATCAGAAACAAAAGGAATTTCTTAAATTGAAACAGGGCCGTATACCGGTAACAGAATATGAAAGAGAGTTTGTACGACTCAGCAAATATACTCGTGAATGTGTTTCTTTCGAGGCTATAATGTGTAAAAAATTCGAAGATGGATTAAATGAAGAAATTAGACTGTTAGTTGAGATTCTTGAGTTGAAAAAGTTAGTTGTTTTATTTGACAGAGCTTGCAAAGTCGAAGAGCTTTGCAAAGAGAAAAGAAAAGCTGATTCCGAGGCTAGAGATTTTAGAAAGAGATTTGCGGGCAAATCACATCAGTCAGCATCAAAAAATTCTAGAGAATATCATCCTTGTTCTACTACTTCTGCGAGGATTACGATCAGAGATAGAAATGTAAGACATTTCAGTTCTAAATCTCAGATGACATCTGTTGCCAGTGTAGGTAGTGTTAGAAATGTTGGACCTGAATGTAAGCATTGCAATAAGCGACATTTCGGTGAATGTAGAATATTGAGCGAAGCTTATTTTAAATGTGGATCTCTTGATCATTATCTCCGGGACTATCCAGAAAAGTCTATAACTGAAAGAGATCAACCGGTGAAAGCAAGTAATACGGCTACTAGAGGGCGACCACCCCGAAACACTGGGAATATGAGTGGTAACCGATGTGCTACGAGAGATTCTGCTGTGAGATCTAAGGCATGAGCACCTGCTCGAGCTTATGCTATCTGTGCACGGGAGAAGGGATCATTGCCAGATGTTATTAACGGTACTTTTTCTCTTTTCGATACTGATATAATTGCGTTGATAGATCCTGTATCAACCCATTCATATATCTGTATGAGTCTAGTATTTAAAAAGAGTTTACATGTCGAGTCTATAAAGTTTGTAATTAAAGTATCGAACCCTTTAGGCAAGTCTATTTTAATTAATAAGATTTGTAAGAATTATCTTTTAATGACTCAGGGTTACTATTTTCTAGCTGACTTGATGCTTCTACCGTTTGATGAATTTAATGTGATTTTGGGTATGGACTGACTGACTATGCATGATGTAGTTGTGAATTGTAGATGAAAGATTGAGTCTGATGATTCGAGTGAATTACCTACTGTGATATGGTCCATGTTAGCTCAAAAATGTATGAAAAAGGGCTATGATGCATATCTTGCATACGTGCTGGATACAAATGTGCCTGAATCAAAGATTGAATCTGTGCCTATTGTTTGTGAGTTTTCGGATGTATTTCCAGAAGAATTACCGGGTTTACCACTGATCAGAGAGGTTGAATTTGGTATTGAATTTGTACTGGGAGCAATACCGATATTGATAACTCCGTACAGAATGGCTCCAATAGAATTAAAAGAGTTGAAAGCTCAGTTGCAAGAATTGACAGACAGAGGTTTTGCACGACCAAGTTATTCGCCCTAGGGTGCACCAGTATTGTTCATAAAAAAGAAAGATGGCACGATGAGAATGTGTATCGATTACAGACAGCTGAATAAAGTGACCATAAAGAACAAATACCCTCTACCACGGATTGGTGATTTATTTGACCAGTTGAAAGGGGCTACAATATTTTCAAAGATTGATTTGAGATCGGGTTATTATCAATTGCAAGTTAAAGAGTCAGATGTGAAAAAAATTGTGTTCAAAACAAGGCATGGATGATGGAGCTCGAAACTAACTATTATTTCGACAAAGGCAAGTGCACCTATCAAATAGTAGTATAGTTGTGGTGAGTCTGGAATATCGTATCCTCAAGGACCAAGAGTACTTAGTATTAACTATCTTTTTATTATCTAGCCTAATAATAAAGGAGGAATTATCTAAAATTAACTAACTAATTTAACTAGCTATGAACGCGACAGAGAGTAAATTGGGAAAATACTTTTAGACAACTTTATATGAGATAGACAATACCTAAGGAAGAATCCACCTAGACTTCACTTATTACTTTTGATTCATGTGATTTATTCACTTGGCTTAATCCATAGAAATCCCTACATTATATTAATACCTCTTTCGAGGCTACTAACAACTGACTCTAGGCTGATTAATAGAAATCTCTTTCTAATTAAAACCCCTATTGTCGCATTAACTCGATCTATGGATTCCCTTATTAGGTTTGACCCTAATTCGATAGATTTTCGTCGCCCTATTTCTAGGGTTGCAATCAACTCCACTTAATTGTGTTGATCTACTTTTAGACAGGGATTTTTGCTCCACTGAATAAGCATATTCGACTTGAATCAATAACCTGAATTATCAAACAAGAATAAGAACTCACAATTAAGAGTAAGCACAAGTATTTATCTCATAAATCAAATAATAATAAAATCTGTCTTTAGTTTCATCCCCTCAGGTATTTGATGGATTTAGTTCATACTGATAGAGGGAAACATATTAGAATAGGAAAAACAACAAAACATAAGAAAACCCAAAAACTCCTAAAGAACTTGATGGGAGATCTTCAGTCTTGATGGAGATCCTTCTCCTAAGCTGTTCCCGATGGCTGTTTTGGAGTATTTTCTCTTTCTACTCGTTGTCTATTCGATGTTCTGTCAAACTCTTCTTTTTAGGTTGCCTCCTAGGGTGTTTATATAGGCTTCGAGATGCCTTACTTGGCCCACAAGTATCCTATTTCGAATAAAATTCATTCTTATTTTGGCAGGGACACGCCCGTGGTCGATAGCCCAGGCCATGTTCGATTCGGATTGCCACACACGGTCGGGCGGTCTGCCCATGTGTAGTGGTCCAGGCCGTGTAGGCCCATTTTGTCCCTTTTTGGCCCGTTTCTCGTCCTTTTTGACTTCCTAAGCTCTCCTGAGTATAAAACATGAAACTAAGAGATTAGGAGCATCGAATTCATCAAATTCAATAGAAAATCATTCAAAATTAAGCCAAACATGGGGTTAAAATATGTGTAAATTATGATTTATCAAATATCCCCACACTTAAACCCTTGCTTGTCCTCAAGCAAAATGCTCAACTCATAATTAAAATTAATTTCCTTAATTCATAATTCTTATTAATAATGTTTCATCATAATTCATAGATAATTCATACATTGATAATTTGAACTAAAAGAGTCATAAAGATTCAAACAATCTAAGTCATAAATTTTTATAGCACGAAAATATAAGTGTCTCCCCTTACCTAAATAATTACCGCTGATTCAAAACTGATAAGGATTGACATCCTCACTAAGGATTCACTCAAATCACTCAAAAGTGTTTAAGGTTCAAATTAAGCACTCAAAAGTCAAACATGAAAAGTTAATCCCATACGCTTGCATGAAAATCAAATCTCCACCACTAGAAAATGAGATGATACACAAATCAAAAGGTCTTTAAAGGGTTGTAATGGGGCTTGGGTTAAAGGTGTGGATATAAGCTGAATTAGAAGGTTAGAATCAAGATTGAATTGGCAAATTACCTAGCTAGAAACAATAAGCTAATAATGAATAATTACATTAATAACACGAGCTTCTTCTAAAGATGTGAATTTAACTGTTTAAGCTCATAAAACACAGAACTAATGACGAATATACTTTTTTTTGAATAAGTAATTACAATGATAAGATAGAATTTAACAACTGAAATACCGAAAATAGTTAGGCAACTGCTCAAATCAAATCTCGACAAAAGGGACGTCAAAAGATTAGGGGAAGTAAAAATTTTGTTTTGGGTTAAAACTAATGGGTGAGTCAAGAAATGGTTTATTAGGCTAAAAGGGGTTCACTAGGGGTTAATTATGGAGGTAGGCTTTTTATGGAGTAAGTGGGTTAAAACCTAGGCGCCTTTATCATCTCAGTATATCAAATAAAAAATGTGGTCTCGACATGTATAATTGAAGCAAGTTCTAGAATAACAATTCAATGTTGACACACTCATAATCAATAAAGTGAGCAAGAAAAATATATGCTCTAAAAGGCTTAAAATCTCACAGAATTTATGGTTTTTGATGTCAACCTTGTAAATTTCAAACTTCAAAGTAATATTTAAGATTAGGGAAACAACCTAATAAATTTTAAATTTCGAAAATAGACTTATCATGCTTGATTCTCTAATATCTTAAAGTTTAAATCATTAATGCACAATTATCTATGACTTAATCCGAAACATATTAATGAAAATCATAAATCAATAGAAGTTTCCTTCTAATAGTACTATAAGAAAATTACTTAAGAACAAGACATAATTTAGGGATTTTCTGATTATCAATTAAATAACCTCCCCACACTTAAGATGTACATTGTCCTCAATGTACAAAGATAGATATATACAATATAAACAATCATAAGATAGGGGGAGAAGTGAAATTTCCTGAATTTCGGATGAACTCAAGGAAAAGGAATGGTAAGTTGGGCGTAGATGAAGGTGGAGGTGGATACTAAGGTCGTGGTGTGGTGATTCCCTAATAGCCTTTTGAACCTAAATTAAAGAAATCAAAATATAATAAAATAAATTAAAAACAAGAAAGATAAATTGAAGGAAAATAAATGAGAAGAGAAAAGGAAAAGAAAAATGAATAGACTTAAAGGTCCTTGTTTTGTTGAGTAAATGAAGCGGCCAACATGAACTTATGTAGATCGGTCTCCCCCGGGAAGACTGTGCTAGGGCCCTTTTGCTTCTTCGACATGGTGATGGTGATGTAAAGAAAGAATGAGGGAGAGGGGAAAGGAAAATGAAAGGATAAAGATAGTAGAAAAAGAAAGGGGTGTGGGGTTAGGGTTTGGGAGAAGAAGAAGTTGGGTAGAAAATGAGAAGAATGGGAGTTTTAAATAGGAAACAGGGATCTGGTGGCTGCCCACGCCCCACGTGTTTAAGTCACACCGCCGTGTCACACGGCCGTGTGGTATTTTGTTCACTTCTCCTGCGCCTGTATAGAGTTTTCCACGCCCATGTGGAGTAATCAGTGTCGGCCACGGCCTCAAGGCACGGACGTGTTGCATGCCCGTGTAGATTTTTCAGTGTCGACCACAGTCGAATCGCACGACCGTGGCATTTTATCGCAGCCCATGTTTTGGGAAAATTGTTGTCCACGCCGACGTACCTATTCGTGGTGTCCACACGGCCACGGCCACGCCCGTGTGCAAGGCCGTGTGGTAGGGAAGTTTGTGTTTTATTAATATGGTTACTTTGTAGTTAGGTGCTAAAAATAAAAAAAAAATATTACATTAGTGAAGTTAGTGCTCGGGTTGCCTCCCGAGAAGCGCTCGTTTAAAGTCTTAAGCTAGACTTACCTCTCATCCGCGTATTCATGGTGGTTTGAGGAGTTGAAACTCCTGTCCCCTACTATCAGTTCTATGATCACTATATAGTTTGAGTCGAGTGGCGTTTACCTTAAAAGTACCGAATGTAGGATTGGTTACCTCGACTGTTCTGTATGGGAAGACATTGAGTACCGTGAAAGGGATCTCTTCGTTTGTATTAAGGTCTGAAGTGGCGATTCGAGGGTCTGTCTCATCCAACAATACCTGGTTCCCGATCTGAAATTGGTTTGTCCCATCTTTAAGTTTGTCATGGAGTTGCCTCGGTTTTGCTTCATATGTTCCTAGTTTCTCCTTGAAATGTGTCTTCCACTTGTCTAGTTCATCGATTTGAAGCCGTCGTTCCTTATGAATTATTTCTTTGTTGGCACGAGGTCTAGGATATGGCTCAGTTGTGTAATTTCGTGGTGCTTCCTGAAAAGATGGTTCAACTGAATGGTCATTAATAGAATTTACGTTCTCACCTTTATTGCTCAATGTCCTAGCCGTGTCAAGAGCCTGAATAGTGATCGTTTCGTCACCTACATGAAATATTAGTTCACCTGTACCAACATCAATTTTAGTTTTAGCAGTTGCTAAAAAGGGTCTTCCTAAAATTAAAGGAACATTGTTGTCCTCATCCATGTCTAAAACAACAAAGTCTACTAGGAATATGAATTTGTCAATTTTCACTAGTACATCTTCAATTATACCGCTAGGAATTCTAATAGTTTTATCAGCTAATTGAATGCCCATCCTAGTTTGTTTGGGTTTCCTAAGACCTAGCTGTTTAAACATTTTATAAGGCATGACATTGATGCTTGCCCCTAAATCAGTTAAAGCATTATTAACATATAAACTACCAATTAAGCATGGAATTGTAAAACTCCCTGGATTTTTTAACTTTTGTGGTAGTTTATTTTGTAAAATTGCTGAGCACACTGCATTTAGCTCCACATGCGATGTATCGTCTAACCTCCGTTTATTTGTCAAAAGCTCTTTTAAAAATTTTCTTGAATCGGGCATCTGCGAAAGAGCTTCAAGAAACGGTAAGTTAATATGTAATTTCTTTAAAAGTTTAAAAAATTTACCGAATTGTTCATCTATGTGGTCTTCCTTCATCGCATTGGGGTATGGCACATGAGGTTGGTACTCTACAATTACCGGTTTTGGTTTATCATGGCTTACCTCAACCTTACCTTCCTCTACCATATTCTCTTGCCTCATTTTTGGTTCATCTAACCCTTCACTGTTGTCAGCAGTTATGGCTTGAAGTTGCTCTTTTGGGTTAGTTTCAATGTTGCTTCGCAAGCTACCTTGTGGTCGTTCCGAGATCAGCTTAGCAAGCTGTCCTAATTGGTTCTCGGGCCCCTGAATTGATGCCTGTTGATTTTTAAGTGTTGTTTCGGTGTTTTGAAAGCCTGTCTCTGACACCGCGATGAACTTTGTTAGCATCTCCTCAAGGTTTGGCTTTTTCTTTTGTGGGTAGGGTTGCTGGTGGAAGCCAGGAGGGGTTGTTGTCTCTGATTTCCTTGGCCACCCCATGAGAAATTGGGGTGGTTCCTCCAACCTAGATTATAAGTGTTACTATAAGGGTTATTTTGAGGTCTAGAATTATTACCCATATGGTTCATCTGTTCACTTTCTATGTCATGGTTTTAGGGCAGATATTCTGTATTATTCATTCCTCCTCCATTCGTATTACACTGCATAACCGGATGTACCTGCGAAGAACCACACAAACCATCAATTTTCTTACTTAAAAGTTCTACCTGATTTGATAGCATGGTTAGTGCGTCGAGATTGAGAACACTAGCGGCTTTTGTTGGCTTTATCCTTGTAACTTGCCACTGATAGTTATTCAGTGACATCTCCTCTGTAAATTCATAAGCCGCTTCAGGGGTCTTGTTATTTAGGGTTCCACCGGCGGCTAAATCAATCAACTGTCTAGTCGAGGGGTTCACACCGTTTTAAAAGGTTTGAACCTGTAGCCACAAGGGTAACCCATGGTGAGGGCACCTTCTTAGTAAATCCTTGTATCTCTCACATGCATCGTAAAGTGTTTCTATATCCATCTGCACAAAAGAAGAGATATCATTCCACAACTTAGTCGTTTTAGCCAGCGAAAAATATCTTAACAAAAATTTTTCGGTAATTTGTTCCCATGTAGTGATTGATCCTCGTGGTAACGAGTTCAATCACTGTTTAGCTTTGTTTCTCAATGAGAAGGAAAACAACCGAAGGTGAATGGCATCATCAGAAATGCTATTGATTTTGAAGGTATCACATAACTCAAGAAAATTTGCCAAGTGATTGTTTTGATCCTTATCCTACAAACCATCAAACTGAACAAATTGTTGAATCATCTGAATAGTGTTAGGTTTCAGTTTAAAATTATTTGCAGCAATAACAGGTCTAACAATACTTGATTCAGTTCCTGTTAAATTAGGTTTAGCAAAATCGTACATCGTACGAGGAGCATGATTTTGATTCACTGGATCTGCGGCAACCATGGGAGGTAGCGGATTATTATCAGCCATCTTTTCGTTAGTATTGGTATCGTCCTCTTGCTCTTCCTCTATGTATTGTAAGCTTCCCCTAATTTCTCTGCGGTTTTTGCGAACGGTACCTTCTATATCACTGTAAAAAATCAAGGGTCCTAACGGGTTCCTTCTAGTCATAAACTAGAATTACCTGCCAGAAGCAAATAAAGAAAAATTAGCTAAGTTAAAAATAAAGTAAATATAAATTGCGAATAAATAAAATGACTAAAGTAATAAAAATTTAGTGTTCCTAATATCCTAGTCCCCGGAAAAGGCGCCAAAAACTTGATGGAGCTCGAAACTAACTATTATTTCGACAAAGGCAAGCGCACCTATCGAACAGTAGTATAGCTGTGGTGAGTTCGGAATATCGTATCCTCAAGGACCAAGAGTACTTAGTATTAACTATCTTTTTATTATCTAGCCTAATAATAAAGGGGGAATTTGTTTTTAATCTAAAAGTAACTAACTAATTTAACTAACTATGAATGCGACAGAGAGTAAATTGGGAAAATACTTTTAGACAACTTTATATGAGATAGACAATACCTAAGGAAGAATCCACCTAGACTTCACTTATTACTTTTGATTCATGCGATTTATTCACTTGGCTTAATCCATAGAAATCCCTACATTATATTAATACCTCTTTCGAGGCTACTAACAACTGACTCTAGGCTGATTAATTGAAATCTCTTTCTAATTAAAACCCCTATTGTTGCATTAACTCGATCTATGGATTCCTTTATTAGGTTTGACCCTAATTTGGCAGATTTTCGTTGCCCTATTTTTAGGGTTGCAATCAACTCCGCTTAATTGTGTTGATCTACTCTTAGACAGGGATTTTTGCTCCACTGAATAAGCACATTCAACTTGAATCAATAACCTGAATTATCAAACAAGAATAAGAACTCACAATTAAGAGTAAGCACAAGTATTTATCTCATAAATCAAATAATAATAAAATTTGTCTTAGGTTTCATCCCCTCAGGTATTTGATGGATTTAGTTCATACTGATAGAGGGAAACATATTAGAATAGGAAAAACAACAAAACATAAGAACACCCAAAAACTCCTAAAAAACTTGATGGGAGATCTTCAGTCTTGATGGAGATCCTTCTCCTAAGTTGTTATCGATGGCTGTCTTGGAGTATTTTCTCCTTCTACTCGATGTCTATTCGACCTCCTGTTGAACTCTTCTTTTTAGGTTGCCCTCTAGGGTGTTTATATAGGCTTCGAGATGCCTTACTTGGACCATAAGTATCATATTTCGAATAGAATTCATCCTTATTTTGGCAAAGACACGCCCGTGGTCGATAGTCCAGGCCGTGTTCGATCCAGCTTGCCACACACGACAATGCGGTCCGCCCGTGTGCAGTGGTCCAGGCCGTGTAGGCCCATTTTGTCCCTTTTTGGCCCGTTTCTCATCCTTTTTGACTTCCTAAGCTCTCCTAAGTATAAAACATGAAATTAAGAGATTAGGAGCATCGAATTCATCAAATTCAATAGAAAATCATCCAAAATAAGCCAAACATGGGGTTAAAATATGTGTAAATTATGGTTTATCAATGGACATTATGATTTTGTGGTTATGCCTTTCAAATTAACTAATACTCCTGCAATTTTCATGGATTTGATGAATTGGATATTCAGACCGTATTTAGACAGATTTGTTGCTGTATTCATTGATGACATTAAGATCTATTCGTGAGATGAATCTGAACATACCGAGCACTTGAGAATTGTGTTACAAACTCTACGTGATAAGCAATTATTTGCAAAGTTCAACAAATGTGAGTTTTGGCTTTGAGAGGTTGGATTTCTGGGCATATTGTTTCAGTTGAAAGTATTAGAGTTAACCCGAGTACGATTTCTGCTATTGTTGATTGGAAACCTTTGGAAATGTGTCTGAAGTCTGTAGTTTTCTGGGCTTTGCGGGCTATTACTGAAGATTCTGAAAGGATTTTCGATGATTGCAACATCGATGACTTGATTGCTTCAAAAAGATGTGAAATTTGAATGGTCAGAAAAATGTCAGCAGAGTTTCGAATAGTTGAAAAATCTCATTAATCAAGCACGAGCTTCTGTTCAACTTTGAATCGGGGAAAGAGTTTGTGATTTATAGTTACGCGTTATTAAATGGTCTAGGATGTGTTTTGATGCAAGAAGGAAAAGTTATAGCTTATGCTTCCCGACAATTGAAACCACATGAAAAGAATTATCTGACGCATGACTTAGAGTTGGCTGCAATTGTGTTTGCATTGAATATTTGGTGACACTACTTATACGGTGAAAAATGCCACATTTATACGAATCACAAAAGCTTAAAATATCTGATGTCACAAAAAGATTTGAATCTGCGACAACGAAGATGGATCAAGTTATTAAAAGATTATGAATTTGTAATTGATTATCACCCGAGAAAAGCTAATGTTGTTGCTGATGCCCTGAGCCAAAAATATTTGTTTGCATTACGAGCAATGAATACCCAGTTGATGATTTGTGATGATGGGTCTATTTTAGCTGAATTAAAAGCTAAATCGGTATTTCCTCAACAAATCTATGATGCTTAGAAAGATAACCGTGAATTGCAAGTTAAACAGATTCAATGTGATACTATCCCTAATTCAGAGTTTCAAATTGGAGCCGACGATTGTTTAAGGTTCCGGAATAGAATTCGCATACCGAGAAATTTAGAACTCATTCAGAAGATTTTGCACGAAGTGCACAATAGCTATTTATCTGTTCATCCGGAGAGTACCAAAATGTACAATGATTAGAAACAGTTTTATTAGTGGCAAGGCATGAAACGAGCTATCTCAGAATTTGTTTCTAAATGTTTGATTTGTCAGCAGTCAAAGCTGAACATCAAGTACCATCGGGTTTACTACAGCCTGTAATGATTGCCGAGTGGATATGGGATAGAGTTACAATGGATTTTGTGTCGGGATTGCCCCTACTCTGAAAAAGAATAATGCTATCTGAGTTGTTATTGATCGACTAACAAAATCTGCTCATTTCATACCTGTACGTACAGATTACTCACTTAATAGATTGGCTGAATCATAAATTTCTGAGATTGTTTGATTGCACGAGGTGCCACTATCTATTATTTTTGATAGAGATTCGAGATTTAAGTCACGATTTTAGAAGAAACTATAAGAAGCTCTGGGAACAAAGTTGAACTTCAGTACTGCTTTTCATCCTCAGACTGACGGTCATATCGAGAGAGTTATTCAGATTCTGGAAGATATGTTGATATGTTGTATTTTAGAGTTTGAGGGAAGGTGGGAAAAATACTTAACGTTGATTGAGTTCGCGTATAATAATAGTTTTTAGACGAGTATAAAGATGGCACCGTATGAAGCTTTATACGGTCGCAAATGTCGAACTCTGCTAGTAACTAGACTGAACTAAGTGAGAAAAAGATTCACGAGGTTGAATTGATCAGAGAAACTGAAGAAAAAGTGAAAATGATTCGCGATAGTTTAAAGCAGCTTCAGATCGACAGAAATCATACCCGAATTTGAAACATAAAGAAATTGAGTTTCAAGTCGGGGACCGAGTGTTTTTAAAGGTGTTACCGTGGAAAAAGATTCTTCGATTCAACCATAAAGGAAAGCTGAGTCCGCGATTTATCGGACCGTATGAGATTGTCGAAAGAATAGGGCCTGTAGCGTATTAGCTAGCTATACCATCAGGATTTGAAAAGATTCATAATTTCTTTCACGTTTCTATGCTACGTCAATACAGATCCGATCCGTCACATGTGATTTCTCCGGTAGATGTTGAAATACAGACTGATTTGATGTATAGTGAAGAACCGATAAAGATTTTAACTCGTGAAATCAAAGAATTGAGAAATAAATGCATAGCCCTAGTAAAGGTTCTTTGGCATAAACATGGGATCAATGAAGCTACGTGGGAACCTGAGGAAGCTATGAGAAAATAGTACCCTAACCTATTTACTGGTAAGATTTTCGGGGACGAAAATCCCTAAGGGGGAAGAGTTGTAACAACCCGTTTTTAGTCAAATCAGAATAGTGGTTTTGGAACCACAAATCCGAAGTTAAAATATTTATTTTATTATTTTATTAAAGTTTACAGCATGATAGAATTATTGTGTGAAAATTCCCTAAAGAAATTTTACTGTTTGAATGCTTAATTCGGTAAAAAGGACTAAATCGCATAAAATGTAAAATGCATGTCCTATTAGTTAAAGGTGTCGAATAGCTTTGGATTTTAATTATGGTGGCCTTAAATGGTAATTAAATCATTTAAAAGGTTAGTGGACATTTAGGTCCATAGTTTATGTGAAATAATAATATTTTATTAAAGGTTAATAATGTAAATTGTTAAATAAAAGATATGGGCTGCTAGGGAATCCATTAAAATTCGACTAGCATAGTTAAGGGTCTAATTGCATTTTTACGAGCTAAGGACTAAATTGTAAAAAATGCGAAAGTTTAGGGGAAAATGTGTAAAATAGCCCTAATGTGTATTTTGGACTAAATTGAATAAATAGTTGATTAAATAAGCTAATTTTTAATAATATATAGATCAAGATAACTTGATATCGGGGTTAGATCGGGGAAAAGGAAAGGTTGACGATTAGCTGATATTTCTATCCGAGCAACTCGAGGTAAGTTCGTATAATTAGAATCGAACTTTTAAATACTTGTAATTATTTGAAATGAATGTATGTAATTGAGTAAATGATCTACTTGAAATTCAAATACCTTATTGATATAGTCTGATGGTTACCGAGCCCCGTTTGAACCGTAAGAATTCATTGGATACGAGTGACATGTCACTAGGGTTTCCGTCTCGGTCGAGCTCCTGCATTTGTTGTGGACTCACCACAGCTCGTAAGAGCTTACTGTTATCAGCTCATAAGAGCTTACTATTTTTAGCTGGTCAGAGCTTACCGTTTCAGCTCAGGAGGAGCTTATTGTCCATCAGCTCAGGAGGAGCTTACTGATCATAGCTCGAAAGAGCGGAAATGATAATGAATTGACGGATTCTTAATTTATATGTTATGTATATCACCCGAGTATCCCTCGATATTCTAATAGGTTCAACGGGCGTAAACTCTGTTATTGGTTATATGAAAAAGTTACGTGTTACATGGATGAATTATTGTTATATGGATGAAGTACTGTTCAAACGAATGAGTTACTGTTATTGAATGATTTACTGCTTATATGATTGACAGTGAAATGTTACAAATGATGTACATGATATATGAATTTGATATGATGCAATGTATTGAGTATTAAATTAAGATAATGGATGATTGCATGCACTTATGTGACCAACTTATTGATGAATGCTTGTGTATAGGCATTTGGAAAGTGAATTTGATATGCTTTGTTTAATTGTTTGGTTATGTATAAATGGTAAGTTAAATTCTGAATTATACGGGCTTACTAAGCTATAAAGCTTACTCTGTTTCTTTTCCATGTTTTATAGAGGTTCGATAGCTCGCTCGATCCGGATAAAGTCGGAGTTATGCATCACACTATCCAGTTGTTGTTTGGTACTTTTGGACTCTTGGATATATGTAAATATGTCATGTATAGGCTAGTTATAAATATGATAGTTATGGTTACTTGAAATAGTGATTTTGGTACATGTTGTGGTATAAGTTTAAGCCATGTGATTTGGCTTAACTTGGTATAATGTTTTGGTTATGTATAAATATTGAAATATGGTATGTTTTGGCAAGTAGTAGATGGAATGGAAATATGCAAATGTTATCTTGATATGTAGTAGACATATGAATGGAAAATGCATGATATTAATTAGGTATTTGAACATTATGTTGAATTGGTATAAAATGTGTATGAAATGTTGTAGATTGGGTTATAAAATGTTGCAATTTATGCTTGTGCATGCATGTATATATAGGGTGAAAAAATAGCTTTGCAAATAGCCTATTTTTGTCCACATGGGAAGAGACATGGGCGTGTCTCTCAGTCGTGTATGACACACTGTCATGTTACACGGCCATGTTTCCCTTGGTGTTGAAATTGAAATGAAGTCAGTATGCTCCACACGGTCTCACACATAGGCGTGTGATTGACCGTGTGTACAAGTTAATATACCCCCTAATTGGCACACAGCCTGGCACACGGGCATGTGAATTAGCCGTGTTGCATAAGTTAGTATACCCCATAAGATTGACACGGCCTAGCACACAGCCTGGCACACGGGCGTGTGTGGCCACTTCAAAGGGCATACGGGCTAGACATACGGGTGTGTGGTTGGCCGTGTGACCCAAGTCAGTATGTACTCCCTGTTTTCACACGGATGTGTCTAGTGGCCTTGTGAGACACACGGCCTGGCCACACGGGCGTGTGTCCTCAGTTTTGAGAAATTTTTAAAAGTTTCGTGAAAGTTTTATAAGTTATCAGTTTAGTCCCGAACGCTTCCAAAGCATGTTTAAGGCCTTGTAGGCTATTATAAAGGACAAATTGATTGAGATGGAATGATGATTGTATGAATTGATCGAATGTATGAGAAAAGTACGGTTATATGTGTTATAAGTTCAGTAATGCTCTGTAACCCTATTCCGGCATTGAATACGGGTGAGGGATGTTACATGCTGGGTCTTGCATTTATAGTGTAACACCCTTAACCCGTAGCCATTGCCGAAATAGGTTAAGAGGCATTACCGGACTTATAACTCTGTTTAGAACAATCATTTATCAAATATCATCTCATTTCAATAAATATCATTCATTCACATTCAATTTGTACTTAAATCGAGCATACAAAGCTTAAATCATGCATTCGAAACTAAATCGGTAATATATGAAAATTTTGGAAACTTAGAAAAATTTCAATATTTCAAGTGTCACACGCCCGTGCTAATAGGCCGTGTGCCTCACGCGGCTAGTAGACACGCCCGTGTCTTAGATCGTGTGAAAATAAGGCATACATACTGACTTGTGTTACACGACCGAGGACACGCCCGTGTGCCAGGCCGTGTGAAAACTGAAGAGAATACTGACTTGAGTCACACGGCCAACCACACGCCCGTGTGTCTAGCCCATGTGCCCTTCGAAATGGCCACACACGCCCGTGTGTCAAGCCATGCCAAAATTGTAGGGTATACTAACTTATCAACACGGCCAAGTCACATACCTGTGTGCTACCCCGTGTGCCATTTAGGGGGTATACTGACTTGTACCACACGGCCAATCACACGCTCGTGTGTGAGGCCGTGTGGAGTATACTGACTTCAATTCCATTTCAACACCAAGGGACACAGGGCCGTGTAACATGACCATGTGTCACACACGGCTGAGACACACCCCTGTGTCCCTACCCGTGTGGACAAAAATAGGCTATTTGCAAAGCCATTTTGCCACCCTATTTTCACAAGCAAACATAAGCATAAATGGTAACTTTTCATAACCCAATAAGCAACCATTCCATAACATTTCATACCTATATTATCCAATTCAACTTAGTACTCAAATGTCTAATTAACATCATGCATAATCCATTCATATATCAAATACATAACAAGATATCTTTTGCACATTTTCATTCCATCAATTCCTTGCCCAAAACATACCATAATTGCACACTTATACACAATCAAAACATAGTACCAAAATAAGCCAAATCACATGGCTTAACTTATACACAAAAACATACCAAATTCATGATATCAAGTAACATAACTAACATATTTTAAACTAGTCTATACATGCCATATTTACATATATCCACAAATTCAAAAGTACCAATCGGAAATTGGATAGTGTGATGTGCAACTCCGACTTGTCCAAAACAAGTGAGCTAACGAACCTCTATAAAACATAGAAAAAGAAACAGAGTAAGCTTTATAGCTTAGTAAGCTTGTATAATTTAGAATTAAACTTACCAATTCAATACAAATAATATAAGGTAAACTCCATAAAATTTCCAAATGCCTAACACAAGCATTCATCCATAGGTTAGTCATATTAATACATGAAATCATCTATTAACCACAATTCAATACTCCATATATATTGCATCCAACATTTCATTCTCAATCATATAATCAATAATTCATTCAGTAACAGTACTCATCCGTATAAACAAAATTTATGTCCGTTGAACCTATTAGAACTCCAAAGGTACTCGGGTGATAAACATCAGTAATCCGTCAATTCATTATCATTTATGCTCTTTCGAGCCATGATCTGTAAGCTCCTCCTGAGCTGATGAACAGTAAGCTCTATTGAGCTGAAATGATAAGCTTTGACGAGCTGAACAGTAAGCTCATAAAAGATGAGAACAGTAAGCTCTTACGAGTTGATATATTGGTAAGCTCATACGAACTGTGGTGAGTCCGCAACAAATGCAGGAGCTCAACCAAAATAGTAACCCTAGTGACATGTCACTCGTATCCTATGAATTCATACAGTTCAAACGGGGCTCGGTAACCAGTAGATTATATCAATAAAGCATTCATATTTCAAGTATATCAATTATTCAATCACATACATTCATTTCAATAATTACAAGTATTTAAAAGTTTGATTCTAATTATGCGAACTTACCTCGTATTGCTCGGATAAAAATATCGGCTTCTCGTCAATCTTCTCTTTTCCCCGATCTAAACTCGATCACGGCTTATCTTGATCTATATATTATCAAATTCAGTCCATTCAGCATTTAATCTGTTCAATTTAGTCCATAATTCATATTTTAGCAAATTTACACATTTACCCCTATACTTTTCGCATTTTTCAATTTAGTCCTACACATAAAATTGCAAATGCATGCAATTTAGTACCAACCCATGCCTAGCCGAATTCCATAGAGACTCCTAGCAGCCCATATCTTCTATTATTTCACACTTTTAACCACCACATTTTATAATTTCACAATTTAATCCCTATTTTACATTTTTGTCAAAAATCACTTTACAAAACTACTTTAGCTATCATCAAGCTTCCATAATCTATCATTAAACATCAAAGAACTCAAGTATTCAACAATGGAAACATGTTAAAACTTCAAAAATTACAAAATCTAGGGTATGGGCTAGCTAGAATACAAAGCATTGATCTCAAAAACGTAAAAAATCATTAAAAACCGAACAAAACACGTACCTAGTTGCATAGATTTAATATGGTCGAATGAAGAATAATATAAATGGCTTAGCAAGCCCTAGAATCAGTTGAATATGGAGAAATAAAAGATGATACATAGCTTTATTTCATTTAATTTAACATTAATAACTACTTTACTTTAATAACCTTATTAATTAAACATAAAAATCATTTAAAAAATGTCCAAGAATGTCCAGTTACATTATAAATGGACTAATTACAACATAAGGGCTTCTATTTTAATAAACCATAGCTATTAGGCACATTAAACTAATAGCACAAAAGTTTTACACTTTAAGCGATTTAGTCCTTTTTAACGAATTAAGCATTTAAATGGTAAAATTTCTTTACGAAACTTTCACATAATAATTCCATCATGATGTAAACAATAATAAAATAATAAAATAATATTTTAACCATGAATTTGTGGTCCCAAAACTACTGTTCCGATTTGACTCAAAAACGGGCTGTTACATGTAGTCTACATGGAATCTGACAAGTTAAGTATGTGATAAGTATTCTGATCATGAAGTATGATTTTATGAGCATGAATGGAATGAATGTGATGAAATATGAGTTAGTCGAGTGTTGTTAATGGATTAAAGTGTGAAGTTTTAATGGTGTCAATGCATGAAGAGTCAGTCAAGTGAGTCTGTGTCTGTTCACTATGGTGGAGTCTAAAGAGGTCCATCGGGACTTTAAACACGATCTCTGAAAGGAAAAATCCATGGCATTTTCTGAAAAGAACTAAAGATGGTTTCCCAATAAGGATATCTGTGTGTCCCAAGATAATGATGAGAAAACCTCACGTAATGTGAGTTTAGGCAAATTAATATAGTAAACACGTTAGGAAAGAAAAGCCTTTGTGGCGTAACATGAAAGAAAAGCCTTTATGGCGGAATATGAAAGTAACGCCTTTGTGGCAAACTCCATAAGGAACGCCTTCATGGTTCACTTTTAAGAATCGCCCTTGTGGCGAATAATGAATCAATAGCCTATGCGAAAAATTTTGACGTGACAGCCTTTGTGGCAAACGGCGTACATAGCGGAGTCTGAAAGCCGTGCTCTTGGGGCGTATCCAAGTAAAGCTCGTAATGTCGTAACCTAAAAGAAGATTCTTGGCAGATTTTGTATTAAATTGCTTTGGCACGTTTAGCATGGCTTGTGAGCGTAACTAGAAAGATCAATAAGGCACATTGTCTCTATGGGCTACAAAAAAGTGCTATACAAGACCATGATTTAAATGTGAATAAAAAAGTGATGGGTAAACGTAAAAGAAGCGTATTTTGAATAAGGATTTTCTAGTTGTATATTAGAAGGAATGTACTTGTTATGTACATGTGATCAAACATGGTTTGTGGAACGACGGCTTAAAATTACGTATACAAGAGCAATGATGATTTGGTCCTATGGACCTTTGTAAAGGAAAACGAGTGAAGACTTATGAAAGATCAGATAGAAAAAGGTAAGTGGCGTATCGAAGATGTTGATGGATAAGAAATGAGCTCTGAGTAAGGTATGGTGTCTGAAGTGTAAATAAGAATAGAAATTGAGGGATTATTCGCCTGTGATTGAATAAAAGGTTCAAAATGATATGATCATCTAAATAAGTTACCACTTGAGATGTGCAGACATGGCATAGGTAAATGATGTTTTCCTTACTAAGTTCTTATGAACTCATATGAGTATATGTTTTGTTATAAGCGAATTGATTTGATTCTACGCCAGGAGGGACGATGACAGGGCTACGCCTAAGAAGTGGTGTATTAGGCTGTTATGTATACGTAACAAGTTGGCAGCGTGTTCAAAGACTATAATACTCCTAATAAATTCACTTGGGGTATTTGTAATAAATTAGGGTTTCAATTTGGATATCATTGTAATTTAATTACATCGTGTTGTATTTGTATTTACTTAATTTACTTACTTATGTATTTTAGTTTGAAATTTTTAATGAAGTTGTAATTATCTATAAATTGTATAAGTAGATTAAGCTTGTGTTTGTAATTGTGTGGTAATGCCCAAGATCTGAATCCGGTTAATTAGATCGGGTTGAAGGTGTTACAACTCTAGTGGCGTTAAGGTCGAATTCCAAGGTTCCTAATGGTTTGAGCTAAGGCTCTAGTTAGCCCATTCTACTTGGGCTTCTTGTAGTATTGGTTTATTTCTTAATGGAATTTGAATTTTGAAGAAAAGAAAATTGTTTAGGGAATAGTATGTTTTGTTATGAGTTTGTGTCAAGTGTATATATTTAAAAAATCATATATGTAAAGAATTATCCTTCATTTTCGTTTTATAGTCTATAAAATTAATCGTTTCAAAGTTTATGACTACTCCTTTCAATAACGTTATTTTTAAAATTTGAACTTAGATCTCCCTTAACGTTATTTTTAAAATTTAAACTTAGATCTCCCTTAAGGTAGTATTTGGTGCTTTTTTATGTTATGGTTCCAATGGAATGTGATTCCTTGAAATTTGATCACTAGGAATGTGGTTTCTAGGAAAGTTACTTTGCAACGTTTGGTATACATTGGAAAGTATTGATTAAAATCTTTAGAAAGTTGCATTTTCACGTTTGGTTTATTAAATGCTTTCCTGAGAATGTAATGATAATGTACAAATTTACCCTTATTAAATAAAAATAATATTAATGTATTTAATTTTTACAATAAACTTTATTAGATAAAATATTTAATAATAATAGTTTAGTTGATAATTTTTAAAATCATTATTTTAATTTATAATGCTAATTGAACTTACTTTCACCTTAAATCAAAATAAAATAAGGTTAATTTTGTTTTTAATATCTTTTTAACTTTTCAACCTACACGGTAAAGTAACTTTCTCACCTTTTATCATGAGAATTATATTGTTATATTTATAGGATGACTTCCAATAAAAAGTTAGATTTTAAATAAAATAAAAAAATAAAAAAAAAGAAGACATCTTAAACATTAAAATCACTTTCCAACTGATTAAATTTTCAAATAATTATCACTTTCCATCGTACCTAAGAGTGTAACGTGACTTCCATCACCTTCCCATTGTATTCAATACTTGATGATTTATATTAATAACTATTATTTTAAAAGTGGTTTTGAGATCCCACAATTCGAAGAGAAGAAGAGATGGAAAAACGAGAAAGACACATCAGACAAACAAAACAAAAGCACAAATAAAAGCTAGCTGTTGCTTTCTCGGATATTGCCCCATCTTCACTTAAAAACCCCTAATTAATTCAAAACGATTCACTTAAAAACATGCAAACAAGTACATCATATTGGACAAAATCCTTGGGGTGGCTTTGGCTCCAAAATCCATATACTTATTATAACATTAATTACCATATTTTACTACATGGTTTGTTGAAAATTAAAAATAAATTCGTTATATTTATGAAAATTTTTATACATGATTAATTCTTTAATATAAACTTAGTCATTTACCCATCATGTAATGATTGTCATATTTGTGATCTTGATTTACATGTCATGTAAATATATTTTGTGGGATCTAAAATTATGAACTGTAGTTAATAAGGTGGAAGGCAGAAGTCAAAGGAGCATCATCCCCTAGATTGCAAAATTAGCTTTGAGCCCACAAACTTGAGAGAAATAGCATATTGCTTGTTTTGGATTCATTTGAGATTTCCATATTCCACTTCATCTTTTATATTCATAATCAGAAAAATTAAAGCTCTTAAACCTAGATATTAATTATTTGTTAATCATAATGTTTATGAAACACGCACCCCTCTCACTCTCTCTATTCTTCAGAAACAAAATGACAGAGAAGTAAACCAGAATACACTAAACATCGATTTTGAAAATCAATAATAATAAACTAATTAAATATATATCTCAACGAATAATTTGGGGTACTACAAATATTATTTTTAATATTAATATGCATATAAAATACACATACACAAATATTTTGGGAAAAAATATTTTTTAGATAAATAAATTAATATTATATGTAGATAATTGCTTTAGAACAAATTCTTTGAATATATTAAAAAAAAAAATCAAGTTTCACTATATTTAAAAACTTTTCTAATATGGTTTTAGAAGGATAGCATAGAGATTTTAATGTTGATAATGAATCATCTTATGTCAAAAGCTTACCTTTTAAAAATTTTAATATAATGAACTCGTGTGTTGGCCTGATAGTTAAGGTGTTCACCCTTCGAAGTGTGGTTTGGATTCGAGTCGTACTAGTTGCATTGCTGTTAGGGTTTTACCTCCTTTTATAATTCACTAAAAAATTAATATAATACTACATATAATGTGGTTGATTGAGTTTGTGTCAATAAAATTAATTAAAATCATTATTAAAATATATATTCAATGGTATTTATGTTTTACTCTTTTATATTAAATATAAATAAAATAATAAAAACCCAAATATTTAGGGTTTGAACTCGAGGTTAAATTGTAAGTATTTTAACATTTTATTTATGATTGAGTTATTGAATAAATTTTTATAAACATATTTTTTACTCCTATTCATATGGTGAGTATGATAAAACTTAACAAATCATTATCAAATTATAAAATATAAATATTAACAAATTTTATAAGAAAAAACAAGTGGCGCTTAGAATTTGTGGTGATTATTTAAGGCCTTAACGAACCGTATGGGTAGTGTCTCGCAAATCTAAGACAAGGAATGACCGGTTCCAATGCTATGGGTCCCGCTAAGCCATATAACCTTGCTCGCTGTTTTCCTATCTAGCTATTGACACGTGTACGTGGTAATGTCTCAGCTTACGTGGATTCCATACAATAACATAGACAAGCAGCCCTGTTCCTGGAAATAGTCCATGGATGTCTGACGTGGATTTTACTTGGAATGTGAGCTTTCAAATTGCCTAAAATTCAGGGTAAGCAAATTTTTATTGGAGATGAATAAAAGTTGTAAGAAATAGATAAAAGATCCTACGTGATAATATTACTACATAGTACCATCCAAAAGTTAATACGAAAATTACATGAATCATTAATAATTTAACTATTTTATGTGAATTATTAGTAATTTTTCTTTAAAATACATAATGCAATTACAAATTAACTCTTCTAATAGGATAATATTTTTTCCTAGGTTTTATGCAACCACATAATTAATTTTATACTTGAAACGGTGAAATATGGTTTGTGAAAAGTTGGATTTTCTCAATTATAATTTTATTAAAAGTATGATTAAAGCTTGATAAAGGCTGATGAAAAAGAAAGGAAAAAAGTGAAAATTAGGTAACCCCAAGATTACTTTAATTTTTTAAGTACAACCATCATTATTAATAATAAAATAGACTTCAAAGCAAATGAAGCTTTAACTGTGTTGATAAAAGCTGAGGTGTTGAAATTTTGAATGTATACATTTGATTTGAGTTTTATTCTATGAAAATTTAGTGATGTCGATTTTGCTGAGTAATAATTTGCTTGTCCCCTATTGATATGAGTATCCAGGTATTTATACATGTTGTTACTGGTACATTACAGCTCATGATGAGGCCCCACTATTTTGTCTTAACTCTACTGCCTCCAGTATTGACATTCTCTGTCCCTAGTACTAGCATTCTTTATGAACTTTAGGCTTGCTGGGCACGTGTCTACAGAGCATGCAGTCCTTTCTGCTTCTGGGATTGGCCTGCTGGGTGAGCTTCGTACCTACTGGACACGTGTCTGGGTGGCCTGTGGAGCACGTGGCATTTCTCGCAAATTCCTTGGGTACATGCGAAGTGAGACTGCGGCCTTCCCTAGGTCCCTGCGAGCTGGGTCTGTAACCTTATCTCGCAAGTTGTATCTGCGATCTTGCCCTATGAGTTTGAGCAAGGTTCTTGTAAGCTGGGTCCATAGCCTTGCCTTGCAATCTGGTTCGCTTTATTGTCCTCTCGTGGTCGAGTTATGGGTCAAAGGTTCAAATATGGCGTTCTGGGCGAGCTCCGTATCTCCTGGACACGTGTCTGGGTGGCCTATGGAGCATATGGCACTTCCTGTGAGTTTCTTGGGCACATGCGAAATGAGACTGCGACCTTCCTTAGGTCCCCGCGAGCTGGGTCTGTAACCTTATCTTGTGAGCTGGTTTTGCAAGCTATACCTGCGATCTTGCAGTATGAGCTCTCCTAGGGTTTCTGCGAGCTGGGTTTATAGCCTTGCCTTGCGATTTGGTTCGCCTTGTCGTTCTCTCATGATCGAGTCATGGGTCGGAGGTTCGAATCTTTTTTAGGATTTGAGTCTCAGGTTATTGACGTATAACAGATTTGTTAGTTTAAATTAAACTAGGAGGTATATACAATTGAAGATTGTAAATGGAATACATATGAGTGTAAAACATCAATAATTCAATGTTAAAGTCTAATTTCTAGAAATTAGAAAATATACTAATAATAAAGAGGAGGAAGAAGAGGAGATATATACATCAAGCGAATTTGAAGATTATAAATGGAATATATATATTAATGTAAAATGTTAAAATTTAATTTCTAAAAATTAGAAAACATATATCATTTTAAAACATTAAATGTTAATTAAATTAAACATTTAATTTGGTAATAGATCGAATTATTCCATTAATTTAACTTTAAAACATGGGTTAATAACTATATCTTGTAAAATAGGTGTCGAAACCATTTTTTGTAAAAGGGATCGACTTTGATTTTGAAAACAAAACGAACATGGGAGTCGCCACCAATCCTTTTCTATAAGATGTGATCGGGTCACCTCGTAGTTTGATTATTTTAACGAAATGTTTGATTTATCAAAGCAAAATTTTTCAGTCTACAAAAATCCAGAAAATGGGTTCGGGAGTCGGTTACGCACGAGGAAAGATTAGCACCCTCGTGACGCCTAAAATTGGTACCTAATTGATTATTTGATGTCTTTATGTCGAAAGTTGAAAACTCAGAAAGAATTTAAAATACGATCCTTTTTTTCATTAATGTATATTTTGTTTTGGAATGCTTAAATAAGTCGAAAATATATTGAAGACTTTCTTATCTCGAGGCAGCAAAACATCACATCCCGTAAGTTAGGACATGACATTCCGAATCTTTGAGAATAATTTGGCCTTTGGTTTTCATTTGAAAACTTACGTGTTTTAATTTTTGAAAGGATATTCAATTAGTTGAATCCAACGAGAAAAATAGAAACCCCGTAAGTTAGGGCACGATTTTATCGAATTTTTCAAATACGAAACATTGCCTATTTTTGAAAATTTTGTTGACGTGTTCGGATAAAAATTAATGATATAAAATATTACGTTGATGAATGATGGTATAAAACGATGATATACGAATGAAATGTCGCGTTTAATAAAATGACAATAATGAATATACTAATGAAAACAATATACGACAATCACATAATGTACATTATGTTAACGCCACTATGAACAATCAAAGAAAAATAAAATAAATAATAACAATGATATTAATAATAATTTTAGTGACAAAACAATGCACACAAAAGAAAATACCAAATTTTCGAATATTATGAGGACAAAGAAATATATACATACACAAATAAATATTGAGAAAAAATAATTTAAAAATATTGAAAATAAAATATCAAATTAAAATACAAATAAGAGGGGTGCAATTTGTAGTAAAGCACAATAGATAATAATAAATAATAACAATGAATAATAATAAAATAAATTAAAAAATACAATGAAGGAAATAAATTACTTTTAAAGTTCTAAAAAGTAAAGAAAAATAAATAAATAAATAATAAATAATATAATATACAAAAAATAAAAATAAAAATAAAAAATGAATCTATAAATGGTAGAAACTAAGTGAATGAAGATCAAATTGGGATTAAATAATAATAAATTAATTAATTTAATAAAATAGCCAAAATAACAAAAAAAGGACTGAATTGAACTTAAAACAAAGGTTTGGGGCAAATCTGAAAATAAATAAATAGAAAAGGACCAAATTGAATGGGCGAATAACGAGGGGCTAAAGGGGAAAATATCCCCATCCTCCAAAACGGCGGCGTTTAAAAAGGACTACATTGTAAGTCAAAAATGATTATAGGGCTAAATTAAAAAATAAAATAAACTTAATTGAGAAACCATAAAAAAGCAGAAGGGCCAAACTGGTAATAATACCAATTTCAAAAAACACGTGAATCCTCCCCTTGGAGCGGATCAAATTTGGTCGGGTTGCATGAAACGACGTCGTTTTGGCACTGGTGCTTAAGTCCAAAACGGCGCCGTTTAGGAACCTATATAAATATCAAATTTCTAAAAAAAAAAAAAACATCCCCCTTCCATTTTTCAAAAAAAAAAATTGACCTCTCTCCCCTTTCTCTCTCGAGCTCTCTTTCTCCAGCCCAAGAGTCTGACGTCGGACCACCGTGGTGGCCACCGTTCGCCAGCGACGCCGTCACCGTACGTGGTGGCCGAAAAATGCCGATGATACCCTTTTGCTTCCCTTTTTGCGAAGAAACCGATTCTGGGGTTTAAATCCCCTAAGATCTGACCGATCCTCGACCGTGGGTAAAGAAACCGAAAGGTTTCACCCCTTTCTCGACGAAACCCTTAATGGCGGCGAAGATGGTGGTGCTGGTAAGTTTTTATTTCTTTTATGCTTGAAAAAAAATAAAGGTAAAACAATGTGAAAAATCACCTCTTGGTGATTTATGTTTTTTTTATTAATCTCTATCTGTTTCTTTTTGTATTTAATGATCCCTTTTTTTCTTTTACATGGATTGATATGGCTTTTTATAGTAATTTACACGGCCTATTTCACTGTTATACTACTGTTTATAATTTTTTTCTCTACTACTATTTTTGGCTCTGCTGTTTTCTTCTTTCTGCAGGTTTACTCGGTCAACGAAGGGTGACTTTGCTTCTTTGGTGAAAGAGCCACAGACGAGCCAGATGTGGTTAGGCCTCGGGAGTTGAACGTGCTGGCGAGGCACGTGGGGAGCGGCGCAAGGCTGCTAGGATTTCTACCCTTTTTTTCTTTTGCTGAAAATGTTTAGTTTTGGGCCATTTTGGGCTTGTTTAGGGTTTGTTGTAATAGGCCGGTTTAGACCTTATTCGGAATAGTGGTTTTGAGACCACAAATCCGAGGTCATAAAAATATTTTAATGATATTCTCTGTGTCAATAGTATGTGATTTAGCCTGTATGAAAATTCTGTGTGATAATTTTATTGATTGTGTGCTGATTTATGAAAAAGGACTTAATCATATAGAGTGTAAAAGCTGTGTGCTGATTTATAAGTGCTAAATTGTTGTTGGCTTTATAAAGTGGAGGATTAATGTTGTAATTAGCCAAAAATATATGTGGTGGACGGTATTAAATGTTGATATATGTTTATATATATGTTTATATATATATTAACTTATAAGTTAAAGTTAATATTATATATATATTATATATTATAAACTATAATAAAACAAAGAAAAGGAGTAGTGGATTGTTCATCCATCTCCACCGAAAAACAAAGAAAACAAAAGAAGTTTTAAAGCCTTGAACATTCGACAAGCTTTAAGTAAAAAAATCAAGGTATGTTTTGGTTTCCGTTTTTGATAATTTCTACGTTTTCAAAATCGTTGCTTCGTGCTCTAGCTAACCCATGTTGTAATTTTGTGAATTGATAATGTTTTTGTGATGAGCTATTGATGAATGCTTGAGCTATATGCTAGTGATAGTGAAATATGAAAACCTGGTGTTGGATTAACATAATTTGTATTGGAATTTTTAGAGAAATTGAGTATTTTGGACTTAATTAAGAAAATGAGAAATTGAGGGTTTAAAATGTGAAATAAATAAAATGTGTGAGCGTGTATTAGCATGAGAAGAACTCGGCTAAGCATATGTGTTTTGAGATCTTGTATATTTGATGATTTTATGAATTAGGGACTAAAGTGTTGAAATGTGAAAATGTGAGGGCTATTTTGTAAAATGCCCTAAAAATGTGTTTTTGGACTAAAATGAATGATTTGGAAATTGAATGAACTGAATTTGAATGTGTATAGACCAAGAGAGGAGAGGTTCAGATCGAGATCGAGGTAAAGATAAAGTGCTCGATTAATCGACCGTTTCGATAGTTCGACGTCCGAGGTAAGTTCAGATATAATACATGTTATTAAGATATGGTTTAGCACTATGAAATAAATGTGTATATGTGTATGAAATCGAAATGCTATGTGCAAGATTTAGTTGATGGCACTAAGGGTGCAAAATTGAAATAAAAACAGAGATGAATAGCACTGTGTGTGCGATGTTATGAAAGCTTTGGCTATTTGACGTGGCATTGTGTGTGCAATATCGAGATAAGTCGGTTGAAAGATTAGGCACTAAGTGTGCGATGACTAATATGTATCGACCATGTATATGGCACTGAGTGTGCGATTAAATTGAAAGAATATCAGAGGATGATCGACTTGTAATATCAAGCATTGAGTAGCTTGGAAATTGAATAACTATGTGTTAGCTAAGGTATGTATTGAACCTTTGTGGTTGATGAGTTTATAGATAAAGCTATGAATGGATGAATGAATAATTTTAGCTATGAATGATATGGCATGAATAAGAGAGAATTGATATATGTGATGGTTGGTTTAGTTTAATGTTTTATGTTACGAACTCACTAAGCTTTATAAGGCTTACTGTTTGATTTGTTTCTCTGCTTTGTAGTTTCAATAAAGCAAGCTCGGATCCGGGAATCGTCAGCATCTCAATCACACTATCGGCATTCTATTTTGGTACTTTTGGAAAGATGTACATAGTTGAAATATGGCATGTATAGGCTAGTAGTTTTGACTCATATTTGAGATGTGTAAATAGCCATGTGATATGGCTAGGTAAATGTTGGTAATGTGCATGAGTGAATATGTTATTTGGTGCATATTTTGATATAGCATGATGGTAATGAATTAGCTTATAGATGGTGAGTTCAATGATGAACTAATTCCTTAGTGATTTTGTGAAGTTATGGATGATTTATACCTAGATTTACATGAAATTCGGTTGTATAAAATGGCATGCTTGCAAATGAGATTATATGTGATGATATGATGATTATTGGACATGAAATTGGTTGCCAAATTGTGTGTATAAAGATGCTCAAATGTGCTTGTAGGATTGACCTATGTGGGTGGCATTTTGGCCTTGCAAATGGCCTATTTTTGCCACACGGTTGTGGCACATGGGCGTGCCTAGTGATCGTGGGCATAAGTCAGTATATGGCCTAAGAGCACATGGCCACGGCACACGGACGTGCCTGGTAGCCGTGTGGTTTTTGACAGGATCGACCACGGCCAAAGTACACGAGCGTGCTTGGTGGCTGTGGAGCAAAGGTCAGTTTCAACCACGGGGAGGACACACGGGTGTGTCTAGTAGCCGTGGGAGGCACACGGCCTACCCCCACGGGCTTGTATCCCCTGAAACTTAGAAAAGTTTTAAATCTCTAAGAAGTTTCTGTATGTGTTTCGGTTTAGTCCCGACCCCTCTCTAGCATGTGTTTAAGGTCTTATAAGCCTTAATAAGGGACTAATTGTTTATGTTTGATGTATTATGATGATGATTGACTTTGTGTCGTAAATGAGTTGTGAAATGATCCTATTGTCCAGTAATGTCTTTTAACCCTAATCTGGCGACGGCTTCGGGTTAGGGGTATTACATTTTATTGGTATCAAAGCTATGGTTTAGTCAATTCTTGGACTAATATAGCGCGTGTGGGTCTAACTATACATGCCATATTATGAAATTGTGATAGTGTGATGAATTCTGACAGTTGAAAATGTGTTTTCATATAGTAATGGATCCCGATCGAGCAACTGCTGATGATGTAGAAAGCAATGCGCCTGATCCCGCTTAAGGGACAGCGCCAGCCATATCTAGGTTGAATGATAGTGGTGAGGGAGGAGAGGCTAAGCAAGCCTTCTTCCGAATGATGAACGAGTGGTTTACGAAGTTCGTTCGAACGAATACGACTACTCCACAACCTCTACCCCCACAAGTACCTGTTGTGCCACAAGTTGTAGATCCGATCAGATTGAATAAACCACCTGTAGAAAAGATTCAGAAATACGGGGCCAAGGAGTTTAGGGCCACATCTGATGACAATACTGAGGGAGCCGTGTTTTGGCTTGAGAATACAATCAGAGTATTCGATGAGATGTCGTTGAATCCTGATGAGTGCATTAAGTGTGCAGTTTCCTTGTTGAGAGACACGTCTTATAACTGGTGGAAAACATTGATATCTATGGTTCCGAGAGAGAGAATCACCTGGGAATTCTTTCAAGCTGAGTTCAGAAAGAAGTATATCAGTCAACGCTTCATTTATCAGAAACGTAAAGAGTTTCTAGAATTGAAACAGGGCCGTTTGTCTGTTACTGAGTACGAGCGGGAATTCATAAGATTGAGTCAATACGCGAGAGAATGTGTTTCGACCGAAGCTACTATGTGCAAACATTTCATAGAGGGATTGAATGAAGACATTAAATTTTTGGTTGGGATACTTGATATAAATGAATTTGTTGAGTTAGTCGAAAGAGCATGCAATGCTTAAGAGCTCAGTAAAGAAAAGAAGAAAACCAATTCCGAGGCTCGTGATGAAAGAAAGAGATCGATGAATATGTTCTCTCAACCTTCAGCGAAGAGATATAGAGATGCAAGCAATTGTTTAAATGTTTCGTTTGGACATCCAAGTAGAGATCGTTCGAGACAAAGTACTGGTTCACGAATTCAAGCTCTGAATGAATCGAGTGTTGGTAGCGTTAAGAGTAACAATCCTGAGTGCAGACAGTGTAGAAGACGACATGTGGGAGAATGCTGGGGCAAGTACAATAATAGAGTTTGTTATAAATGTGGATCCCGAGATCATTTTATTCGAGATTGCCTGAAGATGGTGGAAGAGGAAAATGTTCAGAATGAAAGACCAAGTAATGTGACGGCTAAAGGTAGACCACCCAGAAACATCAGAAATGTGAGTGAAAGTCAGAGGGGGACAACTGACACAGTTGTGAGGTCAGAAGCGAGAGCACCTACCCGAGCCTATTCTATATGTGCACGAGAGGAAGCATCATCTCCAGATGTCATAACCGGTACTTTCACTTTATTTAATACTGATGTCATTGCATTAATAGATCCAAGATCAACTCATTTCTATGTGTGTATAAACTTAAGTATTGAATAAGAATCTACCTGTTGAGTTTACTAAATTTGTGGTTAGAGTGTCAAACCCCTTAGGCAAGTGTGTCCTGGAGGATAAAATATACAAGAATTGCCCATTGATGTTTCGTGATATATTTTTTTTAGCTAATTTGATGTTACTATCATTCAATGAGTTTGACATAATTCTGGGTATGGATTGGCTTACTCTGCATAATGCTATCGTGAATTGTAAAAGAAAGAGTATTGAGTTGAAGAGTCAAAATGGTGAGATAGTTCGAATTGAATCCAATGATATTAAAGGATTACCAGCTGTTGTATCTGCGATGAAAGCTACGAATTATGTGAGAAAAGGTTGTGAAGCTTATTTGGTGTATGTGATTGATACAAAAGTGTCAGAAAAGAAAGTTGTATATGTGCCTGTGGTATGTGAGTTTCCAGATGTGTTTCCTAAAGAGCTACCGGGATTACCTCCAGTTCGAGAAGTGAAATTTGGTATTGAATTAGTGCCGGGGACCACTCCTATTTCTATAGCTCTGTATAGAATAGCACCAACAGAATTGAAAGAGTTAAAATCGCGGTTGTAAGAATTAACTGATAAAGGATTTACACGACCGAGTTTCTCACCCTGGGGAGCTCCTGTGTTATTTGCGAAAAAGAAGGATGAAACTATAAGAATGTGTATTGATTATCGACAATTGAACAAAATGACGATAAGGAACAAATATCAGTTGCCTCATATTGATGATTTGTTTGATGATTTGAAGGGAGCTACAGTGTTTTCTAAGATAGATTTGAGATCAGGTTACTATCAGTTGAGAGTTAAAGAAACCGATGTGTCGAAAACTGCTTTCAGAACAAGGTACGGACATTACAAATTTTTAGTAATGCATTTCGGACTAACAAATGCTCCCGCAGTGTTTATGGATCTAATAAATCAGATATTCAGACCATATTTAGATCGCTTTGTGGTAGTGTTCATTGATGATATTTTGATCTATTCGTGTGATGAGACGCATCATGCTGAGCATTTGAGAACCGGGCTACAAACTCTACGTGAGAAACAGTTATATGCAAAGTTTAGCAAATGTGAATTTTGGTTGCGTGAGGTTGGTTTTCTGGGACATATTGTATCAGCTGCCGGGATACGAGTTGATCCGAGTAAAATCTCTGCTATTTTGGAATGAAAGCCTTAGAGAAATGTGTCTGAAGTTTGTAGTTTTCTAGGACTAGCGGGATATTGTAGACGATTTTTGAAAGACTTCTTGATGATTGCGACCCCATTGACAAAGTTGTTACAGAAGGATGTTAGATTCGAGTGGTCAGAAAAATGCCAACAGAGTTTTGAATAGTTGAAAGTGTTATTAACGGAAGCACTAGTGTTGATTCAACCCGAATAAGGCAAAGAGTTCATAGTTTTTAGTGATGCATCATTAAATGGTTCGGGCTGTGTGCTAATGCAAGAAGGGAAAGTCATTGCTTACACTTCGAGACAGTTAAAACCACATGAAAAGAATTACCCAATGCATGATCTTGAATTGGCTGCGATTGTGTTCGCATTAAAGATTTGGCGTCACTATCTGTTTGGGGAAAAATGTCACATCTATACTGATCATAAGAGTTTAAATTACCTGATGACTCAGAAAGACTTGAATTTGCGACAGAGAAGATGGTTAGAATTATTGAAAGACTACGAACTTGTGATAGATTACCACCAGGGTAAAGCTAATGTTGTAGCTGATGCCTTGAGTCAAAAATCGTTATATGCTTTACGAGCTATGAGTAATCAGATAGATTTACGTGATGATAGTGCGGTGGTAGCTGAATTGAAAGTAAAGCCGATGTTTGTACAGCAGATTTGTGATGCTCAAAAAAATGATGTTGAAATGATGGCTAAATGAACTCAATGTGAATTGAATGCTGAATCAGAATTTCGAGTTGGTAGTGATGATTATTTGAGATTTAGAGATCGGATTTGTGTTCCGAGAAATTCAAAGTTGATTTCAATAATTTTGAATGAAGCTCACAGTAGTCATTTAACTGTGGAGTACAAAGATGTATAATGATCTGAAACAGTTCTTTTGGTGGCATGGCATGAAAAGAGACATTTCTGACTTCGTGTCGAAATGTTTAGTTTGTCAGTAAGTCAAAGCTGAACATCAAGTTTCGTCTGGTTTGTTACAACCAATTATGACTCTTGAGTGGAAATGGGAGAGAGCCACGTGGACTTTGTGTCGGGTTTGCCCCTATCTCTGAGTAAGAAAGATACAATCTGGGTGATAGTGGATAGATTAACGAAATCAGCTCATTTCCTTCCGGTAAGAACCGATTATTCTTTAGATAAGTTAGCTAAACTGTATATCGATGAGATTGTGAGATTGCACGGAGTACCGTTATCTATAGTGTCTAACAGAGATTCGAGATTTACCTCGCTATTTTGGAAGAAATTGCAAGATGCTTTAGGCACGAAATTACATTTCAGTACTGCTTTTCATCCGCAAAAGGATGGTCAATCCGAGCGAATCATTCAAATTCTCGAAGATATGCTGAGATGTTGCATACTTGAATTTGAAAGTACGTGGGAAAAACATTTATCATTGATTGAGTTTGCGTATAACAACAGTTTTCAATCTAGCATTAAAATGGCACCATATGAAGCTCTTTATGGTCGAAAGTGTCGAACTCCATTGTATTGGACTAAGCTGGATGAGAATAAGATTCATGGGGTTGATCTGATAAAAGAGACTAAACAGAAAGTGGAAGTAATTCGTGACAGTTTGAAAGCAGCCTCAGATCGTCAAAATTCTTATGCAGATTTGAAACAAAATGATATTGAATTCGAAATTGGTGATAAAGTGTTTCTGAAAGTGTCTCCGGGGAAGAAAATACTTCGATTTGGCCGAAAGGGCAAGCTGAGTCCGAGGTTCATCGGACTTTATGAGATTATTGAACGAGTTGGGCAGGTTGCTTATATATTGAGATTGCCATCTGAGTTAGAAAAGATTCATAACGTGTTTCATGTGTCAATGCTTGGATGGTATAGATCAGACCTGTCTCATGTGATTGCTCCTACTGAGGTTGAAATTCAGTCAGATTTGTCGTATAGTGAAGAACCGATCCGAATTTTGTCACGAGAGACTAAAGAGTTGAGAAATAAGAAAATTTCTTTAGTGAAAGTATTATGGCACAAACACGGAATTGAAGAGGCTACGTGGGAGCTTGAGAACGTTATGAGAGAGCAATATCCACACCTATTCACTGGTAAGATTTTCGGGGACGAAACTCCCTAAGAAGGGAGAGTTGTAGCAGCCCAGTTTAGACCTTAGTCGGAACAGTGGTTTTGAGACAACAAATCTGAGGTCGTAAAAATATTTTAATGATATTTTCTGTGTGAATAGTATGTGATTTAGCCTGTGTGAAAATTCTGTGTGATAATTTTATCGATTGTGTGCTGATTTATGAAAAAGGACTTAATCGTATAGAGTGTAAAAGCTGTGTGCTGATTTATAAGTGCTAAATTGTTGTTGTCTTTATAAAGTGGAGGATTAATGTTGTAATTAGCCAAAAATATATGTGGTGGACGGTATTAAATGTTGATATGTGTTTATATATATGTTTTTATATATATTAACTTATAAGTTAAAGTTAATATTATATATATATTATATTATAAACTATAATAAAACAAAGAAAAGGAGTAGTGGATTGTTCATCCATCTCCACCGAAAAACAAAGAAAAGAAAAGAAGTTTTAAAGCCTTGAACATTCGGTAAGCTTTAAGAAATTAAGGTATGTTTTAGTTTTCATTTTTGATAATTTCTATGTTTTCGAAATCGTTGCTTCGTGCTCTAGCTAACCCATGTTGTAATTTTGTGAATTGATGATGTTTTTGTGATGAGCTATTGATGAATGCTTGAGCTATATGCTAGTTGATAGTGAAATATGAAAACTTGGTGTTGGATTAACATAATTTGTATTGAAATTTTTAGAGAAATTGAGTATTTTGGACTTAATTGAGAAAATGTGAAATAAATGAAATGTGTGAGCTTGTATTAGCATGAGAAGAATTGGGCTAAGCATATGTGTTTTGAGATTTTGTATATTTGATGATTTTATGAATTAGGGACTAAAGTGTTGAAATGTGAAAATGTGAGCGCTATTTTGTAAAATGCCCTAAAAATGTGTGTTTGGACTAAAATGAATGATTTGGAAATTGAATGGACTGAATTTGAATGTGTATAGACTAAGAGAGGAGAGGTTCAGATCAAGATCGAGGTAAAGATAAAGTGCTCGATTAATCGACCGTTTCGATAATTCGACGCCTGAGGTAAGTTCGGATATAATACATGTTATTAAGATATGGTTTAGCACTATGAAATGAATGTGTATATGTGTATGAAATCGAAATGCTATGTGCAAGATTTAGTTGATGGCACTAAGGGTGCAAAATTAAAATTGAAACAGAGATGAATAGCACTGTGTGTACGATGTTATGAAAGCTTAGGCTATTTGACGTGGTACTGTGTGTGCGATATCGAGATAAGTCGGTTGAAAGATTAGGCACTAAGTATGTGATGACTAATATGTATCGACCATGTATATGGCACTGAGTGTGCGATTAAATTGAAAGAATATCAAAGGATGATCGACTTGTAATATCAAGCATTGAGTAGCTTGGAAATTGAATAACTATGTGTTAGCTAAGGTATGTATTGAACCTTTGTGGTTGATGAGTTTATAGATAAAGCTATGAATGGATGAATGAATAATTTTAGCTATGAATGATATGGCATGAATAAGAGAGAATTGATCTATGTGATGGTTGGTTTAGTTTAATGTTTTATGTTACAAACTTACTAAGCTTTATAAAGCTTACTGTGTGATTTGTTTCTCTACTTTGCAGTGTCAGTAAAGCTAGCTCGGATCCAGGAATCGTCAGCATTTCAATCACACTACCGACATTCTATTTTGGTACTTTTGGAAAGATGTACATAGTTGAAATATGGCATGTATAGGCTAGTTGTTTTGACTCATATTTGAGATGTCTAAATAGCCATGTGATATGGCTAGCTAAATGTTGGTAATGGGCATGAGTGAATATGTTATTTGGTGCATATTTTGATATAGCATGATGGTAATGAATTAGCTTATAAATGGTGAGTTCAATGATGAATTAATGCCTTAGTGATTTTGTGAAGTTATGGATGATTTATACTTAGATTTACATGAAATTTGGTTGTATAAAATGACATGCTTGGAAATAAGATTATATGTGATGATATGATGATTATTGGACATGAAATTGGTTGCCAAATTGTGTGTATAAAGATGCTCAAATGTGCTTGTAGGATTGACCCATATGGGTGGCATTTTGGCCTTGCAAATGGCCTATTTTTGCCACATGGTTGTGGCACACGGGCGTGCCTAGTGGCCGTGGGCGTAAGTCAGTATATGGCCTAAGAGCACAAGGTCACGGCACATGGACATGCCTAGTAGCCATGTGGTTTTTGACAGGATCGACCACTGCCAAAATACACGGGCGTGCTTGGTGGCCGTGGAGCAAAGGTTAGTTTTGACCACGGGGAGGACACACGGGTATGTCTAGCAGCCGTGGGAGGCACACGGCCTACCCCACAGGCGTGTATCCCCTGAAACTTAGAAAAGTTTTAAATCTCCAAGAAGTTTCTGTATGTGTTTCAGTTTAGTCCGGACCCCTCTCTAGCATGTGTTTAAGGTCTTATACGCCTTAATAAGGGACTGATTGTTTATGTTTGATGTATTATGATGATGATTGACTTTGTGTGTAAATGAGTTGTGAAATGATCCTATTGTCCAGTAATGCCTCTTAACCCTAATCTGACGACGGTTTCGGGTTAGGGGTGTTACATTTGTGGTTTAAATTGGGCTTGTAATGGGACTGCTTAATTATTGGACTATTATTTTTTTTTATTCTGGTCTTGTATATTGGGTTTCTGGTGTTGGTTTGGGCCCCGGGCAAATTGGGCTTTCTACAATAGGGTTAAGTCCACAATCCCACTCATGCTGATTTAAGCATGTAACAATCCGAATCTAAGAAAATTCAAGTTTCGAGAAAAATCTGAATCTAGACTCGAGACTGATCCAAGCTCACGCCCGAGATAGGTCAGATCTAAAACCTGAAAAAGGCTGAATTTATGAAAATATATTTTAAATATTATATAATTATATTAAAAATTTACAAATAACAATACATCTTTATGTTAATTTATAAATTAAAATAAATGTTTAAAACATTAATTATGAATATAAAATAATTTTTAATGTAATTATTATTTATAAAATAAATATTCAAATTTATAAAATTTAAATTTTGGGATTATAATATATATATAATGATGCAATTTATTAATTTAATGATATGAAAATTAAATTAGGATTCACCTATCGACAGGGGCGAAGCTAGGGGGCTAGCATGGGCCCCGGCCCCCCTAAAATGTAAAATTGCTATTTAGGCAAAAATTTTAAATTAGTAAAGGTAAAATTGTACTTTGGCCCTCTTAAAATTATAAAAATTTGATTTAATCCTTTACAAATTATAAAGATATAAACTATAAAAAATTAAAATTTCATCCAGCCCCCTAAAAAATTGTTTTAGCTTCGGCCCTGTCTATCAAATTTGTTAAAATTTTAGTTAATAAAAAATCATACCTATATTTACTCATTGTACCCATAACTCATATGAAAAATCAACACAAAAACCTTTTAAACTATTTTTTTCTTGTTTATTTGAAACATTTTAATGAATGTCAGCTTGAATTATAAAACTGATCAACATGACTTTTGTGTTTATTTTTAGCATATTCCAAAAACTCTATAGCAAGGGAAAATTGGGTATATAGGAGCACATGGCATGGACAAAATTTGGTAATTTTTATTCTATTTTATAAAATTTTCACATTTTATAACCTTTTATGATTTTTGTAGTTTGTTAGAAATTTTTATTAATTATTGATAATTTTTATAATTTTTTGATAATTTTAATTTCATAATGCATTACAACTTTTTATAATATTTTTTTACAATATTTTGAATTACATCTAAAATGTCCAGGTTTAGTCTAGATGTGTGTTTTTACTATATATTTTTTTATAATTTTATTTTTTTAACATATGGTACATGAAATGTCACGTCGGTATACTTGTCTAGGTGGCATGCCATGTGTTAGTTTCTCATTGATTTTGTCAATCACATAAGCATTTGTTAACAGTCAAACCGGTCCATGACAATTTTCATTATCTGGCCTAAATGATTTTGTTTTGATCATTGAAAGCTAAATTAAGTGCACTCTTAAAAGCTTAATTTTTTAATGTTTTACTCTCTTTTTTTTTTACCCTTAAGCCTAAATATATAAATACTTTTTCAATATTTAAAATTTAGGGTCTGTTCTACAATGCTTAAAAAAAACACTTCTGGCTCTAAAAGTATTTTTGGAAGAAAAGTTGTGTGAAACAAGTTGCTTTTGGCTGAAATTTTTGGCTTTTCAGAAAGGCTTTTCAGAAGCACTTCTGAAAAGAAGAAGTTAAAATTTTAACTTTTCCTCTCCCAAAAGCACTTTTAGTGCTTAATTACTTTTTTACCCCTCCAGTAACATTGTACTTTTCCTTTTTTCTTATTGATGCTTAATTACAAATGTGTTAAAATCATTAATTAAAAATAAAAAATAATATTTTTTAAAATACTAATTACAAATATTTAATGGTTATATTTAAATATTTAAAATATAGTTTATATATTCTAATTAAATTTTATAAATAATTAATATTTATTGTTTAAAAATATTTAAAATTTATATTTCATATATTAAAATATTAACAACAACTTATAATATTTTTTTATATTCTTACTAAAATATAATAATATTAACTAATTTAAATATTATTTAAATGCATATTTGTTACTTGATAATAACATGTCTAAAATGGACATTTTATTTCTCAAAAGTATTTTTTGACAGCAATAGTAAACACTCAAATTTTAAACCAAACTTTTTAAAAGCACTTCTTCACAGCACTTCTGAAAAGCACTTTTCAAAAGTATTACCAAACTAGCCGTTAATAATAAAATAAAAATGATTCAAATGTGAGTTTAGTAATATAATAACTAATAACATATTTTTTTTTAATTTAAAAGTGTTTTTCAAACTCATACCTTATATATGTGTGTATATTCTAGATAATAATCCAAATAAATAAAATTTATATACATATCATATAACCATAGGATATTGCATAAAAAATAAAAAAAATTACTTACACGATCACATATGGATCATTTTCTGTGTATAACTGTGATTCGAACTCAAGTTATTCTTAAAAAATGTGAACACCCAACCAATAAGCCATCTATATAAAAAATCAATTTTTAATTATGTTATATACAATACTTCTATTAAAATAAAACATCTATATAAAAATTCTGCTTTATATGAGGTAAATTTGTATTGTGTTATCATCATATAAAAATAAAATAAGTTATTACATTTGAAATATAATTTATAGTACACCAAAATTATTTGAATTTGTTTTAAGCCCATCTAACTTAATCTCACTCGATAGAATTTAAGAAAATCTAAACTTAAAAAAGTTGAACTCGAAAAAGTCTAAACTTGAAAATATTTAAACCCAAACTTATTTGAAACTGAAAATAATCTAATCCGTACCGGCCTTGAGTCAACCGTTTGTGACCTTGAAAAGATGGTTAAAAGCGTGATCCTAATTAGTCCAAATGATTCACTAAAAAAGGGTTTTATTGATGAAGAGGATATAATGAAAATAAGAAGACAAAAACAAATGAAGATTTCAACTATTGCAATGATTAAATAGAATGTACCCAAAATCATGATTAGAGAATCATTTAGAACTTTTTTAGATACTGCTTCCACCTCAGCAAATGCCACATCATCCAAAAATGAGATTTCTTTTTTGGTCCATAAGAATTTTATCTTCTTAAGTGTAAGTAACAGAGTGTGATTAAGACATTAATTTTAGGGTTTCCTTGTCGTTTGCACGTGACTTTTGCTTATAGTTTTTAATATCATTTTTAGTTATCAACTTCAGTTAGATCCAAAGAATTTTAGCATTGACCCAATCCTGGTCCTCCACGTGTTTTCAAAAAAATTAATTTGTTTTCCAAACATGAAATGAGTTGAAAATTAATTTTGCTATTGTTTTTGGGTAAATTATAGATTTAGTCATGCACTTTATTTAATTATGTTATGGTCCTGAATTTAAAACAATTACAATATTATCACTAATGTTATCGATTTATTACGTTTTAATCACTAAACCATTAATTATCATTAACGGTATAAAGACAAGCTGACATATTAGATTATATTATTATTTCAAACGAAAAATTGAAGTCAAATTGTAGTACTAGTCTCTATGCCTTTTTTTTTTTTTCAATTTTTGAGCAATTTAAAATATTCAAACTCTTTTATTTATTATTAATATCATATTAATTTAATTAATTAGAGAGAAAATAATCATAATATTATCACTTAATTATTTTAATTAGTACATATTGATGTTTATCATTTATCTATTAATTAATTTAAATTAATTTAGAGAAAAATAATTATGACATAGTATGCGATGTTATCATTTTCACTTATGATAATTTCGACTTGGCATGTGGGGCTTAATAATTGGTCAAAATAATTTCTTTGTCTATAAATGCTCCGTCAAGACTTAATCACGTACACAAATTTTTTGAGTGTAACAAGTGAACTAGTACTGGAATTTGATTTGATTTTGATGTTTTGCACTGCTTCACATTAACATTGTACACATAAATTTCAAGTCGAAAGTTGCATTGGAAATTCGGAGTCAATTTTATTGATAACTTTGAAAGAAAAGTTACAATCATTGGATTTCTTTACAAGGAAAACTCATTTGATTCTTCTCTCCAGTTTGACTTTAATCCAAGGTGATACATGTACGGATGGGGTGAAAATTATTAAATTCCAATCACCAAAGCCGCCAATTTTCAAGCTTGGGAAATCAACATACTTGCGATGAATTTTTGGATGGAATCCTGGGATTTTTGGGTTGAGATGTCTCATGGCGTTTAAAGATCTATCTCTTAGCTTCGAAACACATTTTAAATCACTCGGTTTTGAGTTCGGGAGCTCAAGTTATGACCGTTTTAGTGAAGATTGCGCGAGCAGAATTTCTGAATGAGATTATGATAGGAATTACGAATTTTTAGCTTTTAATTTGAGCTTAAATCATATTGGGTTCGGGTTTTAGGCTTAATTTTTATTATTTATGAGCTCAATATTGTATTTATTAGTTCTTATTATTTTATTATGATTTTTTTATAATTATTAAGTATTTTAAGTTATTTAGGAGTTTTATGTTAACAAAAAAGTTTAGTTTAAAACTACTTTTTAAGATTAAATTAGAGTTCTAATATACTTAAGAGTTTTATTTAGATTTATTTAGCTAGCCTATATATAGGCTTTTGCATTGTACACAATGGATACAATTCATTATTATTCTGTTTTTCTTTTGAGTTAATAAATTCTCTCTGAGTTTTTCTTTCAAGAATTTCTCTTGAGTTTCTTTTAGAAGAGTTTTAACTATCCTTTTAGATTGTGGGGATAATCTTCAAACTTTTTCTTGCCAAGGTTTCTATCTTGGAGGGAAAATTAGAGCCGCTTGAAGGGGGTTGTGTATTCTTCGTGTTTCTAAGACTTCTTAGGACTTCTACACTCCACGTTCTATCTTTCTATTTATCTTCTTTATTCGCTTCCTTATTATTATAATATTTGATTTATTATTTTATTTTAGTTATTTATTTTAATTGTTTTATCTGACTTGGATTCAATTTCGTTTCAGGTTGTGTTAAAATCCAAGTTTCATTCCGAACGTCTAGAGCCATAAGTCAAATCCTCGACTTTGACAAACTTTACGATCCTCTTCCGGATTCATCCATCTAATTCTTTATCATTTGGTATCAGATTTGGTAGTTTTAGGTGTTCTTTTTATTTTTATAAATTGATTTCTAGAAAACAACCTCAAAACAATTTTTTTTACCCCGACAGTTTTCAGAAAAAAATATTTTTCAGTGGGTAAACGGTTTTCAAATGGTATGAAATTTTACATATTATTTATTGGCACTATTTTAGAGTATAAAAAATATTTTCCATAAAAAAAGTGATTGAAAAAGTACAAAAAGAAACGAAAAAATAAAAAATATTCTGTGGATTGAATTTTGTACCGAAACTTTACAAATTAGATCTACATTATTTGCGAAGTCTCCAGTTTAAATTTTGTGATTTTTGGAAATCAGAAACACCTCGAATGAATTTTTTTCAAGTTGCTTTGCAATTTTTCGGGTTTTCAGGTTTCAACAATTTTCATTGGCTCTTAGCCTTAGGTTTTCATTTCTTTTTATTTTTTTTATTTTTCCTTTATGCATTCTAACACTTTATTGTTTCTTGTGTTAAGGTTAAAGCACGTTGCACATTCATTCCTCCATTGAAGGGATCAAGAGGTTAAAACACTTTATTGTTTCTAGCGATGTCACATTGAAGTGTTTTTCGTAAAATATGTTGTCGTTGAAATCCTCATTTCTATTTAATCACTGTGTTATTCAATGATGAGTCAAAAACGGGTCGTTCATTTTTAAAGAATGAATCATTGAAAGTTATTTATTCTTAAAAATGTTATCAATTTTCAAAGCGTCGTTTATAGCGGAAGCTTTTAAAATAGTTTGCGTTTTCGTGTGTAATTTGTTAATAATGTTTAATTTTTCAAAACTCGGCTGTCTCTACTACTGGCAGCTATAAATCAAAATAAAAATCCCAAATTAAAGTAAAAACCCATAAAGGCCATTTACAGTAAAAAATACCCCAAATAATAATAATACTTAAAAACATAATCAAGTACGTAAATATATGCGGACGTGTGGCTACCTCTGAGTCCCCCGCTACACCGATCCGCCTACGACTGGGGATTACCTGCAAAGTAAAACAAAAGGGGTGAGTTTACGAAAACTCAGTGTGTAATCCCCATGCAATTATACAGTCAAATGCAAGTAGTAACAGACTGGGCCTAGGCCCTTCACGGTAGCAGTATCAATTTCAGTTTGGGCTTTGACCCATCTCAGTACAGCACAGTCATGTGCTTGGGCCGTGGCCTATTACAGTAACATTAATCAGTGCAGTAACATATGAAATAGTATACAAGTCCTACCCATCCAGCCTCTACACTCCATCTCCGTCCAACCTTACACTCTATGTGGGGATATAATCAACTCACCCATCCTTACACTTTAGAGAGTACTAAATGCGGCACTATACAGTGATATGCAGCTGGGCTGTCAGTAATTTAGGCTCGAGGCCTTTCAGTACACTTTCTTCGGTCAATAACTTCCCATCCCCATGCAATGCATCATGCAATCATGTCATTGTATCGTGTATGTATTCAGTACAGTCTACATAGCATGCTAAAATATAGCCTTACATGTACATATATATAAGTATATCACACAGGGGCATAACAATCATTCAGTCAATTAAGGGTCTAAGTAAACTTATCGACCCAACAGTAGGTCCACAATCGACTCGGGCGACCCGTGCAACCTTCGCAGTCAAATAGTGAAAATGGGCCCATGAGCCCATGTGGGCCCATACACCCATGTGGCCCACACGGCTCATAATAGCCTTGGCTGTGTGAAATGCACAGCCTAGCCCAATAATTTCCACACGTCCGTGTGGTTTGCTCGTGTAGGGCCCACACGGTCCAGCTCGGCCCAGCCCATGAGATTGCACATGGCCAGCCTCGTCGATCACACACCCGTTTTTATTCACACGGCCTACCACACAGTGAACGCACGCTCGTGTGGCATCGACTTTCACCTATTCTGGCTTTTGCCGATTTCCATTATCGAGATTGTGTTACACACACCTGATATTAGTTCAAAGGTAGCGCAACCACGAGTACTCTAGTACCTAGAAGGAACGATAATGATTCCCTTACTTCTTTAGCACCGGTCGAAACTCTACAGTCGACTATCGGTTACCTTTAATGCACCAACGAGGTTTCGCACAATTCGTAAGATGATCAGAGATCACCAGCTCTCTGAATAGAACTTATCATCAGCAAAACCCCTCTTAATCAAAACACTAAAGAGAAAAGTCAAAGTTAACACGTACCGAAACTTACCGATCCAACAGAATCAGGAGCTGGCGTAAAAGAAGGAAAGATTCGACAAATGTGATAAAAGTGAAAGATAGGAGGATGAAGCAGGTTCGGCCCAAGCAAGAGATGAGCGTTTTCTCACTTCTTGATGGGGTAAATGAGGAGGGGAAAAACGGTAAACAAGGGGAAAAACGATCACTGTAGGGAAAAACAAACCGAAAGGAAGCAAAACAAAGTATAGTCGGGATTTGCCTAGCAAGAATCAGCCAAGGAATATAGCCAAAAGAAATGAATGATCGGCTTGAGGGAAGAAAACGAGTGTTAAAAGAATTCGGGGAAGAAAAGAAGAACCGAAAATTTTGAAAAGAAAGAAAAAAGCAAACAAATGGGGGATTCGGTCGAAACAACGAAGATCACTCCCTAATCCTAATATTTTCTCTTAAAAATCGGTAACTACACTTCCCCCCGCACCTCAACCACTTAGTATTCCGGTCAAACTCCAACACCTTCCCGACCAAGCAATAAAAATAAATCCCCCTTTTTATTGCGCAGAGATTCGAACTCCAAACCCCGTGCAGCATTAACACTCCACTTAACCACTAGACCAGCAGGCCCATTCTGACATGTTTTTTTTCCAATTATTTAATAACAAGCCTACTGTCTAAAGATATGGGTTTATTCAAATAAAAACAAATTTTTTGCCTAAGCTAAGGCTTGAACCCAAGACTTCTCAGACACTACCAGAAAAATTAACCACTGAAGCAGACATGCATTTGTAATAGCAACATACGAAAATAAAAATAAAAAATTAAGGGTTTTTGGGGCGTTACAACTCTACCCCCTTAAAGAAAATTTTGGCATCGAAATTTTACCTGATCAAAAAAGATAAGGATATTGCTGCCGCATGCATCCTCAGGCTCCCACGTGGCCTTCTCAGAACTATGATTACGCCAAAGAACCTTAACTAGTGGGATGGATTTTCTTCTCAGAACTTTAACATCATGGTCAATATCTGTACCGGCTCCTCCTCGAAGGTCATATTTGGCCTAACCTTGATCTCCTCAACGGAACAGTATGTGTGGGATTAGAGCAGTAGAGCTTCAACATCGAGATGAGGAGAACATCATGAATCTGCTTCAACTTTAGAGGTAGCTCCAACTGGTAGGCAACTGGTCCCACACGTCTCAGTATGGGATAAGGTCCAATGAATCTGGGGCTCAACTTGCCCTTACGACCAAATCTCAGTATCTTTTTCCATGATGAGACTTGAGAAACATAAAATCCCCCACAGAATCTCTATCTCTCGACGCCTCAGATCTGCATACGACTTTTGTCTATCAGATGCCTCCTTAAGTCGATCCTGAATCAACTCGACCTTATCCTCAATATCAGAAACCAATTTAGGGTCCAGAACACGCCGCTCATCCAACTCAGTCCAACATAAGAGAGTACAACACTTACGACCATATGGGGCCTCATAAGGTACCATCTGTATGCTAGACTGGTAGCTATTGTTGTAAGCGAACTCTGCCGACAGAAAAAACTCCTCCCAACTGCCTCGAAAGTCAATTACATAGCTCCTCAACATATCCTCCAGTATCTGAATCACCCGCTCTGACTGACCGTCTGTTTGAGGATGGAATGCAATACTGAAGTCCAACCTTATACCCAGAGTTTCATGTAGCTTTTTCCAGAACCGAGACGTGAAGCAGGGATCCCTATTAGATATTATCGACATCAGTACCTCATGCAGTCTCACTATCTCAGACACATAGTTTAACCAGCTTCTGCAGAGAGTAATCTGTACGAACCGGTATGAAATTGGCAGACTTGGTCAATCGATCCACGATGACCCACATTGAATCTTTCTTAGTAGGCATTAAGGGCAACCCACTTACGAAATCCATAGTCACTCTTTCCCACTTCAAAAGCAGTATTTTAACTGGTTGCAGTAAACCTGAGGGTAGCTGATGCTCAGCCTTAACCTGCTGGCATGTTAGACATTTACTCACAAAATCGGTAACATCTCGCTTAAGACTTGGCCACCGATATAGCTCACGAAGGTCTCGGTACATCTTGTTCCCTCCAGGATGCATAGTATAAGGGCTATTATGCGCCTCTCGCAGTATGGACTGCCTCAAATCAGTATCCTTTGGAACACAAATTCTCCCACGAAAATAGAGAACCCCTTCGCTATTCAATCCAAAATCTGATGTATTACCATTCTCAATCTGTCAGAATCGAAGATCGAGTGACTCATCCTCTAATTGTTTATCCTTAATCTGCTCGATCCACATCAGTTTAACCTGGAGTTCAGCCAACATACTACCATCATCAAATAAACTGAGACGAGCAAACATTACTCTCAAATCAGCCATAGCCCTTCGGCTCAGTGCGTCGGCCACCACATTGGCCTTACTAGGATGGTATTCAATCATAGAGTCGTAATTCTTTAGCAGCTCAATCCATCTACGTTGCCTAAGGTTCAGCTCCTTTTGAGTGAGGAGATATTTGAGACTCTTGTAATCAATGTAAATGATACACTTCTCACCATACAAGTAATGTCTCCAGATTTTCAGTGTGAATACCACTACGGCCAACTCCAAGTCATGCGTCAGATAATTTGCCTCATGAGTCTTAAGCTATCGAGATGCGTACGCAACTACATTACCCTCTTACATCAATACACATCCTAAACCGACATGTGATGCATCACTATACACAGTAAACTCTTTTCCAGGCACTGGCTGTATTAGGACAGGGGCTTTAGTCAGTACGGTCTTGAGCTTCTCAAAGCTCTTTTGCTGTGAGTCAGTCCAGTTAAATGGCACACCCTTACGTAGCAGCTTAGTCAAGGGTGCTGCAATAATAGAAAAACCCTCTACAAATCATCGATAGTACCCAGCTAGTCCCAAAAAACTACGAATCTTCGATACAGTCCTAGGCTGCTTCCAATAAAAAGCAGCATCAATCTTTCAAGGATCGACCCTAATCCCCTCAGCAGATACTACATGGCCCAGAAATGTTACTTCTTTTAACCAAAACTTACACTTACTGAGCTTGGCGTATAGTTGATTCTCTTTCAAAACCTGCAAAACCACTCAGAGATGTTCATCATATTCATCATCAGTCTTCGAATACACCAGAATGTCGTCAATAAAGACTACCACGAACCGATCCAGATAGGGTTGGAACACTCAGTTCATGAGATCCATAAAGGCTGCTAGTGCATTCGTCAATCCAAATGGCATTACTAAAAACTTGTAATGCCCATAGCCAGTTCTAAATGCAGTCTTGTGTACATCAGCCTCTTTAACTCTCAACTAATGGTACCCAGATCGAAGGTCAATTTTAGAGAAAATCAAAGCTCCTCGGAACTGATTGAACAGGTCGTCTATCCTCGATAGGGGGTACTTATTCTTCATGGTCAACTTGTTCAGTTGTCGATAATCAATGCACATACGCATAGATCCATCCTTTTTTTACAAACAGAATTGGTGCTCCCTACAGAGACACACTAGGGCGGATGAACCCACGATCCAATAACTCTTGGATTTGAGCTTTAAGCTCTGCAAGTTCCTTCGGTGCCATTCTATAAGGGGCGATGGACACTGGAGCTGTACCAGGAAGGAGCTTAATCCCAAACTTTACTTCACGGTTCGGAGGCAACCCAGGTAGCTCCTCAGGAGACACATCTGAAAAATTCTTTACCGTTCTGATATCTTTAACAGCAGAAACCTCAGAATCTGAAACACTGATGTAGGCCAGATACGCCTCACATCCCTTATGAACCAACCTTTCGGCCCTCAATGTAGAAATTACATTCGACAAGTAGTTTCAACGTTCTCCAATTACAACTACCTCGTTGTCCTCCTCAGATCTTAGTACAACCCATTTAGTGGCACAATCCAAACTCACTAGGTGTTTGACCAACCAATCCATCCCCAGTATCAGATAGAATTCTCCAAAAGGGGGTTCCATTAGATCAGTCAAAAAAATAACTTTTGTACCTCTAAAGGGACGTCTCTAAATAACTTATTAACCTGAATGGACTGCCCTAATGGGCTTAATACTGTAATTTCACTCGGAGTACTCTCAATCGAAATCCCCAAGTTTTCAGTGACAGAGCAGGTAACATAGGAATGAGTGGATCCTATATCTATTAATGCAGTATAAGGTACATTAAAAATTAAGAATGTACTTGTGATGACATTTGGAGCATTGCCCTCCTCTCAGCGACGTACAGCATATACCAGAGCCAGCTGCATCGCCTCCATCTGATTAGCACCTCTGCCCACGGCCTGACCAGTTACCACCTCGAGCCTGACCGCGGCCTCTCAGTGGCTACTGAACACCCCTCGGCGACTGTACAGTACCCATACCAGGAGCTTGCATCTAATCAGGCATCCGTGGACACTCTCTGATTCGGTGTTCCAATGAATCGCACCTCAAACATGCCCCAGTTCGTTTCCAACACTCGCAGTGATGGCGACTCCAACAATTGGTACAAGGCTGTTGACCAGTAGCAACCATAGGGGCCCCAACTCTGACCGGCCCATCCAACCTGGCCTTTTTCTTAGGCCTCTAAATGGAACTCGAGGGCTCCGAATCCCTCCTGTTCCTACCTCTCTCTTTCTTACGGTTTTGGCGCTCAGTGCGTTTAACCTCTTCGGCGATCTTTGCCTTATCCACTAGTGCAGCAAAGTCTCGATCCCTTTGTGGAGCTATCAGAACCCTTAAGTTATCTCTGAGGTCGTCCGCGAAGCGAACACATCGCTCGTACTCAATCGCCACCATACCTCTTGCATAGCGGCTCAGCCTTAAGAACTCGACTTCATATTCGGCCACTAATCTGTCCCCTGAGTCAGATTTAAAAACTCTCTCCTCCAGGCATCCACATAACTGGCACCCACGTATTTTCCCTAGAAGGCAGATTTGAAGAATTCCCAGGTCAGTCTTTCGAGCTGAATGCCCTCCTTAATAGTGAGCCACCACTGATATGCCTCATCACGTAGCAGTGGTATATCACCTTTTAGTTTTTTCTCAGGGGTGCAGTTCAGGTCGTCCATAATTCTCTCTGTGGCCTCTATCCAGTACTCAGCCACATTAGGGGCAACCTCAGCAATACCCCTAAAAATCTCGACTCCATTGGATCGGAGTTGATCCATAACCAACCCGCAGCCGCCAGCCCCAGTATTGGTCCCAACGACCCTCTCTAGAATTCTTAACATGGTTTAGGACAGTGAGTCGTACCCAACTATTCGATCATGAGACCCAGTCTCAGTCTTAGGTGAATTCGGTGTCTCACTGGTTTCCAAATTAGGTATGTGGCCAGATGACGAGGACTTAGCTCGAGCACCTCTACGGCCTCTACCACGGCCTCTTGTACCCTGTCCGCGAATACCTCTAGTGCTCATTGTCTAATCTCGTGTTATCTGTATTAATAGTTTTATGGATATCAGTTTACAGTTTTAGTATTTGTTAATCAAAGTTTTATGCAAAGTAGTATAGTAATTCAGTGTCCGTTTTCGTAAATCGGCCTAACAGTTTTGCTACAGTTTTAGTATACACTATCTTAAGTGTTTTTAGTACAGTCCATCTATAGTAGTCGGAGGATATACTACCTATAGCAGTTTCAGTTTAGAATATATAACAATTTCAGTCAAAATCATAATGCAGTTTTTTGATAGAACTTACAGGATAGGCGTCGGAGACTCGACGTGTCACACATTCAGTAAAATATTTCAAAACACTTCAAAGCAGTTGAAAATAGTTCTTTAGAAATTCAAGTTTAAAAACCCAATCCACAGCCGAGTTTTGCAACCTGGCTCCGATACCACTAAACATAACACCCCAAACCTGGCCTGAACGTTATGGCCGAATCTGGCGGTGTCACATTGAAGTGTTTTTCGTAAAATATGTTGTCTTTGAAATCCTTATTTCTATTTAATCACTTTGTGTTATTCAATGATGAGTCAAAAATGGGTCGTTCATTTTTAAAGCATGAACCATTGAAAGTTATATATTCTTAAAAACGTTATTAATTTTCAAAGCGTCGTTTATAGCAAAAGCTTTTAAAATAGTTTTCATCTTCGTGTGTAATTTATTAAAAAGGTTTAATTTTTTAAAACTCAGTTGTCTTTACTACTAGCAGTTATAAATCAAAATAAAAACCCCAAATTAAAGTAAAATCCCATAAAGGCCATTTACAGTAAAAAATACCCCAAATAATAATAATACTTAAAAACATAATCAAGTACGTAAATATATATGGACGTGTGGCCACCTCTGAGTCTCCTGCTACACTGATCCGCCTACGACTAATAGTCAAAACTCAGTGTGTAATCCCCATGTAATTATACAGTCAAATGCAAGCACTAACAGATTAGGCTTAGGCCTTTCACGATGGCAGTATCAATTTCAGTTTGGGCTTTGGCCCATCTCAGTACAGCACAATCATGTGCTTGGGCCCTGGCCCATTACAGTAACATTAATCAGTGCAATAACATATGAAACAGTATACAAGTCCTACCCATCCAGCCTCTACACTCTATCTCCGTCCAACCCTACACTCCATGTGGGGATATAATCAACCCACCTATCCTTACACTCTAGAGAGTACCAAATGCGGCACTATGCAATGATATGTAGCTTGGCTGTCAGTAATTTAGGCTCGAGGCCTTTCAGTACACTTTCTCTGATCAATAACATCCCATCCCCATGCAATGCATCATGAAATCATGTCATAGTATCGTGTATGTATTCAGTACAGTCTACATAGCATGCTAAAATATAGCCTTACATGTACATATATATAAATATATCACATAGGGGCATAACAGTCATTCAATCAAGTAGGGGTCTAAGTAAACTTACCGACCCAACTGTAGGTCCACAGTCGACTCAGGCGACTCGTGCAATCTTAGCAGTCAAATAGTAAAAATGGGCCCATGAGCCCATGTTGCTAGCCCATGTGGGCCCATACACCCATGTGGCCCACACGGCCCATAATGGCCTTGGCCGTGTGAAATGCACGGCCTAGCCTAATAATTTTCATACGTCCATGTGGTTTGCTCATGTGGGGCCCACACGGTCTAGTTCGGCCCGGCCCATGAGATTACACATGGCCAGCCCCGTTGATCACACGCCTGTGCTTATTCACACGCCTACCACATAACAAGCGTACGCCCATGTGGGGTCGACTTTCACCTATTCTAGCTTTTTCCGGTTTCCACTGTCGAGATTGTGTTACACAAACCTGATATTAGTTCGAAGGTAGCGCAACCATGAGTACTCTAGCACTTAGAAGGAACGATAATGATTTCCTTACTTTTTCAGCACTGATCGAAACTCTACAGTCGACTATCAGTTACCTTCAATACACCAACGGGGTTTCACATAATTCGCAAGACGATCAGAGATCACCAGCTCTCTGAATAGAACTTATCACCAACAAAACCCCTATTAATCAAAACACTAAAGAGAAAAGTCAAAGTTAACACCTACCGAAAGTTACCGACCCAATAGAATCAGGAGTTGGCGCAAAAGAAGGAAAGGTTCGGCAAAAGAGATAAAAGTGAAAGATAGGAGGATGAAGCAGGTTTGACCCAAGCAAGAGATTAGCGTTTGCTCACTTCTTGATGGGGTAGATGAGGAGGGGGAAAACGATAAACAAGGGGAAAAATGATCACTGTTGGGAAGAACAAGTCGAAAGAAAGTAAAATAAAGTGTAGCCGGGATTTACCTAGCAAGAATTGGCCAAGGAATATAGCCAAAAGAAATGAATGATCGGCTTGAGGGAAAAAAACGAGTGTCAAAAGAAATTGGGGAAGAAAGGAGGAACCGAAAATTTTGAAAAGAAAGAAAAAAGCAAACAAATGGGGGATTCGGCCGAAACAAACAAGGTCACTCCCTAATCCCAATATTTTCTCCTAAAAATCGGCAACTACACTTCCTTCCACACCTCAACTACTAAGTATTTCGATCAAATTCCAACACCTTCCCGACCATGCAATAAAAATAAATCCCCTTTTTTATTGCGCAGAGATTCAAACTCCAGACCCCTTGCAACCTTAACACTCCACTTAACCCTTAGACCAGCAGGCCCATTCTGACATGTTTTTTTTCCAATTATTTAATAATAAGCTCACTGTCTAAAGATAGGGGTTTATTTAAATAAAAATAAAATATTTGCCCAAGCTAAGGCCTAAACCCAAGACTTCTTAGACACTACTAGAACACTTAACCACTGAAGCAGACATGTATTTGTAACAATAACATACGAAAATAAAAATAAAAATTAAGGGTTTTTGGGGCATTACATGCTTGAGATTAGCAACATGACACTATTCTAGACACAATCAACAAAAATTTAGAACGCCTAAATACAAAAATTGAGCGTCAGTATCATATTTGAGAAGATAAGATCAGCCTCATCTTCATGCAAATAATACACGATGTGTCTCTCTTGCAAATAATGAGACTTCGGTTAAAAGTGACCGTTGGCAACATTTTTTTAGCTAAACCAAAGTTCAGCATTCCAACATTTCGATGAAAGTATGATCCCAAAGCATATTGTGAGTGGGAATAAAAAATTGAACTAATGTTTCGTTACTATAAATACCAGGAAGAGGAAAAAGTCCAATTGGCGACCCTTGGATTTTCAGATTATGTATTAAGTTGGTGGATTCAACTTGGAATTGATTGTCAAAGAAATCGTGAAAGTGTAACAGAAACATGGGACGAATTAAAGCAAGTGATGCGAAAAAGTTACATTCCTTCTTATTACTATAGAGAGGTCTCAACGAGACTTCAACGCCTTGTTCAAGGTAATTGATCTGTTGATGAGTACTTTAAGGAGATGGATATACTTATGCAAAGAGCAAATGTACAAGAAGATAACGATACTACCATGGTACGATTCGTAGATGGCTTGAACGTTTCAATAACCAGTGCTCTTAATCTTCAAACCTACATTAATCTTGAGGATATAGTACACAAGGCCATTGAGATTGAGCAGCAGTTACAACATCAATCTTATCCATTTGGCGCATCACACTATTATCGAGGTACAAGTTCTAATTCTACTTTCAAGAATTTGAAACCTTCTTATGCTACTAATAAGTGGCTACCAAATGTAATGAGAGTAAACCTTTTGAGTGGAAAAGTGGAGTTCCTATAAAACATTCTTCAACACCTTCTAAGCAGCCCATTTCTATTAAATTTTCACCAAAATAACAAAGAGCTCGTAATATTGAATGTTTTACATGCAAAGGGTGTGGGCACTATAGTTGTGATTGTGCCAACACGAGATTTTCGTTGATAAGAAAAGATCATAAGGGTTTCCAATATCCAATTAAACATCCAACTAGAGAAGAAAGTAAGTATGAATTTGTTTCTTTTGTTGATTCTTACTCTAGTGGAAAAGATATTTGTGATGACGAACTTTGTGAACCAAAAAAAGATGATAATGAGAATTTTTTCCTCAAATCTATGGAGTTAGATGAGATAGAAACGTCATGTTCTCCTATTGAGATAGATTGTACCAAATTGAATATTCATAATACTTGTGATGGGGATATGGGAAGTGAGGAAAAATCATGTGCAAAGACAGAAAGAAAAGAAACCTTTAGTGATAAAAATCTACTTAATAGTCCAAATTTGGTGAGTGAAAATCCATATGAGTTAAAATTGAATACCCATACAAAAGTGAGGAGTGCTTCTGTTTTGACTAACCCTATCTCAATTTTGTTTTGTGGTGTTTCTTCATTACAGGACTTCAAGGATCCATTGACGGACTTTCAATTATATTACTCTACCATCAATAGACGATTTTACTTGCAGGAAAAAAGGTAAGTTAAATATTGATAATTCCCCACATGTGCTACAAGGTAAAAAATGTAAGGTAACAATAGAAATTAAGTTAAGAAGGCATACCTTTAATGTTTTTGATAAGTATGCTACTGATTTTGTTTGTCAAATATTTCCTTACCACATGTTTTCTTGTTGGTCAAATTTCATTAAACCTTGGTCTGAAAGTTCAACTGATTTTATGGGTTTATCTACCTTTTTAAAGGTTAAAAATAGTAATTCTGTTGCATCAAATAGGTTTTTTTTAAAGCATTTTATATATTTTCGCTTGCAACAAAATTTTCCATCTTGACCTTTAACTATGAATTTTTACTTAATAATATTAATATTTTTTATTTTTATAATTATGTGAAATTCTTAGCTTATCATTGAAAATTCTTATGGATGACCATGCACATTCAAAAAAAGTTACAGGTTATTTTTTACTTGAACACTCATATCTGTAATATTTCTTTGTTTAGTATTGATGGTTTGTTTTTGAAGGAGAGATACTTGATCCATGCTGTTTTGGGAGATCAAAATCATATCTTTGATCTTAGAAATAATTTTGGTGCACAAGAAGGCTTAGGTAAGTATTTGTTTCATTTTATTTTCACTTATTCTAATCACTTTTCTTTTTGTGTAGCTAAAGATTCGGGGCTGGATCTTTTTGAGGAAGGGTGGAATGATGCGAGTGTCAAGGCATAATTTCAGACCCACGAATGTGATGGGCTCACACTACCTTAAGGCCCAACAACAATGTTAAAGGTTAAGCAAATCAAATTAGGATTCGATCAAAAACAATATTCGAGTACGAATCTTTTCGAGGAAAGAGGGAGTGATACATGCACGGATAGGGTGAAAATTATTAAATTCCAATCACCAAAACTGCCAATTTTCAAGCTTGTGAAATTAACATACTTGCGACGAATATTTGGATAGAATCCTGGCATTTTTGGGTTTAGATGTCTTCATGGAATTTGAAGATCTATCTCTTAGATTCAAAACACATTTTGAATTACTCAATTTTGAGTTTGGGATCTCAAGTTATGACCGTTTTAGTGAAGACTGCGCAAGTAGAATTTATGAACAAGATTATGACGGGAATTACTAATTTCGGGCTTTTAATTTGAGTTTAAATCATATTGGGTTTAGGTTTTAGGCTTAATTTTTATTATTTATGAGCCCAATATTGTATTTATCAGCTTTTATTATTTTATTCTGAATTTTTTTATAATTATTAAGTATTTTAAGTTATTTAGGAGTATTATGTTAATAAGAAAGCTTAGTTTAAAACTACTTCTTTTTTAGATTAAATTAGAGTTCTAGTATACTTAAGAGTTTTATTTAGATTTATTTAGCTAGCCTATATATAGACCTTTGCATTATACACAATGTATACAATTCATTATTATTCTTTCTCTTTTGAGTTAATAAATTCTCTTTGAGTTTTTCTTTCAAGAATTTCTCTTGAGTTTATTTTAGAAGAGTTTTAACAATCTTTTTAGATTGTGGGGATCATCTTCAAACTTTTTCTTGCCAAGGTTTCTATCTTGGAGGGGAAATTAGAGTAGCTTGAAGGGGGTTGTGGATTCATCGTGTTTCCAAGGTTTCTTAGGACTTCTACACGCCACATTCTATCTGTCCATTTATCTTCTTTATTTTCTTCCTTATTATTCTAATATTTGGTTTATTATTTTATTTTAGTTATTTATTTTAATTTTTTATTTGACTTGGATTCAATTTCCTTTTAGGTTGTGTTAAAATCCAAGTTTCATTCTGAATGTCTAGAGCCATAAGTCAAATCCTCGACTTTGACAAACTTTACGATCCACTTCCAGATTCATCCGTCTCATTCTTTATCACAAGGATTGTTTGACTTGATCTTCGCTGGATGTTGATTGCTTCAAATCTCGTGTCGACTTGCTCTTGAAACAAGTTTGGACTTCCTTTCTTCAATTAGAACAGATTGAAAGACGACTTTCTTCAGAAATAACTTTTGACTTCTCCACGGTTGAACTGGATTTGAAAGCGGCTTTTCTTTAGAATTGATATAGCGTTGTTCAGAATTTCTTCAAGTTCTTCAGTTTCTTTAGAGATTTTCTAGGTTTCTTGAACTTGTGAATCTCTAGAATGACTTGGGTGATCGCCAATTACATGAATAAAAAGTAAATCTTGTAGAATTTAACTGTTCCATTTAATTGTTCTGCAAGAATTTAAACTCTTTTATTTATTATTTATCTCTTATTAATATAATTAGTTAGAGATAAAATAAACATTTGATATTATTACTTAATTATTTTTTTAGTTAGTGATAATATAAAAATTATTGTTTACCTCTTAATCAAGTTAAATTAATTAGAGAAAAATATTTATGAAATAGACATGATGTCATCATTTTTTACTCATGGTAACTTTAGATTTAACCCATGTTAATTTTGACTTGACACATAGCTCTCTATAGTTGGTCAAAAAATTCCATCGTCTACAAACATCCTCTTGAAATGATCTATCCTTATGTAACTCTACACCTGATAAAAGATAAATAAATAGATTTTTTTTTATTAATGTGTTTGTATCAACATCTCACATAGAGTTAGCATAATAGAAGTTTTATCAATGTGACTAGGGGTGTGCAAAATTAGGGTAAAATCGAAAAAATTCAGTTAATCGATTGAATTCGGTTAATCGGTCGATCAACTGAATTAATTCGGTCGGGGGTCGGTTAATAATTTTTTGGGTTTTCAGTTAACGCTTAATTTGGTTCGAAATTGGTCGGTTCTGAATTTTTTCGGTTTAATCAAAAAAATTAATAAATAAAATTATAATATATAAATAGCCCATTATCCACCTAGACCCAATCCAATAAAAACCTAATATAAACTCAATCCATATATATAAACCCAAGTACCCAACTCAACCCAATCCGAAAAACTACAAATAATTTAATAAATAAAAATAAAAATCCTAAAACTAAAACTAAAAGTCTAAAACTAAAAATCATGACAGAAATAATAAATCCCTAAGTAAGACCCTAACCCTAAAAATTCAAAATCCCTAATTTGAAATCTCCCAAAATCTCTCTATTGTCATTGCTAGTCACTTTTGTGAATCGTCCGACATCCACAGTTACATTGTCCAGTGTCTAGCATGTCACCATCACTGGCGAGTTGAGGTAGACTTTTCCTCTCATGCTTGTAGTTGTTGTCAAGTTTGTAGGTCTTTGCTTCTTAGTAATGTTCATCTTTGTCATCCATATCTGCTTTTGCGGCCATTGTCAGGAGATGAAGTTTGGCAAGGAATTTGCTTCTTAAGTGGTGCTTAAATGTAGGGAATGAGAAACATGGAATAGATAGTAATTTGGGGTGAAAATGGGTGAAATTAGAACACGATAGAAAAATTGATTTAAACACGATCTCCAAGTCCAATTAATTTGCGTTGTGAATGATAAGAGGTGACATTAGAACACGCTCACACAGGCTAAATGTGGATATCATTAACGAGCTTGCTTAAAACGAACAAACATCCTAGGTTACTTTGTTATTTTGACCCAATAAAAATATTTTTCTTTACATATGCTTTTTCTTATGTTATATCGAATTGGTGTTACAATTTCAATTTAATTATCAAATTATAAAATGAAAAATCTTTTTATAATATCCAGTTCAAACACATACCCAGATCTACTAAAATCTTATCACATAATTTAGCCTCTGATTGCCTAAAAAAATGAAAGGGAGAGTTACCTGAGTGAAAGTGTGCCAATGGTAGTTGATGATGGATTATGGGAACAGAGAAGGAGGGAGTTGACAGTAGAATATGAGATAGGGTTTTGGGAGAAGAAAAAATAGTAAATGGGATGATTTATGGAAGGATGCTGTTTTTGGGAACTGGTATCGACAAGTTTCGAGGGTGGGATATTTTCTATGGAGTGGCTGCCAGTTAATTTTCTGACTGGAGGAGTGCTTTTGGTGTTTCATGTTTTTTGTTTTTAGTTTATTTGTTTCTGCTTTATGAATTTTGTTTTGTTTTTGGATTGGTTTATTATTATTTTTTTTGGTTTATTTTAGATTGGGCTTTGTACTGTTGTTTGTTTTGTGGGTTAACAGCTTAACATTGCTATTGCTTTTGTTTTGGTTTTATAATTTATGATTTATGAAATCTTAAGGTGATTTGAACAAAAAAACACCATAACATTCACTCCTCAGTTTTACTATTTCAATGGAAATCATATTAAATTTATTACATAATTATTTTACTCACAAGTATATTATAATCTATACTTTCATGTCCCATAATCATATTAAATTTGAAATGTCTTTTTTTCTATTTTATTTTACTTTTATATTTGTAAAAACCCATTTTCGCCCGGGCCCAATACCAAAATACTTAAAGCCAAAAATAAAATAAACCAAAAATAAACTAAAATCCAATTAATAAAAGTCCCTTTTATAATAGTCCAGTTTACAAAAAAAATAAACCCGAGGCCCAAACTTGACCCTAAATAACAGCTTAAATTTTATATAGACCCGAATTAACCCAAACGAGCCCAATTCTAAACCCACCCGAATGGCCCAATTCTAGAATCTTCTGGTGCCTCCTCAGCTTCTCTCACGCACGCCACTAGAATTTCCAGAATAATCCAGCAGCCTCGCAGCTATTCCTCACGCGCGTCGCTTGAGTTTCCCGCGTACACCCACGTGCGACTCTAAAGTTCCCAGATCTCTCGGGCGCCGCAGTCATCTTTCACGCGCTCCGCACATCAGCACATGCGTGCCTCTCAGTAATGGCCTTCACACGAACGGTTTCCAGCGCAGCACGACCACACCCGCAAATTCAGCATACACCAGAACCTGCGAGAAGAAGAGAAAAAGCAGTAACAGAATACAGAGGGGGGCAAAAAAGGATTTTTGATACATTTTATTTCTATTTTTCCATTTGGCTATAAAGAGGGTCGGAATCAAATGTAAAGGATCTCTATTTTTTTGTATACACACACAAAAACAGATTAAAAAATATGAAATCAAAAAAGATGAAAAGGTGATTTTCGTTCTCTCTTTTCTTCGATTTAGAGTTCCTGTTTCATCGTTTTTTAAGCATATACATACAAGAATAAAAGAATAAGGATTTTACCTTAGCGAAACAACTGTCGAATCATTCTCTTCGTCAAAATCGAAGTAAGAAGGATCGTAAAGGTTCGAAATATCGAGACGCTTGAGATTGATTTAAAGGAGATCTTTCATGTGGTCTAGATCTGTCAATAAATCACCAACGGTGGTGGCGCTACGGTGGTTTGATGTTGTTTTAGATATAGTGAAGGGGAGAGTGTATTCGGATTGCAGCGGAGAAGCATAGAAAAAAAAAAGGGGGGGCTAGGGTTCTGGATTACAAAATGAAAGGATTAAAGTCTTTTGGATTAGTTTAAGGTTTATTATTTTTTTTTAAAAAATAATGCGAAACGGTGCCGTTTAGAAGGGTGTAGATCTGCGCGTCAATCCGCTCTGTGACTCGGATCCGTGCCCTTTCGCTTTAAAAAGGACTATTTGCACATTTAGTCCCTCTTTTTTTTTATTCTGTCACATTGTAGTCCTATTTGAATGCCGCGTTTTGGATAATCGGAAAATTTGCTAAATCAGTCCCTTTTAGTTTACGCGCATTGTATTTTAACTCTTTAGATTTCATTTTGATTTATTACCTTTTAGCCCTCAAATTTCGTTCTGATTTTCAATATAATCCTTAAATTATTCAGTTAATTATTGGTTTATTTATCTCTCTAATTATTTTTTAATTAATATTTAATATAAAATGTTTTAAATTGTTTTAACTATTATTTATTTTATTTACACGATATTTTCATTAATTCTATATGTATACTTTTATATATACATATTATTTATATTAAATTATTTCTATGTATATATTTTATATTATTTTATATCTATGTTTGTTATGTATATAATTTATTTCTTATGAATATTATTCATTTATTCTATACACTTTTATATATTATGATTATTTTATATATATTATTTTTATGTCAAGTTTTATTTTTTATTTATATATTAGTTAAATTGATACATGTTATTTAATCATTATTTTTTAATATGTTATATTTTAGCATAAATTTGTTTCAAAGATAAGGCAATGTTTGTATGTTTGGGAGTGTAGGAAAATGATGCCCTAACGTATTGGGTGTTAATTTCCTATTCAACTAGATAGCCAAATACCCTTTTCAATTAAATATCTTGAGGATCAAGGATGATCTTGGTGTCGAGGTATAAAGGTGTTATGTCCTAACGTACTGGATGTGACATTTTTACTCTTTCGAAACGAGCTAATCTTGAAGTTCAAGATTCAATATAAACTAACTTTCTTTAAGTAAACTTGCATTTTATAGCATGTTGTTAATACGGTCTTTAATTTTTGTATATTTCTTGATTAATGTTTATGCATTCTATTACTATTATGCCTTAAATCCTAACATGTTCTAATTTTTACTAAATTTTTTTATTTTATTTAAATGCATTCTAAGCTTAATATAAAATTTTGTTTTTTCAAGATAGGGCAATGTTTGTGCGTTTAGAAAGTCAGAAAATTATGCCCTAACGTATTGGGTGTCAATTTTCTGTCCAACCAGATAATCAAATACCCTTCTGCAATTTCATGATTTGAAGATCAAAGATGATCTCGGTGTTGGGGGTATAAAGGTGTTATGTCCTAACGTACTGGATGTGACATTTTATTTCCTTCAAAACGGGTTAATCTTGAGACTCAAATTCAATACTGATTAATTTTCCTTAGAAAATTTATAACTTTTCCAAATTTTCAACGCAAGGACACTAATTAACCGATTTGGTACCCGTTCAGGGGCGCATGGGGACCCTTCCTCGTGCGTAACTGACTCCCGAACCCATTTTCTTGAATCTCGCAGACCAAAACATTTTTATAGGTGACCCGATCACACCTAAAGAAAAAGGATTGGTGGCGTCTCCTATTTTTAAAGTCGGTCCCCATTTTTCAAACCCAAAATAAAATGGTTTCGACAATATTCTTTTTCTTTTTTATATATACTAGATGCTTGTTAGTCCAGTAGGCAAGGAAAGAACATGTAACACTCCTAACCAGCAACCGTCGCCGGAATAGGGTTAAGAGGCATTACTAAACTTATAACATAATTCAACATTCATAATCATATCTCATTTAAATACAATCACTTTATATCTTAAAAGGGCCTACGAGGCCTCAAACATGCTGTAGAATTGGTTCGGGACTAAACTGATAATTCATAAAAAATTTGGGAAACTTAGAAAATTTTGCCTCAAACAGGGGACACACACTCGTGTGGGCAGGCCGTGTGTCTCACACGGCAACTAGACATGCCCATGTGAGAACAGGGGGTACATACTGACTTGGGTCACACGGCCAACCACGCGCCTGTGTGTCTAGCTTGTGTGCCCATTCGAAATGGCCACACATGTCCGTGTCCAGACAGTATGCTATGTAACACCCCAAAATTTAAATTTTTTATTTTGCGGATGTATGACACAAATCTGTATCTGCTTTAGTGGTTAAGTGTTCTGGGAATGTGTGAGAGGTCCCAAGTTCAAGCTATGACTTGGGCAAATTTTAGTATTTTTATGAATAAAGCCCAATCTTTGGTCAATAGGCTTTTATTTAATTGTTCAGAAGTATATAACAGAATGGGCTTGCTAGTCTGGTGGTTATGTGGAGTGTTGGAGGTCCTGTGTTCAATTCTTTGTGATGGCGTGGAGACAATATTTTTGCTCCAATTTCGTCTAAGAGTTGTGTTGGGGAAAAATTTTGAGTAGTTGTGTTTTAGTGGGTTAATAGGGAGTGATTTTAGGAGATAATTGGGGAGAGGTTATCAGGAAATAATCTGATTATCTTTTTGTTGCAAAAAAAAAAGAGAGAGAGTAGAGTTTCATCTTTTTCTGACGTTTTCTTTTTCGTCTTTTTTCCCTCATCTGCCGATTCTTTCCCTAGTTGCTGCCAAAATTTCCATTATTTTTTTCCCCTTCCGTTTCTTTCTTTTTCCCAATTGATTCGGTTGTTCATCGTTGGTTGCGTATTTTCGGTAAGTAACGGTTTTGTCTATTGTTAATCGTTCTTGGTTAATCTCTAAAAGGGGGATTCCTTTTTGGTGTTTAGGAGTTAATTAAGGGGCTGGTGGTTTTGAATCGACGCTGCGATTGTGCGAAGTCGTGGTTACTCAAGCGAGGTAAGAGTTTTTCTAGGTTTTATTCGAGTTCCTTCCGAAATTGGTTGATTAAAAACGAATTAAGTGATTAATCTGGAGACATGTTGGTCGATTTTTAGGTTTTGGAGGCTTAGGAGTGCTTCGCATCAGAAACGATACCAGGTGTGTACCCGAAACGTAGAAAATAGGATTCAGCGAAAAGCCGAAATTGCTTGTTGTCGAGAAATAAGAGAAATAAGAGAAAATGGTGCAAAAAATTGTAGAGGAAGGACATAAGGGTGTTATAAACTTGGAAATAAACATTTTGCACTAAAATAGTTTTGGACAGCAATAGTAGTCAAATTTTGAAAAATCATCAAAAATAGTGGGAATTGAGTTAGAGGTTGAATAAAATATGAAATTAAATTTTATTAAGTCTAGTTTTTCATGGAAGAAATAGTGTAAGCAATCGAATTGTAAATCATGAGATATAATAAATTTTGTGAGACAAGGTCAGAATGATTTCGGGTTCCCCTATTCTGACTTAGGAAAATCATCAAAAATTGTAAAAAAATATATAGGGACTTAAATTTATATTTTTAAATCCTTAATGAGTCTATTTACAATAGAAGCAAACGGAAACATCATCTAAATTCTGTACTAAGAGATAAATAATTTTTAGTAAGGAAAGGATGAAGCTGTCAAACAGCAGAATAGGGATAACTTTAAAGATTTTACTGTACTTATTTGATAAACTATAAATTCTGAAAATTTTATGGTATAAAGGTATTTTATTTTAGTTTCAAAAACATCAAGCAGATCTTAATATGGAATTCTGTAGCTCAAGATATAAAGTAGACAGCTTTGAATGAACATATATGTAAATAGTGAAAACATATATGAGTATTGAGCTAGCTGGGTTACTTTAAAAATGGATCACACTGCCAAGGCCAATTTGGGCCGAGTGGGCCACACGGGCAGATCATATGGGCGTGTGGGCCCATTTTTACCGAAATGTTTGTAAGGTTGCACGGGTCACCCAAGTCGACTGTGAACCTACTGTAGGGTCGGTAAGCGCCACTTAGACCCTTAAATGTGTGAAATTGACTGAATAATATCTGTACTGAGCAAGTTAATATCTGAACTGAATATATGTACTGAAATTGCATAATAGCATATCATCCATTGTATGGTGCATTACATTGGGTTGGGGGTTGTTATTCGGAGGAAGTGCACTGAAAAGCTTTAAGCCTAATTTACTGGCAGCTCAGCTGCAAACTGCTATTTTTTCCGCATTCGGTACTACTTTGAGTGTAGGGATGGGTGGATTGATTATATCCCCACATGGAGTGTAGGGTTGGACGAAGATGATGTGTAGAGGCTGATTGGGTAGGATTTTGCTCTTGCATAATCATATCACTCATCGATATTGTGATGGGCTAAGGCCCTACTGCATATTTGACACTATACTGAGATGGGCTAAGGCCCAAACTGTCACTGATACTAGAAAGGGCTTAGACCTAAGATTGTTCAACTGTGCACTGTGAATATTGATTGTTTGTTTGTTTCTGCGGGATTACACACTGAGTTTACGTAAACTCACCCTTTTTTTTTAATGTGCGCAGGTAATCCCTAGACTTAGAAGGATCGGTGCGACGGAAGACTCAGCGGTGACCACAGTAATTTTTGGACTTCATGGTTTTCAATTTACGATTTATGATTTGATTATTATTGATTATTTGAGTTGTAATTTAAGGACCCTCTGGGACTTTGGTTTTAAATTTGGGTTTTTATTTATTTATTTTACTTTATGGATTTATACCTGCTGGTCGTAGGAAATTCAGTTTTCAAAAAGTTAAAGTAATTTCTAAACGTATGATCACCTAGATTGTTTTATTAAAGCTTCCGTAACGAGGGATGTTTTAAAACAATTGTTTTAAATGAATAAATATGACTTCCTAAGTTCTAACAAAGGTTTACTAAAGATAATATGTAACACTCCAAACCCGGCCCATACGTTTCGACCAGATCTGGTATGCTACGGGTTGTACATTGAAAACTTTTGCTTTGTTGGTTTCGGAAATCGTAAGTTAATTAGACAATATTTGAATAAATATGTGACTTTTTGAAAATAAAACATTGTATTATTATTATTTTGAATAATTAAACCTTTGACAAAAATTCATAAGTTGCAAATATTAAAAACTAAGCAGTGAAATATAACTATGGGGCCTTATTACATAAATATTCCAAAAAAAATTAAAACTTAAAGAAAAGCCGAAATAATCTATAAAAATAAAAACTTGATGGCCCCTCAAGTCCGTCTCGGCTCCCATGTCCATGATCTACTGCTCATCTGAAAGAGTAGGAAAAATAATAGGGTAAGTCACCAAGACTCAGTGCGCAAATCCCGAAAACACATGAAGAGGCTTGAGCCCACAAACACATTATGGGCCCTGGCCCATACACAATGGCAACAATCATAATTACATGATAGATAATAGATGATGAATAGCCCAACCCATCCTAGAATTCCATCCTCTACACACCAACCCGTACCAACCATCACACATTGGGGATTTCTACAATCAACCCTCCATCCCCTACACACCATAACGACAGCCGTACTGCCAAGTCCTATTATTCAGGAATCATTAAACGTGGCCTAACATTCATATTTGTGGGATTTCTACCATCGACCACTATGTGACCTATCATGCACTTCCCCTTCAATAACATAATCCCACCTCATGCATACACATAAAAGAAACACCATGCAGACTTATACATATTTCGGTACACATAGAGAGTTCTATGTTTACGTACCTGGCATCTTAGCATAACCCCTTTTTGGGTCCCAGTCGACTGTCTATACAGCCTCTTTCCGACTTTTTAGCCCATAACATAAATATATAGACATACATACAGGATTAATAGTGTGTTAGAGATCTACACACCTGATTACTGATAAAACGATGCTTTCTATGTTGACGCTATCCTTAGTCAACACAACTGCTATCTGCCTAAGGTGTTGTTCAGAAGCCGGTCCACAACTAAGTGGCCAATCTCGAACGACAGATATCGCTCGTTTCTTAAATTTAGGGATTCTCTCTGTTGCCTAATCCATATTTAATTCCATCACAAGTCCTTGTCAGAACTATTATCACAATTTATGATCGTTAATCCTCATCATAAAGTTAAGATCTTGCATATAATGAGCGAATCTAGTAAAAATCTAGGGGAAATCTTCTTACCTTAAAATCTCGAAATTGGAGACTAACGATTTTCGGCTTTTAGATCTAGACGACCAAGTTTCCTTCAAATCCCGGAATGCCGCCCAACATAGAACCATTAAACTATTAGCTTTTCAGCTTTTGCCTTTCAAGAACCGAAATAGAACATGAGATCTAACAGAAGTCGACACTTACCTTAGCACAGGGAATTCGGCTAGCACTTGGAGAGAAGATTCGGCAATGTCAAAGAAGAAGTTTTAAATGCCGGAAGAATAGAACTAACTCACAAATGGGATGAATAGAGAAAAACGATGGGGATTTCGGCTTTTTAGAGAAATCGGCTCAAGAGAAAAGGAGAGGTTTCGGCTTTTGAAGAAATTAAAGAATAGAAATTGTAGAAAGAGAGGCTAAGAATTTCGGCACAAGAATGAAGATAAAATTAGGGTTTAAATGCCAGAATCAATGAGATATCCCCCCTATTTATAGGAATTTCGGCACCTATTGTTAAAAACCGAAAACGGCCTTCCTGATAACTAAAAGTCAAGCTAATAAAAAGGGAAAATTCGGTACCCCTTATCCATGAATTAGCCAAATTCTTTACTCCTCTAGGTGGTGGATTTTCGGCCATCACCTTGCCTTGCAGATAACTCCTATCTTTTCTCCTTTTTATCATCTATATTATCAATTATAAAATCCACATAAATCCTCCTATTTTTTAGCCTTGTTGCCATCCACTTCACCTAACCCTAATGCCGAATTTAGCTAACTTAAATTAAAGGATTTGGGCTCTATGAAACTTAAATTTTTGGCCCCTAACTCCTTGTGTATGGCGTCACCCCTTGCTCCCTTTAAAGTGCCAAAAATGGCCCAGAAACATGGGCTCTTTGCGGCCAAAACTTGGGCCCCTTTAATTGTTAATGACGCCACCTTCAAATTCCCTTGCAGTGCCACCTATTGTTGGGTCACAAGCCCACGTTGGTATTTTAAACACAATTACCTCCTTTTAACTCTATAATGCCCAATCAGATAATTTAACCAAGGCCTTTGCCTAGTCCTGAGCCCAATTTGAACCCCTATCACTTAAATTACCATATTAAACATATCCTCACACTAAACGCATAGGCCCAAAAATTCAGGATGTTACATAATAAAATGGAATATTTTCATCGTAACAATTTCAAAAACACTATCGTGTGACATTGCCAGATACGGCCATAACGTCTAGGCCAGGTTTGGGGTGTTATATGCTAGACCGTGCCAAATCTGTAGGGTATACTGACTTATGCCACACGGCCATTCACACGCCCGTGTGTGTGGCCATGTGGAGCATACTAACTTGCTTCCAATTTCAACACCAGGGGACACACGACCGTGTACTATGATCGTGTGTCACACACAGTTAAGTCACACGTCCGTGTGCTCTGCTCGTGTGGACAAAAATAGGCTAGTTACAAGTCACCTTTCTCACCCAAAGGAAACACACCTATACAAATAAACATTAAACAGCCAAATCAATCTCAAATCATCACATTATAAACCATTTCAATACCAATCTGTTCAAAGCTTATATCACAATCGTTTACTTAACTAAATCACATACCAAACAACAAAATTCATAAGCCAAAATTCACATATATATATATCATATACTAAATCAATATACTTTATTAACCAATTTGGCATTCAAATACCAAACTAAAACCAAGCACATCTCAAGCTATTACACAACACATACCAAATGGCCATTTGAATATCTTAAAACATCATTAAGCTTAACAAAATAACCCATATCCATGGGAATATATATTCGTTAAACCACATAACTTAATCATGCCATTTCAAATAGCCAAAAACACTTCAAACAACCAAACCAAAGTAACCATAGCTTATACTTATCAAACCTTACATCATTATCAAGCAAAACTCATGGCTAAATACATATCAAGCACATATGCATCAATCACCAAAATTTCTTATACTCAACAAATAACCACAAAACCTATACATGCTATATAACCAATATCACAAAGCTTATAAGTACCAAACCATAGCAGGATAGTGTGATATGATCTCCAATGACTTCCAACCCGAGCAAGCCTCCGAATCACTGTAAACATAGAAAAGATAACAAAGTAATCTATAAAGCTTAGTAAGCTCGTATGATAATAACTCATCTCATCTAATAAACACATTTTAAGCCATTATAAATACTATAATATAACTTGTATAATTCCACCTTTATGTCATGTATCCGTTCACATAGTTAACCAATAATTTCACTTGTTTATTCTTTTCAATGCTTATATGGTTTGAATACTTCTTATCAATTCATTCACATTTACATAAGCATAAGCAAATAGAAATAAACTGTATTCAATTCAATAGCCATCACATTTATATATATTCAATTGAACCATATGAATTCTCATAATTTTCCACTTACTCATCATATGAAATTCACTTTTAACACTTACTTGTCGATTTCTGTCACGAGTACCTTTATTGAGTCGTACCATCACTTATAACCACGTTTCGTCAACATTTCCCATTGAACCATTTGGAATACTAAAGGATACTCGGGAATCTCGTACACACACTACCGTACCAATACCATATCTCAGATATGGTCTTACATGTAATCTCGTATCGATGCCAATAGCCTAGCTATGGTCTTATACGAAGTCTCATATCGATGCCATATCCCAGATATGTCTTACATGTAATCTCAATAACCCTAATGTCATGACATATGTATCCTCCTATTCCTAAGGTTCAACCGGGACTTCCGCTGTATCGAATCTCTATTGGTCATTTCCGTAGTATCGTACTTAATAGCATTCACATTTCATTTCAATAATACAGAATTTACCACAATTATATCAATTAAGCATTTATACATATATAATTTAATGCTTATTAAACATACGAACTTACCTCGTTCGCTGTAACGATGAATTAAGTCGACTAATTCGATACTTTGTTTTCCCCCATTCTAGATTCAAATCTCATTTATCTCAATCTATATAATATCAAAATTTACATATTTAATCATCATTTCATTCAATTTAGCACAATTTACACATTTTGGAAAAAATACATTTTTGCCCTTATTATTTCACATTTTTGCAATTTAGTCCTTATCACAAAAAATCACAATTCATTAAATTTAATACAATTTCATGCTGGTCGAATATTACCCATTCTCATATCAGCCCATGTTTTTCATTTATTTTAAAATTCAACCACTAAATTATCATATTTCACAATTTAATCCAAAATTGACATTTTTACCAAAATTCACTTTACAAAACTTGTACATCTAACAACAATGATTTATTTTCCATCATCAACTAACAAAATACTCATGCATTCAACAATAGAAACATTCAAATACTTTAACAGTTTTGAAATCGGAGACGGGCTAGCTAGATTAAGCTGCAACGATCTCAAAAACGTAGAAATAATTAAAAAACGAGTCAAAAATGAACTTTCAATTAAACCTTGAGATGGACGAAACTTTGAAGCTATATCCATGGTTTTTTCTTTCTCATTTTTTGGTGGAAAAATAATGGGTAGAAGATGACATCTTTGTTTAATTTATTTTTACTTTACTTAATTACCAAATTACAAATTTAACCTTAAAAATAAATTCAATTTACCACACTACCAAACCATTTTCAGCCACTATCTCATAATTGGACTAATTAACACATAAGGATTTCCTCCTTTAAATTCTATAGCATTTAAACACTTTTAGCTAATAGAACTCAATTTTTACGCTTTACGCGATTTAGTCCTTTTTACCGAAAATTTCACGTAATGAATCTATCATGCTATAATAAAATAAATATTTTGACTTCGAACTTGTGGTCCCAAAACAACTGTTCTGATTTGACCCAAAAAGGGGCTGTTACAGAACATACTTTCTTAACACTAATCTATAATTTGAATGTGATTTCAAGGAATTTTTTTTATAGACAAATGATACTTTTTTTATATATAATTTGAATGTGATTTCAATGGATTTTTTTTCCCTCACCTACATAAAATTAACACTTGTCTATAAATGGTGTTAATCCAATTAAAATTGATTTATGTATGATTTTATGCATAAACAAGCCAAATTAAATGAAGGAAAATAAGCCAAACAAAATATGTAATATTATATGTTGAACTCAACATCAAAAGACAAACAATATTTTAATTCTCTAAAACTCAACAGCAAAATATGTTTAATATTATAAATGTATTTTAATTTATTATATAATTTTTTTCTTGCAGTATGTCCATCGAACCAACATCTATTGAGGGTAGCGTTACACCTCCTACTTTGATAGATTCTGAAAATTCGAGAGTTGAAGCTTCAAGCCAAACAAATAGGACTACTGGGAAAAGAAAAGCCACTCCTCAAAGGTCAAAAGTTTGGTCTCACTTCACTAAGATTATTAATAGTGAGGGTGCAAGTAAGGCTGAATGTAATTATTGTGAAAAAGAATATTATTGTGATATGAAAAAAAAATGGTACGGGGTCATTGAAATATCATATTGATTTATGTAAGAAAAATCCTAGTAATGTTGTTGACACTAGCCAAGGATAACTAATTTTACCTAAAAAGGGAGTTGAAGGGGGAGAAGGCCATCTTTCAACTTGGAGATTTGATTAAGAAGCATGTAGGAAAGGATTAACACAAATGATTGTGATTGATGAATTACCTTGCAAGTTTGTTGAAAGTGAAGGCTTTAAGAAATTTATGTTTGTGGCATGTCCTAGGTTTCATATTCTTTCACGAACTAATATGACTAGGGATGTTCATCAATTGTATTTAGATGAAAGGGTCAAGATAAAACAACTTTTGAGAAGTTTTTGTTCTAGACTTTGTTTAACCACTAACACATAGACTTCTTTGCAAAGACTTAATTATTTGTGTATCACTACTCAGTTTATTGATAACGATTGGAAATTGAATAAAAAGATTTTAAAATTTTGTCCAATTTCTAGTCATAAGGGTGAGTCCATTGGGATGGTGATTGAGAAATGGTTATTGAATTGGGGGATTGATAAGTTTTTTACTGTTACTATTGATAATGCAAGTTTAAATGATGTTGCTATTGGTTATTTGTAACAGCCCGTTTTGGGTCAAATTAGAACATTGGTTTTAGGACCACAAATCTATGATCAAAATATTTATTTTATTATTATTTTAAGGTTTACGATTTGCAACAATTATAACATAAATAAACTAGGAAAATTACTTTAATTAAACTCAATTTATTATCAACATGCTTAATAACATTCGAAAAAACATTCCATGGCAACTCGATCTTTCATGAGTTTGGAAATCACATTAGGTCCGTTCGGAATCCTTTACTTAGTAAATACGTATTTTACTGATCCTTCTTTACTAAGGGCTTCTTAGCGTTCGTATGAGGTAACAGGGACGTGTCAGGTTTGGAACAGTTTAATCACACAAATCTAAAAACTATGCAGATAACAGAGCTTGGTCAGAGTTGTTATGCAACCTACAATTTAATCGGGTCAGGATCTAAATTGAGCATGCATATTTCAATTATGTGTCCATTAGCTGTCGTCTGGTTAGCATCGTTCAGCTAATTCAGGTGCATTTCAATCACGTATGAACGAAATATAGACTTGATTTTAATTGAAAACATGATCGATTGAGGCACAAACATTATAAGCATGAATCAAATAAATATTATTTAATCAAAGCAATCATCCTAGCTTAAATAAAATTAAGCAAACATTGATGTTGTAGCACCCCAAACACGACCCAGATGTTATGTCTGAATCTGGCGGCATCACATTGAAGGGTAAATCGTAAAATTCGAAGTTGATGTAAAACCTTGAAGTCATTTGAGGAGTTCTTAGTTTAAAACATTTGCCAGTGATAACTTAATGTTATGTTCAAATTCTTTTGGTATATTAGAGTTTGATTAAAACCTTAAGTAGGAATCTTTAAACTTGTTACTTAAACTTTCAAAATACAGCGGAAGCTTTTCTTTGACAAGGTTTGTGTACTTACGATTGGTTTGTAAAACGTTGTTTTCTTTTTAAAACCCGAGACCTAAACTAGAAGTTATGCAATCAACACAATTAAATCCCAAAATTTAACACACAACCAGAGAAAGGCCTTATTACAACAAAACCAAATTAAAGAAAACATAATTAAAAATAAAGTAAATTAAAAACACTGAAATGCAACTATTCGTAGTGTGACCACCTCTGAGTCCCCCAGGACGTCGAACCGTTTCAGTAGGGATTACTTGAAAAGTTAAAAAAAAGGGTGAGTTTGCGAAAACTCAATGTGTAAAAACCCAGCAAACAAATAACCTACATCACATCTATCTGAGCCTAAGCCCATTACAGTAACGATGGCAATTGGGCCTTAGCCCCCATCAGCCTCGGTTGGGCCTGAGCCCATATCAAATGTCACATATCACATCTATCTAGGCCTAAGCCCATCTCAATATCAGAATCAGTATATGCAACGCATAAATACCCAAACCAACCCTGCACTCCGTCTCCTATCCAACCCTACACTCTTGTGGGGATTAAATCGACCCACCCATCCCTACACTCCTTATGTAGCACCGGTTGCGGTACTAACCAATATTGCAGCAGAGCTACCAATCACATAATCGGTTTAAAGCCATCGGTGGGTCCATAATCGTCTCGCGTGAATCGTGCAACCCTCACATATCAATCACTTCCTCCAATACAAGATCCCATCCCCATGCAACAAAATATCACATATGAATGTGAACATATAATCAAATGGCATACAAGATCAGTCATGTATCATATAGGGGTATTTTAGACATTTTACCATTCAGGCCATAACGGTCATCTCTCACATTGGGGTCCAAGTATGTGTATCAACTCATCAATAGGTCCACTGTCGATCTGCACGACTTGTGCAACCTTTAGCAATCAAAAGGTATAGTTGGGCCCAAAGCCCAAAGTATAGCCCAAGTGGGGCCCACACGCTCATGTGGCCCGCTAAACCCAAAACTGCCCTTAGCCATGTGAACGACATGGTCGAGCTTATTATTGCACGTAAGTTCATGAAGTTGGCCCTTGTGGGGCTTGCGAGCCCATTGGGCCCATACGACCCATTTGACCCAAAAGCGGCCTAAGACCATGAGATCGCTCATGGTGGCATCTGTTATTGTATCGACTTTCCCACACGAGCGTTCGTACGCTCATATGGTAATCGTTATCGTATTTTTGGCATTTCGGCATTTTCTGATCTAAAATTGGAGTGGTGTGCGTACACACCTTGATTACGAGCGCGTTTTGAATCCCTAGCACTGAACCTACAACATTCAAAACTAACAGTTAGCCATTCAATCAGTACAGTTATCCTCCTTTTCCAAAAGTCGAAACCACACCATCACTTACTTTGATCGACCGAGCTTTATTAAATCCTCACTAATCGTTAGCAATGATTATATCCTTGTCGAGATCTGCGTTACCCAAAAACCTTATTAAAAAAGATTGCAAAATATGTGGTTTACAACCACATTTTATAACTTTAATACCATCAAAAGCATTCGGCCTCAACTAAAACGTAAGGCAAGAACATTTACTATGATCAACAACTGAGAGTAGGCTTTCAACTGCCTCTGAACACGTGCCCCCTTTTTACTCCTTAAGAACACCTATTTACACCCGACATCGCACTTTGAAAAAGAGTAAAGATTCAACCAAAAGAAAGAAAGCCGGAGTAGAAACATGGCGACCTTATTAACCAAGAACCACTTAAAAGAGTCAAGAATACTTACACACACTTCAGATACAAGGAGTAGAAAATCATAGTGCAACCCAAACAATGGAAACAAATCCCCACGTCGAACTCTTTTGTTTAAGGAACGAATGCTAGTAATTGGAAGAAGAGAATGTGTGAGAGAATTGGCCTAGTCAAAGAAAATAGTTGAGAAACACAGTAAAAAGGTTCGGTTATGGCACAAATCGATTGAAGAAGTGGATAGAAGAGATGAAGAAGAAGAAAAAAATAATATTCTGCACACGGAAGAAGCAGAGAGAGGGAGGTGTAATCGGCTCTCAAAAATGCAAAACTAGACACAAACCGAAAAGGGAAAACAAAAGACTTACAAAAGCCGAAAAGTGAACCAAATTCCCTCCGTTGCCGAAATTCTATGCATACCTAGTGTCCCATTTCGGCTCCAACTTCCCAACAACTCAATCCCCTTGATTTTCTCCCATTATCACTCCATTATCCACTCCTTAAATCACTCCCTTGACCGATTCAAACTCTCTCTCCCCCAGAGTTCCATTCCAACTCAACTACTAGCTCAACAAAGGAGTAAAATAAATGTTCCTTTGAGCAGGGAGTGACTCGAACCTAGTCCCCCTTTAGACAGAGAACAAGTCACCGACCACTACCCCCGGGCGCCCCTTGGGTCATATTTTTTTCATCAAAAATAAGAAGCATACAACCTAGAGTCAGGATTCCTGTAGTGCTAAAAACAAAAATTTCCCATATGTCTAGGCTTGAACCCAGGATTTTATAGAAACCTCTAAACACTCCAAAATCACTAATCCAACAGTGCTAACATGCATTTCGTGCTGCAACACACAGAATTTAAAAGCTCAAATTTTTAGGGCGTTACAACTCTACCCCCTAAAAGAAATTTCGGCCTCAAAATTTACCTGGTTAGAAAATATGATGGTATTGCTGTCGCATCGCCTCCTCTGATTCCCACGTTGCTTCCTTTGAACCATGATTATGCGATAACACTTTCACCAACGGGACCGACTTTTTACGCAGGACCTTAATATCACGATCCACAATCTGCACTGGCTCCTAAGGTCTAATTTCGATCTCTTCAACTGGCTCAATATGCTAAGAGTCAGAACGGTACCTCCTTAGCATGAAAACATGGAACACATCGTGGATTTGGTTTAACTTTAGAGGCAATTCAAGCTGATAGGCAACCTGTCCTACACGCTTCAGTATACGGTATGGCCCAATGAATTTAGGGCTGAACTTACCCTTACGACCAAACCTTAGTACCTTCTTCCATGGGGAGACCTTAAGGAACACGAAGTTCCCCACAGAGTACTCAATCTTTCGGCGTTTAAGATCAGCATATGAAATCTGACTATCAGATATTTCCTTCGATCAGTCCCCAATCTGTTTCACTTTATCCTCAGTATTAGTAACCAATTCTGGCCCCAGAACTCGCCACTCGCCTAACTCAGTCCAACACGTAGGGGTACGACACCTACGACCATATAACGCCTTATACGGTGCCATCTATATGTTGGATTGGTAACTATTGTTATATGCAAACTCTGTTAGCGGCAAGTAATCTTCCCAACTACCTCAAAAGTCCATTACACAACTTCTCAGCATGTCTTCCAATATCTGGATCACCCTCTCCGACTGACCATCAGTCTGAAGGTGGAACGCGGTACTGAAATCTAACCTTGTACCCAGTGCCTCGTGCAATTTCTTCTAAAACTGAGATGTGAAACGAAAATCTCTATCAGATATTATAGAGACCGGTACCTCATGCAGTTTTACAATTTCAGCCACATATAACTTAGCCAGCTTCTGTAATGAGTAATCAGTTTGGACTGGTATAAAATGGGCAGACTTAGTTAACCGATCCACAATAACCCATATCGAATCTTTCTTAGTAGGCGTCAGGGGTAGCCCACTAACAAAATCCATAGTTACCCTCTCCCACTTCCAAAGTGGAATCTTAATTGGCTGATGAAATCCTGAAGGTAACTGATGTTCTGCCTTGACTTGCTAGCATGTCAAACACTTTCTAACGAACTCAATAACCTCGCGCTTAAGTCCCGGCCACTAGCAAGGTTCACGGAGATCACGGTACATCTTATTCCTACCGGGATGTATAGCATAAGGATTACTATGCACTTTCCGCAGTATAGACTGTCTTAAATCAGTATCCCTTGGTATACAAACTCTCCCATGGAAACACAGTACCCCTTCACTATTCAATCCAAAGTTTGAAGTTTCCCCACTCTCAACCTGTCGGAATCGAGGACCCAAAGTCTCATCTAACAATTGTTTATCTTTAATCTGTTCAATCCACAACAGCTTAACTTGAAGCTCAGCCAGCAGACTACCATTATCAAACAAACTCAACTGGGCGAACATAGCTCTTAAATTAGACACAGCCCTATGGCTCAGTGCGTCGGCTACAACATTCGGTTTACCCGGGTGATAATCAATCGTGCAATCATAATCTTTAAGCAGCTCGATCCATCTACGCTGCCTAAGGTTCAACTCCTTCCGAGTAAGGAGGTATTTAAGACTTTTGTGGTCCGTATAAATTATGCACTTTTCCCCATACAGGTAATGTCTCCAAATTTTTAGTGCAAATACCACTGCAGCCAATTCCAAGTCATGGGTTGGGTAATTTGCCTCGTGAGTCTTAAGCTGGCGTGACGCATACGCAACTACTTTACCCTCATACATCAATACACAGCCCAAACAAACCTGTGATGCATCACTGTAGATCGTAAACTCTTTCCCAGGCTCTGGCTGAATCAAGACAGGGGCCTCTGTCAAAACCTTCTTAAGTTTCTCAAAGCTTTCTTGCTGCTTATCAGTCCACTTAAATGGTACCCCTTTACGCAGTAACTTAGTTAAAGGAGCAGCTATCAACGAAAAACCTTCAACAAACCGTCTATTATACCTGCCAGACCCAAAAAACTTCGAATCTCAAACACTATCTTAGGTGGTTTCCAATCTAACACAGCTTCAATTTTCCAAGGATCAACCCTAATCCCCTCATCCGAAACCACATGACCCAGAAAAGTAACTTCCCTTAACCAGAACTCGCACTTGCTGAATTTGGCATACAATTGCTTTTCCCTTAAAATCTATAGAACAACATGGAGGTGTGCATCATGCTCATCTTCGGTTCTCGAATACACCAGGATATCATCTATAAATACTACCACGAACCGATCTAGATAGGGTTGGAACACTCGGTTCATGAGGTCCATGAATGCGGTTGGTGAATTTGTTAGCCCAAACGGCATCACCAGAAACTCGTAGTGACCATAACGAGTTCTAAATACTTTCTTGTAGGCATCCTCCTCTTTAACCCTCAGTTGATGGTACCTTGAACGGAGATCAATTTTTGAGAACACCGCGGCTCCTTGGAGCTGATCGAAAAGATCGTCTATCCTCAGAAGTGGGTACTTGTTCTTGATGGTCAACTTATTCAATTGCCAATAGTCGATACACATTCGCATAGACCCATCCTTCTTTTTGACAAATAAAATCGATGCTCCCCACAGAGACACACTCGGTCAAATGAATCCTCGGTCCAGTAACTCCTGAATTTGAGCTTTAAGTTCCACCAGCTCCTTCGGTGCCATTCTGTAAGGGGCGATGGACACTGGAGCTGTACCAGGTAATAGCTCAATTCCAAATTCAACTTCTCGATTGGGAGGTAACCCAGGTAGCTCATCGAGAAAGACATCCGGAAATTCTTTAACCATTCTCAGATCCTTGACAGTAGGACCTTTAGAATCTAAATTACTAATGTAGGCTAAATACACCTCGCAGCCCTTGCGAACCAACTTCTCGGCCCTTAATGCAGAAATTACATTTGATAAATAATCCCGATATTCCCCGATCACCACTACCTCCTCATCTCCTATAGTTCTCAATACCATGCGTTTTGCAGTACAATCCAGAGTTGCCCAGTGTTTCACCAGCCAATCAATGCCCAAGATTAAATCAAATTCGCCAAAAGGCAATTCCATCAAACTGACCCCTTGGACCACTAAAGGCATATCCCTAAATAGCTTATTCACTTTCATTGACTGCCCTAGAGGACTCAACACAGTGACTTCATTTACAACAATTTCAAACATAACACCCAAAGTCTCAGTCATAGTGCATGCAATGTACGAATGTGTAGATTCAATGTCAATCAGTGTGGTATAAGGTACTTCATGAATAAAAAAAGTACAAGTTATCACATCTGGGGCATCTCTGTCCTCTCGATGATGAGCAACATAAATCGAGACTAGTTGCCTCACCTCGGTATGTCCTGCACCTTTGCCTGATGCTCCACGGCCACGTTCCAAACTGTTTCCACTCTAGCCTGACCACGGCTCTATGCGGCTGCTGACCACCCCTTGGCGGTTTCACATTACCCCTACCAGTAGCTTGCATTTGATCCGGTCTTCTGGGACATTTCCTGATATGGTGCTCCATGGAACCACAACTCAGACAGGCTCCCGTCCTCTTTCAGCACTCACCCACATGGCCTTTTCCACAAACAGCATAAGGCAGTAACCCAGCAGTAGTAATAGGAGGCCCAGCTCTGATTGGCCCATCCACTCTTGCCCTTTTCCTAGGCCTCTACACGGAACCGAAAGGCTCTGAATCCTTTTATTTTTTCCCCTTTCTCTTTCCCAGTTTAGGCGCTCAGTGCGCTTCACATTCTCAGCGATTTTTACTTTCTAGACCAATGTTGCGAAATCTCGCTCCCTTTGTGGAGCTATCAATACCCGAAGACTATCTCTGAGGCCGTCTTCAAACCGCACGCTACGTTCATAATCTGTCACCACCACCCATTTAGCATATCGACTAAGTCTTAGGAACTCCACCTCGTACTCTGCCACAGACCTATCACCCTAAGTCAAATTCAAGAATTCTCTCCTCTGGGCATCGATATAACTTGTGCCCACATATTTCTTCTGGAATGTAGATTTGAAGAATTCCCAAGTTACCCGGTCAGGTTAAGTACCCTCTTTCACGGTAAGCCACCACTGGTAGGTTTCCTCTCGCAGCAACGATACCGCTCTTTTTAGTTTTTGTTCAGAAGTGCAGTCAAGATTATCCATTATTCTTTCTATGGCCTCCAACCAATATTCAGCCACATTAGGAGCTACTCTCATAATGCCCTTGAAGATCTCAGCTCCATTCGATCGGAGTCGCTCTGAAATCGACCCCCAGCTCCCAATACCAGTGTTAGGCCCAGTGACCCTTCCTAGAATCCTTAACATTGCCTGGGACAATGCGTCGTCCCCAGCTTCTCGATCATGTGACCCAGTCTCAGTTACAAGTGAGGTCGGTGTCGCACTAGTTTCTAAATTAGGCAAATGATCAGATTTGAGGGTCCAGCCCTAGCACCTCTACGGCCTCTGCCGCGACCTCTTATACCCTTTCCACGAGTGCCTCTAGTGCTTATTTTCACTTTGCATATTATCTAAATTAAAAATTTTATGCAAATTAGTTACAATTTTAGTAATTAAAGCAGATGTTTTATGAGAGTAGTAGTTTAAGAGTTGTTTTCACAATCGTAAGCTTACTACAATTTTAGTTTCCTACTATTTTTCAGTTTACTCTAACTAAAGAGTCTCAGTATAGCCTGTTATCTAAAGTAATCCCAGTAGTATCCACAGTATAACCATTTAAAATAGATTTTAGTATAGAAGACTTACTTCGTTCAATGTCAGAGACTCGGTGTGCCACACAGTAAAATCCTTCAAAATACTTTGTTTCATTTGTAAACAACTTTAAAATCAAAAACTAAAGCCTATTTCACGGCCTGAGTTTTGAAACCTAGCTCCCATACCAGTAAATGTAACACCCAAAACCTAGCCCAGACGTTATGGCTGAATCTGGCAGCGTCACATTGAAGGGTGAATCGTAAAATCTGAAGTTGATGTAAAACCTTGAAGTCGTTTGAGGAGTTCTTAGTTTAAAACATTTTCCACTGATAACTTATTGTTATGTTCAAATTCTTTTGGTATATTAGAGTTTGATTAAAAATTTAAGGAGAAAGCTTTAAACTTGTTACTTGAACTTTAAAAATACAGCGAAAGCTTTTCTTTGACAAGGTCTGTGTACTTACGATTGGTTTGTAAAACGTTGTTTTCTTTTTAAAACCCGAGACCTAAACTAGAAGTTATGCAATCAACACAATTAAATCCCAAAATTTAACACACAACCAGAGAAAGGCCTTATTACAACAAAACCAAATTAAAGAAAACATAATTAAAAATAAAGTAAATTAAAAACACAGAAATGCAACTGTTGGTAGTGTGGCCATCTCCGAATCCCCCAGTACGTCGAACCGTCTCACTAGGGATTACCTGAAAAGTTAAAAAAAGGGGGTGAGTTTGCGAAAACTCAGTGTGTACAACCCCAACAATCAAATAACCTACATCACATCTATCTGAGCCTAAGCCCATTACAGTAATGGTGGCAATTGGGCCTTAGCCCCCATCAGCCTCGGTTGGGCCTGAGCCCATATCAAATGTCACATATCACATCTATCTGGGCCTAAGCCCACCTCAATATCAGTATCAGTATATGCAACGCATAAATACCCAAACCAACCCCGCACTCCGTCGCTTCTCCAACCCTACACTCCTGTAGGGATTAAATCGACCCACCCATCCCTACACTCATTATGTAGCACCGGTTGTAGCACTAACCAATATTGTAGCATAGCTGCCAATCACATAATCGGCTTAAAGCCATCGGTGGGTCCACAGTCGTCTCGCGCGACCCTTACATATCAATCACTTCCTCTAATACAAGATCCCATCCCCATGCAACAAAATATCACATATGAATGTGAACAAATCTTCAAATGGCATACAAGATCAGTCATGTATCATATAAATGTATTTTAGACATTTTGCCCTTCAGGGTATAACGGTCATCTCTTACATTGGGGTCCAAGTATGTGTATCAACTCATCAATAGGTCCACAGTCGATCCACATGACTTGTGCAACCTTTAGTAATCAAAAAGTATAGTTGGGCCCAATGCCCAAAGTATGGCCCAAGTGGAGCCCACACGCTCGTGTGGCCCGCTAAGCCCAAAACTGTCTTTAGCCATGTAAACGGCACGGTCGAGCTCAATATTTCACATAAGTTCATGAAGTTGGCCATTTCAGGGTCCGCGAGCCCATTGGGCCCACAGGGTTTATTTTGGCCCATTTTACCCAAAAGTGGCCCAAGACTATGAGACCGGTCACGATGGCCTCTGTCATTGTATCGACTTTCCCGCACGAGTGTTTGTGCACTCGTATGGTAACCGTTGTCATATTTTTTACTTTTCAGCATTTTAGGATTTCAGAATTTCGGCATTTGCCGATCTACAATTGGAGTGGTGTGTGTACACACCTTGATTACGAGCGCATTTTGAATCCCTAGAACTGAACCTACAACATTCAAAACTAACAGTTAGCCATTCAATCAGTACAATTATCCCCCTTTTCCAAAAGTCGAAACCATACCATCACTTACTTTGATCGACCGAGCTTTATTAAATCCTCACTAATCGTTAGCAACGATTAAATCCTTGTCGAGATCTGCGTTACCTAAAAACCTTATTAACAAAGATTGCAAAATATGTGGTTTACAACCACATTTTATAACCTTTAATACCATCAAAAGCATTCGGCCTCAACTAAAAAGTAAGGCAAGAACACTTACTATGATCAAAAACTGAGAGTAGGCTTTCAACTACCTCTGAACACGTGCCCCCCTTTTACTCCTTAAGAACACCTATTTACACCCGACATCGCACTTTGAGAAAGGGTGAAGATTCGACCAAAAGAAAGAAAGCCGGAGTAGAAACATGGCGACCTTATTAACCAAGAACCACTTAAAAGAGTCAAGAATACTTACACACACTTTGGATACAAGGAGTAGAAAATGATAGTGCAACCCAAATAATGGAAACAAATCCCCACGTCGAACTCTTTTGTTTAAGGAATGAATGCTAGTAATTGGAGAAAGAGAGTATGTGACATAATCGGCCTAGTCAAAGAAAATAGATGAGAAATGCAGTAAAAAGGTTCAGTTATGGCACAAACCGATTGAAGAAAAGGATAGAATAGTTGAAGAAGAAGAAGAAAAAAATAATATTCGGCACAAGGAAGAAGCAAAGAGAGGGAGGTGTAATCGACTCTCAAAAATGCAAAACTAGACACACACCGAAAAGGGAAAACAAAAGACTCACAAAAGCCGAAAAGTGAACCAAATTCCCCCTTGCCAAAATTCTATGCATACCCAGTGTCCCATTTCGGCTCCAACTTCCCAACAACTCAATCCCCTTGATTTTCTCCCCTTATCACTCCATCATCCACTCCTTAAATCACTCCCTTGACCGGTTCAAACTCTCTCTCCCCCAGAGTTCCATTCCAACTCAACTACTAGCTCAACAAAGGAGTAAAATAAATGCTCCTTTGAGCAGGGAGTGACTCGAACCTAGTCCCCTTTTAGACAGAGAACGCGCCACCTACCACTACACCCTAAGCGCCCCTTGTGTCATATTTTACCCATCAAAAGTAAGAAGCATACAACCTAGAGTCAAGGTTCCCCTAGTGCTAAGAACAAAAATTTCCCATATGTCTAGGCTTGAACCCAGGACTTCATAGAAACCTCCAAACATTTTAAAATCACTAATCCAACAGTGCTAACATGCATTTCATGCCACAACACACAGAATTTAAAAGCTCATATTTTTGGGGCGTTATAGTTGTAAATAATAAAAAAGAACACATAGCAAACATCTTTAGATTAAATTAAAGAAAAGAAAGAATAAACCCAATTCAGAGTGGCTGTCACCCAACACTCTGACTGGTGAGGCTCCTTCGTTCCTTTGCTTTGCTTCTTTGCTGATGGCTCTCCAAGGTGGCCGACCAAGGGTTCTTTAATAGGCTTAATTGCTGAAATCTCTATGAAGAGATGATGCTAGGTGTGGGAATGAAAAAGGTAAAGAGAATTTTCAGAGAAGAGAGAATGATGAATGATGAGAATGAATGAGGGATGATTGAGGGATTATGAATGAGGAAATGAGAGGGTTTTATTTATAGGTGAGGAGAGAGGGATAGTTTGCTAAAAATAGTGGATGTTAACCTCTTCAAATATCCTCAAATTGTGGCTGGCCATGCTTAGTGGCTTTTGACTTGATTTTTGCTTGATTTTTAAGTAATTTTGGATGCCACACAACTCAGGACTGAGACTCGGTCAATCGTAAATCTTCGGGCAAATCTCTAATTTCTTCAACACTGCAAGGACCTTGTGTAATTAAACCAAAGAATGGTTTAAATGGACAGCCACGTGTAGCCGAATATTGGGTTGACTTGGTCTCCAATTTGGACGGTTTTGTAATCCAGCAAAGCTATCAGACTTGTCCAGAATAAATCAACAAGTTAGAGGACCAAAGAATAAAATTTATCCAATTTAATTAATTAATTAAAACCCAAATTATTAATGAAATATTTTAATATTTTATATTTTATTATTTAATTTAATCATGCATAGCCCACTTTATGTCTTAAAAAATATAATATATTCAAATTAATATAAAATAAGCCATTTATTGCAAAAAAAAAAAACTATATAATAAAGCATAAAATCGCATTTTAATAATTTCTATGTCCTAGTTTCATATTTTCACATATTTCATTAATTTACTAAACAATTACTTAGTTGTAACAACAGATTTAAGTAAAAAGGTGATAAATTACATAGGAAAAATCCTATATATTTTTCCGTTTACACACCCCCAAACTTAAATCATTGCTCGTCCCGTGTAATGTTTATGCACAACAAAAGGTCTTGCTAAGGCAAAGTTGCTAATTATGTAAGCAGCATCCATCTTTATCCCATAATCATGCATTAATAACTTCATGCCTATCGATTTATTAACAAGTAATTAATATGCAAACATTCCTTAAGATTATACTGAGCTTCAAAATATGCCAACGTGAATCATAGTTTGCATGTATGTTACAACCATAGATAACATTCTTCATTCAACATAATTTCCTATCAATCAAGCAAACAATCACAAGGCTTATTTATGATCTTCATATGTTGAACTCAGGACTTCCTCTCCACTAATGTAGGTGACATAATCATCAAATTAATAGGCCTTTTATGAGGTTGTAATGGGGCTCGGTTAAAGGTAGGGATTTTAAGAGATGGGACATTTCGTTTTTAAAAAATCTTAACCTTTAACTTTGTCTTGGTTTTCTCATAATACAACCTTTTTCTTTAAGTGAACCTTTGGAACACCCCCAAACTTATTTTGAACTCAAGCTCATACATTTTTCCTTTTTTGGAGACTGAGCAAACCTTTCTTCGCTCTTTTTTTTTTTTAAGCATAAGCACATACATCTTTATGAAAATTTCCTCAAATGTTGATTCCCAAGGCAACTTTAATTAAGATAGGTGCACAAAATTAGGACAACTTTAAAAAGATGGTAATTGGCTTATAATGTAGGTTCATTGCAAAAACACTGGCCTTGAAGCTCAAAATTACTATTTCAAGGGTCTAATATCATTGAGTTAGCTTGAAAAGGCTCAAACGGTCCAAAGAAATAGTGCCTATATCATTTTAGATTTTTATGTCCCTTAGGATTTCGCCTCAAGAAAGTTACTAAGTCAATTCTAAAGATATAAACCTTCATGCATGTCTAATCTCAAAAGAAACTAAGTTTCCATGACAAACATTACTAAGGCTAAGATCATACAAGCATTCCATTCTTCTTAATAACATACTTTCACTTAGATAAAATCATCATTCATACTTGCATACAAACTATCTCAGCAACAAAAAAAAATCTCTAAACATTCATTTATTAAAACATACTTATGAAAGAAATGATTGAAACATACTTGAAAAATTTAAAAGTTTGAGCAATTTATTTGTCTTACCCCCCTTTAAAAAGAAGCAATGTTCTCATTGCAAGAACTAAGTAATGAATGAAAACTAAACACCAGGTAGGGTTGTAAAGAAAGAGAGCTGAGTCATTAAGACTGCTAAAATACCAAGTTTTTTCTAATAACCCAATCCTAGACAAGTTCATTCCCATTACCACATCACTTAGTCTTTTTCTTTCTAAAGAAGTGTTAAGTTTGTTCATGCTTGCTATGTTTTATTCTGCAGAAATTAAATCCTAATTACGAAAGAAATAAATTCCTAAGGACCTAAAAATAATAAATAACAAGACAAGAATCCCTCATTTTATTTTTCTGACTTATTCCCCTTGTCTTCTTTAGCTCCATCTCCGCTTGCATCGTCAATATCTTCCGTCCATGTCTCAAAGATAGCATCTGGGAACTCAGGAAAATATTAGAGATATTCTTAAAAGTATTTTGAATTGAGTCATCTCTAATTTTTGCATATTTCCAATAAGTTTGTTGTTGATTGTGCATGAACTTGCACATATCCATCAAAATTACAACTCTGATTTCCTTGAAGTACTTGCAGAAGTCGGCATGGGAGTTGTATATTCAGGTTTAACACTTAGCTTGACTGGTTTTTCTTCTGGCTCAACCCTAGTTTCAGGAATGTTTGGTTCCTTATCAAATTCTTCCTCTTTAGTGTTTGTAACTAAATTAGCTTCAGTTTCAGTTCCATCTTTTGACTCCTCGGTATCCGGCTCAATTAGCTCTTCTTGCTAGCCTTAATTTAGCTCATGCACCCTCTCTATTAATCTTTCAGGATCATAATTTATAATGTATCCTTGAACATATCTCCCCTTCAAATTTGCTTGTGTTTTAACACGGGCCTTTAAGCAAAGTGAAGTGATTAATGATGGGAAATTGGCATTTCCTGCCTTCTTTTTAGCACAATCATGAATCTCCTTGAGGATAATTTTCCCAGCATTAATGGACTTTTCTGTCAAAATTGCATATAACAAAAGCATTCGTTCCATCGAGATGGTGGAACTATGTAAGATAGGCATAATTTTCCCAACATTATTGGTTTTAAGTATTCTCTTCGACAAGAATGGCTCCCATACTTTCTTATAATCCATTGGGATCCTGGATTTGTCACAACATCAAGCACTTGTTGAAGAAAATAATTGATATTGTTTATCATAGGGTAGTACTCATCTTCTTCAACATTAGGTAAATTAAACAAATCATTGATGGACTTAGAAGTAAGAGGTACCTTTTCCTTTGGAACAATGACTTTAGTAGCATCATGCGTAGTCAAACTAGCATAGAATTCTCGAACTAGTTCATCATCGGGAAGTGAACGAGCATCACAAAATTGTTACCACTTAAGAGCATTGATTTTCTTTCTAATCGGTATAGGAACAACCATCAAATCATTATTCTTCAAGTCAAAGCCTTTTTCCGGCATCATAGATTGATGCTTGAAGATTGAATCAAATCTCTCTTTCACTTCTTCATCGATCAAAATTGGGTTTTTAGGAATAGTCTTTGAAGATTTGGTTCTTTTGCGAGACATGGTATCTTTTCCCGAAAATTTGGCAAAGTTTCTGCACAAGAGAGAAAAAGGAAATCGGCAAAGTGGGTTGAACTTACTACGATAAAAATCTTGCGACTGCAAGGATGGTGTGGCGGCGACGACGTGTAATAGCAACGGCAGGGTACAGCAGTGACAACTGTGTGTGACAGCAACGATGGTGCTTTGGCAATCTCTTTACGGTGGTAATAGGGAATTTCGGCAAAAAGGGAAGAGAATTAGGGTTTTTTTTTTCAGGATTTGGGGTTAATGGTACAAAATAGAGATTTAGGGATTTTTAGGGTGTAAGCAAATTACTTTGAGGGATATGAAAATTAGTAGAATGGAGAGGGTTTATATAGGGAAAAATTAGGGCAACGTGTAGCAAAAATTTAGCTACATTAGGGTTATTTGGGTGGCAAGCAATGGGTGTGACGGCAAGGCATGGATTTTTCCTCCCTTTTTGCTGTATCTTACTAAAAAAAAAAACGACTGATTAATACTTGGGCCAAATTTGACCCCCTTTATTAACATAAAAATTTAAAATTTAAATAGAAAAAATGAAACTTAAAAATTTTAAATCTTAATTAGAAAATTTATTGTTAACAAATTACATTAAATTAATTCCAAAGAAAGGTTGGAGGGGTCACAGCGGTCCCACTTAAGTTCCAATCTCCTTAGACAGAATTAATTAAATGTAATAAGTTAAGAAAATAAGTTCTAATTATTTATTTATTTACAAAATGAGTTCATGCAAAAATAAGGGTCTGTTAATTTGAACGAGGATTCAACTCACTCAACTTCACCATTCGAGTAATGTTTGATACGTTGACCATTAACTTTAAACGTACCTTCGTAATTGTTGTACAATTCAATAGATCTATAAGGGTAAACTCGGTAGATGGTATATGGTCCTTTCCATCGGGATTTAAGCTTCCCAGGAAATAACTTCAACCTTAAATTAAACAACAAAACCTTCTGACCTGAGGTTGTATATGACTATCATGCCATCTCTTTGATCTTTCTTTACACATTTTGGCATTCTCATAGGAAAACAACCTTAGCTCTTCCAACTCATCAAGTTGTAACATCCTTCTCTCGCCTGCTTGCTTAAGATCAAAGTTCAACTGCTTCAAAGCCCAGTGAGCTTTATTCTCCAACTCAAATGGAAAATGACATGCCTTTCCAAAGACTAACCAATAAGAAGTCATTCCTAACGGTGTCTTAAATACTGTTTGATAGGCCCATAACGCATCATCGAGCTTTCGAGACCAATCTTTTCTGCTAGGGTGTACTACATTTTCAAGGAGGTGTTGAAATTGAAATGAAGTCAGTATGCTCCACACAGTCTCACACACGGGCGTGTGATCGGCTGTGTGGTACAAGTCAGTATACCCCCTAAATGGCACACGGCCTTGGCCGTGTTACATAAGTCACTATACCCTACAGGTTTGGCACAGCCTTACACACGGCCTGGCATACGGGTGTGTGTGGCTACTTCGAAGGGCACACGGGCTAGACACACAAGCGTGTGGTTAGTCATGTGATCCAAGTCAGTATGTACCCTCTATTTTCACACGACCTGTGACATGGGTGTGTTTGGTGACTGTGTGAGACACACGGCCTGGCCACATAGGCGTGTGTCCCTTGTTTGAAGCAAAATTTTCTAAGTTTCACAAAAATTTCTTGAGTTATCGATTTAGTCTCGAACCACTCCCAAAGCATGTTTAAGGCCTCGTAGGTTCTTAATAGGGACAAATTGATTGAGATTGAATGATGAATGAATGAATTGAATAATTGTATGTTAAATAGTTATTTAATTGTTTTGTAAGTCTGGTAATGTTCCGTAACCCTATTCTAGCATAGAATACGGGTGAAGGGTGTTACATTATTTGAGAAAGAAATTTCCTTTGAGGGGGTTTAGTTCAAAATGATAAATATCTTCATATGAGATGCATGGCACACATTGTGAATTTGATTGTTTTTGAAGGCTTAAAGGAATTGAATAAATCTGTTGAACGTGTTAGGGGCTGTTAGATATGTGAGACAATCTTTAGCTAGATTACAAAAGTTTAAGGAGTGTGTTGTGGTGGAAAAGATAGAGTGCAAGAAGATGTTGTGTCTTGATGTTTGTACTAGGTGGAACTCGACCTACTTAATGTTAGACACTGTTCAAAACTTTGAGAGAGCTTTTGAGTGATTTGAGGAGCAAGATAAAAACTTTAGGGCTGAACTTGAAATGGGAGAGGGTTGGCCTAGTGTGGATGATTGGGCTAGTGTTAGAAACTTGAGGGATTTTTTGGAACACTTTTTTGAAGTCACTATGCGTATATCTAGCACTTCATATGTCACGTCCAATAATTTTTTTTGACTAGCTTTCTAAAATTGATATTATTTTACGAGATGCTTAGATAAATATTAATATTTATTTCAATATTATGGCCATCAAGATGAAAGAGAAGTATGATAAGTATTGGAGTGATATTGATAAGATGAATTTGCTTGTGTTTTAGATCTTAGACAAAAATTAAAGTATCTTGAATTTGCACTTAGTGAAATGTCTAGTTCTGAAAAAGCATGTGAAATGATGCAAAAATTGAAGGAATCTTTGTATGAATTGTTTGATTAGTATAAGCCTCCACTTCATAGTAATTGTATCCAATTGAGTGTGCCAACACATGTTTCTCTCGATGAACCACAACAAAAAATGAAAAGGCAAATGCAAACTTTGTATAAAAAGCGTGAGTTGGAAAATGGTGGTGAGGATAAAATATTTGAATTGGATAAATACCTAGCTGAGGCTAATGAGGATTTTGTTGAAGATTTTGATATTTTATTGTGGTGGAAAGTGAGTTGCCCTAGATTTAGCATTCTTTCAAAAATGGCCAGATATGTGTTAGCTATACCGGTTTCTATGGTTGCTTCAGAGTCTGCATTTAGCACCGGAGGGCGTGTGCTTGATTAATATAGGAGTTCTTTAACTTCTAAAATTGTACGCATCAAAAATATTGAAGAACAAATCCAAGAGCTTGACAAGATTGAAAATGGTATATTTATTGTTTTGTTTTAATAGCTCCAATTTTTTTACCATATCACTCCTACTTATTTAATCAATTCAATGTTTAGACTTTTCTTGGAATGCATCAGAGCCTACCCAAAAGTCATGAGCTTTCGTGAGTTGAATGGTATGCTTACTATCTTATTCTTGTTAACTTACATTCTACTCATCTGTTTATATTATTTGATTTTTTTAAATGCATATATTTCTATTATATGCTCATTTTTTTCACATTTTTTTGTTGGTATAATGCAAATGGAGGTCTTTTGGAGAGAAGAAATAGATACAAATGGAGAATATTAAAGACTTATATTTCAATTATGTGTTAATTTCAAGACTTATGTAGTGTTTTTAATTATGTAGTGATTCAATACTTTAATTCGGTTAATACTTTAATTCAGGTAATTTGGTTAATTTTTATACTTGTTTTAACCAAAAAAAAAAACATGTAACAACTCGGATTTTAGTGATGTCAGAAATAGTGGTTCGAGGCCACCAAATCCGGCAAGTAAGTGTGTAAATATTATTATTTAATATTTACTAGTCAAATATGGTTCTAGAAAGGTTTTGAATTAGTAATTTGTGTTTTATAAAGATTTAAAAAATGAGGTTTTGGGACCTCGTTTCTATAAACCGAGCCGTAAATATTTTTATAAATATTTACGGAGTGTCATTAAGGTAGTATTAAAGTTTCGTTGAAAAATTTTAACATTTCGATAGTTAATTAATTAAAAAAGACTAAATTGAAAATAGTGCAAAACTTATTAATTATAATAATTGAGTCATTAAATGACATGCTTAATAAATAAAGGACTTAGGTGGTAAATATGCCTAAACTAATGAGGTGGGACGGCACATGAAGATTAAATAATAAAATAAAGTAAATGAAGGGTAAAATGGTAAATATAATGAATTTAAAACATATAAATTAAAGTTCTAAAAGTTTCTAGGCATTTCTTCTCTAAATATTCAGCCAAAATAGCCATGGGAGAAAGAGTTCAAGCTGGTTTTAATATTTTGCCTCATGTGAGTTTATTTCTTACCATTTTCTTGTAATTTTTATATTTTTGAGACTTTTACAATTAAGTCCAACTTAATATTAATTTATTTTTTGATTTTATTAAAGATTTTGGATGTTTCCATTGATGAATCTATATGATTTTTTATTCTAAATGATGAATTTGAGATATTAGTGGTTATTTAAAAGTATTTTGTTAAGGGATTTTGATGAATTTTCGATTAAGGATTTATTTGTTAAATTAGTAAAAATACAAGGAATTGTTGTGAAATTACTGCAAAAATGGGCTGTATTAAATGCCATGAATATTCTATTAGCTTGGATTTGTATTAAAAATGGTGAATTTGCATGTTTTGGGCTCAGAGACTAAATTGAATAAAAGTAAAACTTTAGGGGTAATTTTGTAAAAATGTAAAAATTGATCAAATTGCATAAAATGAATTGTTTTATTGTCTAAAGAAATAAATTTAAGAAATTATTAATTTAGATCAAGGTCGAGTGGAAAATTGAGGAAAATGAAAAATTACCAAAACGCTCCTGAATCTTGTTATTTCTACAATTCAGCCAGGTAAGTTCATATGGTTAAAATTGCATGGTTATTATTAATGTAGGAATTGTAACACCCCAAACCCGGCCTAGACGTTATGGCCGGATATGGCAAGGTCACATGATAGTGCTTTGGAAAACATACTTACGACAAGACCATTTTTCGTTATCTTATGATACTTTCAAAACGTGTCCTTTGTTTCAATCATTATCCACTTCCAAAACATTGTCCATTTTCCAAAATATTTATATTTCGCAGAAGCATTTAAATCAGTTTGTGTAATCGTGGGTGTTTTGGTAAAACAGTTGTTTATTTGAACACTCGATCTTTCCTACTGCTAACGGTGAAACCATAAACGTAGCAAATCCCAAATTTAAACAAAAATCTATAAAGGCCATAATTACATAAAATCATTTCCCAGATATAATCAAAACCATAAATAAAAATAAAAACCATATAAGTCAAGAACTGTGGTCACCGTCGAGTCCTCCGCCGCACCGATCCATCTAATGCTGGGAATTACACGAACAAATTAAACAGAAAAGGGTGTGTTTTCATAAAATCAGTGTGTAATCCTCACAGAAAACACGCACACAACATAATATCAGAAAACAGTCATGAATTTACAGTTTAGGTCTGAGCCCATTACAGAAACGGCGTGGACCTTAGCCCACTCAGATACAAAATTAGATATATTCTTGGGCCTTAGCCCATTTAAGACATAATATGCAGATCAGAACAGAATAGCAGAGTCTTACCCACTAGCCTCTACACACCAACTCCGTCCAACCCTACACACCATGTGGGGATAAAATCAACCCACCCATCCCTACACACCATGTTGTACCGAATGTGACACATAATTAGAAATTTGCAGCTGAGCTGCTAGATATTAGGCTTAAGAGCCTTTCAGACACTTCCTCCAGCAAATCCTCAACCCACCCCAATGCAATGAAACATACACAAAATGTCATGATATAATGAGGATAATAGTTTATACATTCAACTCAGTATACATGCTGAGTGTCACATGATTAGTACAGATTTCACATAATTAAATCACATAACTATGGGTCTAAGTACTGCTTACTGACCCTTCAGTATGTCCACAGTCGACTTGGGCGACCCGTGCAACCTTACAGAACATTTCATAAAATGGGCTCACATGCCCATATGGCCTGCCCGCGTCGGCCCACATGCCCATGTGGCCTACACAGCCCAAATTGGCATTGGCCGTGTGGATCACATGGCTTGGCCCAAAGTCCCACACGCTCGTGTGTTTCACCTGTATGGGCACATACGCTTGTGTGGGCCACATGGCCCAATTTGGCCTTGGCCGTGTGATCCCAACCGTCACATGGCTGTGTCACTCGCGCACAGCTTGGCTCGTCGATCACACTGCTGTGTTGTGGTTTACAGTCTTGCACACAGCCTACCACACAGGCGACCACACGCTTGTGTGGCGTCGACAGTGAGGTTTTTGGCTTTCACCAAAATCTCGTTCTCTACGTTTCCAGGTACACACTTGGTTTATTTTCGCTCTTTATGCAATCCCGAGATCGCCAGCACCTATAATTGATCAGTAATTCACTCAATTAATCACTTAATTGCCAAATTAAAACCAACCCAAGCGAATTACTCAATTAATGAGCGACTGGGACTTACTCCTAACGCTTCAAAATTGGTTTGCCTACGAAGTAGTTCAAGAAGGGTCTCGATTCCAAAGGTGTGAAGCTGCCAAAACATCAGCATAAAAACCTAATCAAAACTTAGGATCTTAGTTCACAATCATAAGAGACCACTTACCAAAATTACTCGAAGAAACGCTACAGTTGGGGAAGGGAGCATAGTTGCCGTCCAAAAAAGAAGCAAAAAGACGAGTGAAGAGAAAGGTGAATTCTGGCTGGTAAAAGGGAAGAAAAATTTGGTAGCAAGGTGAGGATTTGGGGGAAAGAAAAATGGCAGCAAAAATTTGGGAAACAAATGTGAAAAGCCGAAATTTGAGAAGAGCAATCAGATTGGCAATATTCTGATAACTTTCCCCCAAAAATCTCCTCAAAAATCTCACCACAAACCCACTGCTCAGAGTCTTGGTAAAACACAAACTCTAGCCAAAGTTTGGCAAAAATTATCCCATTTGCAAATGTAGGAATTCGAACACAAGACCTCAAGCATACCAACACACACTGTAACCACCAGACCAGCAGGCCTATACTAATATCATTTTACGAATACCAACCTAAAAGCCTACTGATCAAGGTAAAGGCTTTAATTATAAAAAAAAATACGAAAATTTACCCAAGACATGGCTTGAACTTGAGACCTCACACACACACCCAGAACACATAACCACTGAAGCAAATAGACATTGTGTCACAAATTTACAAAGTCGAAATTAAAGAAAATCGGGGCGTTACAACTTTACCTCCCTAAAAGAAAATTTTATCCTCGAAATTTTACCTGATCAGAAAAGGTGAGGATACTGCTGACGCATTGAATCCTCTGGCTCCCAAGTGGCTTCCTCAGTGCTATGATTTCACCACAGCACTTTCACTAAGGGGATAGACTTCTTTCGTAAGACTTTAATGTCGCAATCCAGGATCTGGACCGGTTCCTCCTCAAACGTCAGATTTGGTCTAACCTTAATGTCCTCAATAGGAACAACATGTTTGGGATCAGAGCAGTAGCGTCTCAACATTGAAACGTGGAACACATCATGCATGCGATCCAACTCCAGAGGAAGTTCCAACTAATATGTGACTGGCCCACTCGTTTCAGAATACGGTACGGCCCAATAAATCGAGGGCTCAACATACCCTTGCGACCGAACCTCAAGACCTTTTTCCAAGGCGAAACCTTGAGAAAAACTAAATCCCCCATAGAATACTCAATATCCTTTCTCTTCAGATCAGCATAGGACTTCTTCCTATCAGATGCCGCTTTCAGTCGATCCTGAATCAATCGGACTTTATCTTTAGTTTTAGAAACCACTTCCGGACCTAGAACACGTCGCTCACTCAACTCAGTCCAACATAAGGGAATGCGACACTTACGACCGTACAAGGCCTCGTAAAGCGCCATCTAGATGCTAGATTGGTAGCTGTTATTATAGGAAGACTCTGCCAATGGCAAATACTCCTCCCAACTGCCTCGGAATTCTATAACACAGCTCCTCAACATATGTTCCAATACTTGAATCACTCTTTCCGACTGACCATCTATCTGAGGATGGAAAGCAGTACTAAAGCCCAACCTTGAACCCAGAGCCTCATGCAATTTCTTCTAGAATCGAGACGTGAAGTGAGGATCCCTATTGGAGATGATCGAGACAAGAACCCCATGTAGTATCACTATTTTATATATATAGCTTAGCTAGTTTCTGGAGAGAAAAGTCTGTCTTGACCTGAATGAAATGAGCAGACTTGGTCAATCGATCCACGATGACCCAGACAGAATCCTTCTTAGTGGGTGTTAAAGGCAACCCACGAATGAGATCCATCGTTACTCATTCCCATTTCCACATCGGTATCTTTACCGGCTGCAGCAATCTTAAAGGCAATTAATGTTCAGCCTTAACCTACTGACAAGTTAGACAGCGAGCAACAAAGTCAGCAACCTCATGCTTAAACCCTGGCCACTAGTACAACTCTTAAAGATCTCGGTACATCTTGTTCCCACCGAGATGCATAGCATAGGGACTACTATGCGCTTCCCTCAGAATCGACTGTCTTAAATCCTCATCAGTTGGTACATAGATCCGTCCGTAGAAACAAAGTACCCCATCCCTGTTAATCCCAAAATCAGTAGTATCCCCATTTTCAACCTGACGAAACCTCAAGTCAAGTGACTTATCCCTCGTCTGTTTATCTTTGATCTGATCAATCCAAGTAGGCCTAACCTGAAGTTCTGCTAACAGACTCCCATTATTGAATAAACTGAGTCGAGTAAACATCTGTCACCATATTGGCCTTATTAGGATGGTATCAATGGTGCAGTCATAATCCTTAAGCAGTTCAACCCATCTACACTGCCTAAGATTTAACTCCTTCTAAGTGATGAGGTATTTGAGGCTTTTACGATCAGTGTAGATAGTACACTTCTCACCGTACAGGTAGTGCCTCCAGATTTCCAGAGCGAAGACTACCACTGCCATCTTCAAATCATGCGTCGGATAGTTAGCCTTATGCATCTTGAGTTGACGAGATGCATAAGCTACCACCTTACCATCCTGCATCAGAACGCAACCTAGACCCACATGCAACGCATCACTGTATACCACGAAGTCTCTACCAGGCTCTAGCTGTATCAGAATAGGAGCCTACATCAGAATGGATTTGAGCTTTTTGAAGCTCTCTTGTTGCTTATCAGTCTAGACAAAGGGAACTCCCTTGCGCAGAAGCTTGGTCAACGGTACTGCGATCAAGGAGAACCCTTCTATGAAGCGTCGATAATAACTCACTAGCCCCAGAAAGCTGCGAATTTCAGACACATTCTTCAGCTGTTTCCAATCCAACACAGCCTCAACCTTACGAGGATCAACACGAATCCCCTCCGCAGAAACCACATGCCATAAAAAGGTTACTTCTCGGAGCCAGAATTCACACTTACTGAACTTTGCGTACAACTGTTTCTTACGAAGAGTCTGTAATACCACTCAGAGATACTCATTGTGCTCGTCCTTAGTCTTAGAATACACTAGGATATCATCGATGAATATCACCACAAACTGGTCCAAATAAGGTTGGAACACGGTTCATCAAATCCATAAATGCTGCTGGTGCATTGGTTAACCCAAAAGGCATAACCAAGAACTCGTAATGTCTATACCGAGTCCTAAATGTCGTCTTATGCATATCAGCCACCTTAACCTTCAGTTAATGGTATCTTGATCGTAGATCAATCTTGGAGAACACGGAAGCCTCTCTGAACTGGTCGAATAGTCATCTATTCTCGGTAGTGGGTACTTTTTCTTGATTGTTAGCTTGTTCAACTGTCGGTAGTCGATACATATCCTCATTGTCCCATCTTTCTTTTTCACAAACAACACTGGTGCTCCCCACGAAGACACACTGGGACGAATGAATCCATGATCTAGTAACTCTTGAATATGATCCTTAAGCTTTGTGAGCTCCTTTATTGCCATTCGGTAGGGCGCGATAGACACCGGGGCTGTACCTGGAACGAGCTCAATCCCAAATTCCACTTCTCGGCTCAGAGGCAGACCTGGTAGTTCCTCAATAAAAACATCCAGAAAGTCCCTTATGGTTCTGATGTCCTTAATTAAAGAGTCCCCAGAACCAGAGACATTTATGTAGGCCAAGAATGCTTCACATTCTTTCCGTACCAATTTCTCTGCCACCAACGCAGAAATCACATTAGTCAGGTAGTCTCGACGTTCCCCCATCACTACTACCTCGTTGTCCTCCTCGGGTCTCAAAACAACCCTTTTTGCCGCACAGTCCAGACTTACCCGGTGCTTAACCAGTCAGTCCATTCCCAGAATCAAATCGAACTCCCCAAATAGCAGCTCTATCAGATTACCCAAAAACACCGTCCTTTGAACCTCTAATGGCACGTCTCTATATAGCTTACTGACTCGAACAGATTGCCCCAACGGACTCACAACAGTTACCTCACTCGAAATACTCTTAACCGGCATCCCCATGGTTTCAGACACCACACTAGCTACGTAAGAGTGTGTAGAGCTTATGTCTATCAGTGCCAAATAAGGTACATTATAAATTAAAAACATACCCATGATGATGTCCGGAGCATCTCGATCCTCACGGTGACGGGCAGCATAAACCAGTACAAGTTGCCTCGCTTCAATCGATCTAGCACCTCTGCCCGTTGCTCTCTGTCCTCAACCCACGCTGTTACCACCCCTGGCCTGACCTTGGCCCCTAGGTGGCTCCTGAACTACTCTCGGTGGCTGCGCAGCACTAGTACCCGGAGTTTGCATCTAATCGGTTCTTAACAGATAATCCCGAACACGGTGCTCAGTCGGCCCACATCTTAAACATGCCCCAGTCGTCCTCCAACACTCACTCGGATGGCGTCTACCACAGTGTTCACAAAGTGCCACCCCATCAGGTGCAATATGAGGCCTAACTCTCACTGGCCCATCAGATCTGGCCTTTTTCTTAGGCCTCATAACAGAACTCGAGGGCTCCGATTCCCTCTTATTATTTTCCCTCTCTCGATTTTGGTGCTCAGCGCGCTTAACCTCCTCGGCGATCTTCACCTTCTTCACTAAAGTAGAAAAATCACGCTCCCTCTACGGAGCTATCAGAACCCGTAAACTGTCCCTAAGTCCATCCTCAAAATGAACGCATCGCTCATACTCGGTTGCCACCATACCCCGAGCATAACGGCTCAATCTCAAGAACTTAGCCACCAAACGATCTCCCTGGGTGAGATTAAGGAACCCACGTCTCCTAGCATCAATGTAGCTGGCTCCCACATACTTACTCTGGAACGCCATCTTAAAATAGTCCCAAGTCAAACAGTCTGGCTTAGTGCCCTCCTTAACCGTCAGCCACCACTGGTAAGTTTCATCGCGAAGCAGAGAAACAACCCCCTTAAGTTTCTGCTCTGCGGTAAGTCCAGATCGTCCATAATTCTTCCCGTGGCCTCCATCCAATATTCGGCCACATTAGGGGCGACTCCAGTGGCACCCCTGAATAATTCAGCCCGATTGGACCGGAGTCATTCCGTAACTGACCCACGGCACCCAGATCTGGTGTTGGGCATTGCGACCCTCTCTAAAATCCGTAGCATGGCTCGGGATAGTGCATCATTCCCAGCCTCACAATCATGAGACCTGGTCTCTGTAGCAGGTGAGACCGATATCTCCCTCGTATCCAGATTAGGCAGATTTTCAAATGCAAAGGACCCAGCTCGAGCCCTCCTACGGCCTCTATCACGGCCTCTAGTACCTCATCCGTGGATACCTCGTGTGCTCATTGTAATTTGGAGTTTATCTATATTAACAGTTTTATACATTAGTTACAGTTCCGATATTTATTACTAGATATCTTATGCAGAACAGTATCAGAAGTTCTGAATTTGTTATCGTAAATCGTAGTCTCACTACGGTTTTCACTTTACACAACCTAGAGTGTTTCCAATAAAGTATACTACCTATTAGCTGTTTCAAGCACACAAGTAGTATTTTCAGACAAATTTAAACAGAGTTTCAAAACACTTATAGGATCAACGCAGGAGACTCGATGTACCACATGCTGGGTCCAAAACTTTTTAAATCACTTAAAAATCATTTCTTTAAAACCAATCTTTAAACCCAATCCACAGTTGAGTTTTGTAACCTGGCTCTGATATCACTAAATGTAACACCCCAAGACGTTATGGCCGGATCTGGCGGGGTGACATGATAGTGCTTTAGAAAACATACATACGATAAGACCATTTTTCGTTATCTTATGATATTTTCAAAACGTATCCTTTGTTTCAATCATTATCTACTTCCAAAACATTTTCCATTTGCCAAAATATTTATATTTCGCGGAAGCATTTAAATCAGTTTGCGTAATCATGGTGTTTTGGTAAAACATTTGTTTATTTGAACACTAAACGTTGCAAATCCCAAGTTTAAACAAAAATCTTTAAAGGCCATAATTACATAAAAGTCATTTCCCAGATATAATCAAAACCATAAATAAAAATAAAAACCATATAAGTCAAGAATCGTGGTCACCGTCGAGTCCTCCGCCGCGCCAATCCATCTAATTCTGGGAATTACCTGAACAGATTAAACAAAAAAGGGTGAGTTTTCACAAACTTAGTATGTAATCCTCACAGAAAACACGCACATAGCATAATATCAGAAATCAGTCATGCATTTATAGTTCGGGTCTGAGCCCATTATAGAAGCGATGTGGACCTTAGCCCACTCAGATACAGAATCATATATATTCTTGGGCCTTAGCCCATTTCAAACATAATATGCAGATCAGAACAGAATAGCAGAGTCCTACCAACTAGCCTCTACACACCAACTCCGTCCAACCCTACACACCATGCTATACCGAATGCGGCACATAATCAGACATTTGCAGCTGAGCTGGCAGATATCAAGCTTAAGAGCCTTTCAGACACTTCCTCTAGCAAATCATCAACCTACCCCGATGCAATGCAACATACACAGAATGTCATGCTATAATGTGGATAATAGTTCATACATTCAACTCAGTATACATGCTGAGTGTCACATGTTTAGTACAGATCTCACATAATCAAATCACATAACTATAGGTCTAAGTACTGCTTACCGACCATTCAATAGGTCCACAGTCAACTTGGGTGACCAGTGCAACCTTACAGAAGTTTTCATAAAATGGGCTCACACACCAATGTGGCTTGCCCGTGTGGGGCACACAACCCAAATTGGCCCACACGGCCTGGCCTAGAATCCCACATGTGGGCCTATACGGTCCAATTTGGCCTTGGCAGTGTGGATCACACGGCTGTGTCACTTGCGCACGGCCTGGCTTGTCAATAACACAGTCGTTTTATGGCTCACAGCCTTACACACGGCCTACCACACGGGCGACCACACTCTCGTGTGGCGTCGACAGTGAGGTTTTTGGCTTTTGCTGAAACCTTATTTTTTACGTTTCTGGGTACACACTTGGTTCGTTTTCACTCTTTACGCAATCTCGAGATCGTCAGCACCTATAATTGATCAATAATTCACTCAATTAATCACTTATTCACCGAATTAAAACCAACCTAAACAAATTACTCAATTAATGAGCGATTGGGACTTACTCCTAACGCTTCAAAAATTGGTTTGACTACGAAGTAGTTCAAGAAGGGCCACGATTCCAAAGGTGTGAAGCTACCAAATCATCAGCATAAAAACCCCAATCAAAACTTAGGATCTTAGTTCACATTCATAAGAGACCACTTATCGAAATTACTTGAAGAAACGCAACAGTTGGGGAAGGGAGCACAGTTGCCGTTCAAAAAGGAAGTAAAAAATGAGTAAAGAGAAAGGAGAATTCCAGCTGGTAAAAGGGACGAAAAATTCGACAGCAGGGTGAAGATTCGGGGGAAAGAAAAATGGCAGAAAAAATTTGGGAAACAAATGTGAAAAGCCGAAATTTGATAAGAGCAATCAAATTGGCAATATTCTGATAACTTTCCCCCAAAAATATCACCACAATCCCACTACTCAGAGTCTCGGTAAAACACAAACTCTAGTCAAAATTTAGCAAAAATTATCCCCTTTGCACACACAGAAATTCAAACACAAGACCTCAAGCATACCAACACACACTGTAACCACCAGACCAGCTGGCCTATTTTGATATCATTTTACCAGTATAAACCTAAAAGCCTACTGATCAAGGTGAAGGCTTTGATTATAAAAAAAATACCAAAATTTACCCAAGACATGGCTTGAACTTGAGACCTCTCACACACACCCAGAACACATAACCACTAAAGCAGATAGACATTGTGTCACAAATTTACAAAAGTCAAAATTAAAGAAAATCGGGGCGTTACAGGAATGATACAATGTATTTATTTATATTTTGTTGTTGAAATTAAGATTGTGATAAAAGTATAAAAATTGAATTGAATGTTTAAAATGAGTAGAACGTAGGATTGAGTACGATCGTTCCGTGACAAAAGATGAATTGACTAATAAGACCATGGTTGTACCATGGAAATGTTTAAATGTAAGACCATATCTGGGTTATGGCATTATGAACGTAAGACCATGGTTGGACCATGGCAATGTTTATATGTAAGACCATAGTTGAGCTATGGCATTCTAGTGATAAGACCATAACTAGGTTATGGCACTATGAATGTAAGACCATGGTAAGGCCATGACAATGCATATGTAAGACCATAGTTGGACTATGGCACAAAGAAAATGTACTCATATCTGTAAGACGTTCTCTGATATGACGAGGGTTGGTAAGTGATATATGGATTTAATAATTGTATTGATCTGAAATAAATGTAACCATTCATATTTAAATGATATAATGGGCAAAGTTCTTATATGAGATAACATGAGTTTGAAATAAACTATTATCGGTATATACACAAAATTCATGAAAATGATGGTAAATAAAATATTGAAATAATGTAATGAATGATATATGTTTATGAAGAAACGACAAGAGAATGATATGTATCATGACATGTAAATATGTGATTATCTTTGGTATGTTGATACAAGGAAATTATGTATATTGTGACGAGTAATAAACTCAAGTGTGACATGTTGAGAAAATAAGTTTATCAATGTTGAATTTATATGCAATATGTGCAAGTATGCTAACTAGTGTTGTTGCTTGATGCTTAGGCAAATGCCAAGCTATTGGTTGGATGGTAATATGATTATTTATATGATGTATTGAAATGGTAAGTATTTAAGTGAAAATATGCTAGTGCTCATGAAAGAGTGGTAAGGTTTAAATTATGCAATTTCTTATGAAATGACTTATCAAGTGATCAATTCGAAAAAGGCTTTGGTTAAATGCACTAGCTTGTGACCATGGTTGAATGATATGACTATGACTTGTGTGTTAAGCATATGGAATAAGTGTGGAAAGTAAATAAATGTAAATGAAAATAAAGAAATTTGGAAGAGTTAAAGTTATATATAAAACCCTACTAAGCTTGGGATTATATGTATAATTGATACTGTGAATTTATTCACCTTGTAAATTAATGAATATAGCTTCATGAGTATTATGGTATCAATATTGGATTGTTTTTATATGTATAAATTTTATATTTGAAATGAATTGATTTGATTAAGGTTTATATGAGCTTACTAAGCATTTGTTGCTTATATAGTTGTTTTCCTTTACTTTTCAGATTGTTGGAAGCTCGATCGGGTTGGAAATTATGTCAGAGTTATATCACACTATCCATCGGTTCTATCGATACGTTCATATGTTTTGATTTTAATTATAATGACATGTATAAGTATTCTGGTTAATCTTGGCCTATATGAGTTTTGTTAATATTAGTCACATATTTGGCTTGTGTTTTGGCACATTTTGGTTTGTGCATATTTGCCTTATATGGTTAATGTGTGGGTTGGTTTATGGTTGGATAGTGAAAGGTAAAATGTTAGCTAAATGTGCATTTATATACGTGTGTTTTGGTATGTTTTGGTAGGTAGATGACTTGGTTTGAAACAATGCAAATTAGCTTGGTGAACCATAGGTACAATGATGCAAATAAGTTAGTTACACATATGAGTATATTGAATATATGAATACACATGTTATAATCTGTCATCTGAGGTGCTTGAAGGAATAATGGTTGTATGTGAAGATATTATATATATTTAAGGATTTATTTTTACTTGTTTTGGATGCTTTAATATGACTTGTTTACATGTATGATGATAACTGTAGATACATACCTTGTTGGGTGAGAAAAATGGCTTATAAAATAACCTATTTTCATCCACACGGGCAGAGACATAGGCGTGTGTCTGAGCCGTGTGTCAGGTGAACAGTCGTGTGTCCCTTGTATCTTTTAAACGAATGCAAGTCAGTAAGTTACACGGCCTTAGACACAGGCGTGTCTTTTGACTGTGTGAGCCACATGGCCGTGTGACGCTTGCAGTGTTGAAAATATTAAATGTTTCCGAAAAATTTTTTGAGTTTCTGATTTAGTCCCGATTTGTTTCTAATATGTATTTTGGGCCTCAAGGGCTCGTATAAGGGATAATATGTATGATTTTGATTGGTTTTTGACATGAATGATATATGATATGAAATGTTTGCATTTTTTGTCTGTTTGATGTTCCGTAACCCTGTTCTGGCGACAGATTTAGGTTAGTGGGTGTTACAAAACCTATAATTTTCGATTAATTCAGTTAACCGACCAAATTAACCGAAAAAATTTGGTTCGGTTAATTGTTTGTGAAAATATTTCGATTCAGTTAACGATTAAGGGTTTTAAATGGTCGGTTAATTAGGTTAATGGTATTTTGGGTCGGTTAACCGATTGAACACCCCTAAATGTGCCTAGAGTCCAACCATGATCATTCTAATATCCTGGTAACAAACAATTGCCCCTAGTCTCTTGGAAATCGATTGTCTACCTTGAGCTTGAATAGGTGTAATAAGATTGAAAGAGTCAAATGGTATGGTTCATTGAGAAGTCATAGTTGTTGATGCTAATGATGGTTTTACTTCTTCAACCTTAGTTTTCCCTTTTTTTATGGAGTTGCATGATTGGCTTTCAAAATAACGCATTTTTTAAGAGGATGATCAATCAAGCAGTGGTATTTGCAATAGTTGGGGTCATGTACTCGATCGACTTCTTCAGGTTACTTCATTTTGGAAACCAAGTCAACTTAGTTTTTAAAAGGACTTCAAGCATGCTTGGACATCAACATCAATTAAGAAATACTTCCTTTTTTACCTCTCCTTAAGTATGACTCTTACTGTGCCTTTAACATAAGTAGAAATAGGTTTCGCATTCACAGTCATATCTTGATTAATATATCTTCATTATCTACTAAAATTTTGCCCTCATTATGATTTACTTGCTTAGAATGTTCTTGATATGCAGTAGTTGTCATCCTTAACTCCATGTCATGAACTCAAGTAGCTAATTCTTCAAAGGATTTTGGCTTGATGCCTTAGATAATGTAATGTAGGCCCCAATTTATTCCTTGTATGCACATGTTGATGGTAGAGAAATATGACAATTTATTTGTGCATTCTAGACTTAGAATCTTCCAACGATGGATGTAATCGTTAATTAGTTCGCCATTTTACTATTGTGGGTTTGTGAGCTCAATCATGCTGATAATGTGATGAGTGCTATAGAATTGATTGAGAAATTATTGCTAAAGTTCTTCCCAGTTGTTAATCATTCTAGGCTTAAGATTAGTGTACCAATTGAAGGTATTTCCTTTCAATGATTGAATGAACTGTTTCAACATGAGATCTTCATTAGCGCCAATGCTATTGCATGTTTCCACGAAGTGCCTAACATGCTGGCAAAGATTTCCTTTGCCATCAAGTTATTATAACTTTTGAGGTTGATAATTTTCAGGCATATTCAAATGATCAATCCTTTAAGTACTTTCAAAAAAAATTCTCTTAATTGAGTTATTACAACTATTTCAAACGAATTCCATGTTTAATGTGACACGAACCATATGGAGAATCATTTAAGGACAATAAAAATTACATGAAAATTATATGTAGAATTTGAGATAATAGATTTGGATGGAATGATATATTAAAGTTGCATTATACTTGTTATTCTAATTGTGTATGATTTCAAACAGGAACACTTGAAGTATGAACAAATTTTGAACAAAAAAATTGATCTTTATGATTAGATGGCTTTGATTGTTGGAAAAGATATAGCAATATAAAGTTTTGCCAAAATATCTTTTGATATATATTTGGAGGATGCTAAGCTTCTATGAAATTTGAGATTGGAGCAAAAAGGTTACAATAAAAGTTTCTTCATCTATTGGAGGATCAAAGAGTAAAAGAAAAACTGTCCAAAAAAGTGTTGGTGGTGATAACATTCATATTATGACAAAGAAATTGGGTTAGATTGTTGATGCCTTCAACAAGTTAATTGAGGATAAATTTGTCTTAACATACATTTCAAAAAGTGTCGATCAAGGGATTTGATGGGGAATCTGTTTCTAATGCTTTGTATTATCTCATAGAGCATAAGCAACAAGCTAAAGCTTTCTAAGCTAAGTTCACTAACCTGAGGAAAATTTGGCTTCAAAAGTTCTTCCAAAGTTAAATAACTTTATTTGTTGTATCTGAAAGATGTATTTGTTCAAGAATTAGGATTAGTCCTCTTTTGTATTGACTATATAATCTTGCCTCGTTGCACTCATTTGTATTGGTTATATGTTTTTAGGATTTTCCCTCAGCTTTTAGGTTTGATCATTTATAAATTTTATTGTCATTTCTCACTATATTTGAGCATTTTACTTAATTTAATTATGTAATTAATGATCAATGAACAAAGTAACAAGCATACAGATAAGGGTTTAAAATATTCACTTGCCAAAACAAATTAAATTTATGATAATTTCTTGTTGGTGTCAAGCTTAATTTTGTAGTACCATTTGTTGTTTGGTTTTATAAGAGTAAATAAACAAATGATAACATATAAATTTTAGGAATTAACTTGCAATTGAAGAAATTAAAGTGGCAAGCACTTAAAAAATTACATTATAACATTTTATGGAATTGCGAATGAAAACTATTAAAAGGAATACTATAAAATTGCGTTGGTAATGCCTTACGAAAACTACCAATAAAAATTGCATTGATAAATTTTTTTATTTCAATGTTTTCTTGAAAGTAATTATAAATTTGCTTTTGTTGATTAATATTATTTTTTAATTTTTAATTAATACTTAATTTTAGTTTTTAAACTAAATAAAAAAATATTGTTTAGTTACGAAAGCATTTATCTTTTGTTTGTTTCACTGAAAATAATTTTCAAAAAAAATGAGTTTAAATAAATTGATCAAACAATGTGTTGGAAAAAATGGATATTTTGGAAATTTTGAGGCATATTCTCGATTAGTAAATGTGGATATTTGAATCATAAAACTATGGTTTTATATTCTACTCTATGAGATCTGTACAACGATATATCATATGCTCAAAATGGTTGAGTGATGATTGAGAAATTTATGCTCAAAGTAAACCACTTGTGAATTATGTTGAGGAAAATGGAAAGTTTAGTCCAACATTGGTTAGATATCAAGAGTGGAATATGTTTATATGTGTACCAACTTGGTAGTTATTGATTGACTAAACTAATACTCTCCCTCGCGTAAGGGGGTGCAAATCCAAACCCGTCGGGGTTGAGGGTGCACCCACACAACGTGGGCGACGGAAAATGTCCGGACCGGTTGGGTTTTCTAGGCCTGCAGATATTTTAGCCCAACATATATCTAATAGCACTAGAAAGATCATAGGTTTTCCTCCTTACTTATTAGTTAAATTGTTCCCATTTAGTTATCCTTAGCATATATTTTAGCATTTCCAGTTTAGTAAATTGCATTTTATAACTTAGTGAATCCTAGCCTATTTTATCCTTAATTTTTCTATCTTGTTGCATTATTATCGCTGCATGAGTTAATTCTAAATTGCATCCAGAATTGTCGCCACACTTGATAGTTGTCCGTATAAGAACTAAAAATGGGTGAGCTGTCCAGTCTGGTATAACCAACCTATACGTACAAGGACAGAAAATTCTGAGGAAAGGACACATGTACTGTTCGAGGAGGACATAAAAGGTTGACATGAGAAGAAAAATAGAGAAGGAGAGCTTTTTCTTAACCATCATCTTCTTCATCCTACCTTGAAGCTTGCGGCTATGGCAGCTTAAGCCTCTCATGGGTGAGCCAACTTGAAAATTGATACAGATTAGCTTTTGACGAGGAGACCTAAGTGCCAGACAAGAGAGAATAGAAAGATCCAGTCGAGTTGTCTAGGAATAGTATTCTCCACTCGATTTTTTCTTATTTCTTTCTAAATGCTGGTGATTACTCTTTGTTTTCTGTTTGTATAGAAGTACACATGAATTCTTGGTTAAATGTTATCTTATTCAATCTTGCTTAATTTTTTCCAGCAGAACTTATCTTTTTGGAATTAAAAGGAGTTAATGCCTTTAATTAAAACGTTAATTTAGGTTTAAATATCTCCTTGATTCACGGACATGTTTTGGCTCCATTAGTCAAAGATTTCCAAAAAATTTTCCCTTGAGTTTGTTTTAAAAACCAAATAACCTGACAGGGAAGATACACATTGAAATTTTCCAAGTTTTCGAGATATCTTTTCCCTGCATATTTTCCAATTTGTTTTTCGGTGATAGACGAAGGTAAGGCTATTGTTAGTTGATCACTGTAGCCGTGCTACTGCCGTGCTCATCTTGTTGTTGTATCCTGGGAGACAGTCGACCACCATTTCTCCAGCATCAAAGGAGCTGCTGAATCTGTTTTAAGGAGACTGTCTATATAGGCATCAACTACCAATATAATATTTCAATTTTTATTTTCTGTTTTCTAGTTTTATATATAATGTTCTTGGTTGATCTTGTGATTAATAAAAAATTTTATATTACTGTTATTTTACTAACGTTTGTGCAACACAATGAAAAATGTATTACACAGAATCATCCAAAGATTTGAAAATATCACTGTTTTTTACAAACCAATTTTTGAAAGCTATTTCTAGTGAAAACCATAAGATGTTAAGATTTAGATTATGTAACTAGAATTACATTATGAAGCAAAAAGATATAATTACATCCAATGTAAACTAAACTCGAACTGCAACCAAATCAAAATCCTAATCTAAAATGACTCAAAGCCCAAAAAAACTTGGACTTGAAAAGATTCAAATTCGAAAAAAACTAGACCAGAGCTGACACGATTGCGACCTACCAATGTGGGAAAGCCAAATTATTTTTTTCCATCACATTTCACTGTAGAAGCAATGAAGAACACTTGATTTTTGGAGTCAAAAAGTGTTTTTCCAACCAAACACAAATGTCAGGTTTAGGTACTTTTGGAATTGAAAATTGTTAAAATACCCTTATTTATATTAATTACTTAGAAGGTATATAAAAACATAGACAAATTAATATTTAATGTATTATTATTATGTTTAAAATACCCTAAACATAGAAAAATTTATCAAATAATTTAAATATAATTTATTATTATGTTTAAAATTTTAAAATATTTTATTTATCACTAATTTTATAAATAATTTTTAATAATTAGTTAAAAGGTAATTAAAATTTATATTTAATGTATCATTATTTTAAATTATTTAAATATAATTTTTACTTTTCACTATTATGCCTAAAAAAGACATTTTAACATCCAATCGTAATTTTTAGGAATAATGAAGAACACTAAAAATCCATAAACTACACTTTTTTTTTTACAATATTTTTCTACCACACTTTTTAAAAGAGTTTATTCTAAAAGCAGTTTTGAAAAAACATTTTTCAACAACAAAAACAATAAAAAATTAACCCTAAATCTTTTTCAAATGGTTTTAAAAAGTATATAAATATAAATATTTAATTATTTTATAATTAAAGTATATAAACATAAATTTGTATTATTTAATTTAAATTCAAGTGAAATCAATCTAAGATAATATTATGTTTTATCCAAAATTCAAGTCATAACATAGCTATCGGGTTGGGTGAATTATTTAACCTATAAAGAGTCTAGTTTTAGATATACAAAATTTGGAAATAAAATTAGTAAAATCGATATCAAAGAATAAAGAGTATGGAGTTGTTTAAGAATTTTTTGAAATAAAATTAAAATATTGTCTTTATGATATATTTTCGTAACATATTATTATTTGGTGATATGCAAATTTAAAACGTTTAATAGTTTGTAATTTAAAATTCTTATTGTTTAGAAATGTGTTTTGATTAAATAATTCAAAGTAAATGTTGTTAGATATGAAAAGACATGGATCACAGTCCCCATATTATATATAAAGTAACTTAGAACCAAACTGTTTTTTACTTTTTCATTTATTGGGAACTAAAAGAATTATTAAAAATATAATGATGATGTAGGGTAAGGCATGGTTTTACTCACTTTTCATGTTACCAATGTTTCTTGCTTTTTCGATTTAATAATTTTATTTATTTATTATTTTTCTTAATAACCATTAAATTTTTTTCCCTAACTATTTAGTAAATAGTATGATTAATTCTTTTAAAAACATAAAATAGGTGTAAAAGTTTGCCGCATCAATGTTACACCTGACCTAACCAGCTTTCGGTTGCACCCAATGAGTAACAGTTGTGTCTCAATCAAGTAGGGGGCCTTTGCACATATTGGAACATCAATCGATCATGCTTCTGGTCTTGCAAGAAATGATCAGTAACTAAGCAAAATTGAGTAGCCAAAACCTTAGAATTCTTTCAAAACAAGGTCCTATGAAACTATAGGCTCCAAGTAATGTCTAAAACCATATTTTTTACATTAGCATCATTATAAGACATATAGAAAAGAAAGAACTCATTCAGCAAAGGGAAGCAAGATGTGATTAAGAGATTCTACTGCCTTACATCTTAAGCAACAAACATCAATATTTCACTCCTTTTTCAAGAGGTCACTCTTACACGAGATAAAGCTATGCAAGCATCAACACAAAAAATCCTTAATCTTGGGAAGCAACTTAGAGTTCTAAATTTACCGGTAAGGTCCATTAACAATATGGTGCAAAACTGGCGTCATCGTTCAAACGGATAGAGCATACCGAACTTAACATTATAGGTGCCCTTTTTATTATAATGCTATATTAGTTGGTCAAATGGGCTGGTTCAAATTCTACTGGCATTGTGAGGTGTCAGAATTCCTTCGACTAAGTGCTCGTTCCACTGCATCGCATAGCTCACTAACTTTCATTAATTCCATGCCTTCTAAAGAAATTGAAAAAAAAAAAAAACGTAGAGATTTGCATCAGTGGGCAACCAAGGGTCAATAAAAACCCGAACGTGATTCCCATCATCAACTCTCCATCGGGTTCCTTGCATGAACAATTACTTCGCATGAATACTCTTCCAAATATACGAAAGGTTGCAACTTTCAGTTAAATCAGTGAACTCACCTTCAAGAAAGTATTTAGCCTTGAAAATTCTACTAGGAAGATAATCAGGGTTTCTTATAAACTTCCAATATTGCTTGCAAATCATCTCCAAATTGAAACAATTCAAGTTCTAAAATACCCCCAAACTATTTTGGAATACAAAGTCTGTCCTATGAAGCCCAGTGAATTCCTTTTGTCTCCACGGACCTCAAGCCCCACTAGAATGAATTCATCATTCATTTCAAGGCTTCACAAGTACCCAACGGAACGAGAAAGACAATCATACAATGCACTGGTAAAGCTTGTGCAACGTTCCTCAAAGTCACTTCCTTCCTCAATCTAGAAATCAAGTTATTCTTCTAGCTGAAAATTCTTTTACTAAGTCTCTCTTTGATGAAAGAAAAAACTTGCTTCCTGTTTCACCCAACAAGTAAATTAATAATAAAGGGAGGTTTAATTGCTTGTTTGTTGGCTTAAATTGGGTATCTCTAGTTTTCTATACTATTAATAAATAAAATCCTAATGACATCGTTATAAGGTTTTTTGTTAAAAAAGGAAACAATTTTAATGAGCTTCCTCCTAGATATCAGAGAGATAAAGAGAGGTTGATTGCTAGGTGTGACATTGATAAGTATAGCCTATTTATTACAGGATATTGATGTTATTTTTACATCGACGATCAAACTCATGAATCAAAAATGAGATTTCGTCTTTGACTAGATTTTCGTTATATTGATTTCTTAACTTTTTATTTTTAATTTTTCTTTTATCAATTTTATTTTTAATCTTAAACCTTTGTTTACTTTTAATTTGTTAATAGTGTAGAAAACTAGAGATCCCCAATTCTAGCCAACAAACACGCATAAGTGAGGTTCATTTAAATTAAATTACATACTCATATAATAGTAAATTTGCATATTGTGACATACACTATGCTATTTATCACAAGTATTTGCATAATTAAACAGTGGAGTGTGCCTCGCATTTTGGACGAAACAGTGTTGACATCGTGACGAGGAAGAGTCGATGTCCTGACGATGCAACACACGACATCCTGACGAGAAGAAACCAACGTCCCAATCACGCGAAATGTAATGTCTCGATGAACCGATAAACAACGTCACGACATGGCAACATGTTCCCTACTAAACCAAGTTTCTTCTCCCAATTAAATTATGCTATCTTTTCCCAGTCGAAATCTAATTATTCTAGTGATATGTTAGTTATATATTCTCACTATTTTCAGCCTATAAAATGGCCTTAGTAACCCTAGAATTGATATCTTCATGACATTGAGATTAAGAGAAGATTAAGAGAGTTTTAACGGAATTTCATATTTTAATCAGAGTGCTTTGTTTCTAAGGTTTAGGGTTTTTTTTTTTTTGGTTATCTCCATCTTGTACTCTTTTAGATTGTTTGCTCATTTAGTGAAGCCTACTTTGCTTGCGATTTTATCCTCTTAATTGAGGAGTTTTTCATGTAAATATTTGTGTGCGCAATTTTCTTTTTCTCTTTTCGTCGTTGTTCGTTGTTTATACGGGTCGATCCCCAGCAAACTGGTATCATAACTTGGTTTGGACTCTGCAATCGACTCGTCCAGGATGGTAACAATAAGATTCGGTATTGAGAAGTTCGATGAAATCACAAATTTCAGTTTATGACAAGTTTAGATGACAACAATTCTGGTTTAGAATGATCTAAAGAAAATCATTACATGGAAAAAACCCGTGGATACGAATCAGCCAAAATGAGATGAGCTTGATGAGAAGGCTTTGCCAATAATTCTATTATGCCTCACAAAGAATGTGTTGTATGAGGTGCTTACAGAGAAAACGACAGCAAACTTATGGAGAAAATTAAAAACCTTATATATGACAAAGTCTCTGGCTAATCAATTGGTGTTGAAACAACACTTGTACACATTCCATTTGGAAGAAGGTAAGTACCTTAAGGGTTACATCAGTCAATTTATTACTCTCTTTAATCATTTGAAGAATGTCGAGGTTAATATAGAAGATAAAGATCATATTATACTATTATTGTGCTCTTTGCCCCTTTCATATAAGTCTTCCAAGGAAACCCTGATTTATGGTAGATATAAACTCTTGTTCAAGGATGTAAAGGGAAACTTGTTAAGCAAAGACAAACTTGACAATGAGTTTGGTTGGGATAGCAAAGCTAGATAGGCAAGCCTCAGTTTTGATTGGGAGAAGCAGGATCAGATCAAAGTTGAGGAATCGAGATAAGACATGTGGCTACTGTAAGAAGTTAGGTCACATTAAGGCAGAGTGTTATAAGTTGCAAAATAATAATAGAAGGGCTGTTGAAAGCAATGAGAGAGTGGTAGTTGATGCTAGTGTGGTCGAAGACAAGGGTGATGATTGGTTGCTAGTGTCTATGATAGAAAGGTCTAAGCTTACGTCTAAGTGGATCCTGGATTCGGGGTGTTCTTACCATATGTGTCTCAACAAGGACTAGTTCTACACATGTAGTTTAGTTGAAGGTAAAGTTGTGCTAATGGGGAATAGTTCACCATGTAAGGTAATCAATACTGGTACCATTTAGATCAGATGCATGACGGGATTATTAGGACATTGTTACGTGTCAAGCATGTGCTTGATTTAAGGAAAAACCTCATCTCCCTGAGTATGTTAGACTCGAATAATTGTAGAATCGTCATAAGTCAAGTGGCATTAAGGTATCTCGTGGAACTCTCATTTTGATGAAAGGCCAAAATACTGATAATATGTATACTCTGCAAGGTTTAATAGCATATGCGATTTGGTCATATGAGCAAGAAAGGTATATATACTCTACAAGGTTCAATAGTTCAAGCACTGCTCGGACTTGGTTAGGTATCCTTTAAAATCAAGTTAGGCCCCTAACGGGGCTTGACAAAGAAGGCGTTATGGAAATATGAGTCAATGTGGAGATTTGTGGAGTGTGTATTGCATTTTGGACGAAACAGAGTTGACGTCATGACGAGGAACAGTTGACATCCCAACGACGCGGCACACAACATCCCGGTGAGAAGAAACTAACGTCTTGAAAATGCGACATGTGACATCCTGACGAGCCGGTGAACGACGTCAGGACGTGGTAGCATGTTTCCTACAAAATCGTGCTTCTTCTCCTAGTTAAACTCTGCTATCTTTTCCCAGTTGAACTTCGATTATTCTAGGAATATTTTAGTCATATATTCACACGAATTTTAGCTTATAAAAGGGCCTTAGTAATCCTAGAGTTGATATCTTCATCACATTACGATTAAGAGAATATTAAGAGAGTTTCGAAAGAGCTTTAAGAGAATTTTGTGTTTTAGTTAAGGAGCTTTATTTTTGGGGTTTAGGGTTTTTTGTTTTTGGTTATCTCCATCTTGTACTCTTTTAGATTATTTGCTCATTTAGTGAAGCCTACTTTGCTCGTGGTTTTTATCCTCTTAATTACGAATTTTTCCATATAAATATTTGTGTGCTAAATTTTCTTTTTCTCTTTGTTCTTGTTTGTTGTTTATACGAGTTGATCCCCAATATAAACAATTATAGATTTAATAATTCTAAATGAAAATGCAAATATTCTCAGCAATCGAATATAATACCTATATTCATCAAACTTAAATATTTATAATTAAAATCAAACATAAATGCCAAAGAATAAAAAGAGAATAAAATAAATAAATTAGATCTCACAATTTAAAGAATAAAAACTTATGAAATTTCTTTAACTATAAAAAGAATTTAGCAACTTATGTTGAAAAGAAAACAAAAAAACAAAAAAACAATATTGTATACAACTAAGCCTAATTTTGATCCTAAGAATTATAGGCTATATAATTTGCATAAAGGTTGAAAAGATAAAATTCTCCTTGATGAATTGAAGTAGTTTTCTTTAAGTTTATTGTAATTTTTTGCCACTAACTTTATGGTCATTTTTAATATCTTTGTGATGTTTTTAGGCTTCGAGTGATAAAATAGCTCGATTATAGGCCCAAATCGAAAATTTGTAGTTCAAGATATGGTCAAAACACTAATTAAGGTCAAGTTTAAATCTCTAAATAAGATTAAATCATAAAGACTCACCAAAATTAACCTTCAACGTTTTTTGGTTCAATTCTTCCACCTATTCTATGAAAATTTTAAATATAAGTCAAAATCAAATAATTAAGCACTTAAATCACATAACCCAAAGGGAAAATTCACAAATTAATTAAATTTTATGCAACATATAAAATTCCCCTACACTTGAACTATGCTTGTAGCACCCCTTAACCCGTCAAGAAAATATGACGTATAACATTCAGCCAGACAGACTGCCAACGGACTGGGGCATTACCGACGGATTCAAACTTTTTGGCTTAAATTTTTTGAAAATAGTTACGAAGATTTCTCTTTTAGTTAAAAACCATTATGTTTCTTTCATTTTGTAATGCATCCTTAAAGAAAATAATATGGATTATAAAAGAAAAATCTATTATCCATCCATTGCCCAAGCTATGTCGTATACATGTAAATGATAAATTCATAAACAACAAATCAAGGAAGTTATACGTACACTTTCAAGGAAAAGGGGCAATTCTTTTTAAAATAGAAATAGTGCAAACGTCGAAGATAATTATATAAGTTGAATGCAAAACAAATCTATACACCACCTGCCAAAATAGCCATGCATGATACAAAAATAAACAAGTGGCTAACTTGCAAACGCAGCTTTGACATTGTCCCTATCAACTGATTATTCTTCTACTATCAAAACGCCTGAGAAGGAAAAGTAATGGAGTAAGTTCAATTGAACTTAGTGAGTTCCAAAATAGACAAATAATTTACAAGAATACCAATAATAAACAAGCATCAATACCCGTAGGAAAAGAAAAGAAAAGAAAAATAGACTTTTTCATGAGACTTTATTATACAGACACAATACACCAATTTAAACATAACACATATAGTACCTAGGCAGAAACATTCAATCATGCATGTTTACCAATGACCCATCCTTGTGCTAGCCTCAGAGCCATGTTTTAGAAATCAGAATCACATATAAGCCATATTCATTTTCATATTCAGATTCCATCGTAACTCTTCCTAACATCCTTATTAAGTTGAATACGTGTTCTTTCGTTAGGTCGGGCCATGACCTGCCAGTTCGGTTTGCAATATAGCTGCCTCTACCATAGGCATCACAAACAAATCTCCTATTCACATTTTCACTTATCACAAATTGTCTTGTACTGGGATCGTGCAATAAGGACGTTGTTTTTACATAAAAAATGGTCTTACTCACGCATGCAATTATAACCATCAGACCATTTACTTGGACATTCACTAGCCTATTAAGCTAAATAAGAAACAATTATAACCATCAGACCATTTATCTACTAAAATTTAATCATGCATGCATGAATCAGTTGCATGCAACCCATAATCAAGAAGTCTCATTCATTTCGACCTAGTTCTAAAAATCTATACATTCACTAATGCAAAAACGTAAATCCCCCTCAATAATGACCTAAGGGTTTTCTAGAAATTACTAGTAACCTGGTACTTAACAATGGAGTCTTGACTAGCTATTGGAAACCTTTTCGCCTTCTCTAATGAAGAACAAAGAACTTAAGAGCTTGCTCACAAATGTGTTAGTAAGGAATGAAAGAAAAACTGATTTTTTTTTTCTTTCCATAATCAAAGCAATACATGAATTTTATAGACAATCTTTTCTACCAAACCCAACTACTACCACTAATCAGCCTAGTAAGTTGTGAAATGTTGCTTGTACACTAAAATAAGCCAACTAAAAGAGTCATTCAACTATCTAAACACATCAAGCTGTCATCTATAGTACTTTAATTCAATTCCAAATAGGTCTCAACAAAAAACTCTGACGATACTCGTTGAGCCATCGTTTTCATGCTAAAACACAAAAAATCAGTCTATTGTTCCGCGAACTAACAAGTTCACCCAAAGTATCTGGGGTTGGTGGATTGTCTCAAAAAAGAGTCCACCAAAACCTAGAGTCCGCCAAATTGCAAATTCCAACAAAGCGTTCCTCATTTGGGTGTATTGTTAAATCCACGCAATACACCACCCAAAATGGACAAATCACCAATCTTTCCATTTTTCTACCCTTGGCTTAATTGACTATACGCTAAACAATATATCGATACGGTTTATATCGGACGGGCTGTTACAATGCTTGTAGTCAAGCGTAACATAATTAAAGATCTAAACAAAGCACACAACAATATGTATTCATGCAACTATGCAATTAATTCAAACAAATAATTAAATTAATAAGGCAGTGGCTGAAAGCAACATAACAACGAATGAGGTTGCAAAGCACGAATGCAATAAAAGTTAAAGGATGCTATACATGACACAATTATCTTAGAAAATTGACATGAATAATTAGCATTAAAAACAATGGAACTTTATGCTCGTATGCAATTACACATGTACAATATTATCTAGACATTAAGCATTAATAAACAATAATCAATACGAGTAGTCGTGATTTCTTGGCTACTAGCTATTCTCTCTTTTATGGAGCAACATGACCTAAAATATTTTTTTTGCTCACCACATTTTCAACTCCATTTTTTATTCACTTTTTTTAGCTACTTAAAAATGCAAAAAAAATTACCATAATCGGCGATTTTTTGGAAAAAATATGAATAGGCTAATTTACGAAAATGCTTCTAGCTAGAAGCATTTTCTGCCACAACAGGACTAAAAGTGACAGTACCAATAATTTTTTTATTTTCTTGTACCGCCAATTAATGTGAAAATAAAATTTACAAAAGAGGTCTTTATATAAACTCAAAGTCTCATTCCGTTGTTTTCTTAAGCAATGTGGGATATGGGTCTATATAGACTCATAATTCATTTGCAGGTTGTTACTAGACAGTGTGAGATTACTTACTCTTTTAACTAACAACATAAGATTAAATGCCACACTATATTATATATATATATTATTTCATTTTTTTTATCATGAAAATTTTATACATTCGGAGTGTTGTATTTTTGTTTTATATTGAAATTTTATTTATTTTTAATTATTTTTGTTGAGTTCATTTCACTTAATTCATGAGCAACTTTGGAATTTTAGTATTTGTGTACAAACTGATGAAAAAGTATCATATGATATCGTAATTATCACTGATGGCCATGTTTGTTCAGTTTCTTTAATTATTATTATCTTTTAAATTATATTTTTAAATTATTGTTTTATAAAATAAAATTTGGAATAAGAAACTCTCAATATATATATATATTGGTTAGATATTTAATTTTTTTTCAAAAAACGATCTAAATTATAATTTCATAACTATTATGGCCTATCCTATTCTATTTGTTAGAAAAATTCTTTCAACTAATTAAGAGTTGATACATGAAATTTTTAATAATATTAAAAAATTAAATTGAATTGAATTATTATTTAATAATATATCTCTCACAGACATTTTCACCTTTCTCTCTCCCTTTATTCACAACACCAAATATGAGAAAAGATTGGTAAAAAATGGTAAAAGAATAAGTAGACCCACATCTCACGTCGCTTAAGAAAATAACGAAAATGAGATTTTGAGTCTATATAAAGATTTATTTTTTTAATTTTATTTCTATATTATAGGTGACACTTTATTTTCACCTAAAAATTTTGGTGCCATCACTTTTAATGTTGATGTGACCAAAAGTGCTTCTAGTTGGAAGCCTTTTTTTTTGGCAATCAAAGGAAAATGCCGATACATTTTTTTACAGATCTACTGAAAACGCTTTTAGCTGGCCGTTTTTGTAAAATCAGCCTATTCTTATAAACTTTCGAGGAAATGGCTTATTTTAGTAATTTTATATTTTTGGCATTTTTGAATAATTTAGTCCTTTTTATTACTCCAAATCACTCAAGAATAAAGCCTAAACTAAAGAAAATAACTAAAATAAACTAACTAGAATAAATAACAAAAAAAAAATTAAGCACTTTTCTCTTGATAATGCCTTGAACTGCAAGCACTTTTTATCCTTTTTTTTATATAAATATTTTCTCGACTTCTCTTTTTCACTTTTTTCATTTATTTTTCCTCAAAATTTTTTTTTATCTTTTTTATTTTTTATCGATTTTTTAAAAATTGAATCAAAGTAAACAAAAATTATAAATAAAACTAAAATTTCATGTTTTATCACTTCTCACCAAAATTTCCACCTTAATGCTTTTACCTGTCGTAATAAATACTTTAAGCAAGAAAGATGAATAATCCATTAAGCATAAGTACCTAAAACAAACAAAACTAAGGGCTGAGAAAAGCATTCAAGCTTACTTTCGACCAGGCTAAATCAAAACAAAAAATATAATGGGGGTGAAAAATAAAGAAAACGATATAAATTGCTCGAAAAAGGGACACTGGGGAAATTATAATGCACAAGTTGACTAGAAAGACTCAAACGAACCAAGAGTATTGCATAGTCTTACCTTATTATACTGTACACGCAAAGTTGATTTGAAAATTTGGTGTCAAATTTTATTTGATCAACTATAGAAAAAAATTACAATCTTTCGGTTTCTTGATTATAAGGAAAATTCTTTTGATTCTTCTTTTTGATAGAGCTTCGATCTAAGGGTTGTCTAGACTTAATCTTGAAGGAAGTAGTTTGCTTCAAGGGTCATCGAGACTTGATTTTGAAAATGGGTTTGGAAAGAGTTTGGATCTAAGGGTCGTCTCGACTTAATCTTGGATGGTTGAGTTTGCTTCAAGTGTCGTGGTGATTTGCTCTTGAAACGGGTTTTGATCTCTCTTCTTTCATTGAACTGGATCGAAAGATAGATTTCTTAAAAAAAAAAAAAACGACTTTTCGCTTTTTCTCCTTGGTTGAATTGAATTGGAAAGTGACTTTTCTTCAAAATGGATATGGCCGGGTTTGTCAAAATTTCTTCTTCAGTTTCTTCAAAGAACTTCTAGACTTCTAAACCTCTTAATGTGTAAAATTTAACTTCTTTATTTGGTTGTTTTACAAGAATTTAAACTAATTTATTTATTATTTATATTTTATTAATTCAATTAATTAGAGATAAAAAAATCATCACTTATTTGTTATATTTTTAATTAGGGATAATATAACCTTTTATCATTTATTTGTTAATTAATTTAAATTAATTAGAAAAAATAATTATGACATAGATATGATGTTATCATTTTCACCCATGATAATTTGACTTAGCCAAAGATAATTTCAACTTGACATACCACATTTTATAATTGATCTGAAATTTTCTTTTATCTACAAATGCATCCTCAAAACCTGATCATGTGCATGATTTTTTGAAGTGTAACAAGTGAATTGGGTATTGAAGTTTTAATTTTAATTTATCATCACTATATTGTAGCTTTGCAATTGAAGTTTCAAGATGAAAAATGGATACTCTCTCCGACCACCATGTTATTCTTTTGCGTGCAAACTTTTTTTAATTCACATAAAACCCCCATAGAAACCATAAGAAGCCAATCCCTCATTATATCATACTTTTTAGTTCAATTAGGATTATAAAACCGTCTTCCATTAGGTATTTCAACCCATGACCACGAATGTTCTTGTCCTTGTTAAATGTCTATTCATTGTCAGATTCTCAATCAATCAATTAAAAGTCTTCATTCATGTCGAATTCATCTTTCTTTGCTTATAAAAGCAATGCTCCACCTTCTAATTTTTCCATCATCCTTGGTTGATATTCTCCATTCATTGGTTTTTTTTTTTTTTTTTTTTCTCAGGAGCTAAGAAAGATCAACAATTGGTGTTGTTAAATATTTAATCCTCTATCAAGGCCTTGATTTTAAAGAGAATCTGCAATAACCTTCATATTGAAGTTGCTCTCATTGTCAAAGCAGAAACAAAGGAGCATTCAAGTTGGCACCAAATTACTAAGAACATTCTCAAATTATGAGTTGCCCTTTCACTATTTTTTCATTGAGAATTCTCTCCAATTTTTTACTTGTGTTTCCTTTTTAAGGTTAATCATGGTGTATTTCAAAGATCACAAGGAGTATTTTTTTAGACTTCAAATCAATTCTGACTTTTCCAACACCAACATGGCGAGGTGGAGATCAGTTTCAATTTTTTTACCAACAAAATGGTTAGGCAAGCAACATTCATGATGAATGAGACAGATCAGTTTCAAACTTTTCAACATAAATATGGAGAGAGATGATGTATGCAGCATCCATGATGACCAATGTGGATTCGTTCCGAGCTTTGCAACATCAACATAGTGGGAAGAACCTTTGCAACTTCAACCTGGTGAGGCGAGGATCCATTCCAAACATTACATCTTCATCAACATAGTGAGAGGAAGATCGGTTCAAAAATTTTGTAGCCTCAATATGGCGAGAGATAGAACTTGTGGCACCCAAATGTTCTTTAGATCTTGACTTAATAATAGTCAATGTTGTGATTAAAAAATAAAATAAAATTTGACAAGAGAAAAATTAAGAATAAAGCTTGAGAAATCAATATAATGAAAATCTAACTAAAGATGAAATCTCAGTTTTGACAAAAGAAAAATTAAAAACATAATGAATATCTACCCAAAGACAAAATTTAACATAATGAATATCTACCCAAAGACAAAATTTCAGTTTTCATTTATTCTTTAATAAATTGGTTATATTTATTAACGTTACACCTAACAACCAATTTATCCTTATCTTTGCAATAATAAAAATAAAGTTTCTTGAAATTATTTCTCTTATCAACAAACCCCATAATGAAACAATTAAAATTTAATTTATTAATAATAGTAAGAAAAACTGGAGATCCAATTCTATCCAAAAATATACACAAGTGAATTTATTTAGATTAGGTTACATACCCATGTAATAATAAATTGCATACGCCAACATAATCAACTATGCTATCTGTCACAAGCATTAGAATAATTAAACAATTACGAATTAACAATTTTAATTGACAAGACAAATGTTCTGAGCTATTAAATATGATACTCATATTCAACAAACTTAAATATTTGTAATTATGACAAAAAAATATGTAAATACCAATGAATAAAGAAAGAATAATTTTTTTTAGATAAAGAAGAAAAAAAAATAAAATAAATCTTACGAACTTGAAAGATAAAAGATTTGAAATGTCTTTGACTAGAAAAAGAGTTCAACTCTTTTTGAAAATAAAACCCAAAATAAAAATTATATCGTATGCAACTAAGTCTAATTTTGATATTGAGAATGTCAATTTATAGGTTAAAATTCAGCCAAGATAAAATTGCCCTTAATGAATTTAAGTATGTTTTTTCAACTTTATGGCAATTTTCTTGGCATCTTTGCTTGGATTTTCATCATATTGATTTTTGGGCATCTTCTTGATGTTTTTAAGCTCTGAGTAATGAAACATCTCAATTAGATCTTTCAATTCTTTCTTTTTTGGTAAAATAAAGAGGGTTACACCCTAAGCAAACTTAAAACATAAAGCAAGCCTATCACAAGGATGGAAAATGATCATTTCTAATAGTTGAAATAACCAGCCTCAGAGGTAAATTGAAATGAATCACTTCATACCAACCCACAACAGCCAACTTCGCCATCGCGTCTGCAACTTGGTTTGCTTCTCATCTGATTTGTCTAGCATACACGGACCATTGTCGGTTACGCATTTCCTTTATGTTATTAACCTCCGCCAACACACTAGAGACTTGGGAAGAAGAGTTGATCACTTCTACAACATCAACACAATCACTCACAAAATTAACTTGTCGAAAACCAACAGACGATGCAACCGATAGACCCTCTTTAATAGCATGAAGTTCTGTTTACAACACCAAACACAATCCCAAATACCCACTAAACCCCGTGGGCCAATTACCCAATGAATGCCTCATTTCAATTTAGATGCACTACTCTGTCACAATTGAATTTAACCTATCCTGAATCGAGATCTTGCTGATGAGTATTCAACTCCAAACTGTCAGCACCAAACTCTATGTATTGCTCTGCGTCCAAAATATACTTAGACAAAGCACGAAAATAAGACAATTTCCATTGGCGACACGCTAGATTCAGTGGAAATCAATTTATTACGTGCATGCCATAGTCGCTAAACTAGCAAACCAAAAATATAAACCCCATTCTAAATTTGGCAAAACAATTTTAAGCCAATTTTGAATATTGCCAATTATCCAGTCGTTGCAATCCAGCATAAAAAATTAGGCCACACTATAAGTAGTCAAGAGACGAAGCCAGATATCATTGGCAAATTCACAATCCCTTAGAACATGCAAAATCGTTTCTACCTCACTACCACAAATCGTACAAGGATCCCATGCAATGTTTCTGTAAAAACTGAATATCGGTAATGACAATATATCGCAAGGAAAAGAGAAATAAAAATAAAGAACACACAGTTTTCTACGTGAAAACCTTTTCGGGGAAAAAATATTGGTAGGAGAAGAAAATTCACTACGTCAAATTCTAAATGATTACAAGAGGAATAGACTATATCTATTTATAGGCTTGTAAAATCATAATCTAATAGGAGTGTAGTAAGATTGAAACACCTTATTCTAATCAATATCAAATAGATGGAGTTTAATAAGGTTTAAAAAACCTTATTCTAAAATAAAATAAAAGAAGTGTAGTTCTATATGGATTTTACTTTTTATTTTACCATTGTATTTTATTTAAATAAGGATTCGGGAACAATTCCCACCTTGACACGAATTCTCAATGAACAAGTTCTTCATCGCGAACTCTTAACAAAAAAGTTCTCCACCTCTTCCATAAAACCCCTTAAGGGTTTAACTTCAACAATGAGCACCAACCAAGTCTAAGCAATGCTCAAACTTGGTTATAGGAAGTGATTTAGTCATCATATCTGAAGGATTTTCATGAGTACTAATTTTTCTCACACCAATATCACCACGAGTATTAATATCACGAACAAAATGATATCAAATATCAATGTGTTTTGTTCTCTCATGAAACATTTGATCTTTTGTAAGGAAAATGACACTCTGACTGTCACAAAATACTGTATTGATTTGAAGGTCTTCATTGAGTTCACTAAAGAGTCCCTTTAACCAAATGACTTCTTTACAAGCCTCAATAATCGCCATGTACTCAGCTTCAGTGGTAGACAAAGTGACTGTAGTTTGCAAAGTGGCTTTCCAATTGATTGCACAACCTCCGATTGTAAAGACGTAACCTGTGAGAGATCTTCTTCTATCAAGGACTCTAGCAAAACCAGCATCAACATACCTAATGACTCCATCTCTAGTTCTTCCAAACTGTAAGTAAACATCAGTAGTACCTCGTAAGTATATTAAAATCCACTGAATTGCTTTCCAATGTTCTTTACTGGGATTCACCATGTATCTGCTAACTGCACTGACTACATATGATAAATCTGGACGTGAACAAACCATAGCATACATAAGAGGTCCCACTGCACTAGAGTATGGAACATGTGACGTGTACTTAATCTCATCATCTGATTGTGGAGACAAAGTAGAGAAAGTCTGAAATGGGTTGCTAAAGGAGTACTAACAGGCTTAGCGCTCTGCACATTGAATCTGCAAAGAACTTTCTCAATGTACCCCTTCTGACTTAGGTACAATTTACTTGCTTTTTCTATCTCTGAGAATCTCCATACCAAGTATCTTCTTTGCTGGTCCCAAATCTTTTATCTCAAATTCTTCACTTAGTTGGACTTTGACCTTTCTTATCTCTCATTTATCTTTTGTTGCTATCAACATGTCATCAACATAAATGAGTAGATACACAAAAGAACCATCATTGTTTTTCTTAAAGTGAACACAACTGTCAAAGCTACTTCTTTTGAAATCATGAGAAGTCATAAAGAAATCAAACCTCTTGTACCACTATCTTGGTGATTGTTTCAAACCATAAAGGGGACTTTTTCAGCAAGCAAACATAGTCCTCTTTTTCTAAGACTGTAAAACTCTCTGGTTGTTGCATGTAAATATCCTCTTTAAGTTCTCCATGCAAAAATGTAGTTTTTACATCTAACTGCTCAAGCTTCAAATCATGTATGGCCACAATACCAAGCAAAGCTCGAATCGAACTATGCTTCACTATTGGAAAGAACACATCTGTGAAGTCCACTCCTGGAATTTGACTGTAACCCTTTACAACAAGCCTTACTTTATATATGGGTTCTTCAACTCCTGGAGTTCCTTTTTTTTTAACACCCATTTACAATGAACAACCTTTTTACCTTTAGGAAGTTTCACAAGATCCCATGTTCTGTTTTTGTGGAGTGATTCCATCTCCTTTTGCATAGCAAACATCCACTTTTTTGAGTCTTCACAGCTAACCACCTCAGAATAATTAGATGGCTCTTGGTTTGCATCTATATCTTTAGCCATATTTAACGCATAAGTAACTAGATCAGCCTTGACATACTTCTTTAGAGGTTTAATTTCTCTTCTAGTTCTATTTTTGGCGATAGAGTATTGTGGTGAAGAAGCAACTCTAATGTGAATTTTTGTACTGGCTTGAGGAGTCGACTTTGTTGTAGATTCTGGATTAATTTGATGCTCCACCTGCTTTTGATATTCTTTATTGGAAGAGTCTTTAAGAGATAAGTTAGGTAGCATAACAGTTTCATAAAAAACAAAATATCTGTTAATCACAAGTTTTCTATTTTCAGGACACCATAACTTATACCCTTTTACACCAATTTTATAACCAAGAAAAACACACTTAATGGATCTCGGTTCCAATTTTCCATTATCAACACGAGCATACGCAGGGCACCCAAAGATCTTTAAATCAGAATAGTCAGCAAGATTACCAGACCATACCTACTATGGAGTCTTTTTCTCAATGGCAACTAATGGAGATCGGTTGATCAAAAAACATGCAGTAGAGGCTGCTTCGGCCCAAAATGACTTTGGTAAGTTGGCATTTGACAACATACATCGAACCTTCTCCATGATCGTTCTGTTCATTCATTTTGCAACACCGTTTGGCTGTGGAGTATGACGAACTGTCAAGTGTCTCACGATCCCTTTTGACTTGCATAGTTTATTAAACTCATCAAAACAGAACTCTAAGCCATTTTCTGTGCTGAGGTGTTTTATTTGTTTTTTTGTCTGTTTTCCAATCATAGTTTTTTAAGACTTAAATGCGAAAAACACATCGCTTTTCTACATATAGAAGAATGCTCAAACTTTTCTAGAAAAATCATTAATAAAAGTTAGCATATAATTAGCTCCACCTCTCGAAGGCACTCTGGATGGCCCCCACTGATCAGAATGAATATACTCCAATGTTCCCTTCATGTTATGGATTCCTTTGATGAATCGGGCTCTCTTTTGCTTCCCAAAACGCAGTGCTCATAGAACTTCAGTTTGCAAATTCCTTGCCTATCAAGAAGTCCTATTTTGCTCAATTCTGCCATGCCATTCTCACTCATATGCCCTAGATGCATATGAAAAGTTAAGTAATATCATCATCTGACAAGGAAGAGGAAGCGACAGCTACATCACCAGTAACAGTAGAACCCTGCAGAACATATAACTTGGCAGTCCTACCCTTTCATCACAACGAGGGTAGCTTTGGAAATCTTCAAAACCCCACTTTCAACCGTGTATTTGTACCCTTTTGAATCAAGAGTACTTAATGAAATTAAGTTTCTCTTCAATTCTAGAACATGTGTCACTAAGTGTTCTGACAACTTCATCAAACACCTTAACTTTAATTGTTCCAACATCTGCGATTTTACACGAAATATTATTTCCCATCAAAACAACACCTTTAGAAACTGTTTCGTAAGTTGTAGACCAATCCCAATTTGGACTCATGTGGAAGGTGTAGCCCGAATCAAGGATCCACTCCTCGCTCACTTTAGAATTGTTGAAAGAAGCGACTAGAAGTTCACCATCGTTGTAGTCTTCTACAACATCAGCTTCACCGAACTTTTCTGGTTGTTTTCCCTTTTGATTCGCAACCTCCTTTTTGATCTTGTTCTATAGCTTATATCACTCAGATTTAATGTGCCCTTTCTTTTTGCAGAAGTTACAAGTTTTACCTCTGTATGAAGACTTCGATCTACCCTTAGATTTACCACGAGGATTCTGTTCTTATGTCCTTCCATGATATCATCAGCATTCCGATCTTGTTTCCCATGAACAATGAAACCCTATCTCTGATAGTCAATTTTAACCACAAGATGCTTCATATTATCATACAAGGTCAAAGAATTATAAACCTCATCAACTGTGAGAGACTCGCGGCTATATAAAATCGTGTTTCTAAAGGTTGAATAAGATGGGGGCAACGAACAAAGTAGAATCAACCCTAGATCTTCCTTACCATTCTAAACTTCCATGGCCTTCAAGTTTGAGAGAATTTCTTTAAACACTGTTAAGTGTTCGTGCACAGACGCACATTCCTCAAAACGATGAGCATAATAAGGCTGCTTCATATGCAGCTTGCTGATGAGAGTTTTCGACATACATATTTGTTCCAGCCTCTTCCATAATCCACTGGCGGTCTTCTCCTTCATCACATCATGCAAAATTTTGTTAGACAAATGCAGATGTAACTATGTTAATGCCTTTCGATCCTTGCACTTCTTCTCTTCCTCCGTCAATGTCGAAGGCATCTTATCTACCCCTAGCAGGGCTTCCTCTAAGTCTATCTGTGCAAGAACTGCCTGCATCTTTATCTGCCATAATGCGAATCTGGTGTTGCGATCCAACAACAGAATTTCATACTTCAAAGACGCCATTACCGTAATTGAGATGAACAACCCGGAAGCTCGGATACCAATTTGTAAAAATAGAATGTCGGTAATGACAATATATCGCAAAGAAAAAGAAAATAAAAATAAAGAACACACAAATTTTTACGTAGAAACCCTTTTGGGAAAACCACGGGTAGAGGAGAAGAAAATTCACTGTGTGAAATTCAAAATGATTACAAGATGAGTAGACTATGTTTATTTATAGGCTTGTAAAATCATATTCTAATAGGAGTGTAGTAAGATTAAAACACCTTATTCTAATCAATATTAAATAGATGGAGTTTAATAAGGTTTAAAAAACCTTATTCTAAAATAAAATAAAAGAAGTGTAGTTCTATATGGATTTTACTTTTTATTTTACCACTGTATTTTATTTAAATAAGGATTCGAGTCGCTCAATTCTAACAGTTTCTTTTTACAAGCTCCTCATTAGTAAAAAGTTACCTTTTAATACTAGTCAAAGAAACTGTCTAACACGTTGGGGATTCTTATACTTTCAAATGACCCTCCAAAACCCATTCTTTATTGGACACAAATTGTTAACTAAGGACCAACATGCATTCTTGACAATGACAAGTCTCAAATTTGACAGTGAGAAGATGGAGGTCATATACTCAAAATATAAGCTACCATATTACCATCCAAATATCTCATTAATTTCAAAGAATCCTAAGTTCCCTAATTGATCACCATGTCTTTAAAAAAAAGATTAGAATTTGGCTCAAATGAGGGATGGTTGTGTTCATGTAATAAGCTAACCCCTAGAACCCAATGATCAACCTAAAAATGCACTGAACGACCGTTCCCAATCCTCCATAACAAGTTATCATGAAGTGTCTACCAAGTTTTTGAAAGAGAACGCCTAATAAAAGAACATTAACTTCTAATGATACTGTTTGGAAAACCCTTTCCTAACCAATACTTATCACACAAAACTTGAACCCAAAAAGAATCACCTTTAGTAAGGAACTTGAATCCCAATTTCAAGAGGAATGATTTATTAAGCTTCAATAATTATCTCAGTCCCAATCCACCATTCTTGATAGGTTGGCAACAGTCCATCCAACTTACAAGAAAAATACGGTGAACACCTTCACTTCCCTCCCCACCAAATAAATCTTCGAGCAAGTTTCTCGATTTTATGACAAACACTAATTGGAAGCATAACTGTCTGCATAAAATAATTTGGGATAGAAAGAATAATTGAACAAGCCAAAGTTACTCTGCCAACCAAATATAAGAGCTTAGTATCCCATCCATTAAGCTTCTGTCTAACCTTTTCATTCACAAACTAAAATGTAGATGATGTAACTTGTTGGTGGAGAAGAGAAAACCCAAGATAGGGTCCCAAATCTGATGTCATGCGAAATCCCAACCAACTGACAATATTTGTAGACATGTGTCTATCTATATTCGGATAAAAGAACACATAAGACTCAGTCGAATTAATTTTATACCGTAAATAATGACAAGATTTACTTTAAGACCCTTTTCTACAACCACTGTAAGATTCAAATTAGCCTTGTAGAATAAAATCAAGTCATCAGCAAAAAATAAGTGCGATATAATTTGCCCAAATCGAGAATGACTAACCAATTCCCACCTCCCTTCAGTAACCTCTTGCTAGATTCTAAGGCCCAACCACTTTATCCCAAATAAAAAGAGATACAGAGAAAGTAAGTCATCCTAATATAAATCGTGGGTAGGTCGAAACTCCTCAATCAAACCACCATTCTAGAGCACTTGCATTGTACATGTTGAGACACACTGCAAAATCACAGAAATCAATCTAGAAGGAATATCAACATTGCACAATAAATTTCTACAAAAAAATCCCATCACATACAATCATATGCTTTTTCCATACCAATCTTGATTTTCTTCCACCCTTGCTTCCTTTTCTTGACCTGCATAGAATAGATAACCTGTTGAGCCACTAAAATGTTATTAGTAATATGTTGTCCCTGAATAAATGTAACATCCTAAATTAAGGGTTGTTTACGATTATTTTATTTTTAGGTGATTGCCTGAAGAAATGCATATGTTACGGTTGTTTTAAGGGTCTAGTCATAAACCCGGGTTAGGTCAGGTTTAGGGCTCAAATTCTTTTTAGTGCTTTAGAGGAGGAAGCTAGATGAGATAAGGGTTAAGAGGAATTTTTGGAAGGGTTTGACATAAGAAAGTCGGCCTGGCAAAGTGGCTTGGGAGCACCACTTAAGGGCCTGGGGGCAAAGGGACTCAAGTTCGAGTCACGCTGGGAGCAAAGGGTGTTTTATTTTGTTTTTGGGCGTTTAAGCTAACGGAGGGAGAGCTTAAAAGGAATTGTGACGGGTTTATGTCACAAATAGACGCCTTGGCCGAGTGGCTAGGGGCGCTATAGGAGGGCTGCAGCACGAGGTCTCGCGTTTGAGTCCTGATGGAGGCGCATGGGTGTTTTATTTTTGCCTTTGGCATTAATGTGTGAAGGAGCCAAGGATTGAGTGCTTAAAAGATTATGTGACGGGTTTATATCAAGAATTGAGCAGAAGTAGAGTGGCTGGAGGCGTGGAGAGCTTTCTTCATGTCTCGGGTTCGAGACTTAGGGGCAGCATTGGGGGTTTAAATTTTTCTTTTGGCCGGTGTGAGTAGTGGCCTGCATGGGCTCTCCAAAATTTTTTTTAAGACAAGTTGTTATTTTAAATTACTGCTGGAGGTATGGAGCAAACTTTTATTCTATTTATTGCTGGAAGTATGGAATAGTAATTATTATTATTATTATTATTATTATTATTATTTTATGTATAGGAAGATGGGGTAATGATGGGAAAGTGAATAAACAATAATGTTTTGTTTTTGGTGATGGAATTATCACATTATGGAGCATGGCCGACCTTGAGTTTGGCAAAAGAGAGCATGGCCGAATGAAGCATGCATTAGGGACTTTCATGGTCAGTTTTGGTGTTAGCAAAACCATGGCCGAAATTCTTAGTTTGGTTTTTCTTTTCTTTCCATTTTGTTTGGCCGAATTCTCTCTAGCCACCTTGCTCTAAATATTTTTTTCAAAACTCCTTTCTTCATTTGGTTCTACTTGGCCGAATCCATCACCTTTGTTACTCAAAATTTTATCCTTCATTTTATGTTGGCCGAAAGTCTTTAACTTGTTTTGTTTCCTTTCCAAATTGTTCATGGCCGAAATAGGGACTTTGGGGGTTTGAGTTTCAACTTTAAAGGAGTTATAGGGAGTGTGTCGGCTAGCTCATGTTATTTTCATCTCTTTCCCTTGTTGTTCCAAACCGAAATCGCCTTGGCACCTTTTCTTCTTTTTGTTATTAAACGCAAAGCCGAAACCGTGTTGTTCTCTTCTTGGCCGAATACCCTCTCCTTTCTTTTTGTGTTTTCTCATCATTACATCAAGAGCTAAAATCTAACTCTCCATTCGTGTTAGCCAAATCATTTGGTAAGTAGGTCTTTTCCACTTTTCTTTTTATTATGGATCTATATGTTAAACCTAGCTTATTCCTTAAAGGTAGCCGAAACCCCTAACATCACCAAGTGGTGCTGACTTGTGGTGTTTAAGGGTCGATATAGTCATCAAGGTAAAGGGCGACAACTTCTTTTAGGTTTATAATTATGGCCAATTAGCCTTTAGACTCTAATGGATTGATGGAACCAATTATAGGGGAGGGGGAGTACAACTTAACGCAGAGAGCCTCTGGGATTTGAAGTAATAGATCTGAGCCCTCCACTCTCTATTAATCGACTTGGTAAGTTATTGGTAAGGAATTCTCTTTGGTCTTTCCAGTAGTTAATTGAAAAGCCGAGGGCTAACTATTATGTGATCTCAAGGTATAGCTGATTACAAGTGGTGTGTGTGGCTTCCGAGATTTCGTTTGTTTTGGAGCAATACGGGAATACGTTTCGGGACTTTTGTAATATCGCATAGATTCGGGATTTCTCTTTAGATCTTCGATTAAATAGGTGTGTAAACTCTTACACACTTTATTAGTATAGATTGTTTATTATGTTGTTGCATAACCTCTCGTGTAGTAAATTTTGCCTTGTAGGCATAAGCTTGGATTTCAGGTAAGTCCCCTATTACGTGATCTAAATGCAATACTATATATAAATGCATGATATATGGGATCATGATATTTGTTATGTGAGCATGATGATGGTGGGATTTATGAGAGGAGGGAGATGATCTCTATGGACTGTCACCAGTGGTTTTGACCACACGATGGGTTGGCCCCATCACTTGATATATTTGTGACTTCGGTCACCAGTGGTTTTGACCACCAGTGGTTTTGACCACACCGTTGATATAATTTGTGACTAAGTCCAGTGGTTTGGTACCACCAGTGGTTTTGACCACATGATTGATATTTGTGACCTATGGTCATCAGTGGTTTTGACCACACGATGGGTTGGCCCCATCACTTGATATATTTGTGACTTCATTCACCAGTGGTTTTGACCACCAGTGGTTTTGACCACACGGGGTAGAAAAAGGAGTACGGATGGCTGGCTTGAGTTGCATGGTTGCATGTCTTACTAATATCTTGTGTATGAGTTGCATTTTCGGGTTGGGGATTTATACACTGAGTCTTGGTGACTCACCCCTTCCCATAACATTTTGCAGGTGAGTAGATCGCGGAGATGGAGCCGGAGAGGACTCAAGGCGGCTATGCTTGTTCCTCGGATTTGAAATTTTATTTTGCACCGTTTAAGTTTATTATTTACTAAATTTTGGTTTGGTTTGTAATATGGCCGCTAGTTAGTATTTTGGATGGTTAAGTAGTTGTTTTTATTTTATTTCTATTATATTACTAATGAACTTATGAACTGTTAAGCAAATCGGTTAAAAGTAACGTTTTCAAAATTATACTCGTATGCGTTTTCAAAGATGTTACCATCGGGTAACAAAACTTACCAGGTTAACAATAACTCTGATGTTTACAAAAAAAAAAAATTTCCAATGTTTCTAAAGGTTTCAACCCGACCATGTTTATAAAATCAATCCCACCTGAGTTTTAATAGACACCGTTTTATAATCTCAAAGAAATTCTCGAAAATTATCGCTTAATCAAAATCTTTCAAATCGTTTTTACTCTGTGAGATACCAGATCCGGTCAAGGCTCATGGGCCGGGTTTGGGGTGTTACAAATTTGGTATCAGAGCCCGGTTCAAAACTCGACTGTGGGGGCCCAAGGCCCAAAGTGTTTCCTTGATAGGCCTCTGTGAAATATTATGAAAAATGGTTTTGTTTTGAACAACATGGCATCGAGCCTCCGGCACTAATCCGCTCGGGTAAGTACTTCTAACCTCTCTGTGAATTATTATCTGTAAAGGGGTAGAAATGGAACGTAGATAGTATGAAAGGTATGTGAACCCTAGGACTAGTTTACCCCAACAATCGCATAAGATTTTAATTCCTAATTAAACAAACCTATGACTAAGTCGCCGAGTTAGGATGTGGTAACCCTTGTGCACATGTCTAGGATTGGATCCGGAAGAGCCTGGTATTTAAGCAGTCCTAGTGACTCACCTCTTCTTCACAGGAATCCTGCCTGGTGCGTAGCTTCGGTTCACCCTAACCGTGAAGACTTGTTCATAGGCTAAACCCAATAACTAAAACCCGAAAGGGAACTAGCCGTATTTTTATAAAAACTTTAGTTTTAAAACTCTTAAAAATTACCCTTTAACTTGTGAGAACTATTTTACAAAAATTTCTATGGAAATTACAAAAATACCCCTAGTGGTAAATTTACAAAAATGCCCCTGGTTTCTAAAATTACTAAGCTACCCCCAAATTCAACAAATATTTCTTATTTTACAAACGTACCCCAAAACCTTAATTTGCAAATATAAAAAATGCCATGATTTTGGAAAATTTACAAAATTGCCCCTAACTTATAAAATTACCAAAATGACCCTGATTTTCAAAAATTTTTGCAACACTACCAAATTGGAAAAACAATTTCTCAAAAAGAACCCCCAAGTTTTACAAATTTTAAAATACCCTTGATTTATTGAAACCTTACAAATTTACCCTGGTTTATTACCAAAATACCTCTGTATGGCAAATGACGAAAATACCCCCGGGCTAGGAATTGGACAAAAAGGTGATGGAATAAGTGAATGTGTATCTTTGAATTAGGATAGAAGACTTGAAACTTGCTTGATCGAAAGAACAACTTTTAAACTTCGTTTATAAAATTTCTTCGCTTATAATCAGCAGAACAATGACTAACTCATAAAACTTTTTAGACAGATTGCGCGATAAGAGATGAGTTCTAAGGGACGCGGCTGTCGGGGACGCGGTAGAGGCAGGATGGCTGTGTCAGAGCACGTTAGGTCGGGCCAGGGATCTGATAATAAGATACCACCTCCACCACCACCCCCAACTTTTGGTGTTGGACAACAGGATCAGACGGGGGGCGAGTATGTATCGCAGGCTATGTTGCAAGTTCTAGAAATGGTGGCTGGGGCAAGTGGAGGTATAGGAGCTCGGAAATCTGTACCTGAGCGACTCCGAGCGAATGGGGCGGAGATATTCCGAGGTGTATCAGGTGTAGCACCCAGTACGGCGGAGTATTGGCTGGAATTAACTGAGAGGATCATGGATGACCTGGATTTTTCAGCTGAGGAAAAACTGAAGGGCATAATCTCTCTACTTCGGGATGAGTCATACCAGTGGTGGCTCACCGTAAGGGACGGAGCAATAGCGGAGGATATCACATGGGAATTCTTTAGGGCAGCCTACCAAAGGAAATATATAAGAGCTAGCTACGTGGATGCACAACAAAAAGCTTTCTTGAACCTGGTTCAGGGTAATAAGACGGTGGCAGAGTATGAGGCTAAATTTCTCCGATTGAGTAGGTATGCTCGTGGTATTGTGAGTACTGAGTATAAACGCTGTGTCAGATTCGAGGATGGGCTGCGGGATGAGCTGAGGATGATAATAGGTCCACAATAGGAACGGGAGTTCGCTGTTCTAGTGGAGAAGGCTAAAGTTGCTGAAGGAGTAAGACAGTCTTTTAGACGGAATCAGGATAGGAGCTGGAATAAGAGGAGCTCCGGATCTTCGAGGTTTTCTGGGAATCAGCAGAAAAGGACAAGGTATGGTGGGTCAGTTCAAGCTGCTAGGCCCGCTGCTGCTGCTGCTGCTGCTAATACACAATGGCCGTCACGGTGTGCCCGGTGTGGTAAGTCTCACACGGGAGAGTGTTGGAATGGTAATCGGGGATGCTTCGAATGCGGGTCCGTGACACATCGAGTCAGGGACTATCCGAAAAAGACAGCTAGGCTGAGGTCTGAGGGTTAGGATCGTCCACTGAATAGGAGGGATAACCAACAGCCGCCGAGAGGTCGTAGTGCAGGAAGGGGAGGTAATGGTGCTGGCAGAGGTCGTGAAGCATCGAGTGGAGGTACCGCTGGTATTGAGGCTAGGCAACCTGGTTTGGTCATTGCCGTGAGGCGTCAAGAGGAGGGCGACACACCGGACGTCATAACCGGTATGTTTTTGATCTTTGGAGTACCCTATAGCACCTTGATTGATGTTGGCTCGACTCACTCATACATTGCTAGTAGCATAGTGAAAACTTTGAACTTAGACTTTGAGCTTACTTCCAAGAAGATGACTGTGTTAAGCCCTCTAGGTCACTCTGTAGAAGTAAGTAAACTCTATAGGGATGTACCCCTAGAACTCTAAGGGGTCGTGTTCTTGGCTGACTTGATGGAACTACCGTTTTGGGAGTTCAATCTGATTCTCGGAATGGATTGGCTAGTAAATATGAAGCTAGCCTAGATTGCGCAGCTAAGCGCATGGTGTTAAAGACCGTGAATGGAGATGAGGTAGTGATGATAGGTAAGAGGAGAGATTACCTATCCAGTCTGGTTTCGGCATTGAAAGTGGAAAAGATAGTTAGGAAGGGTTGTAAGGCATATGTCGTGCATGTTCGTGCTTTGGAAGCTAAGGATACAACTATTAGGGATGTGCGGACTGTAAGGGAATATGTTGATGTGTTTCCAGAAGAACTCCCGGGTCTACCTCCTGATCGTGAGGTTGAGTTTGGTATAGATTTGTTACCCGGAACCGCGCCAGTATCTATAGCTCCGTATCGGATGGCACCAAAAGAATTAGTGGAGTTGAAGGCTCAGATCCAGGAGTTGTTGGATAGAGGGTTCATCCGACCGAGTGTATCACCCTGGGGAGCTCCAGTGCTTTTTGTCAAGAAGAAGGATGGAACAATGAGGATGTGCATAGACTATCAACAGCTGAACAAGCTGACCATAAAGAACCGGTATCCTTTGCCCAGGATTGATGATTTGTTTGATCAACTCAAGGGTGCATCAGTTTTCTTTAAGATCGACCTTAGGTCGGGGTATCATCAGCTGAAGGTGAAGGAAGCTGATATCCATAAGACGGCATTCTATACTCGGTATGGGCACTACGAGTTTCTAGTAATGCCTTTTGGGTTGACAAATGCACCAGCCGCGTTTATGGACCTAATGAACCGGGTTTTCCAACCCTATCTGGATCGGTTCGTCGTAGTGTTTATAGACGACATTTTGGTGTACTCGAAGTCTGAAGAGGAGCATGACGCACATCTTCATGTGGTTCTACAAGTGCTAAGGGAGAAACAATTGTACGCCGAATTCAGCAAGTGTGAGTTCTAGCTTAAGGAGGTAACTTTCCTAGGGCATGTTGTTTCAGCCGAGGGAATCAGGGTGGATCCTAGTAAGATTGAGGCAGTATTGGAGTGGAAACCACCAAGGTCGGTTACGAAAATTCGAAGTTTTCTGGGGTTGGCAGGATATTACAGAAGATTCGTGGAAAATTTCTCCTTAATCGCAGCCCCGTTGACCAAGTTGCTGAGGAATGGAGTTCCGTTTGTGTGGTCTGAGAAGCAGTAAGAGAGCTTCGACAAACTAAAGAAGTTTTTGACAGAAGCACCAGTCTTGATTCAGCCTGAGTCAGGAAAGGAGTTCAGTGTGTATTGTGATGCATCACATACGGGTTTAGGGTGTGTGTTGATGCAAGAAGGGAAGGTGGTCGCTTATGCGTCACGGCAGTTGAGGCCTCATGAAGGTAACTATCCGACACCTGATTTGGAATTAGCTGCTGTGGTGTTTGCCTTGATGATTTGGAGGCACTATCTGTATGAGGAGAAGTTAGTGGTGTACTCGGATCACAAGAGTCTGAAGTACCTCTTGACCCAAAAAGGTTTAAATCTGAGGCAGCGGAGGTGGATTGAGTTGCTGAAGGAGTACGACTGCTCTATCGAATACCATCCGGGCAAGGCTAATGTAGTCGCTGATGCTTTGAGTTGTAAAGTGGTGGCAGAATTGCGAGCAATGTTTGCTCACCTAAGTCTCTATGATGATGGTAGTCTTCTGGCGGAGTTGCGGGTCAAACCGTCTTGGATTGCTGAGGTTAAAGAGAGGCAGTTGATCGACGAAGCTTTGAGTACTCGGAGGTTGCGAGTACAGAGTGGTGAGGCCGAAGGTTTCAGCTTGGGTAGTGATAGAACGTTGTATTTTCAGGGGAGAGTATGTATGCCTAAGGATGATGATTTGAGGCAGCGGATCCTTAAAGAAGCACATAGCAGCCCGTACGCTATGCATCCTGGAGGCAACAAGATGTATCGAGATTTAAGGGAACAGTTTTGATAGCCGGGTCTTAAACGGGAAGTAACCGAGATAGTGGGCAAGTGTCTGACATGCCAGCAAGTTAAGGCTAAGCATCGATTGCCATCGTCGTATTATATAAAATGGTAAAGATCTCACAGTGGAAGTGGGAGGGGATTACGATGGATTTCGTAAGTGGGCTTCCCCTTACGCCCAGTAAGAAAGACTTAATATGGGTGATAGTAGATCGGGTAACTAAATCGACCCATTTCATACCGGTAAGGGTTGACTACTCGCTTCAAAGGTTAGCCAAGCTGTATATAGCTGAGATAGTACGGTTGCATGGAGTACCTGTGTCCATTATCTCAGATAGAGATCCCCGGTTCACGTCGAGATTCTGGAAGGCCTTACTTCAGCATTGGGTAGTGGTTGAATTTCAAAGACGGCTTTTCATCCACAGTCTGATGGACAATCTGAGAGAGTAATCCAGGTTTTGGAAGATATGTTAAGAGGCTGTGTTTTGGACTTCCGTGGTAGTTGGGAGGAGTACCTACCTTTGGCAGAATTAGCTTATAACAATAGTTATCAAGCGAGTATTCAGATGGCACCGTATGAGGCGCTGTATGGTCGAAAATGCCGTACTCCTACCTGTTGGACAGAACTGGGTGAGCGTCAGATGTTGGGTCCAGAGTTGGTAGCAGAGACGGAAGAGAAGGTGAGGGTAATTTGGGCTCGTCTGAAGGAGGTATCGGACAGACAGAAATCATAGGCTGATCTTAAGCGCCGGGATATGGAATATGCAGTAGGTAATAGTGTCTTCTTGAAGGTATCACCTTGGAAGAAGGTGCTGAGGTTTGGCCGGAAGGGCATGCTAAGCCCTAGGTTCATCAGGCCGTACACCGTGTTGAAACATGTGGGACCAATAGCTTACCAGCTCGAATTGCCAGCAGAATTAAGTCAGATTCATGACGTCTTCCATGTGTCAATGCTTAGGCACTATCGGTCAGATCCATCACACATCGTACCGATTGGGATATTGAGGTGAACGCGGACTTGTCTTTTGAGGAGGAGCCGGTACAGATTCTGGATCGAGATGTTAAGGTTCTGAGGAGGAAGTCGGTACCGTTGGTAAAGGTGTTGTGGCGAAACCATGGTACGGAAGAGGCCACGTGAGAACCCGAAGATGTGATGCGGCAGTAATACCCCCAACTCTTCTGATCCAGGTAATTTCGGGGACGAAATTATTTTTAAGGGGGTAGAACTGTAACATCCTAAATTAAGGGTTGTTTACGATTTATTTTATTTTTAGGTGATTGCCTGAAGAAATGCATATGTTACGGTTGTTTTAAGGGAATGCATATGTTACGGTTGTTTTAAGGGTCTAGTCATAAACCCGGGTTAGGTCGGGTTTAGGGCTAAAATTCCTTTTAGTGCTTTAGAGGAGGAAGTTAAGTGAGATAAGGGTTAAGAGGAATTTTTGGAAGGGTTTGACATAAGAAAGTCGGCCTGGCAAAGTGGCTTGGGAGCGCCACTTAAGGGCCTGGGGCCAAAAGGACTCAAGTTCGAGTCACGCTAGGAGCAAAGGGTGTTTTATTTTGTTTTTGGGCATTTAAGCTAACGGGGGGAGAGCTTAAAAGGAATTGCGACAGGTTTATGTCACAAATAGACGCCTTGGCCGAGTGGCTAGGGGCGCTATAGGAGGGCTGCAGCACGAGGTCTCGCGTTCGAGTCCTGATGGAGGCGCATGGGTGTTTTATTTTTGCCTTGGGCATTAACGCGTGAAGGAGCCAAAGATTGAGTGCTTAAAAGATATTGTGACGGGTTTATATCATGAATTGAGCAGAAGCAGAGTGGCTGGAGGCGTGGAGAGCTTTCTTCAGGTCTCGGGTTCGAGACTTAGGGGCAGTATTAGGGGTTTAAATTTTTCTTTTGGCCGGCGTGAGTAGTGGCCTGCATGGGCTCTCCAAAATTTTTTTTTAAGACAAGTTGTTATTTTAAATTGCTGCTGGAGGTATGGAGCAAACTTTTATTCTATTTATTGTTGGAAGTATGGAATAATAATTATTATTATTATTATTATTTTATGTATAGGAAGATGGGGTAGTGATGGGAAAGTGAATAAACAATAATATTTTGTTTTTGGTGATGGAATTATCACATTATGGAGCATGGCCGGCCTTGAGTTTGGCAAAAGAGAGCATGGCCGAATGAAGCATGCATTAGGGACTTTCATGGTCAGTTTTGGTGTTAGCAAAAGCATGGCCGAAATTCTTAGTTTGGTTTTTCTTTTCTTTCCATTTTGTTTGGCCGAATTCTCTCTAGCCACCTTGCTCTAAATTTTTTTTTTCAAAACTCCTTTCTTCATTTGGTTCTACTTGGCCGAATCCATCACCTTTGTTACTCAAAATTTTATCCTTCATTTTATGTTGGCCGAAAGTCTTTAACTTGTTTTGTTTCCTTTCCAAATTGTTTATGGCCGAAATAGGGACTTTGGGGGTTTGAGTTTTAGTTTTAAAGGAGTTATAGGGAGTGTTTCGGCTAGCTCATGTTATTTTCATCTCTTTCCCTTGTTGTTCCAAACCGAAACCGCCTTGGCACCTTTTCTTCTTTTTGCTATTAAACGCAAAGCCGAAACCGTGTTGTTCTCTTCTTGGCCGAATACCCTCTCCTTTCTTTTTGTGTTTTCTCATCATCACATCAAGAGCCGAAATCTAACTCTCCATTCAGGTTAGCCAAATCATTTGGTAAGTAGGTCTTTTCCACCTTTCTTTCTATTATGGATCTATATGTTAAACCTACTCTTATTCCTTAAAGGTAGCCGACACCCCTAACATCACCAAGTGGTGCCGACTTGTGGTGTTTAAGAGCCGATATAGTCATCAAGGTAAAGGGCGACAACTTCTTTTAGGTTTATAATTATGGCCAATTATCCTTTAGACTCTAATGGATTGATGGAACCAATTATAGGGGAGGGGGAGTACAACTTAACGCAGAGAGCCTCTGGGATTTGAAGTAATAGATCTGAGCCCTCCACTCTCTATTAATCGACTTGGTAAGTTATTGGTAAGGAATTCTCTTTGGTCTTTCCAGTAGTTAATTGAAAAGCCGAGGGCTAACTATTATGTGATCTCAAGGTATAGCCGATTACAAGTGGTGTGTGTGGCTTCCGGGATTTTGTTTGTTTTGGAGCAATATGGGAATACGTTTTGGGACTTTTGCAATATCGCATAGATTCGGGATTTCTCTTTAGATATTCGATTAAATAGGTGTGTAAACTCTTACACACTTTATTAGTATAGATTGTTTATTATGTTGCTGCATAAGCTCTCGTGTAGTAAATTTTGCCTTGTGGGCATAAGCTTGGATTTCGGGTAAGTCCCCTATTACGTGATCTACTATGTATGTTCGTGTATGCCATCATATGCTGTTAAATGCAATACTATATATTAATGCATGGTATATGGGATCATGATATTTGTTATGTGAGCATGATGATGGTGGGATTTATGAGAGGAGGGAGATGATCTCTATGGACTGTCACTAGTGGTTTTGACCACACGATGGGTTGGCCCCATCACTTGATATATTTGTGACTTCAGTCACCAGTGGTTTTGACCACCAGTGGTTTTGACCACACGGGGTAGAAAAAGGAGTACGGATGGCTAGCTTGGGTTGCATGGTTGTATGTCTTACTAATATCTTGTGTATGAGTTGCATTTCCGGGTTGGGGATTTATACACTGAGTCTTGGTGACTCACCCCTTCCCATATCATTTTGCAGGTGAGTAGATCACGGAGATGGAGCCGGAGAGGACTCGAGGCGGCCATGCTTGTTCCTCGGATTTGAAATTTTATTTTGCACCATTTAAGTTTATTATTTACTAAATTTTGGTTTGGTTTGTAATATGGCCGCTAGTTATTATTTTGGATGGTTAAGTAGTTGTTTTTATTTTATTTCTAATATATTACTAATGAACTTATAAACTGTTAAGCAAATCGGTTAGAAGTAACGTTTTCAAAATTATACTCGTACGCGTTTTCAAAGATGTTACCATCGGGTAACAAAACTTCCCAGGTTAACAATAACTCTGATGTTTACAAAAAAAAAATAAAAAAATTCCAATGTTTCTAAAGGTTTCAACCCGACCATGTTTATAAAATCAATCCCACCTGAGTTTTAATAGACACCGTTTTATAATCTCAGCAAATTCTCAGAAATTATCAGTTAATCAAAATCTTTCAAATCGTTTTTACTCTGTGAGATACCAGATCCGGTCAAGGCTCATGGGCCGGGTTTGGGGTGTTACAATAAAAATGACTTGAGTCAATCCAATCAATTGTTACATAATTCCTCTGAGCTTATTAACAATTACTTTTGTAATTCTTTTATGCAAAACAGTACACAAGCTGGTTGGACAAAACTGCTTGAAATTCTCAAAAGAGTCCACTTTAAGAATAACCACAAGTAATGTTTTGTTAAGCATCAAATCAAGTTGCTCGCCCTGAAAGATTCCCTTAATCATACAAATAACCAATATTCCCATTGTATTCCATTGAGATTGGAAAAACTGAGCATGAAGACCATCAATACCAATCAGGGATTTAAATTGCGGTCGCGGCCGTGTTTTTGGTCTTGTTGCGTTTATCGCGGTTGCAGACATAACGAATGCTATTGCGGTTACTATAGATATCGCGATCGTGAAAATTTTTAAATTTCACACAATTAATAACTAATAACAAAGTAAAAAAAAATATGAAATATTAAAAAATTATCATATTTAATAAGTTTGAAAGTTTTTATAGATAAAATAATTGAAATTCATACTTGAGAGATGTCTTCAATATTTCTTGACAGCTTTGAAGATGATGAAGATATCAACATTCTATGCTGTAAAAGGAAAAAAAAAAAGAATAGATAAATGTATAGATTCTCATTAATTATTCCTATTTCTTACCACTTATTCTCGCTCTCATTCTACTTTCATATATAATTTAACATGCTTCAATTCATAATTATCTATTCATAAAATATACTCTATTCATTTGTCTAGATATATATTTTAAATGTTTTAATATCATCAAAATTAAAAACATTAACAAAATTTTCCTTTAAAAAAATATACATTACAAATAGTGGTAGTGGCACGATTTAGTTTTCACCAATTAGTAGAATGACGAGGAGGATCAGATATTTCACCTTCACTTTGAGAGCTTTCTTGACTTGATTCTCTTAGCCTTTGTCCAAAAATATATCCAAAAAAGTAACATTTTCACCTTGGTTTTCATATAATTGATATGGAGGATATATTTGAGGAGGATGATACCTGAGAGGTGGAGGTGGGGGATACATTGGTGGTGAAGGATGCATTTGAGGCTGGTATGGCACACCGTAATTAGGAAATGGTGGATAATAACCATATGGTTGTGGATAACCATGTGAAGGTTGAAAATATGAAGGTTGTTCTGATAGATAAAAACCTTGAGTGTTAGTAGATGAATCACTATACCCAAGGTTACTAGAAATCGATCTCCTACCAGATGAAGAACCTACAAAAGTATGCTTCTTGCCTTTTCCTTTTGATGGAGCTCTAGGTTCACTTCTATCTCTCCTAGGTTGAGGAAACATATTTCTATCAAACTCTGATCTATCACGGAAATGTCCACTAGTGGTACCAAACCCATATTCGCCTCCATACCAACTAGAAGACCTAATTTCACCTCTATCAACACTATGTCCATCATCTTCATCAATTAGACTT